>CM018089.1:8835807-9435807 GCA_008658365.1 Alca torda | reverse complement strand
TGTAGCACTGATGCCACTTAACCTTGCAAAGACTTCTTTTTATTATTTTTTTTTTTTCATGCCGAATTTCAGTTTTGACCAACTCTCCCTATTTTCCTGCAGGGTGAGATTAGAGCGACTGCATTCAACGATCAAGCAGACAAGTTCTTTCCACTCATTGAATTGAACAAGGTACGGTAGCATTGTGCTTTCATAGACTGACGTGAGCTAGAAAAGAGGAACTTCAGCATAGCAAGGATTTTTAAAGGTGAACACAATCTATTCTCTCTGACTTCTGATAATATCCTCTGTTTCGTTGCTTTCTCCTGTAGGTATATTATTTTACCAAAGGCAATTTGAAGACTGCTAACAAGCAATATACAGCTGTTAAGAATGACTATGAGATTACATTCACTAATGAGACTTCAGTTGTGCCCTGTGATGATGCCCAGCATCTTCCATCTGTTCAGTTTGACTTTGTATCCATCTCTGACTTGGAGAACACACCCAAAGACTCAATTGTTGGTCAGTCTAAGTAACAAAACAGCAAGCTCTAAAACTTTCAAGTTTTACTTTTGTGTCCTGAATGCTGGGGAGGTAGCGAGCATACAGCGCTTTGAGGGTTATGATCTCTTAAATGAAGTTATCCAGTGATGGTTGCCATTAAAAATACCTCAGGCAGTTTTCCTGTTAAGATGTCTTTGCTATGTTCTGCTAACAATATAGAATGATTTTTCTTCAAACTTGTGCTTCAAACTAAAGACAGTAAATGATACTTGTTTATTATGCTACGATCATTGTTTTCCATAGAAAAGGGCTGAAAGAAAACTGTCCTTGCTCAGCACGTGTCCATTTCATACCTTCCGTGATCTTGCTTTCTTTCACTATCTAATTATCTCTGTAGTGATTCTGGCATAATTCATTGCATTCGAGTCCAAGTTGCATGACTGTTTTGGCTTGCTTTGTGAAGTATTGGAGGTTTGTTTTTCTGTAATTTGTTGGCCAGAGTACTCCGGAAAAATCAGAGGCTTGGGTGGGGGCGAGGGTTCTCAGGTTTCACAGGCACAAGATGCCTGTGATTCAGAGGCATTCAGCTGGGAATTTTAAAGGTAGATCTGTAATATTAAAAATGGTATATTTTTAGCGAGTGCAAAGGGAATTGTGTTACTCTTACAAACAGGCAGACTTGTTGAAGTTGCAGGTTACAGTCATGGAGCTACAGTGAAGGCTCTAGCCACTTGCTTCATTGTGGTACAGTCCCTCTGAAACCCCTTGCCTGAGAGATTTGGGCTTAAACAGCAAGAGTGTGTGTTACAGGATCAGGACTAAAGTCCTTTGACAATATGATGGGAAAAGATAGTACAACGCCTTGATCTCGCTAATGCGATGAGGCTTGCATTCATGAATATCTTAATGAATTCGTCAACAAAATTAAAGCACTGAAGAGTTCTGTAGTGGAGCATTCCTACCATAATGCACTTAATTTCCATATCAGATTTGATTTGAATAGGGAGCTAGGATACAAGGTAAAAATCTGACACTAGGATTGAATTCTTCTCTTGTGATCTTGTATTCCCCGGTTGTGACCCTTGTGTAACTGACTGAATTGTAACTGTTTTTCAGATGTAATTGGAATTTGTAAGAGCTATGAAGATGTCACTAAAATTATAGTGAAAGCTAACAATAGGGAGGTATCGAAGAGGAACGTGCATCTGATGGATACATCAGGGAAACTGGTGACAGCTACGCTATGGGGACACGAGGTATGTGCTCTCTTAACTGTTCTTAAGCAAAGGTTCCTTTGTGTAGGGTGAGGAAATGAGAGTGCTGTTGTCATCTGAGATGGGTGTAGCGCTGAGACAGAGTCCTGGGTGTTTAAGGATCAGGGGCAGAGAGAAGGTGAAAGACTGTCTGGTTTCGTTCAGGTGTGATGTTCTTAACCTTTCTCTGACAAACTGCTGACATGATCTGACTAATGTGTTCTGAACAACTGCAGACATTATGTCTCAAGCCCAAAGACTGAAGATAACAGGCTTCTAGTTTAGGAAAGGATACGAGTTGCAGTTTGATAATGGAAAAGCCCAGTGGCTACAGCTGTCTCATTTGAGAGGAATTTTATTCGTAGGGTGGGATACACGTTACCCTGCATAAATTGCTGCTTAACTACGGGCTTGAGAGGCTGTATCTCAGACTAGGAGTTTATAGGATTAGAGCCTTGGAATTGAAAGTTTGAGTAGTTGCAGTAAACGGCTTCTTTATCCTTTTAACAGTCTACTTTGTTTTCCAGCAATGTTGTAGGTACTTAGGGATTTATGTCCCAGTCTATAAAATGGGAGTGATCCTGCCAGCTTGACAGTGATGGCGAAATGATTTATGGCGAAATGGCCTTTATGGCAAAATGATCAAGTGCACTGATACTGTAGGTAGCTAAACACCATTAACCATCTGCTGATACAAATGAAGTAAACTGAAGTTCAATATCACAAAGTTTTGAGGTTGAAGCAAGTTGTTGTAGGAGAGGCTACTGGTAATTAATTCCTGATATAATTCTTCCAACAGAGATCAGGGGCTGCATTTCACAAAGTTCAGTTGGTTTGCTTGCTTGTAGAATAGGGACTTCTGGCTTGCAGCCGGCACAGTTAGGGTTAGAATCTGTATCTCCTTTGTAACAGTCATTGCCGTGAGTGCTGGGATATGTTTTGTGTTCTTTTTGTCTCTCATGGATACAGCGAATGCCGCTGCTAACTCCAGCTCACGTGTAATCTTTAAGCACGTGATCCTGCCCTTGCCTGCTAAGTGATGTGGGGTCCAGAAAATCTATACCTTTCAAAACCTCTCTCATGCCCGAGAGGTTCTGTTTGTGTCAGACTTTACTCCGATAACAAGCTGATGGCACTTGAACAGCATTAAAGCAGCTTTATGAGATTAATAACAGAAAATGGAAAGTAGAGGAAAAGCATTTGGCTGGCATACCTACACTCTGCTTTTTAAGTTCTAGTAGAATAGACATGATTGGCTCGGTCAAGCTGAGTTGTTTCATCTCCTGAAGAGTCTAAGCTGACCAAATAATTTCTCCTGTCTGTAAAAACCTCCATTCCCATAACCCATCTCCCTTTCTAAAATCTTTGTGTAAAACTCCTAATGGAGGGGACCAATTTTTTTTTTTTTTTTTTTTTTTTTTACCAAACCAGTGGTGTGACTTAAGGATTCTCTGGTTCCTCAGGAATTGGGGTGTTAGGATTAAGGCTTTAATTGTTAGCTGCCTTTTCTTAAACTCCGAGTGATACCGTTTAAAACCTTACCTTCTAAATACAGTGAGATAGTTTGGTTCAGGTGTGGTCTCTTGTCATGATCTGTGAATTCTGACCGCAGGTTCAGTACCTTTACTGTAGCGTGCTACTAATGTTTTCTGTTTTTTCACACATGCAGGCAGAACAATTTGATGGTTCTAGACAACCTGTGATAGCCATCAAAGGAGCCCGAGTCTCTGATTTCGGTGGTAGAAGCCTGTCTGTCCTGTCCTCAAGTACAGTTGTCATCAACCCTGATAGCCCAGAGGCTTTTAAGCTCCGAGGATGGTATGAGCGTGTGTTTATGTTGATTCCTTCCAGCCTGCTGCGGAGTATTTCTTTTATTTTGTTATCTCTGTACTTTGGCAGTCTGTATATACTAAAGAGAGGTAGCAGAGGATATGGGTTCCAGGGTTACAGAAACTTCTCTTCCTTGAAAGCGCTAGAGCCTGAGCAGCTATCCTTTTTAAGTTGTTCAATTCAAAAACTTGTAATTCCATGACAGACCTTGAAAAATTGAAGTAGGAGTAGTGTGTGCTGACCCAAAGCCTTGGAAGGCAGCATGAAATCAGACTTGACCAGCTCCACTTTCTGAGGCATTATCTGAGAGAACAATATTTTTTTCACAGGCTTTTTCCATTGTGTGCAATCTGATACGCATTCTGTAAGCATGGACTGGAGGAACTATGTTGACTTCTTCCAGTGTCTGTTCCTTACCAGCTATTTTCCAGAGAGCAAAATAACACTGCTATTGTTGTCAGGAAACCAGAGTGATTTCTTGGTGGTTTGTTGCTTCGTAGATGACAAATTGTTGTCTTTACTAATATGGTGAGATGTGGCGTATGTATGAATAGGGTTAAGTGCTGACAGCATCAGATTTGTGAATCCTGGATTTCCAGGTTCTGGTAAAATCGCCCAAACATGGATAGAATATAATGGCATTCTCCATTTGTCATCGAGCTCTGGTTCTCCCGCACTTCAGAGGCTTGTTGAAGATAAAATTGATTTTGGATCTTAGCTATTACTGTCACACTTTAATTAAGTTCAGTTTTTGAGTGGTGGTGGTGTGTTTCTCAACTCGCAAAAAACACCAGCATGGGATGGCAGTACAACCTTTTGCTGAAAAGCAGTGCTTTCTTCTTTTAACAGAGGAAGCATAATCTGTTCAATGCTATTTGCTTTTGCTTTTGAAGCTGCTGCGAAGATAATGGTACCATGTAATTTAATTTTAATTATGGAAATATCTTGATGCCCTTAAATCTTGTTATCTGACTGCCTTTAAGAAGCGTGCAGTGCGTGCTTTGACCACTAGCTGGCAAACAAATTGCAGTTATATAGAACAAAGCTGTCCTGCTTTTGTGGGTTTATAAAATACTGTGCTAATTAAGTCGGACTATTAACTTACTCTGAAATGCTATTTTTGTTTGCGATATACACAAATTACTGTAATTGTTTCCTTTGCAATCATTGATAAAAAAAAAAAAAATCCCTCACGTATTAAGTACATGAAACTAAATGTAAGGTGTTGATAAGTCTGCATGGTCTGCTATCCAAAAATAGAAGTGCATCTTTGTGGTTCCAGGTTTGACTCCGAGGGGCAGCTTCTGGAATGTGCCTCAATCTCTGATGTGAGGGGTGGGCCGGCATCTGGGATGAATACCAATTGGAAAACTTTGTTTGAAGCCAAATCTGAGAACTTGGGACAAGGAGATAAGGTAAAGCATGGGCACTGAGTACAAGCCTTGTGTACTGGGGAGAGAATAGAAAGCTAGACTTTACGGAGGCATTCTGCTTATTGGACTAGTCCAGTTGTTGAGCAGTATGTGCTTAATCTCTCAGAATTTATGCTATTAAATAATTTTTTTTTTCAAATAGATTCAAGCTTATTGCTGGTGTTGCAACATGATACTGTGTTTGCAAGAGAATTCTAAGGCTTGTATAAATGGGGAGAGGGCGGTAGTTCACCCCAAAGATGTTTATAAAATTGCACAAAGTGTTCTAGGAGAAATGGGTGCATTCGGAGGAAGCGGTTTTCAAGGGGGCACACCTGGTCAATAGAAAAGCTAGGAATAAAACCCAGGTCTCTGGTGTTCCCATTCAGTAACTTCTCTAGGCTTATACCGTTTCTTGAATTATTTTTAAATTTTTTTTTTTTTTCAAACTTAAGTGCTAAGCCATTCAGAATACGCAAGAACTTCTATCCAAGGGAAAAAAAAAACTTTACCTGTAATTCATCTATTTTCTGTGAGAATTTTTTGCACATGCTTCTTAAGCAACCTCTGTTTATCTGTTGAAAGTCTTGGCTGTGGTCTTAAACCATTAGGATGATTATTTTGGTATGGTGAGTGGGTATTTCGTTCTGTAGGCTATAGTTTAATCAAATGCTTATCTGTAATACTACACAGTAGGCTTTCTGGGTTTTGTATTGGCTCCCAAAAGAAGCATAAGAAAGTGCAGAATCTTAATCCTGTGAAAAAGTAGAGATTTGAACGGACACAATGGAGAAGCAAATATGCTTTATCTAAAGAAAACCTAGCAATTGGAGTTTCCTGCAATGGAAACACAAAATAATCTTGCTGTAGGGGCTTTATTTAACATAATGGAAGTCTGAAAATGATTGCAACAGAGGGGTTGATTTACAGTTTCCCAATAATCCATAGCTGTTAAGCTTTCTAATCCTAAATATCCAAGTAAGGGCGCCTTTCTTTGCGGTTAATTCAGAATTGGAAAACGTTGAGTATTTTGAGGCTAATGTTGCATGCTCGCTCTCCTAGGCGGATTATTTTAGCTGTGTGGCCACGGTAGTACATCTGCGCAAAGAGAACTGTATGTACCAGGCATGTCCCTCTCAGGATTGCAATAAGAAAGTGATAGACCAACAAAATGGACTGTATCGCTGTGAGAAGTGCGACCGTGAATTCCCCAACTTCAAGTACCGCATGATGCTTCTGGTAAGTAAATGGATTAGAGGAGAGCGTGTTTCCTTGCTGTTTTCCCTATACAGTCTAAATAGAAATCTGTGGAGAGAATGGGGTGCTGGAGTGCTGCTTGTCTCTCTGTGGTGCCTGTGGGTTAGAGGATATTTAAATGGCTTGTATGCTGTACCTGGGTGAGGGATGTTTCATTGAGCTGATTAGCAGTTTGTTTTCCTAGTGCTCCAATTAAAAGCTTTTCTCTTTGCCAAAAAGTTGATGCTAGCTCAGTTGATTCTGGTTTCCAAGTGTACTATGCAGTGCAGAGTACAGATGGCCTACGCCTCTTCAGTAGTGAAGATAAACTGAAGTAAAATGGCATTTCTGGAGAGCAGTAATTGCACTTTTACAGCTGCTACCTATATTTAGTACATTTTTTTTGGGGTAGGTATTGTTCTGTCTCATGCTTTAATGGAGCCTGCTTCAGAAAGTTGTCTGAGGATTATTATTGTGATGCCCACTTACACCATAAGCATTGAACCTTCTTCTGTTTTACATTATAAATTAGAGTTGTATCTGCTTCTCTAGAAATGCTGTGCCAGGTGGGCATGCAGAGAGAAGGGAACCATCCCTGCAGTCTCACTACAACACAAACTGCTTCTGAATAATTTCTAGCAGATAACTTCGAGGAATGCATGAACTACTTTACATAGCAGAATCATTCTTGCAGAATATAAAGGGGATACTGAGGCTACAATCACGAGCTTCAGAACAGCGTGTCTCCTATTTTCTCATCCCTAATTATCAAAGCAGCCAGGAGATGCATGTGAGGCTAGTACTTGATCTTTTTACTGCTCTGTCTTGTCCTTGAATGTTTTGATAGTTTCCTCGTAACAGTATTACCTGTATTTAGAATCATAGAATCTTCATGGTTGGAAAGGACCTTTGAGATCAAGTCCAACCATACACACATAAAAAAAAAACCACCTAAAATCTCAATTTATGCTCAAGTACTCGGGCATGTACAAAGTAAACGCAGTTTGCAGTCTTGCTGGTGTCCCCCTTGGTAGATGTTTCTGGACTACCTGTTCTTGCTCACAGCTCATCAGTGACAGTGGGACAGAGCTGAATAGCCATCAGAGCGTACCACTGTGATTGAGTTGGCCTCTGCCTGTGTACAGTCAATATTAACTTGCGTTAAGTTACTGTGACATTCTAGGGAGCTTAAAAACCCAAAAAAGGTAGGAAGTCACTGCCTTCCACCCTCAGTGATGGTAAGTACCTGCAGTGTAAAGGGCTCTGATAGTTATCAGAGGCTTAAAACTTTATATAGCTGTGAAATGAACGTTTCTTTTGTACTGTCTTCCTTGAGGAAGAGGCAACTGGATGAAATGACCTTTTGGTTTTTTGTTGGTGTTTTTTTTAGGTGACCATTGCAGACAGTCTAGAGTATCAGTGGCTGACATGTTTCCAAGAGACAGCAGAACTCATTCTTGGGCAAAACGCAGCTTTCCTGGGAGAACTGAAGGAAAAGGTCAGTCAATTAGCTTATTGTATTTTTAGTAAATGTCTAGAAGTTGAACTATGTTTCACACATCTTGTTCTTGGGCTGCCCTGAAATGTCTTGCTTTTTTTGATCCACCTGGTAAGGAAATACACTTGTAATCTTGACTTTGAAGGCAACTTGGAGAAAGATGTAAGGGGTGTGTGTGTGGAACGCCAGTGCTGATCCATCAGAGGGCATGATTTCATCCCTGTGTGCGCATGTATAGCGCTCCGAAGTCAGCAGAGGTGGCAAAGGCAGTGGGTTATGTTCGTGTAGTTGCTGTGGAAATTAACAGCATTATGATCAGAGGGCTGGAGCACCTCTCCTATGAGGACAGGCCAAGACAGTTGGGGTTGTTCAGTCTGGAGAAAAGAAGGCTCCGAGGAGACCTTAGAGTGGCCTACCAGTATCTTAAGGGGGCCTACAAGAAAGCTGGTGAGGGACTTTTTAGGATGTCGGGTAATGGTAGGACTAGAGGGAATGGATTAAAACTAGAGATGGGATGATTCAGACTGGACGTTAGGAAGAAGTTCTTCACCATGAGGGTGGTGAGACACTGGAACAGGTTGCCCAGAGAGGTGGTGGAAGCCCCATCCCTGGAAGTTTTTAAGGCCAGGCTGGACGGGGCTCTGAGCAACCTGATGTAGTGGGAGGTGTCGGAACTAGATGATCTTTAAGGTCCCTTCCAACTCTAACAATTCTATGATTCCATGATTCAAACAAATACAGAAGTGTCATATTTTGCTTCGTTTGGTAGGAATTTGATCTTGCCCATTCCCTGAGTGATAGGCCAGCTTAGGGGCCTGGCAGCCCCAGATTGTTCTCCAGATGTTGGACTTCAATATCTTTTATAAGTTCACAAATCGCTGCTTCTCTCTAGCCTGAAGTTCTTGGCAGGGACTTGTTTACTCTCCTCGGGATTGTTTTCCACGGGCCATCTGCCTGGAGAACAGAGATTTGCCTGGTTTCCCCCATAGTTTGCTCCCACAGTCAGTCTGTCTACCTCTGAGCTCTTTTGGCTGTTAGAAGCTGGAGATCCGCCTGTCCTTATCACCTGGACCTCAAAAGACAGCTGATTAATTGTCGGTAGTACTACAGCCTTTAGACTCTTTAACACACGTTGACTCCCATAGAAAGGACAGATTGTTTTATCATTGTACCTAGATTGGAAGAATCTGCAAAAAAACCTGTTTTAGCCAAGAAATGCTAACAACATTAGCCCTAATGTGTTCCAAAAATTTGTTTACCAAACCAAAAAGTCCCAGAACGCTTTGTATGTATCTTTATAAGTAGGCAGGAAGCTTTTTGAATTGATGTGTGTTAGCCTGCTTCTGAAGGCTCTTTTTCTACCCCCCCCAAATATAATCAGAAACTTTGTGGGTCATATGAAAACTATGACACGTAAAATGGGTCGTTGGCAGAGGTGCTTAAGGGATCTTTCTTTGGCAGATTAGAATGGCTTTTAAGGTTGTAAGCCATTAAAGACTAACAGACAGTATTTTCTTCCCTTTGTCACTATGTGCTTCTCTGCTACATTTTCCTTTCTTCCTACCAAAATAATATTTTCCTGGTATTTTTTTTGTTGTTTGGGGTTTTTTTGGTTTTTGTTTGTTTGTTTGTTTGTTTTTAAGTTGTCTGCTATATAAAATCTGTGGGGTTTTGTTGTGGTCTTTTTTTCGTAAAGGACGATCTAGAAAGCGTAATAAGCTTTTGAAATACATGAGCATTGCTGTGCTGTCAGGCTGAGGCTGGTTGACAGTAGTGCTCCAGAGATACAGCAGTTGTCGGTTAACGCAGTGCTTGGCTGTGGGAAGGAAATGAAGCAGGAAGGACTGTTGAGGCTGTAGTCCTGGTAGACCCTGTTGTGAGCCACTTCTGCAAAGCAGGGCTGCTTTTCCTGTAGCTCACATACAAGAATGTTTTTAGGGAATTTCCTGCACTTTGGCTGTCTAAGGTAAGTGGTACAAAGCTTGTGGTTCTGGGGATGCTAAAAGTTCTTGTGATATTACGAAGGCTGGACACCTCTGTTCTGTAAGAAGATGTATTGCTAGGGCATTTGAATTAGATATGCTTGTGCTTTGGCGTTTTCAGACATTCTTAACTTGTCAATATTTTCGTCCTCCGTTCATGCTTAATCTCTGCTAGAGTTCAGACAAAATTTCTTAGTCACTTTTAATGCTGAAGAGAACTGCATGGGGAAGGAGACACCGCAGATCCGATGTAGCAGTACAAACGTAATGTCTTTTGAAGAGCTGCCTAATGGAAATGGCTGGGGGTAGAAAATGGAACATAATATGGAATGAGCCCTTCAGCGGGAATGCTTTGTGCTCCCGGAGAAATTGGTTTTGATTTGACACTTTTACGAGCCTTTAAAAATAGTACTTGATGCGTTTTCAGTAAGCTTTTCTTAGTGTTTTTTTTTCTCTGAAGACCTGATGCAGCGTACTGTGAAGATGGTGGGAGTCTTTCCACTGCTCACAGTAGGTATTGAGTCCACGTACAGCCAGGGACCACGCTCAGCATAGATACGCATGCATGGTTTTTCATCTACTTCTCCACTGTGTTTGTTAGCAAAGGAGATAACGTAGGGCAGCAGTGACTGGTATGCTAACTGCATTTTCCACTCACTAATGGTTAGCATAGTTTGGGGCAGAGCTGGCAACAGAAGCCAAATGCTTTATTAAGCGAGGTGGGTTGTTTTTTTTTTATCCTCTAATCCATACGATGGTCAGAAGAAGGGGAGTTTTTAATATTCAGGAAGGATATGCCTAAATTTTGCAGTCTACGAAACTAGCTACTCCTGTTCACCTTCATCTGTTGTGCTTTTCCAAACCTTAGGAGGATCGCCGTGTAGGGTAAAATACTGCTGTGCGCATTTAAAAACAGCAGATGTAACACTTGGAAATATGAGTGAAACTGAGGTGGGTTGAGTTCCAGATCAGATGCTCTGTCTGCTGCTGGAGTGACTGATCAAGTCAAGTGCATCTGGTAGATAAATGCATTAATAATTACTCGTCTGGATCATCGTGGGGCTGCAGGATTTTTGTGGAATGCCAGAGGTTTTTACTTTTTTTGTAAAAAAAAAAAAAAAAAAAAAAAAAAATCAGTATTTTTACAAAAATAAACTTTTTTCCACAGTCTCCAAAACTTGCCTGCTTCTTTTCTACTGTTTTGACAAATTGTCTGTTATAAATGATGATGATGTTTAGTGTTCATATGGTAATTAGAAGCAGCTTATGTTATAAATATGACAGTCTTCTAGTGGTTATAAAAGCACGTTCAAAACACGCATCCACTTTTTTTATGGAACATCCTCTTAAATCGGTCTGTGTCAGGATGTGAAGGGTACATCCAGCCTTGATGGAGAAGCAGAGAAACACAATGCCGAACAAGACAATTAATAGGGAAATATTTAACTCTGTCAAGTGTTTGTGATGATACCAGAGCATCAGAATTAGCCAGTTCAGCAGCATGAGAGAATCTTGTGTGGACTTGTGGTATTTTCGTGCTGTACACTTGGTTGCAGATTCGGTGCAACTGCAGGTTATTTTGATTAGGTAGCTAAAACCTTTCTGCCTTGAACTAAAGTTTTTTCTTAAAAACTTGATGGTTTTGGCATCTAAAATTTGTTGGAAGATTCAGCTCTGCCTACATGATTCCACCATTTTGCCAACATCAGCAAACGATGAGCTGTTCCAAAAGTTCACGGTACTGCTGGGAGCGTCTGCAGCTGATACCTGTCTTTGTCCTTCTCACAGAACGAGCAGGCATTTGAAGAAGTGTTCCAAAATGCAAACTTCAACACGTATGAGTTCAAGATCCGAGTAAAACAGGAGACTTACAACGTAAGTATCCCCCAAAAGGCAAATAACGTAGCATGCGGCTTTTGTAGTTTTATTTGTCTCCATGGGAGGTGGCTTCCTCCTCTTATGTTTGTGGGGAGAAGTTTCCAGAGATAGTTGCTCACACAATACCGTCAGTCTTGAGCACCGAAGGAGGGATCCGCTGTCGTTAACACTGCTCCCTCTCGGGTTCATCAAGCCTGGTTTGTTTCAAATGAAAACAACACAGCTGCTCTGGGAGGCAACTTTGCACCCCCAGCCAACCCCGATACCGACAGCAGTAAGTCACTGGGGCAGAAGGAGGTTAGAACCAAATGCCTGGAGTGCCTCGCGTTCTTCTTTTACATGCCGTGTTTCTCTTTCACAGGATGAATCTCGTATTAAGGCTACAGCAGTGGACGTCAAACCTGTGAACTACAGAGATTACAGCAAGAGGTTGATTGCAAGCATCAGGAGAAACGCTCAGCTCTAGTGAGGAGGCTGCTGCTGACTGAGAGAAGCTGGAACTTCCAGGCAAAACTCAATAGATGATGTTACACCAACTTTTTCCCCACCCTGTGTGTGACAACTTGGCATTAGTTACACCATGCATGGTAGACCAGTGTAGTGGGCTAAGTGATTTAACGCGCTTCTCTGAAGATATGCCTCTGGTAGGTAAGAGTGCACTCTAATGGCCACGATATTGTCGACTGTTGTGCTCTATTACAGCGCTAAAGAGGAGTCTTTAGACAGATTGCCAGGATCTTTAGATAAAGCATTCAGCATGTCTGAAGTAACTCTGCTTTCTTACTGTATGTAAAGCTGAATTACATAACCATCATGTCGTCTTTGCAAGAAATTAATGACAGCCTTGACACTTTGACTTGTTCAGCAGAGGGCAGGAGGAAGAGTGTGACACAGCTTTCGGATAATGGACGAAGGAGAACAGGTCTATTAGCGCAAGTTAGTTCCTTTCCATAGAATTCAAAGGTTTTCTCTTTCCACAGGTGCCATGCAGTTGTTAATGCTTGGAATGGCAATATGGTTGAATTATTAATCAAAGACCTATCTTTTATATCTGAAGAATATCCTTCCTTCAGGGTTTAATAGACTGAGTCAGATGGGTCTGATATTAATCAAAATTGTCTCTTCTGAGGAAGGCAGATAAGCATTGACTCTCCATCCCCCAGGGAAATCTAGGCAACTACAAAGCATTGCTTTAGTTTTCTCTTCAATTAATACTATGGGGTTTTGACTGGTTTGAGCATACGTTTCCTTCCTTTACATGTTTTGTATGTTTGTATGTTCAGTTTCTTGGGTTCTCTTTGTAATGATGTTAATCAGAAACAGGTCTTTAAATGGGGGGAGCTTTGTTTCAATAAACACCGCTTAATTCCTGCGTAGTGAATTTTGCTTTCTTTGAACACCAAAGGCTTCTCATTACCGGAAAGCAATTAATTAGCTTTCATAATAAGCATTCACTTGGGGGAGATGTTACCTTATTACAAACTCTTAAGGTTAGGCTGAAGAATGGAGACTTCTTTGCCTGATGTTAACAGCATGGAAATGCAGTGGTATTTTCACCATTTCTGTGCCTGAGAATGCTGATGAGCTGGCACTTCTGGGATTTTTATTGACGTTTACACAGCAGTCTAAAACTAACCAGGCTTTGAGATTTGTTCAGACATAGAGCTCGTACAGAAAACAGTAATTATGCTACTGGGCTTTTCAGTCAGCAGAGCATGCTAGCTCTGTGTGCTCCTAATCACATTAATTATGTGTTCCCTGGCTGCAGCTCACAGCTTGGCATTTGCTGCACAGCTCCAAGCATCCAGGCAATGCTGCAGTGGGTCTCTGGTAGCAAAGCTGAAATTTATTTATTTATTTTGCTCTCTGGAGCAGTGCTTCTTCATGTATTCAGTTGGTGCCCTTTTATTTCCCCTGATTTCCTGTTTGCCATCTTAAGCCTTTATGTTTAGGAACTGTAGACGCTGCTTCCACTGATGGACATGAAGGACGTTATTCTGGGCCCATTAATTGTACAAACAACCCCTTCCTTTTTTTTTGGATTCTGAGGATCATAACTGGGTTCTTCTGCTGATGTCTTGAATTTTTTTTTTATTGAAGTATTTGTTCCCTCTGACCTTGCTTATAAAGCGTTGACGAGAAAATTATAGTCCTCAGCACGGTTCTGGATTGACAAATGGTAGGTTAGCGGTGATGATCTATCTTTCCACTCTGCTAACCAGTCTTTTGGTTTTGCTCCTCCTTTCCTGTCCCCTCCCCATCCCGGTTTGAGGGGACTGGTAGCAAGTGGTTAACGCGAGATGTTCCTGGAGGCTGTTTCCAGTTCTCGTGCCTGTATAGACTAGAAGTGTTTTTATGGGCGTTTGTGGCGGTATGGATTTGCTGGCAGCTTTATGAGACGAGGTCGCGCACCTGCCTCTGCTGGGGCAGCTCATTCTCCCAGAGGGAATCGCTCTGCATCCCTGTGGCTGGGTTTACCGTGCCCATCAGCCAGAGCAGGAGAGATGGAAGGTATCAATACTCAAGAGCATTAAGGTATTTTACAGGATCAGCTGAACGACCTTGAGAGCTGGAACAGAAAATCAACTTAAAACAGTTTGTGAGAGAAGTCATTTATTTGAGGACTAATAAAAAAAAACTCCACCACCCTCTGCTATAAAGTGGATGCTCATTAGTGACTGAAGAGTTGGAGGGTTTTAATCATGCTTTAATCAGCTAGTATATGATAAAAACATCGAGCTCTGGAAGGCAAGGTATTTCTAGTAGAGCTATACAAGTACCATAGCATTATATAAGGCTCTGCTGTGAGATCTCATCTCGAATGCGATGTGGGTTCTGGTCTGCTACGTATCCATGCAAAAAAGAATCTCAGCTGGGGCGAGTACAGAGGAGGACTACACCGCTGAGTAGGAGAATGGAGATCTTTTTTTAGGAGGGGCCTGGAAGAGCTAATTTAGCAGGATGAATCCTGGTGGGGGGGGGGGGGGATATGATTTCCCACTTATATAAAATATTTATGCGTATATCTACTCTTGCTTCCTTTCCCCCCATCCTAGGCTAGTGCTGTTGAAGATAACAGGTTAATAAATAGTTTGTCGATCAGGAGAAAGTGGGGTTCCGAAGCAGCTGAGGAGCGAGGGCAGGGGAGCTGTGGAGGTGCCTCCGTTCTCTCCTCCCACCCCACTGCCAAGTACCAGCCAAACCCTGGCACATCCCTGTAGGCGCTGACACTGGCTATGGAAAATGGGACTCTCCAGAAGGCTCTGGGCTCTTTTGATTGTGCTAATTAAGGAGAAGTGAGTTGGCTCACAATGTTAATGGGGATTATTGGCAAACAAGCCGGTGTCTTCCTTCCCTTCATCATAAATCTCCCCTGCTAGTGTCCAGGTTATTGCCGGATGGCTTCAACCATTATCCAGGCGGGATGGCTGAATGTGTATTTGCTCAACTGAAAGGATGCCGGAATACTTCACAACTAGATTTCTGCCGAGGTGAAGATTCCCGTGGCTGCTAATGTTTTGCTTTAAATAAAATGTGCAAAGCGAAGATGGAATTGGGAGGCTGCTGGGATTGAACAGGCAGGTGCGAGGGCAATTACAGGAGAACAGCAAGTTCCGCGTGGTCCAGGGAAGGGGGGGAGCACGCGGGTCGTTTGCTGTTTGTGTTAATCCCCACTGTTACGATTTAATGATGTTTAAATTAAGTGTTAGTGACCCTTACGAGTCTCTGGAGGGGAGATTCCATTTGAGTTTTTAAGATGCATCAGGTGGGGTTGGTTGTGGTTGGGTGTGTCATCCCGTGTCTGTCCGTCTGTCCCTCCGTCCCCTGCCCCAAATAAAGCTTTGAGCAGGAATATATTCTAAGAGCTGTTGGAAAAAATAGATGGTGGTCTCGCTGGGCTCAGCAGCGAGCGCTGTGCGTGTGTTTGCTGGTTGTGTGCTGTGCCTGGCAGCTTGGATGAGAGTGTGTGTGTGTGTGTGTGTGTGTGTGTGTGTGGGCTTCCGTGTTCCAGCACTACGGGATTGTCCTTTTAGTGCACCGGGCATGAGCGTGGAAGTTGATGAGTCTGATGTTTTGATTCTGGGTGGTATTTGCATCTGCTGCCCAAGATACAGCATAACATCTTGAGGGGGGGAGGAAGACGTACTTTCCTTCCGCATCCTCTTTCGTCATCTTTCCTTTTTGCCTTCCTTTTTTTTTTTTTTTTTTTTTTTTTTTCCCTGGCCCCTTGCTGGAGCCGCTTCGGAGAAGAGCGGCCACCCCGAAGGGCTTCGTCCTCACCACAGCCGGAGTTGCCTCGCGGGCAGCCGAGGGGCTGCTTAGGTGGCTCAGATGGGAAAGAAAGAGAAGTTTTTATATCGCTTTTATAGGAAAGGCTCCCGAAAGCGTGAAATGGAGCAGGCTGCCTGCTTCCAAAGCCCGTGTTCAGGGAAGGGGAGGGGTCTGCAGCGCGTTATGCATTACAAATATCGGAGTCGCGCAGTAAATATCAGTAATCTCATTACAGGGAGTGGAAATTCTCTTTAATATATTATCTGTAAGGATGCAAGAGGCCCACAGACCTTCTCTTAGTTTGGTTTTTTTTTTCCCCAGTCTGTTTTTTCATGTTTATATTTTTACGTTTCATTCATATGCACATGTTTAAAAAAAAAAAAAAAAACACCCAAAAGGTGGTTTGACTTGCCAGATGGATTATTTTTCTTTTTTTTTCATGAGGACTGTTATGCGTTTTTCTGTGTGTTTTATTTGAATACTTAGGTGTCTATGTTTGGGGGGTGGGGTGTTGTTTGTTTTTAGTTTTTTTTCCTGTTTATAGTGCATTGATTTGTTGTTAAATTCAGCCTCTCTGCCCTGCCAAAAGCGTGCCTTTGGGAGTGTTTCTGGGCTGCTAGTAGTACTTTTCTTTTTCCATCCTTGTGTATAACTGTTCTTGCAAGTTATTTAAAATAAACTGGATACTCGCAAAGGCATTTTTTTAATTTGTCCCAAACCTCTTGCCCTTTAAAGGGAGATTTTAAAAGGGGAAAAAAAAATAAAAAAATCCTCCTGAGCTCCTTTTCTGTTGCCTGACGTGATTTTTTTGTTTGGGCTCAGTGAGCTCGGTGAAGGTCCCACACGGAGTCTGGAATTTCTCCTCGGGATGTATTTTCCCCCGGGATGGTCCAGGTTATGATAAAGGCACCTGGAAAGCTGCACCGCAGCAGGCGGCGGCGCGGAGAGGCACCAGAAATGGGTTCTTTGCGGGATTTCTCCTCGGAAAGTTGGCAGAGCAGAGCCGGGCTGCTGGTTTGTCTGATGGAGAAATGAAAGCTGTGACCGTTTGTCATGTCCACTCTGACATCACTGCTGAGCAATTAAGAGAGAGAAATCTAATTTTTTTGCCATCAGTTTAGCTCTTGGAATTCCCTCGTGGCTTATTGTACAAAAGGCTGAAAAATAAGAGTAATAATCCGATTTTTTGTCTGTTTCCAGTGTTTTATGTTTTCCATTAAAGCCTTGCCGGTATGCTGCGCTGACTTTTTGAACTGCAGGATCAAAAAAACACTCCTCCCTTTATTTTTATTTTTTTTTGGTGAAGACTGTCTCTGAGAAGGATAAATATTATTGATTGAGGTATTTAATACACTAATGAAACCCACGATTATTGACTATGTAATTAATATACTGTCTAAAAGTAAAGTTTGACAGCGCATATAGAAAAGCTGTATTGACTTGTGCTTCTTTGGCAACATGCCTCACAGGTTTTTATTTATAGCCACCGAAACACGTTCTTCTTCAAGTAATGATTCAATCCCACTTTCTGCTTGCCACAAGCCAGGAGGCTGCCGTTCTTCTTGCTGACTGTAAGGCTTTCACATTAACTGGGGGGGGTGGGGTGGGAGAAATTAACGTTTTCAGCGTTTACCTTTGGTTTTCAACGTTTAGCTTTGCTTGCTGCCCATCGCATGAGATTTGGGAGGTGGAGCGTCCGTGTAGCTGCTTCTCGCCGCTGGGAAACCGGACTCTTCCAGCTCTTTCGAAGCACGTTTGTAGACTTTTTTGGGCTCGCTTTTGGTTTTGGGAACCTTGGCGAGCGACGAAAACGTGGGAAATCTAAGGGACACCTGGATAGACCTGGGAGGGTACCACCCCAGAGAGGATTTCTTATCGGTGGAGTCGCGTTTGTGTTTCTAAAGCAGCCCCTGTGTGCGCTCGGGGAGCGTGTGCTCTGGTTGAGGCTCGAGGTGATAATGTGGTTTTGTTCCAAGCTAAGGTGGGGTTTTTTTTTGAAGCCGAACAGCGTGATTGAATCTTCTCCTTGCACTGAGAGGTGACCTGCAGCCCGGCGTGCGTTCCTGCCTTGCTCCAGGGTCCGGTGGGGCTGATCCCCATCATTTTGGCCGACCTCTGGGTTTCTGCATCTCCCTGAGCTTTGGTCTTCCCCGGCTGGTTCTGCTTCCAGCCCGGCCTCCCCTCCCTTGCTGTTGCTCAAGTTGTCATAAACTGTGTTTAAATTGCCAGGAAGCTGAAGCTACACTTATAAATGGCTTTAAGTTGTTCGTGTGCCCTGTGAAATGTTAAACTTCTTAGCACCAGGTGAAGTTATTTACATCCAACTCAGAAGCTGTTAATGAAGGTTTTTTTAGATTTCAAGTGATTTTAAAAAAAAAAACACCTTCCAAATCCCAAGTGTATCAGCTATGTGGTAATTGGAGCTTGTGCTGTCATTAAAAATGACAGCTTTCTCCAATAACATTCTTAGTGCTTGTAAAATGCAGCTAACATAACCTATATTTAACTTGTATTAGCTAGAGTTTCCTTTCCACACTTGCTTACTTTCAGAGCCTTGGTGTGAATACCGAGGTCCTTCTCTATTCATGAACCGCGTATTATTTTACCCGGTTTGGAAGAATTGAAAGCTTTTAGCAGGTCTGGGCAGCCGGGTATCTCTGTCGTGGTTTTCCCCATAGAAGTTTCTTTCAGCCAGCAAGTAGGAGCCATTCTTTGGGCAGAAAGAAACCTTTAGCAATAACATATTGCGAGAAAGCCCAACTTTGGTTGCAAAAAGCTCCTATTCCTTAACCCTGCTGAACAAACAAAGCCTTTTCTTCCTTTTTTCTTCCTTTTTTCTTCCTTTTTTCTTCCTTTTTTCTTCCTTTTTTCTTCCTTTTTTCTTCCTTTTTTCTTCCTTTTTTCTTCCTTTTTTCTTCCTTTTTTCTTCCTTTTTTCTTCCTTTTTCTTCCTTTTTCTTCCTTTTTTCTTCCTTTTTTCTTCCTTTTTTCTTCCTTTTTTCTTCCTTTTTTCTTCCTTTTTCTTCCTTTTTTCTTCCTTTTTTCTTCCTTTTTTCTTCCTTTTTCTTCCTTTTTTCTTCCTTTTTTCTTCCTTTTTTCTTCCTTTTTTCTTCCTTTTTTCTTCCTTTTTTCTTCCTTTTTTCTTCCTTTTTTCTTCCTTTTTCTTCCTTTTTTCTTCCTTTTTTCTTCCTTTTTTCTTCCTTTTTTCTTCCTTTTTTCTTCCTTTTTTCTTCCTTTTTTCTTCCTTTTTTCTTCCTTTTTTCTTCCTTTTTTCTTCCTTTTTTCTTCCTTTTTTCTTCCTTTTTTCTTCCTTTTTTCTTCCTCTGCGGTCAGTTAAAAACATTTGCGGGTTGAATCGTTAAGGCACTGTCCTGTAATTGAGATGCTGGGTAGCAATCTGCTCCCCTCCTCCGCCTGGAAGTGTTCCACACAGAGCCCTCTAATTAAACAGAAAATGGTTTGTCATGTGTAACTGCCTCTTCTGAACGTAACAAACTCATTTCAAGAGATGCCAACACCATCTTTATAGCTGTTTTAATAATCTTCTCTTGAATCAGAGAGGGCTCTAACCTCGTATTTCACTTCACCAGCTGTTTATTTAGCTGTTTTGTGGGGTTGGTGTGGTTTTTTTCCCTTTGCACGGAGAATGTGTAGACTCTTTTTTTGTGTGTGTGTGTGTGGAAATCCTCATTAGAGAAACTGAGTTGAAGTCTGTGCAATATTCTGTTAGGGCTGCTGCTTTTAAGCATCACTATTTACAGTGGGAGCACGTGCTGGCTTTCAGCTCCCAGCCCTGTCAATCACCCGCCTGTCACCGATGGGGGGGGCCCAAAAAATCTCAGCTCCGTCCCCCGTTTGCTGGGGAACGAAGGTGTTTTTGGCATTTTTTTTTTTATTTTTTTTTTCCTCCGAAGCTCACATCTATTTTGCAGACAGATGTGCGTGCCACAGCCACCCTCCGCTCCCGCCTGTAATAGAAACCATTAGCTCCTCCGCTCCCCCGGCGCAGGGCAGAGCCGCGGCGTGTTGGTAATGCATGAAGTGTGGTCTGGGTAGGACACAAATAGTGTAGCAGATTACCAGGTAAAATTGGCTTTTACCTCTCCCCCATCCTTCTCAGACACTTCCCTGCCAAACTTCAGCTTTTAAGTCGGCGCTCAAAAGAAATTCTCTCCGTGTAAAAGGCCTCTTGCTGCCTTTTAAATTGGCTAATGTTTGGCAGAAAATCCGAATAGCGGGTATAGTTATTTAGTGCCTTCATTACCTACTGCCCAGGGACTCTCTCTGATATTAGTGGCTCCTGTTTATTCAGGGCGTGCTTGTGTCTGCCTCTCTCCCGCCTGTCTTTTGGGTAGGTGAGGACCTGTAGGAGCTCACGGTGGCATCCCACATCCCGGGAAAGTGTTTTTCCTTTGGAAAAACCCCATCCCCTGTGCCGGGAAGGACACCCTCCCTGTCCATGTTGGCTTGCTGCCCCGTAGGACCGGTTAGAAGACGAGGAGCAGCGTTCTTCCAACAAGCCCCGTTGTTAACATCCAGCTGGGATGTGAAAATCACTTCTAGGTTTGTACCTCTAAATATTGCCAGCCTGGTGCCACCATCTTCAAAAATTAAAAAAAAAAAAAAAAAGAAAGGGAAGGAACAGCAAGCCGACTCCTGTCAGTTTGTTAGAGCATATTTATAACTCAGATGCTAATTCCTGCTCTTGACTCATAATAGCTTCTGAATTCTGAATCTTTAAATTCCGGATCTCATGTTTTGAGGTTAATCCATTCAGATAGATCGGGACGTAGAATTTATAATTTGGCGAGGTAATGTCGGTCCTCCTTTGCTTCAGCCCGTCGTTGCACGTTGGCAATGGGTCCCGCCAACAAACCAATACTCGACCCTTCCTTACAGACTAGTCAAAACCAACGTGTTCATTTTGTCTGACTCGATCCTGCAGTTTTCCTTCGTACTTGTACCTTGGCCCGTAAGCCGAGGAGTCGCAATAACCGGCTGTCAGCGCGCTTGCCTGATTCTCGTTGAACTCATTCAGCTTATTGGGAGCCTTAACCTATTTTCTGTGCCGTCGCCAAGCGTGCAGCTTCTGCAAAGACATTAATAAGACACCCCACCCACCCCCACCCCCAAAAATATAAAAATCTTAATTTTCAAACCTCTCCCTTGAAGCCGTACGGACTTAACGGGGTTTGAAGAAAGAAACGGCATTAATACACCGCCTGACGGTGGACGTGGCCTTGAGCATCAGCCCTTAAGCCAGCCTTTGCCGCGGGAAGCCTGTATCACCCCATCTCTTGCTGACGCGAAAGCTCCAGGAGCTGCCTTCACCTTGTAGAAAGCTTTGCTTGGCTCGCTCTCGTTACGTTTTCGTCTTGCATCGGGTTTTGGGGGGAGAGCGTGCTCATTACTAAGCAAAATTTAAGAAAAAGAGGAACTTCTTTTTTTCTTCTTCTTTTTAAGAAATAAAGAGCGACCATTTGATTAGAACTTCAATCACTGTTGGGAAACGCATAGGAGAAGATAAAGCAATGAATCTGAACTTCTCTGTGAAACTTTAATACTTAACTTGTGATATTTTATTATTTCATAGAATCATAGAACCATAGGGTTGGAAGGGACCTCTGGAGATCACCCCGTCCAACCCCCTGCCAGAGCAGGGTCACCCAGAGCAGGTGGCACAGGAACGCGTCCAGGCGGGGTTGGAATGTCTCCAGAGTTGGAGACTCCCCCACCGCTCTGGGCAGCCTGTGCCAGGGCTCTGCCACACTCATGGGAAAGAAGTTCCTCCTCATGTTTAGGTGGAACTTCCTGTGCTTAAGTTTGTGCCCATTGCCTCTTGTCCTGTCCCTGGGCACCACTTTCCCCCCCCTGGTTAACATCATGGTGTTTTAATGATCCTTGTCAATGTCATTTCCTAGGACTAAGGCGATGTCAGCCGGTGTTAACGATGGAACCTGTCCCCAGGCAGCAGCCTATTCCCATGCTTTGCTTCCTGTTCTTTTGAGTATTTCGAGGACTTTTGGGATCTCAGCTGGGAGGTGCCCCACATCCCCTCTCCCAGCTCAGTTTCTCCTTGAATTTTCCAAACCCAAGGTGGATAATTTAGCGTTTCCCCAAAAGGATGCTCCCAAAACTAAAGTTTAGACCTCAGTTTATTGTGGTGGGTGCTCGGTGTTTACAAGGCGGGGAGCGTTCATCCCAATCCAAGCTTGCAGAACCATAAATCCCCCTTCCAGGAGTTCCTGGCTCTGCGTTTTCTAGGCGGGCTTGTAGCAAACACCTTGCGATGCATATTCATTATTTCAGCTTTGCTTAATGCGTAAGGCTTGCCGGGGGGGAGGGGTGGTGGAAATAAAAAAAAGGAAGTGGCTTCTCTCACCAATTTGTGTTCCTTGAGTTAATCCACCTTCCCCTGCTCTTGGCACAGTTAACGCGTCGTCGTGCTCTTTTGCACCCCGCAGAAGCGAGTTTTAATTGCCCTACCGAAATCCCTTTCTGCCAATAGTTCATTAGGGCTTCGGGAATGCTCCAACCGAAGAACAGTCTCTCCGGATCAGCATCATCTTCCAACACGCCCTTCTCCTTGGATAGCTGTCAGGCGAATTCATAAAAGAATATTTCTGGATCGAGCCAAAAAAGTACCGGGGCTGAGAGAGACGACGATCTCCAGGCTACCAGACAAACGAGCAAAAACCAGGGAAAGCAATAATTCTGCATTCAGGATGTCACGGGCATGGCAGGAGCTTTGGAAGGTCTAGATTAAAATGTAGCTATTTTTCTTGGGGGAAATAGGAAGAAGGGATTTGGTGCCAGTCAGAAGCAAAGCCTACCCGGTTCAGGCAGGAAGGTAAATTCTCTGCGAGCCGGAGAGCAGCCGCGGCGCCTAATCGATAGGCAGAATCCAGAGGTGCTGGCAGAAATGTCTGGAATATGCCGGCGGTGATTAACTCTGAATTACCAGGTGTATATTTGAAACCCTCAAACCCTCATCCTAGAGGTTTAGCGGAACGGTTTCGCTGCGGCCACGTGCTTTCCTGGGCTCTTCCTCTCCCTAAAGCTGTTGGCGACCCCCCGTTCGCAGCCGCGGGGCGAGCGAGCTCCGCGCCGCCGCTAAAGCTGAAGGTGATCCGGCGGCGCAGCCACCGGAATAACCCTCGGAAAATAGGGCTTGGGCTGGAAAACCTTTTTTCTGCTCTCTCATAAGAGCTGTTCACCCTGGGGGACAAGTCATTGTGCGCCCGTCTTTTAAAAAAAAATAGAAAATAATAAATGAGTGGCTCAGCTATTGTCTGCATAAAACCACCTTTTGTTTATAGTGAGTTTTCTCAACCGGCAGAGGAAGATTTAAATAAGTAATTGCCGTGCGGAAGGCGCAAGCTCCATGGAACGATGGCCCTGGCTGCGCTGGGAGCGCGGGAGGGTTCCGTGGCAGCTCCTGCGTTTTTCTTAGCTCGAGGAGCACCATCGCTGCTCGGGATCCGCCTAAGCAAACTCAAACCGGTGAAATTATTTGTCCAACCCGAGAAAAACAGGAGCCGGGAGTTTGACTTTTAGGTTTTTTCGGGATTTTTTTTTTGTTAGTTTTGGGGTTGTTGGGGTTTTTTTTTGTTATTATTATTTTTATTTTGTATTTTTTGGACGTTCTGGGGTTTATGTGTGGTTTGGGTTTTTGGGTTTTTTTTTTGGTTAGTTTGGGGTTTTTTTTGTTTGTTTTGGTTTTTGTTGTGTTTGTTTTTTTGGGTTTTTTTTTTTAACTGAGAAAGGCAAGACGCGCAGAACCTGGCCTTGTTTTTTGTTGTTGGTTTTTTGTTTGGTTGGGTTTGTTTTTGTTTTTTTTTTAATCCAAATAACTTCAGGCGAGGATTTTTAACTTGGTGTCCCTCCCAAAAACCGGCCCTTTCGGGAAAGCCACCGGCGCTTCTTCTGGAGCCAGCAGGTGGAGCTTGAAGAATAGCATCAATTTCCCAGCCCATTTGCGCCAGGGCCCGTTGAGTGGGAGCTATCTGTGCTCAAATCCTGATTGAATAAAAATTCTTCATTATGCAAACGGTCTGGTTCAGTACACAGAGGCAGCCCCCAGGCACAGACCCCAAGTCGCTGCTTTCTCTTTCCCCGGATTAAAACATATGAACTGCTTTGATGTAATCTTATAACAAAGCCTAATGGAAATTTTATATCCTCTGAAGCTGACTGTCATTTCTCATTGCCCTGCTTCCTCTTGTCCTATTAATACTCCGATCCGGAGCGCCGTAGCCGGACTTGCGCTCTTTTTGCTCTCAAATACGGTATCCTTCCCCCCCCCCCCGCTGAAGTTTTTATTTATGTTTAAATACTGTTAGATTACATTACGGTATGTTTAATCCCTTGTTTTTTTTCCATGGCTATTTATCACTTTAATGGAATGCTGCAGAATATTACGTTGTGCAATGTGTTTAAATTGATAAATTGTATTAGAAAAATATTGGATAGGATTTTTAATGGTAAGTGGGGCTTCAGTAGATATATTTTCTCATTAGCAGACTAACTGCACGCAGACTGCATGAGGCTGGAATGTTAAGGATTTTGGGATAAGCTATATTTATGACTTATTTGACTAATTAAGGCACAATTTTATCACAAAGTTTTTCCCAGACTTTGCTGAGCAGGATGAAGGAGGAAAACTTGCCCCAGTGCAGTTACTCTACAACATCAGTTGCCATAACAACTTCATGCAATACTATATTTTTACTTGAAATTCCTTTTAAGACTCAGTTGCTGTAATAATTTGTTTCAGCTGCTAAAAGGCATGTTTCTCTTTGTGGTGGTTTCAAGGCTCTCATTACAGTAACAAAAAAGTGGTTGTGTTAATATGGGCTCTTTTCATTTCAACATATGCAAAAGTTCAATAGACTCCAAAAATAGAATTAAAGGGTGGAGGTGAGGAATCTGCTATAAAATCTCTTCCAGTCTTTAGGAAAGAGGAACGGGCTTAGCTGGTGAAGGTGAACTTTATTAATGGCCTTAAGGAGAGATGCTGCTGCTACTCCCAACCCGTCATTATCGCGCCCAATGGGAATCTAAAAATGCGACTTCACGTTGTATATCCCGCTGCCTGGCATCGGATCCACGCCGCTTAGCCCAAACCGGAGACGGAGGGCGTATTTGCTCTCCCGAAGAGCGGAGGCATCAGCCCGAGCATCTTTTCAGTGATGCTGTTGCTCTCGGAGTGATGGGCGAAGCTGGTCCTGACGTCTTTGTTCGGGAGGAGAACAGCAGAACGGAGCTTCGGCTCCTCCTAATGTATCTGCGCCTTTAATTCATTAAATAATCACCTCACACCGAACGTATATTGTCTGGGTTTTGGCCACGGGCGCACTAGAAGTGTAAAAACAATTTTCAGGCAGCCTGGAGTGTCGTCTGATTTCTGATTCCGACGTTAATTTAGTGGAAGGCGAGGCGTGCGTGATAAGAAAGTTGCTCGCTTTTATTTTTAACCCTTTCCCGCAGCTTTGGTGGCTGTCGCTTGGCTGCAGGAACACGCCGTGCTGGAGCTGCCCCTGCCCGTGAAGCCAGCCTCGCGCCGTTATGAATCCCCCATCTGGCTTTTGGCATCTCAACGGTTGAGGCAGCGATTCCTCAAACAAGTTCTTGTTCTAGTTCAGCATATGGGCCCTGTTTCTACTGGTGCCAGGCAAATAACAAAGTTTGAAGCTATTTGGTTAATTGAGGCAGGCGGAATACGGCTCCTTTTTGCATCGTCTCCAGGTCCGTGGAGCAAGATGAGGAGATGTCCCCAGGCGTTTCTTCTCCGAGGGAACAATGCGGAGGCAGGAGGGGAATCTGCTGTCCCCAGAGCTGTCCCTCTGCAGGCTCGACCTGAGCTGGCGTTTCAATTTTTGGTGCTGTTCAAGTGCCAAAGGATGGTGACCTTTCTAATTAAAGCCCTTTTGGAGTGGGGTCGTGGTGTTGGGAGTGAAGGAACCGCTTTCCTTCCAGGGCAGAACGATCCCCTTTGCTCTCTGGAGCCAGAGGGATGCCGAGAGCCACCTCTACTCCTTGGCTCCAGGCTGCGGAGAGGAGGCACCCTCGCTGCAGGAAGGAGAAAACACCAAAACCCTTAGAATCTGTAGAGATCCCACCACTCCGACTCTTTGACATTATTCTGAACCCGGGTCTGCCATGTCCCACATCTCCAGCTGGACCGTAGGCTTCTGGTACGGTTATGACTCTCTTTTTTCCCACGTTGTTGGTCTTTCCCTCCCCCCGCCTTTTCTAATCGTGGTTCTCCGTGCCGAATTTAAAGACTTAAAATGGTCATATTTTGCATCCATTCTCTCTGGCCGGTTCCGACCGCGACCCTTGGATTTTTAATAACAGCGGAGATGATGGTCATTTAATGCAGCCCCCTGCCTGCAGGGAAATCTTCATCAAGGTTCTCCTGCAGCCTCCCCCAGGCGGCTCAGCTCGTTGCTTAATTGTCTTTATGCTTTCTCACAGCTTCGTGTTCTAACTGTATTTCCCCTCCAACTGCAACCGCGGTTTGGTGGTGGCCCAGGAGAGTGACCCCTTTACAACTTGGTGGCTGTCAGCCCTGGCTGTGAAATTTGGGCTGGGCAAATTATTTTGGGTGAGTAGAGATGATAGAAAAGGCCATGTCTCGCCGTGAAAGATGAATCATTCCTTTGCCTTTTACTCCTTGTTGTAGTAACATTATTCCCGAGGAATTTTTTTTGCTATTTATGTGATTGTCAGATGCGATTCCGTCAGGATTGCAAAGGAATTCAGCACGAATTAGTGGCCACTTAACGTTATAGAAAGCTGCGATGTAAATGGACTCCATGATCTCATCTACAACTCACTCCTTAGCGGATGCTTCAAGGTAGATTTTTTTTTTTTTTCCCCCTAAAGTGGTCATAAATCGCAACCAGCCATTGGACTCCCTCCAGTCCTAGAGCAATTACTGGGCCAGTTGGGCTGAAGGGTCTGAGCAGGTGTTTTACTAGCAGGATTTTATTTCACTAAATGAACATCTCCTAAAGAACCGGGAATGTAATATTTACACGTTAAAGTGCTGCTGTAATGGCACTGCGTTTAACTTCACTAGGAGACCAGGGATCCCGTGGTAAAATGCCTGATAACTGCTGCATTTACCAGGGGAACGAATTTATAGCGGTTGAATTCCTCCGGCAGAACAAAGGGCTGCGTTACGAAAGCTCCCTCTTCTCTCTAACAAAAGCTTTGAGCCAGTCCCGTTTCTTGCTCGGGGAGACGGTGCCGCGTTGCTTTGCATCATTGCGGTCGTCGCCTTGCCCGGCTGCCTGGAAATATTTGGGAATAAGTAAAAAGGAAACGGAGGGAGGGAGGGAAGAAGGGAGGGAGGGAATGTCATCCTTCTGTTTCGCCCTCCGCGGGGTTGCGTGTGAACTTAAATCGCGTGTGGAAATTCCGGGAGTGGTTCTCTGCGGGGATAAGCGGCTGTTACGTGTGAGCTCGGCACATGGAGTGGCGATGGAGGTGGGACTCGAATCCGCCTACTCCCACCTGGAGTACCAGTCCGCCCGGCGAGCAGGAGCGCCCGTGACGCAGCTGCAGAGGCTTCCAAAGACCGTCCCACGTCCTTGGACCATCCCGTCCCCCCCCTTTCCATGGCTGGGGCTTGGGACAAGCGCGCTCGCGCCGCAACGCCGTGCCATCTTTACTCCTGGCTCGCGTTAGCCACCTCTGTATAAATAACTTGTGCTCAGCCCTGCGGCTTCCCTTCCCCTCTGTTTTCTTCCATCGGTATTAATAGTAGCTAATTATTGCTTTTACTATTAGGTCATGTGTTGTAAATACACTAAATGCGGTACGCATCCCGCGCGCGCCGGCTTGTGTGCTAATGCCTGGATTCTGCCTCTTAACATGCAGCCTAATTGCCTGCTTGCACTGCGCTGCCTGACATGCTATTTTTTGGGATAATTGCTCCCAAAGTCTCTGCATTTTAATGTAGCCGGTATTACATTGTCTAGCTTAAAGGTTGTTCCAAACAAACCTTGGGTCCCATCCCAGAAGAAATCATGTCGGTGCTTCCTGGGGAAAGCAGGGGGCTTTTCCTCCGGCCTTTATTCCTCCTCCTCCTCCTCCTCTCTTCCTCCTCCTCCTCCCTGCAGCTCGCTGCGCTGGGATCACCGGGATTGCCGAACCCCCTCGGAGCGGAGCCCGGGCGCCATCCGCCAGCCGTCACTCTGCTGCCTGCATCCACGGGTGGCTGCGAGATGAGTCAGTGACAACCTGGTCACTAGTGAAAAATCTTTTTAATTATTTACGCGGTGGTAAACGCCTGCTCTTATTGGTATGGGCATAAACTGTAGCTCCGCTAATTTTCCTCTTTAATCTCTCCTGGAAGAGCCGAGCGCCTGCTCTCCTTGGCGTTGCGTTTCCCTGAAGAGCGCTGCTTTGAGGACGTCGGCTCCCTGCTCGGGATGCTGATGCGAACGAGTCCCTCGGCAAACAAGTTTCAGGCTTTTACCCTAAAAGCACTCGAGGGTTATTTGCGAGTGTAATGTCAAGGCAGCCTAGTGGGAGACGCGCGCCCCGTTCGGTTTCAAACCGCGCAGCGCCGTTAAGCTTCCCAGGTGCGATGTTAGTGCTGATTTTGCCTTTTTCTCTGCTTTCCATCTGGGAGGGATGGAATGAAGCAGAGCCCCGCTTTGCCTTCCGCAAGGAGACTGTCTCCTCTGCTGCCGGCTCCACGAGAAACCTTCCCGCTGCTCTTTAGGGGACCTTTAGCTTCCCCCTCTCGGGCCGGTAACGCAGAGGCTGCTCCTTTGCAAAGGCAGCGTGTTGTGCGTAGACGCGTTCACTTCACCAACCGCTGCCGAAGGCCTAAGCAAGGTGCGCGCCCGTTGCCGTATTGCCGCGGAAAAGCTGATTTTCCTCCCTTTCCCGCTCTTTGGGGCAGAGCGGAACATATGCGCCGTTTACCTCTTTAATTCTTCTGCAGAGCATTAGGACTAATAAAAACCTTTCAGGGTTTTTGGTGTGAGAAGCAGCTGATGTTGCGCGCTAAGAAACGAAGACGGGTTTAAAAAGAAAACAAATGAATAAATAAAGCCCCACGCCCTTCTTCCATGGTGAAAAAGCTTGTGACCCCCCTCCCGTGGCAGGTGACACTCTTCTTTGCTTGACTAATTGCATCGGATCTGCATACCTAGGTGGTAACAAGGGACTTGGGCGCCGGCGTACCCTTTAAACAACAGAACACTGAAGCGTCATTGCTTTCATGTTTGTCTACTGGCTTCTAATTATTGAAGGCAGCTGACTTTAAAGCATAGGCCATTTCCTCCCCTTCCTGCAGCGGGGTCATAACAGCTTGTTTATATACTCCTAAGCTGGTTTGCTGCAACAGATTGTGACTTTAAATAGAAGGTTGCTAAGAGTGAGGTAAGGGTGCCGGGAGAAATGAGCTTTCTCAAAACAAGTCACTTGGTATTTAGGGGAGATGGCAGCAGCAGGCAAAAAAGCATCAGCGGCGAGGTGAAGGATGGGCGGCTGTCGTCGGCGTAACGAGAGATACGTATGTAGGTATATATGTTCTTTTAGAAAGCAAAGAGGGTAGCGTGATGGAGCTGGCTGTGTCCTGGGGGAACCTCTCCCAGGATTTTCCTGGCCCATCTCACCAGACCGCCCCATTACTAGTTAGTTATTCATCCTCGGCAAATGCCAATAGCTTCTGTTTGGCGTTGGGCTGAATATCAAAAAAGTTGATTCATTGACTTAAAAAAAAAAAAAAAACACCCCACAAAACAAAAACCTACACTGGACAAATGCTAGAAAATATGTGTTGGTAAAGAGGTGGACTGAGTGATGAACATATTTTCTCTCTCTTATGTCTCTGACTCATATGGCCCTAGCTTAGCGCAGATTTTATTATCTTATCAAACAATTAATTACCTACATCCTCTAATTTCATATATATGGGGTTTGAGATCTCTGTTTTTGTCTTCAAATGCCTCTTATCCTCTCCCCAGTAGATTGTTGCTGCTAAATAGATGGGATTATTTTCTTGGTGGTCACGCCAGATTTGTTTATACTGCTAAGGCTGCTCCAGGAGTTGGGGTGAAGACGACTACCAGACTATCAAATTTAGCTTTACCCCCTTGGATTTAGTCCCTGGCAGGCTTCTGCTAAAGTCTGGGAAAGAAAAATTCATTAGATGAACCTTAGCCTGATTTTTCCATGGCTTTGATTTTAATCAAAAGTGCGGATTTGAAATTGTTTTATCATTGGAGTCTGTTGACTGAACGTCGGGTGCGAAGCAATTCCCCCCCCGCCTGGTGGAGAGGCGCATCCAGTGTGCTTAGGTAAATCCCAGGCTGAGAGACTGGGACAGCAGGAAGGGCAGAAATTAGCCCCCGAGGCTTGCGAATGCACTGCAGGCTGATGTCTCTCTGCATTTCAAGGACCCAAGTTCAGCTGGGAGGCTGTTATTCCCCTTATCCGTAATGGGCGAGCTAATCAATTAAAACGGTCCGTCCTTAAGCCATGGCAGAAGGGAAGGCTCCTTTCAAATAACCGCCTCCCAAGGTCTGAAGGATGCGAGTTAAACATAACATCCTTTTATCTCCAAATCTGCGAAATCAAGGCGGTACGTTTATCCCAGGTACCGGGGAGCAGAGGGAAGAGGAATTCAGGGGAAGCTCTTTAGTAGGTTACTAAGGAGTGGTTTTGCATACGGCGGTGGAGCTGGTTTTCTCTGAAGACCAATTTATACAAGCCCCAGCGACTGCAGCGAGCCTGTAACTCCCAAACCTCAGGGCTGCGGCTCAGCATCCTAACAGGAGATGCTGGTGGAGGGTGGGACCTGTTCTGTCTGAAGGAGGAAGCCTGCGCGTTTTAAGAGCTCGCCTACCCGCCGTTTTCCCACCGCTTTGCCGACGGGATCCGCCCTGAGTGTGTACATTCGGATTTTAAAAAGCTTTGCTCTCCAGGTCAGCGCAGTGCCGAACTCGGACCCAACTTCCTTGTGAATGAAAAATAATAAAAAAAAATAAAATAAAATAAAAATACTTAGGCCGTCTGCGTGCTGCTTTGGGTAAGCTGTTAGGGTGTGCTGACCGCAGCAGCATCCTCCGGGTAAAAGTATGGCGTTTAGCTCCCGAGGCTGCAGGTAACCCCCCCCCTGCTGCGTGGCCAAAATCCGCGGCCGGACAGACGGCAATTTTCCTTGCTCGCAGGCAGGACGAGGTCAAAGCGTCCTGTTGCCCCGGACCGGTGTAAATCGAGGCTACCTGGGGCTGGAATTGGCGATGGCGGGGATGTAAGGAGCGGTGCGAGGCAGAGGGGAAGCCAGACCCTCGCGCCCGGCTCCCTCCTGCCCGCTGGGTTCTGCACAGACATCAGCACTTCCAGCAACAAAAGAAAGTAGGTCAGAGCCAGGTCCCCCCCCCGCTCCCCGCCTGCGCGCTGGAAGCACATGTGTTGGATTACACGCCTGCAGATGGAAGCAGGAGCGACTGTGATGGTGGTTTGGTTTGGTTTTTTGTTTTGTTTTGTTTTGTTTTGTTTTTTTTCCTTTGGGAAGGCGCGTGGAAAAGCATTTCGGCGCTGCACGGTGCGCTGGCTCCCTCGCCGTGCGGGTTTTCGTGGAGCTGCTGCATCCCCGGATGGCTGGGGAGCTCCGGGACCTGTTAATACCGTGGAGGGAGAGCTGCCCCCCTTTCCCAGCAGCCCATCCGTGGTGGGTGTGAGGATGCTGGCGGCACCCAGGTGTCCCCCCGGTCCCTTGCCCGTCCCCTGGTACCCCGATCCTGTGCCTTTCCTCGCCTTGCTGCAGCCGCGAAACTCCGGTTCTACTTGAGTGATCACCCAACACATTAATTGGGACTCCCGCTATGATTAGAAAGAAATTTCAGATTAAGCCCGCCATGCTGTATAGCTCAGGAAGAAAACATCTCTTTATAAACACAGCAGGAATGTGGGGACTCCATTATTATTATTTTTCTTTTAACTTTGAAGAAACTGGCTCTGGCTGCTGTTTTGACCACAAGGAGACAAGTGCGGCAGCCACTCTGCTATGGTCAGAGCTAAGCGGAAGGGACGCTTGCAGGCGGATAAGATTGCAGGGTGTCTTTCCTCCTTTTTTTTTTTTCCCTAATGCGATAATCGTAATGGATTTATCTCTGTAGACTTCAGATCCTGCCTACGTGGGTCTCCGCAGGCCCTGCTGCTCCTGGGCAGGTCTCAGAGGAACCTGTAGGTGGGACAAACCAGGCGAGTGGGCAAGTACGGCCCCAGGTCTGAGGAGCAAAATAGGGTATTTAGCACATTTAATTCATTACACGACCTTTGCAGTGCTGTAGTCGGGCAGCTCTGAAAGCGTCTTCAGCCTGCCATGTCCCTGGGGAGAGTCCTCAGGTGGGCATCGTTGGGTTGTTGGTCCTGCTGGGTTAATTGGAAGGACGCTGATGGCCAGGTGAGGCATTTCGAGGCTAACGTCCACCTCTTAAACCCTCAAATATTTGCTTTATTTATTTTCCATTTGGAAGGCTGTAACGTAGCTTGCAGGCAGAAATCCAGCCCTCCTCCGCCCAGACGCTGCCTTCTGATGGGGAGCGTGGTCTGAGGGCGTCTCCTCCTCGCGCGAGGCTCTCTGCCTGCCGTGTTCGAGGCTGGGACCCGCCGTAAATCCCTCCTGCGCGGCGGGGGCGCGGGGACCCTCACGCTGCTCATCGCACAGCCATGGGGGGGACACCACCTCCAGCCCTCCCGCACCACGGACGGTCAATACCCGGAGCACGAAACGCCGCAGGTCTGCAGCATCCTGGCCCTGCCTTCGCTCCGTGCTGGATTCGCTGTAGGCGAGGGCAGCGGTAGATTATCCCCCGCTTCCCCCACCCACCCCTTTTTGGTTTTTCCTTTTTTTTTTTTTGTTTCCTTTAAACTTACCTTTTGGTGTTCCGGCTGAAGCAGCGTGAGGCGAGTAAACTCCGCTGCTCAAAATAAGAGTGGATAAGCTCAGTTTACTTGCATTTATTCATGACTTCACCACTCCACTGGGGCCTGAAAATCAGAGCCGAAAGGAACCGCAGTGAAAATTGGCCTACATGCAATGGCTTTAAATAATCTGCCCTTTTGCTCTAGTTCTGTGTCGAGATGTGCTGGGAGCCTGAGGAGCTGGGATCTGACTTGATGGAGGAGCCGCTTTTTTGGTTTCTTGCCCCGGTGTTGGAAGCTGCTGTTGGTTTTTCTCTAAACAGCGTAACTTGGGGGAAGTTACGCAGCAGACGGCGGCGGGGGGGTGGGGGGGATAAAAATCCAAGAATTGCTGTATTTAGTGGCACGACTCGAAATTATCGGAGTCAGCACAATGAGTTAGCTTTTACTGGCGAAGATGTGAAAAATAAGAGAGAAAACAGAAATGAAGTGATTAGCATATGTGACAAATATTGACACCCGGGGACAGGGGATGATATTGGACTGGAAAACATAGTTCTGCTGGAAGGAGAATGGTTCGTGTTAATGGTGGATTGTGGGTTTTTTTTTTTGTTTGCCGTCGCGTTTGTGCAGGCTGCTAAGGCAGACGCCGTTCCCAGATGAGGCGCGGGACACGCACGTGCCTGACACTTGCGCCAGGCGGGGAAGGAGTCACGCAAGCCGTCGGAGAGCCAAGCGCGTCGGATGAGGCTCGGCTCCGGCATCCGAGCAGAAATAGAAATGGATCCAGCTGCAAACCAGGTCACCGCCGCTCTTGCGCTTTTTCTCTTGGGCCCCCTTGAATCACATCACAATTTCTTCCCCCCTCCAGCTCCCTGCAGCTGGGATTACTTTTCACATACTCTGCTCACATAATTGCCTCTAATAATTTCTCAGCTGGCTTTCCTTCATTCTTGAGTCAAGTATGACCACCTTTCCCTTTTTTTTTTTTTTCTTTGTCCCCTCCCCCCTCTACAAGGCTGAACGCACCCGTTCCAGCCTGCACATATCCTCTCCGTCCTGCTGCTCCTGCCTCTCCCATGCGCTTCCCTCCTCTCTTGCTGTCTCCCATCCTGGAGACGACTGAGGGGGGACCTTATCAACGCTTATAAATACTGAAAGGGGGGGTGTCAGGAGGATGGGGCCAGGCTCTTCTCAGTGGTGCCCAGCGACAGGACAAGGGGTAACGGGCACAAACTTGACCATGGGAAGTTCCACCTAAACACGAGGAGGAACTTCTTTCCCGTGAGGGTGGCAGAGCCCTGGCACAGGCTGCCCAGAGAGGTGGTAGAGTCTCCGTCTCTGGAGACATCCCAAATCCGCCTGGACGCGTTCCTGTGCCACCTGCTCTGGGTGACCCTGCTCTGGCAGGGGGTTGGACGGGGTGATCTCCAGAGGGCCCTTCCAACCCCCGCCGTTCTGTGGTTCTGTGAGATCATAGAATCACAGGATGCGTTGGGTGGGAAGGGACCCCTAAAGGCCATCTAGTCCAACCCCCCCGCAGTGAGCAGGGACATCTTTAACTAGATCAGGTTGCTCAGAGCTTCATCCAGCCTGGTCTTGAATGTCTCCAGGGATGGGGCCTCCACCCCCTCTCTGGGCAACCTGTTCCAGTGTCTCACCACCCTCAGTGTTCTTTAGAACTTCTTCCTAATGTCTCATCTAAACCCACCCTGCTCTAGTTTAAACCATTGCCCCTCGTCCTATCGCTCCATGCCCTTGTGAACAGCCCCTCCCCAGCTTTCTTGTAGGGACTTTAGGGACTGGAAGGGGCTCTAAGGTCTCCCTGGAGCCTTCTCTTCTCCAGGCTGAACACCCCCAGCTCTCTCAGCCTGTCCTCGCAGCAGAGGGGCTCCAGCCCTGGGGTCATCTTCGTGGCCTCCTCTGGACCCAGCTGATGGCGAGCTCTTCCTTAGCCTTGGTGGGCTGTGCAGATCATGTCCTTGACCAGTCCCAGTGGTGCGGGGAAGAGGCTCCGACAAGCACGTGGGATGATGGAGTATTGGAAAAGATGCTGTGAGGCAGGGCTGCCCTGTGTTTCCCGGCACGCCTTTGTTATCTGCATGCTTGCACCAAATTTTCCGGGTAGTGCTGTGCCGGCAGCACACGTGGAGGATGATTTCGTAGTTTTCTCATGTTTGCTCTGTGGAAAAACCCTTCCAGCCGCACGGCGAAGCCGGTGGTCGGGGTCCTGCCACGCCAGCTGAAGCGCCAGCAAGTCGAGGCAGGCTGTTAGCGTCCCGTGGTATATTTAGTTCAGGTTTGACGGGGGCTCCATATGTGTGTGTGTTCTCTTGTTTCCTTTTGCTTTCTACGTGCTAAGTAGATGCAGGAAGGAGTCGTGAAGCCTTCCCGCCATGGCGAGGATGCGGTTTTGCCGCTCCACGTGCCGCTCGCCTTTGCGGGGCTGCTTCCCCGAGCCGTGCCTTTAGAAAAGCATTAAGAGCTGGAGAGGAGCAAGTGTCCCAGGGTCTCCTTCTATCAGGAACCCCTGAAAACGTCATAAGGTCTCTCCAGAGACAGGGATTCTCCTGGGGGACAGGGTACGCAGGGCTGGGAACGGTGCCCTGCAGGCAGCCAGCTGCCTGCCGATGGGTTTTGCACGTTCGGTCCTTCCCAGGACCCTTGGGCAGGGTATGCGCCAAAAGGGGTCACTCTGCTTTTCCTTTTAATTTTCTTTTTTATTTTTTTTATATTTTAGAAGGAGGTTAATGCACGAGTTGAAAATAATACAGGGACTCTGTGAACTGTGTCCAGTTGGAGTCCTGTGTCCGGTTCTGGGCTCCCCGGCTGACGAAGGCCAGGGAACTGCTGGAGAGGGGACAGCAAAGGGCTACCGAGATGCTGAGGGGATCAGAACACCTCTCTGATGAAGAAAGGCTGAGGGATTTGGGTCTTTTTAGTCTGGAAAAAAGACGACTGAGGGGGGATCTCATCAACGCTTATAAATACTGAAAGGGGGGTGTCAGGAGGACGGGGCCAGGCTCTTCTCAGTGGTGCCCAGTGACAGGACAAGGAGTAACGGGCACAAACTGGAACATGGGAAGTTCCACCTAAACATGAGGAGGAACTTCTTTCCCGTGAGGGTGGCAGAGCCCTGGCACAGGCTGCCCAGAGAGGTGGGGGAGTCTCCGTCTCTGGAGACATCCCAAATCCGCCTGGACGCGTTCCTGTGCCACCTGCTCTGGGTGACCCTGCTCTGGCAGGGGGTTGGACGGGGTGATCTCCAGAGGTCCCTTCCAACCCCCACCATTCTGTGGTTCTCCCAGAAGGGTTAAACAGGGTTTATTCTGGACAGTCCACCTAGAAACGCTTCTTTCAGGCAGACCTGTGAGAAGCCAAAACCTTTGATTACAGGATATTTTAGCTGTAGAAGGATTTGCTGAGGGAATAACTATGAAAACCTTTTCCAGGGAGGGCAATTTGTACGCGCTGTTGAGAAACCAGGTCTGAGGGAAGTTTCACTAGGCCTGTAGGAAAAAAAAAAAGCCCTACAGAATCAACCAAGTCACGCTGGTAGGCTTGAAGGAGAGGTGTTAAATCCTGGCTGCGAGGTGGGGAAGGTGCAGCACAAAGTGCTGTGCTGAGGATGCGGTGATACCTGCCCGCAGGAGCCGCGGGGTGGCGGGGGATCAAATGAAACCAGTGCAGCTCAAATTGAAGCAAACAAAATCCATCTCCGGGCACGGCAGCCCTTGCTGGGAGCGGGATCTGCTTTTCTGGGAAATAAAGTGTACTGACGTGGGGGAAGAAATGGAAATCTTTCCGGGCGAGTCAGCAAATAGCCGAGAGTTTTGTTATTCTTTAACAGCCTCGGAAATCCGCAGGAACAATTCCGTATTTTAATAGAAGCGTTTTGCTTTTGACCCTGCATGGCAGAGCAGCCTCTGAAAAGCAGGAGGTGAGCTTTTACTGTTTCTGTCTCATTTTGATTTTCCTCCCTCTCCATGTTGGTGTTTTTTTGTTTTGTTTTGTTTTGTTTTGTTTTTTTTACTCTTCTGTCCCCTGGGCAGGCGGGGGCAGGTGGCTGCAGGCACGATGCTCGCTGCGGGGGCAACAGGACCTGGTTTTGGCAGGGTGGAGGTGACAGAGGGGGACAGCGTGCCCAGAAGATGTTCTGGCGGCCAGAACATTCTTGCTAATCACGATTCGGTATTTAGGCAGCAACAAGGTGCCTCCGTTAAGTGTTGGCTGTAAGTACAAAAGTTCTGGGCGCCCCGGCTGAAGAAGGCCAGGGAACTGCTGGAGAGGGGACAGCAAAGGGCTACCGAGATGCTGAGGGGATCAGAACATCTCTCTTGTGAAGAAAGGCTGAGGGATTTGGGTCTTTTTAGTCTGGAAAAAAGACGACTGAGGGGGGATCTCATCAACGCTTATAAATACTGAAAGGGGGGTGTCAGGAGGATGGGGCCAGGCTCTTCTCAGTGGTGCCCAGCGACAGGACAAGGGGTAACGGGCACAAACTTGACCATGGGAAGTTCCATCTCAACACGAGGAGGAACTTCTGGACTTTGAGGGTTCCAGAGCACTGGAACGGGCTGCCCAGAGAGGTGGGGGAGTCTCTGTCTCTGGAGACATCCCAACCCCGCCTGGACGCGTTCCTGTGCCACCTGCTCTGGGTGACCCTGCTGTGGCAGGGGGTTGGACGGGGTGATCTCCAGAGGGCCCTTCCAACCCCCACCACTCTGTGATTCTGTGAAAATAGCCCCCGTCTCCCAGAGCTTCCCGGTACCAGCGATGCTTCTGTCCCCAAGCCTTGGGTTGCAAAACACGGACTTCTGCCTGGGCCCAGGGTGGCTTTCCCTGGGCGACGACCCGAGTCCCTTCGTCTGAACAAGACGCGTAACTTCAAACCCATGATTTAGCGTCACCCTTTAGCTGGAAAATACAGAATTCAAAGCATCTGGCGGCGGGTACTGCAGTGTTTTGTGAGGAGGAGACAGCAAAGAAATTGAGAGAAGAAATGGAAAAGAGAAAGGAAATGTTGAGTAATTTCAGGAAGCCTTTTACAAAGCGGATGGCGAACAACGCCTGCCCGACCCTCCGCCTGTCTGCAGCGCAAGGGCTTTGACAACCGACTCCCCGAGAGCGGGGAGCGCAGTAAGCTGTCCATAAATCAAAAGCACCGAGACTATCAAATCTGTTTATTACTTGGGGTTGCGCCACTGTGTTCGCGTCGGTGTAGCTATTTTGTTTCGTTTCTTCTAGCCCTGCTCCTGGAAAAAAAAAAAAAAAAAAAGATTTGTTGGAACATGACTGTACCATTACCTTCATCCTTTGATTCTTTTTTTTTTTTAATTTTTTTTTTTTTTTTTTCCCCAGAAGACGGCGAGCGAGCCGTGGTGGAGCTGGTGGTGTTAATGTTCTGCAGCAGGAGCGAAATAGCCTGGAGATGTGCAGCGAGAGCAGGGGCGTGTGCCCTAAATAGGAGGGTTAAACAGGGCTTATTCGGAGGAAAGCAGTAATTGCGGCTTGCGTGAAGCACTAATATTCTTTTGTGCATTATTTACCCAGGAACATCTGCTAATACATATACATTCTCCGGTGCGTGTAAACAACTTGTGCAGGAAGAGGATTAGGAGATTTATAAAAAAATTAGAAGCAAGTTAAAAGGGCAATTAGAAGAGCAGAAAGAGATATTGAGCAGTGAATTAGGGAGGGTATTTTAACACACAATCAGAGCTTCCCGAGACGTATTCAGAGCAGAGAGAAGGTAAAAGAGAAAATTGGCCAATTACGAAATGATAGCGGGGAATTGGTGACATGGGAGAAGGTAATGGCTGATTTGTTAAACAGTTATTTTCATTCTGTTTGCACAAAGGAGGAAGAGGATGGAGGGCAGCTCCGGAAAGGACTCGGGCTTGTGCGGATGAAGGTGGGGATGAGCCCGGGAACCTGCAGAGACATAAAGAGGTGTCCGCAGAGCGGCTGGGCGTGGGGAGGATTTCACCCATATTCACGGGTTGCGGGGGGGAAAAATGGATTTTAGTGAGCGGCTCCTTACAGCGAGGAGCCGGGTGGTTGTAACGCTTGCTTTTGTTCGCCTAATTGGCCGCTTTTGAGCGGGGGCCAGGGACTGAGGTGGTCACTGAGATGAAAGATCCTTCTCCTCTTTGAAGGTGGTCTCTCCGGGAGAAGGGAAGACGGAGTGTGTTGGGAGACAGTGAGATGGTTGGGGACTCCGGAGGGGTGCTGCTCCCGGGGCTGCTTTTATGTGGTTGGAGAGGTGGTTTGGCTCGCCGGCCATGCCAGCGTGACACCTTCCCAAAAACACACAGTGCAAAACGTGAGCGCCGCTGCCGCCCTCCCTGTCCTGTTTTCGCAGTTTTCTGTTTCCATCCGTAACCCACAAGCTCCAGCGTGGTCAGCAACACGGGAGCATCCCTGGAATCACCCTTCCCATCAGCATCCGCTGGTGTCGGCCATCTCGCGGTTCACCAAAGCAGTCGGGGGCTGCTGGGTGCATTGAGGGAGAGAAGAGGGCTGGCGGAACAGAGGAATGGTGCCAACCTACGAGACCTCAAGGAGACAGGAAACGATGGAAAAGGAAATATTCTCAGTCGCGCAATGGGAAATGGGATCTTGGGAAGTGTTCCCGGGGGTGTGGTTGAAGCTAAGACAAGGGAAGCATCCACAGACGGAGTAGTTAGGGAAGGGTGAACTTGAAGGACCACAACAAGTGTTATTTAGCTTACGAGAAATGTGAAGTGATGCTTTTGTTCTGCTCTGTCCCTTGAAAGGTTGATGGTTGGACTAGATCACAGAATCACAGAATCTTCATGGTTGGAAAGGACCTTTGAGATCATCGAGTCCAACCATACACACACACAAAAAAACCCCTACAATCTCTGCCCCCAGAGCATGCCCTGAAGTGCCCAATCCAGATGCCTCTTAAATACCTCCAGGGATGGTGACTCAACCCCCTCCCTGGGCAGGCTGTTCCACAGCCTGACCACTCTTTCAGTAAAGTAATTCTTCCTAATATCCAACCTAAACCTCCCCTGCTGCAACTTCAGGCCATTTCCTCTGGTCCTGTCATTATTCCCCTGGGAGAAGAGGCCAACACCCTCCTCTCTACACCCTCCTTTCGGGTAGTTGTAGAGGGCAATGAGGTCTCCCCTCAGCCTCCTCTTCTCCAAACTGAACATGCCCAGCTCCCTCAGCCTCTCCTCATACGACTTGGTCTCCAGACCCCTCACCAGCTCAGTAGGTCCCCTCCAACCTGGGCAATTCTGTGATTCTATGAAAGGGGAGTACATGTCACAGGGCAACTTTCTGAGACAAAGGAAATAATTTGGAATTGGTGCTGGGGGGGGGGACAAGTGTTCTCTGGGAAGCGATGGGGAATACGGGAGAAACTGCAGACTTGTGGTCTTGGTTTAGACTGATAAACTGAAAATTTATTCTCAACATCCAAGAGGTGTTCGGTTCTCATCCTACCTGGGAGGATAAAAGAGATGCAGCGTCACATGGTTTGTGTTTTCAAAGCAAGTACGAAAAGCTCCATGTTAGCAATTACGGGATGAAATTGTGGAAAAGTGGTACAATGGAGAGAAAATTGGCTCTGACTCAGGAAACGGGATTCTGCTGCTGGGGATGAGTTTCCAGAGGCGCAGTCTGGGGTCTCTTCTGGGTTCTCTGGCATTTATTTTTTTAATGGAAAGGATTTGCATGCACAGCCCAAAGTTAGAGCATTAAAGCTCACTGATGTGAAGGAGAGGAAGGCAGCCGCAGCGACGAGGACTCGTCTCGTCTGCCAGAGCAGTGCATGGTGCGGGCGGCAGACCGGAGAATGCTAAAGGAATGGGAAACCGATGAGCAAATAAATGCTCAAGTGACACGTTTCCCAAGGGAGGCATTTAGAGCTTGCAGCCGAGCTGTGGGGAGCTATCGGCAACGTCTAACCACGTCTGCGACAGGCAGCCTGTCTGCCCGCACCCCGGAGAGGGGAATCGATGCACGTCCAAAGGTTGAGCTCGCGATAGTGAACGGCACCAGTTGATGGCTGATCCCCCCTGGCTGGGACGGGGAGCGGTGACATGGCTGGGGTAGCGCAGGCGGAGCTGTGGAGCACGGAGGGGTTTAGGTTTATAGAATCACGGAATCATTTAGGTTGGAAAAGACCTTTAAGATTATCAAGTCCAACCATTGACCCAACTCTGCCAAGTCCACCACTAACCCATGTCCCTCAGCACCGCATCTACCCATCCTTTAAATCCCTTCAGGGATGGTGACTCCACCACTGCCCTGGGCAGCCTGTTCCAATGCTTGAAAACCCTTTCAGTGTAGAAATTTTTTCCTAATATCCATCCTAAACCTCCCCTGGCACAACTTGCGGCCGTTTCCTCTTGTCCTGACACTTGTTCCTTGGGAGAAGAGCCCGACCCCCCCTGGCTACCCCCTCCTTTCAGGGAGCTGTAGAGGGTGATAAGGTCTCCCCTCAGCCTCCTTTTCTCCAGGCTGAACCCCCCCAGCTCCCTCAGCCGCTCCTCACAGGACTTGTGCTCCAGACCCCTCACCAGCTCCGTTTCCCATCTCTGGACACGCTCCAGACCCTCAATGTCTTTCCTGGAGTGAGGGACCCAAAACTGGACACAGCACTCGGGGTGGGACCTCGCCAGGGCCGAGCACAGGGGGCGATCACTGTCCCAGTCCTGCTGGCCACGCTATTCCTGACACAGGCCAGGATGCTGTTGGCCACCTGGGCACGCTGCTGGCTCATATTCAGCTGTCTGTCGACCGACACCCCCAGGTCCTTTTCCACCAGGCAGCTCTCCAGCCGCTCTGCCCCAGGCCTGTAGCATCCATGGGGTTGTTGTGACCCAAGTGTAGGACCTGGCACTTGCCCTTTTTGAACCTCATCCCATTGGCCTCAGCCCATCGATCCAGCCTGTCCAAATGGGAGCACGTGGACCTCAGCCCAGCGTTGCCTCAGGGTGGCCATGGTGCTTACCACCGCCTCGGGGGGTTCAGCCCTTTACCCCGGGCACCTCCCTGTCAAACCTTTGGTGTCTGGGAGAGATTCTGATTAAATCCCAAATTTCTCCAACTTATCTCCGGCCTGAGCCAGACTGTCTCTGGCAAGTCATGGTTATACCTGCGTCCGCTCGACTGGAGAGATGCGTGCTTTGCGGTTGTGGGGAGCGCGTCTTCGGAGAAGAGGGGATTTATGCCAGCCCTCAGAGCAACATTCAAAATGCATGAAGACATGCTGTGTGAAGGGATTGGGGAAAAACCACACGAGAGTGAACCAGGGGCCGTGGCAGAGCTGAACCATGTAGCTGGGACGTTAGTTATTGAAGCTACGTGTCAGAGCATGCCATAAAAATTTAGTTTATCCTCAAAGAGCTGTGGTTGTGGAGGAAGGATGGGCGCAGGGAGGGATGGCAGCGAAGGGGAAGGCAGGAGGAACGTCAGAAACCCATAGTCCACGTCAAGCGACACCTCCTGTTTAGCAGTGTATCACGTCTCCCTTCTGGTTTTTAAACAGTAGCCGTTATTGCCAGGCGTTAGAGCGCTTGATTGACAAGGCTTGTAATACACCGTGGAGTTGCCTTTATTTTTCCTACATGTTAAAGGAAAAGATCCTAAAAATACAATTATGGTTTTGAGCCAGGCGTAGTCCATTCTAATATAATTCATCTCAAAGACTATCCATCGTGCCTGCTGCACCCAAATCATTTATAAAACATTAGCATCTCCTGTGCTGACATTTCACTCCTATATTACAGGAGTTACACACAGACTTAAAAAAAAATTAATAAAGTGCTTCTCTTCCTCATTCTCCCACTGAGAGCTTTGATTTCCAAAGTATGAAATGAAATAACCAACATAACAACATTCTCCACTTCTAAGGGACAGTGCCAGGCTCATTCAGTTGCTATTGGTTATAGAGAGTAGGACGTGAGGGAGCTATTTCAGATCACGGATTATTTGTTCTGGCTGCATTGGACATCCCTTTAGTGGAGCTTTAGAGCCCTGTAGACAGAAAAGTTTGGGTAGGAGCTGGAAGGGAGAGGGCTTGATGAAGTAACCTCTTCCTTTCTCCTCCCAGAGTTACTCCCGCTATTCCCCAAGAAGGGTGTTTAAAAGTGAAGCATCCAAGGCCCTGCCTCTCCTCGCTTGCGAGACGGACAGAAGACGCCGTGCCCCCCCAGCTGCCCGCTCCCAGCCCCCAGCCGCTCTTAAAAATAAATGTATCGGGGAATTTTCTTCCTCTTTTTTTGCTCGGGAATTTCCCTTTTCATTTCCAGGTGCCTCCAGGGGATCTGCCGCTGTGCAAACACCCTCTCCCCATCCCCAAAGCGGTTGGGAGAGCGGATTTCCCGAGCTGGCCCGTTCTTCCCGAAGCTAGTGGTGTGTCTCATGGAAAACACGAGCCGTTGCCTTTGGGCTTTCCTGCCCCACACGTGAGCTACGGGCTCGAAACGTGCCGCCGCCGCCGGGGTATCGTCACGAAATGAACAGCAGCCTTTTCTTGTCCAAGATCACTTTTATTTCCCTTGTTTCATTAACTTCAGTGTCTGTTTGGTCTCACATAGCCGCGCCGACGAGGAAGTCACGCCGACTGCGGAATTTCGGGCAGCGCCTCCCCGAGCCCATGGGCTGCCGCCGGTGATGATGCTGCCGGCTCCACCGTGCCCCCGACCAGCAAACGCATCCCTCCGCCGCAGGGGTTAACCCGGGATGAAGGGAACAAGCAGATCTGCTCCCTCTCCTCCACCTAGCCACAACCCCCTTCCTACGGCTGTCTTGGACCGTTTATTTTTCTCTCCTACGGCAGACCAGGAACCCTGGGCACCGCGCTTCTCGCCCGTCCCCTCTGAGCTGTAGTTTTCCCCTTTCTCTGACTCTTCCCGTGACGCAACCTGTTCTTTTCAAGAAACGAAACCTCTCCCGACGGCGTCAGGACTATCTGCAGCCTTGGGAACTGCTCCTTGCTGCCCCAGTGAAAACCTTAGTCCAGCTATAAAGGTCCTCACGCCACTGCCGTGGCTGGGAAGCCCCTCTCTGTCTCCATCCCCAAAAAAGCCCCCTCTCCTCCCCGGGGCCTCGCAGCGCTCTCCGGAGACAGAGCTCTATGGCTCTAGTTATTCGGACTAATTAATCTCTCTCTCTCCCGGCTCCAGTTACAAATTAGGATGTAAGGGTGAGTTTTGGCTCTCTGGATACGGACTTTGCTGCATGGCATACAACCATTTCCCCCCCACCAAACGCCGCCCCCCGCCACCCCTCCCAAAGTTTAGTGCTCTGAATTGCTGAGAACATTGGTCCGCTGTGGTTCCCCCCACCCCCCGCGCGTACTGAGCCCGCCCGATGGCTTTCAGCATCTGTAGGCACTGCTGCCGGTTTGTTTTCTCGAGAAAGAATGAAAAAAAAAAAAAAAAAAAAAAAAGAAAAATCATATACTGGTCTGCTATAAATTCAACGATACAATCCTTAGTTCTGAAGATATAGTTTCCATATAGTTTATAAACGTTATAAGACATACATATGGATAACTGAGGGGAAGGGGGGAGCCTGTGCATTTGTTGGGGTTGGTTGTTTGTCGGGGTTTTTTTTTTTCAGATGTGTGAACACGGTTACAAAAAACCCGCACCTCCCGCGGGTACCTCATTTCTTTAAGTGTTGGGTTTGTTGGGTTTTTTTGTTTGTTTGTTTGTTTGTTTGTTTAATTCCACATCTAATCAGTCTTTCCTTTGGTTGTTGGCTACTCCAAGCCCAGCAGGCAAGCCCTGTTCTGCTGTAATGCCTGAGATATTCAGGGGTTTGAGATTGTCTTCCAAGAGATTCCCAGCCAACTTTGGCCTCTGGGTTTGGAGCCAAAGGGGCTAAAATGTGGGAGAACCAATGTCCTTCTTACATCGCTATCAGTGTCCTTGCACTCACTTTCAGAGAAACAGTGTAGGCTTAATTGGTGATCGTTTTTTTTACAGCTATTTTGTTCCTTTCAGTAATTGGAGGGGTCGTTCAGAGCGCTCTCAAATGAACAGGATTTCACAAGAGCGTGGATACAGTCCATTTGTCCGGTTGTTGTCGCTGACGAATTGGCTACCGTCCCTGTTATCTGAGGGTTTTTTGTAAGGTTGGCATTTTTATTTTTTTTTTGTTGTAGGTGCTCGGTTAGGCTGTTTGTGACAAGGTGTGATAATGCCTTTTAATCCGCTCCCGCTGCGTTCGGCACAGTCCGCGTTGGCAGCCCGGCCGGGCACGCAGAGACCCTCAGAAGCCGAGACAACGTTCCTCCCTTGGCCAGGCCAACGCTCGCCACGTACAAAAAAAGAAGAAGAAAAGAAACTCTGGTCCTTTGTAGATTGGTGGCAGTACAGATTCGCTCCGTCCGCAGCCGGGGGGGGCTCAGCGTATGACGGCCGCTAACACCACCATAAAAACCAGGAGCGATGCCCTGAGCCCCGAGCAGCCGGCTGCCTGCTGGACCCCGCTGGGGGGGCGGATGGGGGTCCGCCGGGTACACTTACCCTTCCGTTTGGGGGGGAGCGTTGGCATCGCCCCGAAACTGAATTTGTGCTGATAATCAGGCACATAGTCTGGAACCTCCTGCCCGTTTTTCCGCGGCCCCAAGGACACCGGTTTGGAGGTTCGGTTACGGCTTTTGTGGCTGGTGCAGTTCTTGCCGGGTTTGCGATAGCCCGGCCGGGAGCCGGGGGGGCCGGCGGGCTGGCTGCTGTGCAAACTGTTCTCGGCCCCTCTCTCCTTCCCCTTCTCCTTGGAGGAGTGGTGAGGGTGGTGGGTTTTGGAGGCTCCTCTGTCCGCTGTGGAGAAAGTATGTGTTTTAATCTGATGGAGCGACTCGGACCCCGAACAGTTCCTAAAGTCTTCTGCCCTTAGCACCTTGAGGTCCTTGCCGTGCATCTGCTCGGGGGACTCGCAGGTGACGCTGGAGCTGGAGCCCCTGAACCTGTGCAGCCATTCCCAGAGCGAACGGGCTTTGCAGTCGCAGCTCCACGGGTTCCCGTTCAGCCTGAGAAACTCCAGGGCTCCCAGGTGGGCCAGGCAGTCCCCCTGCAGCTCCGAGAGGCTGTTATTGAACAGGAAAAGGGTGGTCAATCTTCGGAGGTCGTGGAAAGCCCGCCTGTGAATCCACTGCAGCTGATTTTGATGGATGAGCAGCCGATCCAGGTTTATTAGTCCCCTGAACGTGTTCTGATGGAGGCTCCAGAGCTTGTTTCCATGGAGAAAAAGATGGCTGAGGTTAACCAAGTCAACAAAAATATCATCCTGAAGGAACTCGATGTGGTTGTCTTGCAGGTAAAGGTACTGCAGGTTGTGGAGGCCACCGAATATCCCGCTGGGGAGGGAGCTCAGCCCACACTTGTACAGATACAAGGCATGGAGTTTCACCAGCCCTTGGAAAGTGTCTGCAGCTAAAGCCCTTAAGTAGCGGTTGTCCCCCAGGTCCAGCTCTTCCAGGTTGACGAACCCGTCGAAGGTGTTGGGGTCGATGAAGGTGATGTTGTTGGAGTAGATCCAGAGGGTGACCATGGAAGGGCTGAAGTGGCCCCGCAGCAGCAGAGTGATCTGGTTGTTCTGGAGGAAGATCCGCTCGCTGTCCTCGGGGATGCCCTCGGGGATGGTGACGAAGTTGTGAGCCTGGCAGCTGACAGTCATCGGGGAGGGGTAGCACACGCAGTCGGTGGGGCAGCCCAGGGCGCCGGGCACCTTCAGCCCCAGCAGCACCAGCAGCAGCTCTGCAAACCCCCCTGTGCAGAGAGAGGGGAGAGCGGCGTCAGCGGGGACTCGGGGACCCCCCGCCCACCCACCCACCCACCCATGGCTGCCCTGGGAACTATTCTGGGTGAAAAAACGCCCCCAATTAACTCGGCTCATTGAATTAACCCACAGAAACGACTGCGGCTGGGATGAGTGGGCTCGTCACCCACGGTAGCTTAAACACCGCGTGTGGAGTACTCCCTGCCTCCTCGCCCTGCCTGCAACAGGCAGGCGGTGTCGCTCCCGGCCCCGACCAGGCGGGAAAAACTTTCTCCCAGGGGGGAAATTCCCACTGGAAGCGAAGGCAGCGAAGCCTCTTGCCTGCAGGCAGGCAGCGCAGCTGGTCGGAGCGGGGAAAGGCAGCTGCGGAAACGCATTGAGAGCAAACCAGAGGAGATGCGAAACCCTTGGAGGCGTCCACCCCTCCTGTTACGCACCTCTTAAATCGCCCGCGCTTACGGATGGCAGGGGAAAAGCTTTAGCAATTCCCAGTGAATCACCTAAAATCCCACGCGAGCGGCGCATCTGCACAGCACACCCAGCTCCCCCAAAGAGCGCAGACCCATCCCCGCCATCCCCTTTTTACGCCAGTTCTTAGACGCCGCCATCCACCCTGAAAACCCAAGTGATTTACAGGAAAACACGCTGCCGGCAGTTGGCGGAAAAGGCTGAGCTGAAAATTCCGTTTGGAAGTGGGATGCCCAAGACTACAAAGCTGGGGAGGGGTCTGGAGGACAAACCTTATGAGGAACGACTGAGGGAACTGGGGTTGTTCAGCCGGGAGAAGAGGAGGCTGAGGGGAGACCTCATCACCCTCTACAGCTACCTGAAAGGAGGGTGTAGGGAGATGGGGGCTGACCTCTTCTCCTGGTGACAAGAGACAGGACAAGAGGAAACGGGTTCAAATTACGTCAGGGGAGGTTTAGATTGGATATTAGGAAACATTTTTTCACTGAAAGGGTTATTAAACATTGGAACAGGCTGCCCAGGGAGGCGGTGGATTCACCATCCCTGGAGGTGTTTAAAAAAAGGGTGGATGTGGTGCTGAGGGACGTGGTTTAGAAGTGGTTTTTGTCAGGGTAGGTTAATGGTTGGACTTGATGATCTTGAAGGTCCCTTCCAACCTCAGCAATTCTATGATTCTATATTTTTAAATGGATGTCCTGTGGCAAAGCATATTGCATCCTCTAATGCTACAGCATCTGCTGGTGACCGGGGCTCTCTCGCTGCAGAGGAGGAGCGGTGAGCGAGGCAGTAATCATCCCCTCCCTCCGCTCAGCTCCCAGAGTGCCGCTTTCACCGCCCCGTTCCCGTCTCGCTCCCACTCCTCGCACCAGGCTTGCTTTCAGGCTATTCCTTCTACGCCAAGCGGCTTTTCAGACTCACGGCACCAGACTTGTCATTCCTCATTCAGGTTTTCCTCCTAGATTTGGCTTTTTTTTTTTCCTCTTAACACGCAAAAAAAAAAATTTCCTCATGTCTAATGAATTCTGCCTCTGGACTTCGCAGGGGAAAGGAGTAAAATCGGAGCGGCGTACAGCTGCCGGTGCCATCCTGCCCACGAGTCCTCGCCTTGCACTCAGCTTGTAATAAGCTGAAAAACGAGAGTGGAAGTGGAGTTCATCTCTAATTACTCCATGTCATTATCACCAGCTCGTCCATGAGCCTGGACCCCTTGGGCTTTTACAGCCCCTCTTTTCAGCGCCTACAGCCGAATACAAGTGGGAGGCAAAAACAACTCACTGTTTTCATATTAATTGTGTTTGAAATATAACTCCGTGATTACCGTTGCCTTTTGCCTGGTATGGAGATCTATTACCGTATAGTTAACAGCAGGTGACCCGTCCATCTGGACTCAGCCTTTCAACGCAAAGTTGTCGCATTTTTAGATAAACTGGGTTATTCAGACTCTCCATTAATCACCAGTAAGAGCCAGTCATCTCTGACTGGGGTGTTAATGAAAAAAATAAAACAGCGTCGCCAGCCAAAGCGTTGGACCAAGCTTTGGCTGCGATGAGAAGGAGGAGGGGGGGGGAAACTTCTTCCAGGCACTGCCCTTCAGAAATTAAGCATCGGCTACCGGGAGGGATGTCTCATTCCTGCGCCGCTGCCAGAAAGGGGCTGTAAGTCGGGAACGCTTCATTCGCGACAACTCCTATGGCTGTGTAGGAAAAGGGACGCTCTCCAAGTCACCGCCGTGCTGTTTTGGCTTTGCTGTCGTGCCTTCGCGATGCGAGAGGGGCCGCGCTGGTGGGAGCGTCGTGCCGGCGCTGACTACCGAGCGCTCCCTGCCAAAACGGGAGCCCTGGCTGCCACTCGCCGTGCGAGCCCAGCCCGGGAAACAGCGGTATCCCGAGGATATCGTCATTATCCAAGCGCCAGATAACGATGGTAAAGTTGCAGGCACGTCCTGCTGGGTTTTTTGCCCGCAGATGTGCTTCGCCAAGGTGGGACGGCTTCGCTGCTCCCCGTCTTACCTCGGTGACACTGAAGTACAAAACCTTCTGTAGGTCTTATGTTTATTAGTAAAATCCTGCCAGGCACAAGCGCTGTGACGATCTCCCACATGCGGAGCCTGTTATTGCAAATACCAAATCACAAGGGCCTGAATCAATAAACCATCTTCCAGCTCTAAGCAGCAGGTTGGAAGATTACATATTGCTTCCAAACAACAGTTTTATGCACTCTTCCGTGACACGACAGTTGCCAGGCTAACGGGATTAACTGACGGAAGGTGGAGCCGGGCAGGGATCTGGGAGCATACACGATTTCACGTATGGGGATGGCGATGACAGGCGGCTGTTAGCGACGCGCGGCGATGGACAAAGGCAGCCTGGGTCTCCCTGGAGCACGGCCAAGGCAGAGGCTCCTGGTGTAAAGGCAGCGCGGTGTTTAACGGCTCCCTGCCGGCGTGGGTAACTCCGCAGGTAAAGGTCAGAGGGAACCGAGTCCATCTCCTTAATTAACAGGCCTTTGTGAGTTAATGGCTGGAGTTCCTATGGAGAGGGAGATGGATGGAAGTGGGGATACTCTGGGGTTGCTGGTTCTCAGCTTCTTGGGAAGATAGGAAGGTAGGAAAAAGGTAGGAAGGTAGGAAAAAGGTAGGAAGGTAGGAAGAAGGTAGGAAGGTAGGAAGAAAAGCCAGGGAGGTGTTTCTACCTACATGCTGCAACTCGGGGGTAAGGAGAATGGGGAAACAGAAGGATGAAAGCTTAGAAAAAATAAGAATTAGGTGGGCAGGACTTGGAAAGAAGAAACCTACGGACTCCCCAGTTGACACACTATGGGCACATGGTCCCGTCAAGGATGCTTTCCCTCCAAGCCCATAAAACCTGCCAATTGCCTAGTGCTGCGAGAAGCTGCTCCTGGGAGGCCCTGGGCTTGGTCACTGTTTAGATCCGGGAATGAAACAGCCTGTGGTCATGGAGCCATGATGCTCCTGAGGCTGGTACCACCAGCGTTGCCATGGCCAGCAGCCGAGCCCCACCGGGACGAGACAGCACTTGGGTCTCGCTGGGCTTCCCAGGCTGGAAAACACCTTTGGGAGCTTCCCTCAAGGTCCCAGCCCGGTTCTCTGGGAGTTAGACCCTGCCTAAGTTGTTGAACTCGTTATTCCTGATGCAGCCCTTTCGACTTCATCTTGTAAAGGTTGCGAGGCAGATGGAGGGTCACCAGCAGGTGTGTCGGAGCTCACCGGGGAGGGAGAGCTTCAAACGCAGCGCGGAAAAATCAGCAGAAATCTGCCGGTGAAGTGAATAAAACCAAAGCCCCGCTGACACGGATAAAACCAGCGCGGGGGTGTTTATCTCCTGGCTTCCTCCCACCGATGCGCTGCGTCACCCCGGCCTCTGCTCGCCGTGTCCTTCTGCCGCCTGACCGAGGTTTCAGCGATCGGAATGAATTCGTCCGACTGTCCAAACCGTTTCCCATGTAGCATCTCTCTAATTGGGCATTAATTAGGCATCAGTTAATGAATGCTTGAAATAATTTATCTTTGGATGCGTCCAGTTTGCAGTCTTACTTTTAACAGCATTAGACTCATTATTAGATTAACATCATTATAAATGTTCTCCATTACCTGCTTGTTTCCATTGTCTTAGCCTTATTACCGAGAGTGAAAATCACTCCTCCCGCATGCATTATTGATGAGTAAGGACTTTCTATATGTAGCACGGGATTAATTGTTATACGGCGTAATGCATTTAGCGTGAAGCCTCAATTTGTGCAAGAGCTGAAAGCGGCCAGAAGAATGCAGACGCCCGGAGCCAGCGTCCTCGGCCAGACACAGCACATCTCTCTCCAGCCCAGACCAGGTTCCTCCCGGGCCGGTGCCAGCACAGGAAGAAATTAAGATTTAAAAAAAAAAAAAATGCTGGTTTGATACCCGGGCTCGCGGGGGGCTGGGGACGGGGGAAGGTTCAAAGGGCTGGAGCACTCCTCTGCCACCGCGGCGGGGACGCTGGCCCCGGCTCCGCTCTGTCCCCGCGGCACTGCTGGATCCAGAGAGCAGGGTGCACCTGCGCCGGCAGTTTTCTCGCGTTTTAAGACTTTTAAGGCTTTACCGTATCTCTGAGCAAGGCAAGAGCCTTGGTTTATCGAGGAAGATGTGATGCCGCTTATTTTCATGAGGAGTCTCAGGCTCAAGGGGAAGGAGTCAATCGGGACGGGCAGAGATGCTTCAGCCCCGGGGGGGGATGCGCCTGCAGAGCCCCCCAAAAGGCAGCCCCGCCACGAGCCCCCGCCACCCCCTGGCCCTTCCCTGCTCTTCTCACACAGATGTTTCCCCTCTCCACCCGGCCAAGCTATATGGGTCACGGCCCCTCTAATTCTCTGTCGGGATCTGGTCCGGAGGGTGGAGCGGGTTGCTTCTCTTCCAAATCTCTCCTAAATCACCATCTGCTTTGGGAGACCCATCTTAGCTCATGTCTACACACAACTTTGACTGCCTGCTTACTGCGTCCATTACCGGTGCTGCTCAAGCTGTTAGATTTATAAGCTCTTTAGAGCAAAGCCCTCGTCTTCTGGTTGCTGATTTATGTATCTTTACCACCATAAAACACTATGTATAGCTACTACATAATATAAATAATAATACTTAACCAGAGCGAGCTACAAGTGGGGACAAAGCATCTGGCTTCCGCTCGCAGCCGGGATTATCAAAAAGGCATCATCTTACTCATCACTCACCCACCCTCCTCTGAGGCCAAATTCACACCTGGTGTAACACCACCACGTCGCTGTCAACGAGCTCCAGAGAGAGATTTTTCCTGCCCCGTTCACACCCTGGATCTACCAAAGGACGCTTTCTAAATCCACCCCGAGTGAACTGGGGCACAAAGAGACAACCACGGCCCCTGGGGGAAAACACACTTTGAAACTTGGGAACTAACTCGGAAATGGGATGCTCGCGCCGCCATAGGGAGAAACTGTTGTTTAGGGAGAAAAAGAAGCCTCAAACGTTCACGATTTCATCCGCCAAGTGAAGGACGATGAAAGGCGAGGCCGGAGCAGCCACGGCAACTGGGCGCGAGCCAGGAGCGAAACTTCAGATCTGGGACGGTTCGACAAAGCGGTGTCAGACCTCTGCTTAGTAGCTGCGGGGGTTTTTTTCCTCTTTTTTTTTTTCCTTCTTTTTTTTTTTTTTTTTTTGGGCAACACGGCGGATAAAATAAACAAACCCATCCTGACTGTCACAAAGACTGAATTCCCCAGCGAGCGGCAGCTTGCTTCCAGCCTCTCTGCAAAGCCCTTTAGGTGCTGCCCCCGTGGTCCTGCGGCGCTGGGCAGCAGGAGCATCCTCACCGGGTTCGCTCCCCGCAGCATCGGCTGCAGCTCCCAGCGCCGGGACACGGCACGGGGCTCTGCTCTCGGCATGAGCTGCCTTTCAGCCGGAGAACAGTAACCACCCATCCACCTTCATCATTTATTTTTATTTTTTTTCCCTCTTTTTTTTTTTTTTTTGTTGCGAACGGTGTCATAAATAACTGACAGATCCCAGCTGTTTGGAGTTATGGTTTCTGATGGAGTGACAGCTGCTCCCAATCCCCCAGTCATCACCCCGGCAGTTCTGGAACATTTCAGCAACATAAAAATCATTGGAGATAATTTCGGTTTTGCATAATTTGGTTAGGCAAGCTGTGATTTAATGGCAATTATGACCTCCGAGGCAGAAGATGAGCTTGGAGGCTACTGGCTTCACACGACTTTAGCTCAGGGAGCAGCATCAGGGATGTTCCAGGGAGAAGGTACTACAAGAAAAAAACCCCTTCTCCAGCAGCTGGAAATTGCCTTCCTTCGCTGGCAAGTGGAAAGACATTTCCCAGAGGAAGAAGCATACAAGGAAATTTGGAAGGAATATTGCTAAGGAAAGCTTTGCGAAGAGGCTGGTGCCAAAAGATGCATCGGGAGGTACCTTTTAAAGAAAATCCCGGAAAAGGCGTTAAACTTGGGAATGCCGTAGCCCCTACGAACCCTTCTGTGTCACCGGTATCTCGTGTGGTAACTGGTATAAACCTCCTCTTGGTCACCCTGACCCCACTTCGGTGGCCCCAACATTAAAAAGCAAATTGTCCTCGCGTGGCTGGGATGGGAGAGCCGGCCGGCACCGGGAATGGGCTGTGCCCTTTGGAGGCAGCTGCCGGCTTTGCGGGCATTGCCCATTGCTCTCTCGCCTTACGGGGTTTTTCTCTTGCTCTGCCTCCTCTCCTGGTGCTCCTCAGCCATCCCGCAGCCCCCCGGTTTGCATTGCTCCAGCGGTGACCGACCGGAGCAAACCCTTGGTCGGCCAGGCTGGGCTGGGTGGGTGGTTGAGGACGGAGAACCGTGCTCAGGAGCTCTGAAGCTGCTCATGGTGCTTCAAGAGGAGCAAAACATTGCTTAACAGCAGATGTGGGTTTTATCTGGAGCCGAGAAGGTCCAACCCCCCCCCCCCCCACCACCTCCATCACTGCTGTCAACCAGCGTGGAGTTTAAAGCTCAGGGCTGAGACCTGGGGTTGGCAGCACCCCAAAATCAAGTCCTTTAGGGTGCCGCAAGTTCACGTTACATTTGCTGACCCGGTATCTGGAGCTATTCACCTTCCTCCACCAAAGTCGAGGCCAAGGTCACCTGGAAGTTTCTGGATGGTGGTCATTAACTCCTATTGCAGTTGGAAACCAGACCATAAATTTCATAGTGTAATAATGTAAAAATCGATAACTCTGTTTGAAACAATAGCTTTGTCTTCCATTTCAGCCGGCTCTGATATCTCCCCATGGACCGCGTCCCTCTGAATCACACAAATAAAGAGAGAGGAGCGATGGGTGGCGGGGCGGCTGCTCTCCTGCCAGGTGCCCGGCCCCTCTGTCGTTACAGATTCAATTAGCTAATTTATTCCTCTCTTGCAGTTAAACTCGACGATGATTTAAAAGGGAAAAGAAAAAAAAAAAAAAGAAAGGGAGCCTTTTATGCTCAGTCTCTCTGACATCCTGATGTCCGACGCGGCGTCCCTGAGGCTTTCTGTGCGAGGGATGCCCGTGCCCCCGCTGCCCATCGCAGCCAAAACCCAAAAGAATCCTGGAAAGATGCAGCACCAACTTACACAAGCAAAAAAAAATAAAAAAATTAAAGTCCATTCTTTTCCAGCTCTGGCTTTCCGAGCAAGGGAGGTCTGGCTTCCTTTGCTTGCTTATTTTCCGTTGTTTGCTGTAGCACTGACTCGAAATATACATCGAGATGCAGGATTGTCTTTCACATGTTGGTGGATGTGTGATCCTCAAAAACAAATTAGCACCGATTCACTTCTATATAGAGTGCAGCCATCAGGGAATCACTCCTGAATTCACAGCGAAGGAAAGTAATAATGCTTCCAGCGCGCTAATCCTCTCCAAGAGCAGCCCCTGAACTCTCTCCCGGTGCTGGAGGCACCACTGGAAATTACAATTGTACTGAAAAAAAATAATAAATAAATACAGAAATTGGCAGGGGTTTTGCTGGTCCAGAGGATTTGTACCCTAATGTGGAACTCCCTGTTTAATTAGCACTCCTCTCCGTGCCCGCATCTCCTCCTCCCGCTGCTCCAGCTAAAGGGAAGGAGAAAAAGGAGGCCAGTGGTGGAAGTGGCTGTGGGATTGGAAACTCAGCTCTAGAAACTTGTTTAATTTAAAATGCTTGTTTCAGGGCTAACGTATGCAGAAACAGAGGGAGTACAGAGTGCGTTTTCCCCGTGTAATCTCCTCTGCTTAACCCCGGGTTGTGGTCCGCCTTCCGCTGCGGCGATGCCCTTGGAGTTACAGCTGCAGTTGGATGCTGCCGGTCCCGCGGCCGCGGGCACGGGGAGCGCAAACCCGGGCCCTCGCTGTGGAGCCCAAAAGCCAGCGTTTTGGGGAAGGTTATCTAAACCAGAGGCTGGGCTGCTGCTTGCATGGGCTTGGAGGCACATCTATAGGACAGGACAGGACAGGATAGGATAGGATAGGATAGGATAGGATAGGATAGGATAGGATAGGATAGGATAGGATAGGATAGGATAGGATAAAATGGAGTGGAATAGAATAGAATAGAATAGAATAGAATAGAATAGAATAGAATAGAATAGAAAATAGAAAATAGAAAGAGAAATAGAATAAAAAAGAAAAGAAAAGAAAAGAAAAGAAAAGAAAAGAAAAGAAAAGAAAAGAAAAGAAAAGAAAAGAAAAGAAAAGAAAAGAAAAGAAATAGAATATTTCAGTTGGAAGGGACCTACAAGGATCATCTAGTCCGACTGCCTGACCACTTCAGGGCTGACCAAAAGTTAAAGCGTGTTATTAAGGGCATTGTCCACATGCCTCTCAAACACCGACAGGCTTGGGGCACGGACCACCTCTCCAGGAAGCCTGTGCCAGGGTTTGACCACCCTCTTGGTAACAAAATGCTTCCTAATATCTGGTCTAAACCTCCCCTGGTGCAGCTTTGAACCATTCCCATGTGTCCGATCCCTGGATGAATACCAGGGAGAAGAAATCATCATCTTTTACTGATTCTCCTTTCCCTGCTGCCAGAGGGTTTATTGTGCCCCTGCATCTCATCCCATCGCACATGACGGACCAGCATCTCAACAGCCCACGGGACCTTCCCAGAGCCAAGGCACGCCAGAGGGAAACAGCACGTCCGGCTTTACACATGGATGAGTCAAGTCCTTGGGTCCTGCTGCGGCTGGAGGTGTCGATGGACACCAGGATGCTCCTGCTCCTCCGGGAGAGGACGGCATGGCCCAGGGGACACCCTGAGCATGGTGTGCATAGATATTGCAGGATTTCAGGCACAGCCGGGGGCTTCAGTGGCTCCCGACACTGCTGTCCTGACCCCCAGCAGGGACCAGGCATCCTCTGCTGGTCCCCGGCATGGGATGGGGCTCCGGCGGGACGTGCCAGCAGCCTGCAGTGAAGGCGGGGACAGGAGTTGGCAAAGGACAGAGACATCTTGAGGTCCTTGAGAAGGGACTAATAATTCATTCCAATTGCCCCCGAGGAGAGAGAAATACAGGAGGATAACTTGAGCTTAGTGGATTGTCTGAGGCTTCTCAGGGGGATCGGATCATCAGATACTTCCACTCCCTTTTTGTCCTGAGGTGACAAGTTTTCCTTCCCATTCACAGAAATGCAAAGTAGTTCATTCACAGTAGTAATAAGGACGGGTGTCCTTTGCAAAACAGCCGGCTAGCGAACCCTCCGAGCTGCTTTACAGCAAAACAATTGCAGATGAGATGACCAAACCCACCCCAGATGAGCGCCAGCCAGATCGCTATCAAATGCTGAACAAGCTCATGCGTAGGGAAAGCGGCTTCACCAGCTCATTTCCCTGCCAGCGGCTGGCTAGGACGTACGGAGAGTTTCTTCGGGATCAGAAATACAGCCAGAACAGAGCAAATGTGAGATGGAAGAGCAAAGTGACAGCTGCCCGAGCTCTCCGGGCACGCTCGGCTGCCCCGCCATCCAGCCCACGGCCGCAGGAGATGCAAAAACTGGAGGCTGCGGAAAACCTGGGATGCGCTGGATGGACCTTTACCTGGGTGGAGCAGGGAGCAGATGGTGGCCCAAAACAGGAAGGCGAATGGCCCTTCTGCAGTGTTTTTATGCTAGCATGGCTAACAGGGAGGGCATTATCTCTATAAACGTGTAATCCCGCTGAGGTCCCGACCCCAGCAGTGTCCTGTGCCACCGAGATCCACAAGCCAATTACGTACCGTGCCGCGTCGGCTCCCTTTCATCCCTTTTCAGTCTTTCTGCATTTCAGATTTACTGGATGTCCTTGCGTTTGGTGGAGAAGAGGGCAAATTGGAGCCTGTCATGTACCTTCTTCCCCATTCAGCGGCACATCATTCTGCCTGCAGCAGGGGGGAAGGAGGCTGACGGGCAGACATCAAAGCCGCCGGCTCTGTCACATTTTCTTCCCTCCCCCCCGGAAAAAAAAGAAGCGATGGCGTCATTTGGAGCCCAGCCCGCAGCCTCAGGTCTCTCTCCCGCACCCTAAATGGGCAGCAGCACCTTTCCCCAAGTCCTTGGTCTCCTTCTTGGGGTGGGTGACGCTACAAGCCCTCCAAGCGGACATCCCCGCGGGTCGGCAGCTAAGCGAGCACCACAGATGCCATAAAAACCCCCATTCCCGGTGGAGATGTGTGCCGGCACGCTGGGTCGTGAGCGCAGCTGCCTTTCAGAGACCTCTCCTGTGCTTTGCACTGAACTTTTTAGTGGCTCGCAAAAAGCACAGCGATAAAAGCCGAGCGGTGTGAATAGCTGCGCTCTGCTGTTCCTCTGCCCATCATCCCCATCATCTGGGGCCGACCCGCGCCTCGCACAGGGGTCGTTAGGAGGTTTAATGAGCCGGTGGGGAGATGCCGTGTGCCCAGTTAGATGTCGGGCATTGTTACGCTCCCACAGGGCTCTCGGAGTGCGGGGGGATGTGGGGGAGGATCCCCTGGTCCTCAGCTTTGCCGAGCCCCTGAAATCTGTGCAGTTGGACGGCGGGTGGCTGGAGCGGTGGGGAGCCAGGAATTATTGTATGAGCAGGTGAACGTGGTCAGGACACGGCACTTTGCTAATATCCTGCTTTGTCTGGTTCCAGTGCCGGCATTTCATCCCCAAATATCCCCCCATGCATCCCCCCATGAACGCCAACTTTTGTGGAGATGCTGCACATCCCCCAGCACAAAGCTTAATAAAAATAGCTTGTTAAGAGGATGCGTTGCCATCACTGGTGGCTTGCGAGCTCGCTGCCGATCTCTGCGCCTCGAACGCAGCAAGGCCAAGTAATTACGGGATGGGGGCTGCAAGGTCTCGACAGTCTAATTTCTATTAATTATAGCCTGTGTGCGATCCGGTCACAGTGGAAAGGGGAGGTGGGGAGAGGGTAAATCATTGCAGGGGCTGGGAAGGGAAAGGGAGATGCTGAAAGATGCTGAGAAGCGGTACCCGCTCTGCACCCGGGGCGCGCAGGGGGGCTGGGGAGGAGGATGTGGCCCCTGGCCCTAAACCGGGTGGATTATTTGGGTGGTTTGTAACTGGTGAGGAAGGACGATGATGATGTTTTTGATGAGTGGAGGGAGGGCCAGGAAAAGTATTCATGGACTGAAGAGGGTGGATGGGAATTGAGGTGATGCTCGCAGCAGCCGCGACCTGCGGCCACCGCGGAGGCTGGGCTGTCACCAGCCAGAGGGGCTGAAGGGGAGCGCGGGGGCAGGGAGGTGCTGCCTGAGCTGCCAGCACCCCCCTAAAGGCGGAGGGGGGGCGAGGAGGGGACCACGCTGGCCCTGCAGTCCTTCCCTGCCACTGGCTCCGGCCATTTCCTACTGCTTTAAGGAGCCAATTAAAAACTCAAAGCCAACGTCCCAGCTTTCCCCACGACTGGCAGGGCTCCCAATGGATGCATGGCACAACCCTCATGGCCCGGCTGTCACGCTGGGGGGATGCGGGGGGGGGCCGGGCTCCTTCACCTTCCACTTTTCGGAGCCCTGCCCTGCTGCCGGCGGCTGCCAACGTCCCTCGCGTGACTCCCATCGCTTCCCTATAAGCTAATGAGAGCCCGTTTCTCGGTAAGTCGTTATAAATCCCATTACGATCCCTTCTCCGCTAGGTAATAACGGTGAGCACGAGACATGGGTGGACGTGGCGTTGGCATAAAGCCACCCACGCTGGCGTTCGTCTGCCCTAGCAGCGGGACGGACAACTCAGGCATTGGACCCCCACCAATCCGTCCCCCAAGATTGTCTGAGGATGAGGCGGATGAGCCAGAAATGTAAGGAAAAACCCCACAGTTGCATCGGAAGAGGGGTGTACCACGGAATGGCAGGCATGCACCTCCACACCAGTGGTACCCGAGCCTTTCCCAGAGCAGATGTTCCTGCTGGGGACGGACAGGCTGGAGCCCACAGCCCAGAATTCCCGTTAGGAACACCGCTGCAGAGAAATACTGCGAGATGAAGAGAAGCAGGGTACGGCTGAGCAACAAGAGCATCGACCTGGCTGAGCTGGGGAAGGGCTGGGGGGATGCGCTGGGGGCATCCTCTGGCTGCGGGGGCAACGACACCCATTTTTTTGGAGCTGCTGAGTCGGCAGGAGCGGTGGGATGCAGGACAGCCGCGGGGATTGTGCCCACTGGCTCACAGAGCGCAGGAAGGGTTTGCTTTGGGCGCTGCCATCCACCTTCGAAAGCAATCCTGCTCCCTGCGTGGTGAGCGAGCATCCTTTCCTCCCCCTCCCAGTTTGCCCGCATCCTTCCGCGACTGGGCAGGTTGCGCAAACTGGTCTGGGGGGACTGGACACAGCCTTTGGGAACGCAGCGCTGCTCGCTGATGCTCAGCTGGGCTGTTCCTAAAATACACAACCTGTCCCCAAAGGAGCATCGCTGGGGGATGGCTCCGCTCCTCCCAACTGGGCTGGGGGGGGGGCGGCTGCTCTCCTGCTCTCCCCCCAGCCCTGCTGCCCTTCCCAGCACTGTCAGGGGGCTGTGGCCATTGCAATGCCAGGGTGCCGGTGCCAGGCTCCTGGCCGCAGGCACACGGTGCAGACCCGGCAGCAGCGGGGAGATATTTACGGCAAGAAGCAACAAGGCGGGCTGGATGGAGTGACAGGGATACCAGGGAGAAGAAATCATCATCTTTTACTGATTCTTCTTTCCCTGCTGCCAGAGGGTTTATTGTGCCCCTGCATCTCATCCCATCGCACATGACGGACCAGCATCTCAACAGCCCACAGGACCTTCCCAGAGCTGAGGCACGCCAGAGGGAAACAGCACGTCCGGCTTTACACATGGATCAGTCAAGTCCTTGGGTCCTGCTGCGGCTGGAGGTGTCGATGGACACCAGGATGCTCCTGCTCCTCCGGGAGAGGACGGCGTGGCCCAGGGGACACCCTGAGCATGGCGTGCATAGATATTGCAGGATTTCAGGCACAGCCGGGGGCTTCAGTGGCTCCCGACACTGCTGTCCTGACCCCCAGCAGGGACCAGGCATCCTCTGCTGGTCCCCGGCATGGGATGGGGCTCCGGCGGGACGCCCCAGCAGCCTGCAGTGAAGGCGGGGACAGGAATTGGCAAAGGACAGAGACATCTTGAGGTCCTTGAGAAGGGACTAATCATTCCACTCTCCCCCCAGCCCTGCTGCCCTTCCCAGCACTGTCAGGGGGCTGTGGCCATGCCGATGCCAGGGTGCCGGTGCCAGGCTCCTGGCCGCGGGCACACGGTGCCGACCCGGCAGCAGCAGGGAGATATTTATGGCAAGAAGCAACAGGGCGGGCTGGATGGAGTGACAGGGGTGTTTTACCCTCAGCTTCCTCGCATCGTGTTGCCTAAATGCATGTTTTTGCAAAGTTAAAACAAATCACAAACAGCAGAAATTGGGGGGTTTTGGGGGGGGGGGGGGGGGAAGGGAAGATCTTGGCAGAAGGATAAAGGAAGGCAACTGAAATGCTCATTAAAACTGAGGGGCTCCATTTGCCTGTCCAAGTGGCCACATCTTCTCTGGAGGCTCCCAGATGCTTTGAAATGCCTTGTCAGACAAAGCCTTTCATCCTGCCTGATTCTGGCTAAATTCATGGACCCAGACGTTTTCTCTGGAAACGGGAAAGAGGGAGCAACTCCATTCTGACTTTTCACTTCCCATCTGATCGCTGTTGATACAATTTATCCCTATGACAGCATCTGCTGCTTTCATGGTTTTTTTTATTCTGAAGTACAACTCGTCTTTGTTAGTCCCATTTTCGGGCCTTTCATCATTTGAGTCACAACATAAAAGGCATTTAAACACTCCTGCTTGGAAACCAGGCTGGGGGAGAGGGTGGGAGCGGAGAGACGCCACGTCTCCCCCGCCCCAGCCCTCCTCTGGCGCGGGATGGGGTGTCCCGGTGTGCCGCAGCCCCTCTGTGCTTCCCCCATGCCTCCTGCTGAGGATGGCGGCGATGGGGACATCGTGTTTCCATTTCAGAGCGATGCTGTGAAATTCAGATGGGGTTTTTAGCTACGGCTTCACGCAGAGCCCCGCATCCCGCATCTCTGCTGGGGCAGCATCTCTCCCGGCCACCACTGACCCCCTGAGCGTTCCCAGGGTCTCTGTGCCCTCCTCATCAGCCAAACTTCTTGTTAGACAACTAATTGCCTTCTCCTGCTGCAGCTCCAGCCCAAGCTGTGGTGCGCGGCTCCCCGTGTCCCCATGCTGGGGGTGCTCCACCATCCCTTGTGCCACCCACCCCCCCCCCGAGCTGGATGAGTCCTCTCATCCCCACCAGTGCTGGCAGATCCTGCTCTGCCCTGGTATCTACCGAGCTACTGGAGGCATCCGGGAGTTCACAGCTACCCACAGAGACCTCCTGGAGTCTAATAATAGCTCCGTGGTGTCGCACCAGCGGAGAGCTGGAACAGCTACGTCTGGCAGGGAAAGGCCACCGCTGGCTGCCGCCGCCTGCCTGGGCTCCTGCCCGCTCAGCTGGAAGAGAAACGCCTTTCCCGGGAACCCCCGCCCGGCACAGCTCCGCTCCAACCCGGCTCCCAGCTCCCAGCTCCCCCCCGGCAGCCCCCCGACTCTTCACGCTACAGGGATCCCCTGCCAAAAGCAGCACGGCTCACACCGCTCCCCAAAACCCTCCCCACGCAAACGCGGGGGGGCTCCAGGCTCCACGCCAGCGGCAGGATTCGGTCCCCATGGAGGAGATGGCAGGGTCACAGGTTGGGCAGCACCCACCCCGCCACGCTCCCGCCTTGTGTGAGCATCCTTGGGGATGAGCATGGTGTGAGCATCCTTGGGGTGTGGTGGCCTGTCTCCCTCCCGCTTTCATTCCCCTGGAATCAGGGGTGTACTGGAGTATTTTTCACTCCAGCTTCTGCCGGCCTCCACGGGCTTCCTCTGGGGGGACTTACAAAGAAACCCCTGCCAATTTTTCTCGTGCTGTCGCTCTGGTGAGGGCACAGAGCAGCCCCCCTGTGCCGCAGGCATTGCCGGTGCCTGGAGCATCCTCCAGCAACATCCCTCATCCCACCTGGCGTCTCTCGCCCTTCCCTGGATGCCGTCCCTCATCCCCCAGCTCCCAGGAAAGCGAGCACAGCTGCAAACTGCGCTGCTGCTTATTGGAATAACCTTTCAGGTTTCATTTAGCGCCGCTCGCTTCCCACCCCACCTTCCCATCGTCAGCACTTTACTAATTGCAACTTTTAACTCGTTGTTCCCGGGAAGTCTGAGAGCGGCTGCTGCCATAAGGACACGGGGTCTCTCCGCTCCCCGTCGCTGCTCCCTCCCCCAAACGAAGGGCCAGCCTAACGAAGGGTCACGCAGGCGAACACCGTGTTGACCGCAGCTCCCGGCTCACCCCACGAGCTTCCCGCTTTGGGAAAAGACCAACGCATCCCGGCAGAGCAAAAATCCCGGGCAAAATCCCGGCTGTCGCCTGGGAGCATGAATCAGTGCATCGCTGGGCAGGGAGGAGGTGAGAGATCCCGACGGCTATCCAAGCGCGCTGTCTGCCTGAGACTTATTAAATTATGGCTCTCAAGTTCAGCATCTGAGCCCGGCGCGGCGGGGACCAGGGCCGGGAGGGAGGCGGGTTACAGCCCCCTAATTCAATCACGGGGCAGAGGCGATGGCGCAGGCGGTGGGGGAGAAGAGCCGAAGAGCCGTCGCTGTCGACATGGAGAGACCGAGGCTTCGGCAGCCTTTTCCTGGCCCCTTGGCCGCTCATGGATCTCCCAGCTGCCTTCCCTAATACACTGGGAATGGCTCCGTGTCCCCATTAAGGGCTCAGGGTGTGATGAAGGCTGGTCCCGGGGCTGCTCCAGCCGCGGTGTCGGCGGGGGGAGCGGGGCATCGGTGCCAGCGTACGGGTTTGCGCTGCTCAAAGACCACTTGCAACAAAAGATGGGACACTCCCAGCCCCACAACCCATCCCGCTGCTGCACAGCCCCGGCTGCTTCCAGCACAGAGAGAAAATGGGCCAAGAAATCCCACTTTCAGGAGAGCCCGAGGTTTTTTACATAAGTCTGAGATGCAGGGAAGGAGAAAGATGAAGTGCCATTTCCCAGCTGACACCATGAACTGATGAGTGTCACTAAAACTTGGGAAGGGTTTGCATAATGGGACACGCGTTTCTGCTCTGCCCAGAGGTTCAGGTACCACGGGGATGTGCACGGCATCGAAACCCCAACAGCCACCCAGGGAGATGGGGACGGAGGGACACAATCGGGTGAGAAAGAGAGAGGAGGGAGCTGGGAAGGTGGATGCTTTCCCTGAAAGCATTTACAAGGTCAACGATTAAAAGTGGAGCAGAGCGAGGATTTGGCTCAGGCGAGGGAGTCGGAGCGCGCCGGGATGCTCGGCGGGAGGAAGACGAAGGCCTGGCTCCGACATCGGCACCGAATTACCCAGCCGAGGGCTAAGTGAGATACCGAGACAAGGTCACGGTCCCACCGGAGCAGTGAGCACGGCGCGGGAGCTCTGGCTGGGGCCGGCTCCTGCCTCCGCGGCAGCAAATTCAATCGTGGCGAATAACAGAGTGGAACAAAATCCAGCAATGCAATAAAATCGCCCGACGCCTTGTTCGCCTGAAGCCGAGCGAGCGCACGCAGACGGTTTTGTGCAAGGAGGCGGGTAACCTCGTTTGGGGAGCCTGGCAAGGACCATTTTGAGTAGCCTTTGGGGTGCTTTCCACAGGTGACAGGTCACCCCGCTGCCACCGTGGCTCCTGGGGAGAGGAGTGGGACGGCCAGATTTCTAAGCAAGGGAGAGACGCTGATTCCTTAAGAAACGGGGAGGCAAAATCCAATTGTGCAGCATCCGCGGCTGCCATTAACCTGTCTGTGTACTCCCGCGGCCACCCATTCCTCTCCGCCTGACAGCGGGAGCTGCCCGGCACATGCTGCCCCAGCCACCCGGGGATTTGTTTCTGCTCAACTGTGCCGCAGGCGTTTCTCCAGCGCTTTGCTCTGCTTCCAAAATGGAGAGCCGGCTCGACGTTCCCCCGGCGAGCTGGGGAGCCGCGGCGTGGATTTACTGGGGCAGGAGGAATGGCCGATGGCACGCGGTGAGGGCTGCGGGAGGAGCTGCTGGAGCAAACCACAGCTCCAAATCCCAAACTCAAAGCTGGGAAAGAAAACGGGATCGGCGGGTCCTTGGGATAGTTGGCATTCGGTTTGTAGCATCGCCTCCGGCTGGCACATCCCAGCACGCTCGCGGCGCACAGGGCAGGGCTCTAAATCCCAGTTCGACGGCATCATTTCCCACCAGTTTCGGACACCGGGGCGGGTTTGTGCCGGGGTAACGCGTGGCTAGGTGGGCATTAGAGGGGTCTGCGCCACAGGGCGTTCAGCCAGAGCCCCCTGGCAGGATCTGCCAGGGGGAAAGGCAACATCTGGACCAGCATCGCTCAGCCCCGCGCTCGCCCCGGCCGTGGAGAGGCTGAAAGCGAGCTGATGGCGAGGGCAGGAGAGGGGAAGGGAGCGGGGAGGTGGGCAGTGGGGAGGAGGAGGCACAGCCGACCCCACCAGCCACCTCGCCTCTCTGCATCCCAGCTCCATTTGCAGATTTATTAAATCGAGAGCCAATTTCGACATCATTTCTTTCAAGCAGCTCCACCTCGCAGGTGTGCGGAATTTATTTGAGATAAAGAAAACCATTACGGAGAGACAGCAATCTTCAAAGACCACCTCGGAGACCTGAGAGAAATAAAAACACTAGCCCGTGCAAATGTGCAATTAAGTTTCAAAATACTCATGCTCCATGAAAAGCTCCGTCCCTGCAGAGAACAGGCCTTTAAGGCAATTTTCCCAAACTCTATTCAGCATTCACTCAAAAATGCCTTTTAAAAACAACATGTGATTTTTTCCCCTCTCCGCCTTGCTCCTCCTCCCCTCCATGCTCGCTCCATTGCTCCCAGGTGGGATGCAGACAGCTCCGGTGGGGACACGGTTCCTCCCTGTTTGGTGGGGGGACACGGGGCGCGGGGTGGTCCCATCCACACGGGCACGACTCTGTCCCATCCCCCAGTCATGACGGATCCACAAACTGGGAATTTTTAGAGCCAGGTTTGTTATTCGGGGAGAGCACAACACCATCACGGCTCTGCCTGGGGACGGTTTGCCGACTATTCCCAGCTGCCGGAGCTTCGCATGCCTTATTGTTGGGTCACTCTCTGCTCAGTGATTAATTAAAAATGCATAATTAACCTGTGGAACGCACTGCCACAAGGTATCGGAGAGGCCAGGAGCTTAGCGGGATTCAGGGGCGGATTATATGTTTAAATGGATAATGAGAACATCTGCTGGCACATTAGCAGGGATCAAGCAGAATTAGGGAGAAGAGCCCGGCTCACCGCTGGTGCGGGGTGTGGGAGGGCACCCCTGGGGATGGATCGAGGGGGACACGGCAGGTCCAGCCCCCGACCACAGCAGAGATGCCAATGCGCTTGTGTACCCTTGGGAAGTGAGATTTCAGGGCTGAGCCGGTGTGCCTGGGGACAGGGCAGTGCCACCACAGGGCTGGTTGCCTTCGGGATGGAGGTGGCCACCTGGGATGCAGGAGGGTCACCACACCAGCGGCTCCTTGCCAGACCCCCCCCAATCCAGCAGCTGCCTCTTGTATCTGGAGACCGGTGGGGTGCCAGGGGCTGATCCTGACCCCCGACGACACCCCAATAGTTCAGCCACAGTGTCCTTAAAACCCCGGGAGAGCATCTATCAGCTGCAGCACCTCCTGCAGACGACGCCACACTGGCATGCAAGAAGGGCTTTGCAGAACCTCCATACTGCCACTGGCGAGCTCTGAAGTTACGGCACGGCCCCGAGAAGCCAAGGAAGATGCATGAGACACAAGCCCTGGCCAAGCTGTCCATGCAGCGTGGCCCAGCTCCAGGGCTCACGACCCACGCGAGGGGCAGCTGCTGGAGGTCTCCAGCCTCCAGACACCATATGGCTCCCGGGTCTAGGCCTGGCATGGAGCATCCTCCATCCACCCTGGGCTCCTCCCATCATCCCATCTTGCACGGGTGGCCAACACCACTTGCTTTGCTTCATTTCTTTCCTCCTGGCCCCAGAAGTTTTCTTAGAAAAGCCTGGCAGACAAGCCAGCAACTGCAGAGCAAACTCTGGGCCGGCGGCAGGATTATTAAACCCCCGTCCGCAATCCCCTCTAGGTTCAAGTGGCTGCTCTTTTGCATCGTAAATCCGCCCCTCCGTCATTAGCGCTAGCTAATGGCTGTGCAAGGCCTGGGAATGGCGACGTCTTGGGGTGTAGAAGCCCTAAGGACTCTCAGCAATGTCCCTCACACCTGGGGGTATCTCCAGCCCCTCATCCAGCAGCGCGGCCAGGGCAATGCTGGGCGCCTGGCACAGCTCCGGCTTTGCAGCAGCCTGGAGCAAGGAGAGGAGCATCCCCTGCCTGGGGGAGATGCTGGAGCCCAGGGGATGCTCAGCCCTCCTGGTTGGACACGGGATGCTCCCGCTTGTCCCTTCGCAGCATTTTGGAGGTGATGCCATGACCGCAGCAAGACGGGGCAACCGGAGGCATTTTGGGTGTCGCAGCCCTCCCGGCCTCCGCTGCCCGTCCCCCTGGGAGGAGGCGGCCGCAGCACATCGTGCTCAGCCTGCCGAGCGCGGAGGGGACCTGCCGGGCTGGGGTTAATCTCGTTGTCACACTTTCCCTCCTTCTTGCTGGCTCGGCGCGCTTTGACCCGCTGTGAAATTGTGGCCAACAGCACTGAATATTTTAAGAGCAGCAATGCAGTCATGGCCGCGCGGCGGAGCAGCAAGGCAGGCCGGGAGCTGGGCTGGGCCCTCGCCTCCCCCCCCCACCCCCGCCACCGCCAACCCATTAGCACAGTTCAGGGAAACCTAAAAAATTCAAAAGACACTGAAATATGCAGCATTTTGCTCTCTCTGGAAATGACGCGCTTCGCTTCCCAGATGCTCCCGAGTAGGAGGTTGTAAATAAGCGGCTTTATGGCACCGGGGGTGTTGCCGACGGGGTTGCGGGCTGCTGCATTGCCACCATTGACACCCCGATCCCCATCCTGCCCCTCCATGGGGACAATCCATGCTTGGGCTGGTGACAGCCTTGTGCCTGCTGGGCACCGGTGCCCATCCTCGCTAGCGTGATGTGGCGATATCGGCCATTAAAGGATCTTCACCCCTCCGTCCTCTGCTCTCTGCCCCTTTCCCCTTGGGATATGCCCTCGCCGCATCCCTCCTCCCCTCGGCCGGCCGGGACGCGGGTGCCGCAGGACCTGACGCAAACGCCTGTCCTCAGCACTTCTGCTATCTGGGGCACGGCGGAGCGGCAGCGGCAAGGAATTAAAAAAAAAAAAAAAAGAAGAAGAAAAGAAAAAAAAAAGCCCTATTTGCATAAACCTCCCAAAAAAGAAGAGCTGGAAACTGAGCCTGGAGAGCCGGCGCGGCTGCGAGCACCAGCCGGGGACCACCGGAGCGGATGGCGAGTGCAATAAGCAATAGGGAAGCATCGCCTGGACCAGGGCACGCTTTGCCACCGGGTCCCCACACGTCCCCAAAGCGCTGCCCCGGGGCTCAACACCCCGTCCAGGAGTGACATTGGGACACTTTTGCATTCAGGTCTTAAGAGGGCAGATTAATCGCCATGTGCTGGATCTGTCACGCGCGGGGGATATATATTCTTCTCGGAATTTACAAGTAGTTCTGTCTGAGAAATAAACAACCGGAGATAAAAATTACATTGTCACCGTGGAGGTGTGATCGATGGAAGAGACAAGTCCTCGGAGCGCCGGCGAGGTGCCGCTGGCACAACCCGCCCGGGGAGCACCGGCACCCGGGAGATGCCGAAGGGGCCTGGGGAAAGGCGGTGAGATGAGCTTCACCAGCCCCCAGCCCATCATGTCCCGGTCCCAAAGGTCAGAGAAGGTAGGGATGAGCATTCCCAAGCAAGGAAGATGCCAAACCCCAGGGAAAAATGATGCTGGTGATGGGTGGCCACGAGGAGCACCCACAAAACAGCTGTGGGAAGGATGCCCAGGGGAGAGCCACCCACGGTGGGGAGGTCACAGCCCCTGGGGCAGCTCCTTGGAAAACGCTTCTGGCCCCTATTTTGAGCCCTGAACCCTCTTCTAAGGCATTTTTCCAAGGTCAGCGATAGGCAAGAAGCCAGAGCCGGGCGGGCGGCCCCTGGGGACCGAGGTGCGAGGAGGATTAATGTGGTTTATGCCGAGCCCCTTTTGAAGGTGTCTCCTTCATTTTTCTCTGCTTCCCGTGGCTGCATCGGCTTTGGCCCGGCGTGTCGTGGAGCACATCGCTGTCCCTGGGGAGGGACAAGACACCGGCTCCTTCATAGCTTAAATCTGAAGTCGCACTGGAAGTGGTAAAAAAGCTCTGCATGGATCCTCTGCCCATCCTGTAGCATCCCCAGGAGCCAGGACCTGACTCAACCTGCCGGGATGGAAATCCCAAAACCAGCTCGGGCAGCCCGGCAGCCAGTCCCACAACTGCCTTCCGTCTATTAATAAACTCAGAGCAGCTGGTGGAGCCTCCGCCGAGCCAGTCCTCGGGATTTATCCACATTGCTCTGCCTTATCAGCCATGCTTTTCACAAGCACTTAAATTCAGGAGGAAAAGGGAAAAGTGAAATCAGATAGAAATGCAGGTCTGTTTGCTGTTTTCTCCAATGAAATGGTTCTGGGTAAACAGCAGACGCCTTTGATGAAATCCCAGCAGGCTTAAACAATAAAGCTGGTTACAAACTCAATCTGGCGCAGATATCAGATCTGAAATTGTTTCAAAAAACATGTCAACATTTTCTAATGCTGCTGCAAAACTTCCTCGGCACCTTGCCACAAGCCTGCGTCTGTGACGCAGGACGCACACCGCTGTCCTGGCTCGCGCCACTGCCACCGCTGTGCTTCCCGTGGGGAGCCCTGTCCCGGCACCTCGACCCCCACGCTGCGGGAAGATGCTCGGTGTCGCCTTGGAGACACGAAACGGTCCCCAAGCCACCAGGGAAGGACCTTCCCCGCTCCGTGCTCGGGGTGCACCAGGTTGTTTTCCAGCTGTAAATCCAGTCGCCATCCCCAAGCGCAGCCTGGCCGGGGCTTCGTGTCGCTCCATCCCGGCATCTTCCGCACCCGCTGGGGCAGGGGCAAGCCCGGCTGGGGCTCCTCACAGTCTGGTGGGGCTGGGGAAGGAGTGTCAGGCAGGGCAGCTGTTCCTCTTGTCCCATCCTGGGGACAGCACTCAGTGACGGGTTCATCCCAGGTACCACCAAGGACAATTGACTTTTCCACAGAAAACCAATTTGCAAAGCGCTAACGGTGGCAGAGAAGCGCAGCCAGATGCTCCTCTTGAGTTTTGCCGCCAGGTTGCCACCTCTGCATCCCGCTGGGAAACCAGCCACGACCCGGGGCAGGATGAGGCCACGCGGTGATGGATCCATCCGATGGAATGCCTGGTCAGGCGCAAGCTCGGCCCCTCTCCTAAACCCATGGCACAGGCTGGGGGGCACAATGGGGACTTTGTCTGGTGGAGGTCGGCTGTGTCAGGGCGATAGGTGATTCAGCAGCTCCCATTAACGAGTGCCCCTCTGTCAGTGTTGGCATCAGAGCAACAGGGACCATCCCAACTTGGAAAACACATGGAGCCAGAGCGGGATGAGGCAGGTCCCATGTTGGCATCGCTGGGGCAACTCTGCCAGCCGCCCGGCACCCGCACTTTCACAGTGTCACTGCCCGGGGTCTCTGGGGGACACCAGAGGACGCAGGTCCACAGTGGGGACCGAGGCAAAGGGGCGAGAGGCTGCTGAGGAGGAGGAGGAGGAGGAGGAGGAGGAGGAGGCACGTCTGGTCACACCACAAGCGGGGACAGCATCTTGGCACCAATTAGGAAGCTGGCACCAGTTCCGGGGGTGGCCGGGGTCCCCCTGGGCTCCACACCCCCACCCATGAGGAGCTGCTCCCTGAGCGTGGGGACTTTACATACCCCCATCCTGCCTCCCCCCCGTGGAAGCCCCCAACCCGGAGCTGACACCCGAGACAGCTCGTGTCCAGTGTGGCAGCAGGACAAGGGACGGCTGCGCTGGAGCAGCAGAGCCCTTGTCCCTCCCGGGAGCCCGAGAGGACAAAGGGGACGCAGAGGCAGAAAAGCAGGACAGGAGGAGGAGGAGGAGGAGGGCAGGCAGCCCTGGGGGGCACGGGGGGCCGAGCCCTGGCTCTGGCGCAGCGCTGGGGGGGGGACGTGGCAGACTTGACCCCTCTGCGGAGGTTGTCTTCTCCATCGATCCCCGCTGCACTCAGGCTCATTAGGGCCGGGGAGCTGCTGCGAGCGGCTGGCGGAGGAGACAGACGGGGGGAGCGCTCGCCGTGGCTCCCTGGATCGTATTAAATATTTACTTTGTTTTGTTTTGTTTTTTTCCCAGCTATATTGATCAGAGATGGAAGGGGGGCCAGGGCTGGGAGGGGGCGGTCGGATGCTGGGAGGGAAGAGGAGGCAACGGCTGAGCTGCAAAACAGGGACGGACCCTGCCAGGGTGCTCCTGAGGGCTGCACCCGCTGTCCCTGGGGGCGACTGGTGCCATCCCCCCCCCCTAGAGCTGCTCCCCCCGGAGCCCTTTGTGTCCCGCCCCCGGGGTCAGGACCGGCATCATCAGCACAGGGGGGGCAGCAGCGGGGCGGCTCCCCCTCCCCATCCCACGCCAGCCCCATCTCAAGGGATGCAGGACGGGGGGGGGGGGATGCCCAACGCAACGGCACCTCCTGGCAGGGGGTGTCCCCCCCACCCCGGGCTGGGAGGTGCCCCCCATGGCCAGGCTGGGCCCCGGGAGTGGCCGTGCAGCCAGCGCTGTTTCTATTTCGAGAAGATCTCTACTGGAAAAGGAACAAAAGCCGAGGGAAGCTATAAATAGCCGCCTCCTTCATACCAGCGCCTCCTCCGCCCCAGCATCCCAGGGCCGGGGGGGGTCCCGCAGCACGCCCCGCGTTTGGCCCTGCCATCAGCACACACACACACACCCCCGCCTTGTTTTCAGACCAACGTCCCCATCCGAAAACCAGAGGGAATAAAAGCGCTGGGGAATATTTGCCGCCGAAGCAGAACTGGCTCCCAACAGCGGTTTGCCAAGTTGCCTGGCGGCTCTGCCTAGCTCCCGGGGGATTTGCCACTGCCCAGCCAGGCTCCACACCCACAAACACCCCACGGGGACGGATTCACCCCCCTGGGGATGCTCCTCCTGTCCCGGCACAGCCCTCCCTGGCCCTGGCTGCAGCTGGCGGGGAGCACTGAGAAGCCGAGCAGCTCGGGCAGACCTACTTTCAAGGCTTTAATCCTTTTTGCTTAAAGGATTTTTTTTTTCCCCTCTCCTTTTCTTTTATTCCCCTTTTTTTTTTTTTCCCTTTTTTTTCTTTTCTTTCCGCGCGGCAAAGATGGGGTCTGATCAGAGCAGAGACGCAGGGAGCTGACAAGCTGCGGAGTACGGAGAGAAAGGAGAAAGAAATACATATTTATTACCCTCAATTATTAAAAAATAGATAGCAGCAGATCTTAGGCCCTGGCAGAGGCACTGCGGAGCCGTTTGTCTGAGGACTATTTTGTTTTTTAAATTCCATTGAAATTATAATACGCTGGGCTTGTTAGCACAAACACCTCGGCACATCCCTGCCGAGGGGGGGATCATCCCGGCCCCTCTCCCGGCTCCTGAGTGCTGCCCGCGGGGTGCCCCCATCCAGCACCCGATGGGATGCTGAATGTGCAGGCAGGGAGGAGGCAGGGCAGCGCGGGGCGGGCAGGAGCTGGCAGTGGCAGGCAGATGATGCTGGCGGCAGCCTTTGCCCCCCTCTGCCTTCAACACCGGGGGATCTGGGCTGCTCTGGGGCATCCCCATGCCCAGATGCTCCTTGATGCCTGGCAGGGCACAGGTCTTGTGGGTGAGAGCTCACCCGGGCCACCACGGGCTCGTCGCAGGGTGAAAAAGCAGCGGGATATTCTCCATGCACAAGGATTGGCTTTGCACCCCTGGAATGGCACCGGGGGGATCCTGTGGCCACGGGGCTGGGGTTTCCCCGAGCAAACCAGTGTAAACACCAGTGCAAACACAGCTGGGGAAAAAAAAAAAGCGGTTCCCAAGTGCGGCACACGGGGCTGGCGGAGCCGCTGGCACCTCCCCTCCGCTTGCAGGGCTGCCTCCGTAAGGAGCCCAGCCAGCGCAGCAGCCAAATTCCCTCCTGCCGCTGCTCCCCGGTAAACAGCAGCCACAGCCTCCCCATGCGATGGTGATGCGGGGACTTGGGGTGCATGTGGAGCATCGGAGACGCTCTCCAGCTCCGGCACCCCGCTCTCCCCATGGCCAGGCACCATCGGGATGCGATGGACCACTATGGACCACCAGCCTACTGCGCCATCACCTCTCCGGGGCCAAAACCCGCTGCTGTCCCATCCCGCCGGACACGAGCCAGGAAGAGACGTGGCTCCAGGTGTCACCAGCTTTCTGTGCTGGGAGTCACCGGGACGGTCACGGCACTACCAGCCTGGGCAGGAGCATCACTACTTGCCAAAGCCAGGCTGGCTCTGAGCCACCGTGCCAGCACCACCGGGAAGAAAGCAGCCGGCAGGCACATGTGCTATTAAAGAGGAAAAGGAGCTTTCTACACCACATGGAGCATTTTCTGTTTAATAACCCCCCAATCCTAATCTGCGCAAAGAAGATTGCCCCCTGCATCTCCCTGTCCTGCATCTGCCGCTTGCTGCTGCCCATACTTAACACGCTGGCAGCGCCGTGGCTGCCGGATCGGCACGTGGCACGTGCCAAGCTGTGCCCTGCCTTCGGCAAAACGGGCAGGAGAAAGAGAAGCCGCTGGGGAGGGCAGGCGATGCCCATCACCGGGCGCAGGCGTTTCCTCCATCAGCGTCAAGCCTCCATCATTTGTCATCAGTAAAAATAATATTCCTAAAAGTGTTGTCGTCCCCCCCAATTGCTGGGCGGCAGGCGCAGGGCTGCGGGTTTCCATGGCGATGTCGTTCCGCAGGGATGGTACGGGGGATCGGCGCTTCCTCAATTTGGGAGATGGGACCCCGCGCTGACACCCGGAGTGGGGATGGCACCAGCTGCGCTGCCAGCGGAGGGACCTGGGGCCAAGCTGGCTCGTCCCCCCTTGGGCTCGGGCAGTGTCACCCAAAATAGCGGGGAAGGAGCATCCTCGCCAGAGAGGACAAGGACGCTCCTGCATCCCAGCGGCGCCCCGGGGGCTGTGCCCTGCACCCCCTGCCCACACCAGCACACGGACCCCCAGCTCCTCCTCGCTGACCCCCACTTGCTCCTGGCCCCATGGCTCTCCCCACGGCCTCCCACTTGTTGCCTCTGCTCTTAAATCAGAAGCCAGCCTCCTTCGGTGGGTGCTGGGTCGGGGCAGGACCTCACGCATCCCACGCCCGGGGGAAGCCAAATGACAGCCACCACTGCTGGGCTACCAGCATCTCTCCTGCCTGCTGCTGCCTGCCGCTCCACCACAGCGCTTTTAAAGACATAATCTGCCGTTAATAACTAGAGTTTATACCCATCACGGCTAAACCCTGGGATTGCACTTTGCAAACAAAGCCCAAGGGTTTTGGCTGTTTGGGGGCAGCTGGAGCAGCTCCTTGCGTCACCCTGGGGTGCCGTGATGTGGGGCAGAGCAGGATGGGTGGCTGCCCCCAGTGCTGTGGGGCTGAAGCAGATGTGTCCTGGGTCACTCCTCTGCAAGGGGGGGTTGCCTCTGGGCTGCTCGGGGGCTGGGGACACCCCGATGGGGGGTGGCCTTGTCCGTATCCAGCCACCACCATATCCCTCCAGGCTCCCGCGCTTCCCTGCCTGGGGTTTTTGCCTCCAAACACGGTTTTGGCTCTTGCTGCCAAAACCCATCAGCGCTCCAGCCGTGTTCAGCAGCCCGAGTCCCTGCCCTGCCCCGAGGTGACCATGTCCCACTCATGGCCTCATCCTGCAGACCACAGGGACCCACTGCTTGTGGCTCTGTCCCACATCACCGGCTCCAGCACCGCCAGGTGCCTTGGGGAAAGGTGGGTGTGAAATCACACCGGAAAATGCTTATTTTTACGTTTTCCCATCAGGTTCACTGGTGTTTTTAGGGCAGCGCTTCGAGGCCACCTGGAGTGTCACCCATGGCCTTGGGCACCCAAATGGGCCCACGGGGCACCAAGTGTGGGACTTCAGGGAAAAGGTGGGAATAACACTCAGCCGAGCGTGGCTGCGGCTCTGACCCTGCCCAGCTCCATCAGTGTGGGTCACTGAGCAGCGACGGCTCCTTTCCATCCCAGGTCCAGGTCCAGGTCCAGGTCCAGGCAGGTCTCGCTTGCCCAAGCCCCCCTTGTTCCTCCCCGGCATCGCCGCAGGGACAGCCTGGGCCACATCCTGACCCCCCTCCAGACACCCGCCTTGCTTCGCTGGGCACAGAGAGCTTGTGGCTTCCTCTCAGCTCTTTAGGAAATTAAACTTTTATAAGCAGAAAGGTTTCTGGGCTCTCGTCTCCCCAGTGCAGGAAACACAGCCCAGCCTGTGCCCGCACCCTGCCCGCCGGCTGCCCCCCTGCAGGGAGGGACAGGGGCTGGACGATGGCGGGGACGTGGCTGCCCATGACCTTGGTGTCATCCTTGACCTGGAAATCTCCTTCTCCTGCATCACCAGCGTTGCACTCCTGCCTGCGGCCACCTCCGGCGGGATGCACGGCATAGGACCAGCCCCTCCAACATCCTTGCCCAAGCTGGAGTTGCATCTTGCACTGTCACCCACTGCCATGCCACTGATGACGTCCCAGTGCCCAAAATCCGCCCCAAATCCCACCGGGACTGCCTGGTGCCTCCGCGGCTGGAGCTCACATGGCACAGGAGGCCCAAAACACCCCTGGGCATCACAGATGCCCCAGCCATGCCACCGTCCATCCTGCCACAAACGCCTTTGCCCCACGTGGCACCTCATGAAGCCGTCCCCCCATGAGCGGGTACACGGAGCTGCTTCCCCTGGGAACGTCACCCACGGTTCCTCCAAGCCCTGCCACGTCCCCCAGCCCCAAGCCCAACCCCAGTCCCCGGCAGTAGGACGAGGAAGGCGGCGGCAGTGCCACCATCAGCCTGCGCCGCCTCTCACCAGCACAGCCTCGCGCTGCCATGTCCCTCCACAAAACCAGCCGGCCCCGAGGGGTTTGGCCCCGGCCCCGCACCCCGGTGGCAGCTCTCCCCATCTCCCCTCGCCCCCTGTATGGGGTGTCCCCTCCGCACCCCGCTTGGGGCAAATGCTGGGGACCGGGACCCCCTGCCCGGGGACACCTAGCCCCAGCAAGACGGGGAGGGGAGAGCCTCTTGGCGGGATGGAGGCCTCCTCTAACTGCCTGTTGAATTATTCAGGAATGGCATTAACTTATAAATGAGTGTGTTTGACTGATTTTGTGGTTGATGTACAGATAAATTCTAATGAAAGACAGCTACAAGATTTTAAATTATTAATTAGACTGCCACTTAACAAAGCCTATTTGGCACTCTATTTCCTTGCTTAACAAGACAAAAACTTTAAGAATAGGTTTTGCATTAGCCCACAGGCTCTTCAATTTGCATTTTGTTTTTCTAGCTCCAGAAATGAAAGCTGTACATCTTGACCTTAACAGGCTACCCCTGGTGGGATGCAACCCTGCCGCCTGCCTCCACCTCGGGCTCCCGTTTTCCCAGCCTGGATGATGCTTTTCCTCCAGCCAGCAGCACCGGGGCTGGGAACCGGGGCTGCTCCAAGGGCTCCGGGTTTATTCTCAAGACTGCCAGCCCGGTTGGGTTAATACGCCGAACAAAGCCGAGGCGGGAGATGGAGAGAGGAGCACCCGAGCGCGAGGCTCCGCAGCCGCAAGGTGACATTCCCCCCAGTGGGAAAAAGCATCTCCAGGGTGGCAGCGGGCGGTCTGCCCTACCCGGGGGTCCGCACCCCAATGTGGGGGGCTGTGGGGGGCTGCGGGTGCTGGCACCTTCTCCCGCTGCTGGAGCCTCGCTGGAGAGGGGCATGTGGTGGTGGTGGCGAGGGCTGGGCCCGGGGCTGCGCGACCGCCCCCTCCCCGGGGTGTGGGACGGGAGCGGGGGGGTCCGGCCGGGGTCCCCCCGCACGACACTGCTGTCCCCGGCATCTCTCTGGGACTGGCCCGGGCGCAGCGGGGCTGGGGGTCCTGCCCCCACCCCCCGCCCCGTCCCGGACCCCCCGGGAGGTCCGGCTTCTCCCCTTGCTGTGATGTCAAAAAGCTCCCCGATGATGTCCCAGGCGGTTGCCATGGAAATAGCGTGATGTCACAGCGGAGCGAATCTCCTCGGGGGGGCGGAACGGGACGGCTTGCCCCAACTTCCCCGCCGAACCCGCCGCGACCCCCGGTGAGCCCCGTTTCACCTTCCCTCACCCCGAAGGACGAGTACCGACCCCTCCCAGGACCCGCCGTGCCCCCGGCATCTCGGGACCCGCCGTGCTCCGGTGCCCCCCCGCGCCCGCCGCAGCCCCGATGCCTCCGGGACCCGCCGTCCCCCGGTACCCGCGGCACCCGCCGCGTCCCCGGTCCTGCGGGACCCGGCGCCTGCCGTGTGCCTCCCCCCGCTCCCTCCCTCCCCTCCCCGCCGCGCTGCCCTCCCGCCGTGCGCCGCCGGTGCCGCTCCCTGGGGACCCCGGGGGGTGCCCGAGCTTCGGTGGCGGCGGCGGCGGAGCCGGTAACGCGGCGGCGGCGGCGGGGGGGCGCCCGGCGGCGCGGCCCCAACTTCGGCGGGGAGACAAACTTCGGGGCCGGCCCCCCTGCCCCCGGTTGCCCGCGGTATCCGGTGCCCTCCCGGTGCGGCGCTCACCTTGGCGGAGCATCTTGGAGCCGGGGCGGGCGCGGTCTCCCGGCGGCGGCGGCGGCGGCGCTCAGAGCCGCGGGCGCGGCGGCGGTGAGCGGTAGCGGCGGCGGCAGCGGTGGCTGATGCTGCACCGGGAACGCGGAGCCGGCGCCCGGGCGAATGGCCCCCGCGGGGGCATGGCGGACCGAGCCGCAGCGGCACCGGGGAGCGCCGGCCCCGGAGCACCGGGGAGCGCCGGCCGCGCCTCTGCCCGCCGCGCGTCCCGCCGCCGGCTTTTAGGGGGGAGCCGCCCCCTCGGGGCTGGGGCCGCCGCCGCCCCCCACCCCCTCGGGCCGAGCCTATAAAGGGGCTCCCGGTGCCGGTGCCGGTGCCGCGCTGCCTGCAGCGGCGGGCAGGGCTGGGCAGGGCGGGGCGGGGCAGCGACGGGGCGGGCAGGGCTGGGCAGGGCTGGGCGAGCCCGGCCGGGCCCCCCCCTTTCCTCCGCCGCCGCCTCTCCCGCCTCCCGTGGACACTTCGTGAAAGTGCCGCTGCTCCCGTTCCCCGCGCATCCCACCCCCCCGCCTCCCGGCCCCCTCCGCCCCACCGGGGGACATGGCCCAGCACCGCTCCCCCGGGGCTCTGCGGTCTCCCCGCGGGACCGGGTGTCACCCCCCCGCACCACCGCCGTCCTCTCCGGTACCCCTCTCCCCCCCCGTACCCCACCGGGGCTCTGCCGCCCCCCCGCGCCTGCCGGGGTCCCGGCTGTCTCCGCTGTCCCGTCTGACCGGTACCGTCCCTGTCGCCTCCCGGGGACCTGCCGTCCCCGCTGTCCCCTCTGCCCTTTATCACCCCCTCAGCCCCCCGTTGTCCCGGTCCCGCCGTGGTCCCGCCACCCGATCGGGGTCCCGGCTGTCCCCGCTGTCCCCTCTGCTCCAGCACCGTCCCTGCTGTCCCCCCGGGGGTCCCTGTCGTCGCCCCGGGGGCCCCTGCCACCCCCTACGGTGCCCTCCGCCCCTTACCGTCCCTTCCGGGTCCCTGATAGCCCAGCGGACGCCCCACCGGCACCTCTGCTGTCCCCTCTGCGCCCCGGTCGCCGCTGTCCCGGCTGTCCCCGCTGTCCCTATCAGGGGCCCGACACCCCACCGGGGTCCCGCTGCCCCTCAGGCGGTCCCTCCTGCCCCCGGGGTGTCCCTGTCACTCCGTTTCCTCTGCCCCACCGGGGGTGCTGTTATCCCACCGGGAGCGCTGCTGTTCCCACTGCCCCGCCGGGGTCCCCGCTGCCTCCCCGGTCCCCTGTCGCCCCCCGGGGCCCGCGCTACCCCCGGGTCCCTCCTGCCCTACGCCTCGCAGGGTCTTGGCTTCTGCTCCGGTACACGGTGGGGAGGACAGTGAGGACGGGACACAGACTCGCTACCGTGGCAACGGTCCCGGCGCCCTCGCCCCGTCCCTGCGTTAGTGTGGGACCAGTAGCCCCGGGGCCGTCAGCACAGAGGGGGATGCGGCGGGGCCACGTCCCCGACGTGAGGGGTCGGGGGGGGAGGCAGTCCCGACATCGCAGCGCTTGGCACAGCCCACTGCACACCCAGGGGCCCATCGGGACCCGGCCGGAACCCACCGGTCCCCGCTGCACCGCCCGTCCCGTCGGGGCCCGGCGGCGCGCTCCCGCGCTCGATCTCTCGTCCAGCGACTGCTCTGGCCTAGCGCGGGGTTCGCTTAGTGCTGCCTTCCCGCCTTCACGTGCTCCCAGAGCCATGGCGGCCTCCGTGAGGGTCGGGAGCGCAGTCCCGGTGCCCGGCTCAGGTGGGCTGAAGCCGGGTCAAGGCTGGGTTCCCGGTGCCGGTACCGGGTGCTATTTCGGTCTGCTCATTGGGGGAGGCCGGGACGGTGGCGGGGGAGGCCGGGACGGTGGCGGAGACCGTCCCGGCCTCCCCCGCCACCGTCCCGGCCCAGCTGGCCCTTTGGCGGTTCGACCGTGGGCCGTGCGGGGAGGGTTTGGTGGCTCATGAGTGCCGGTGTTGGGCTGGAAATAGTGAATAATCCCTCTGCTGTCACTCCCCCGCCGCTCTCCGGCATCGCCGAGCTGTAGGGGGGCGGTTGCTGGCGGGGGCCGACTTCAGGATGAAGCTCCCGGGGACGGGCCTGGCTCACCCGCTGCTGTTGAGTTTTCCCCCGGTGGAATAACGGGATCCCCTTGATGGGGCAGGAAGGGGACACCCCTTCCCCATCGAGGGTGCCTCGGGAGTGCTTGTGGATGAGGTGTGCCTGGTGTCCCCCTGGTTTGGGGGGAGCCAGTCCCACTTGAGGGTTTCACATAGTTACAGCAGCGTTTTCTGGACAAAAACACAGGGTGTTTTCCCCCCAAGAGTGCCACCGAGAGGGGCAGGAACCCACCCCTTTCTCCTGACTGCTTGTCCCCGAGGGTGGCATGAGGGCAGTGAGGATGCTAGTAGCCTGTGGGGTATGGGTTGCGCTGCCCTCCCGGTCACTCCTTTAGGCCACCCCATTTGTCCCGCAGTCCGAGGCCCTGTGCGGCGTGCGGCGCAGCAGATCCCCGAGGAGATCCTCAGTAACACGGAGCTGCGGGAGGCGGCAGAGGCTCTGCCCCGAAACTACAACTTCGAGATCCCTAAGACCGTCTGGCGGATCCGGCAGGCTCAGGCCAAGAAGGGTGAGCACCGTTCCCGGGGACAAGGGGTTTTGGGGCTGCAGCATGGCAGATTGGTGCCACTGAGGTCCCTGGCAGTGAGGGGACCCACTTGGGCCAGGGTGCGGGTCCAGTGAGGCTGGGGGAGGGATGGTGCTGAGCTGCCCAACGTGCCCCTGAGTGTTTAGGCTCTGCCTTGGCAAGCTTTCGTCCCCTCGAGGGGGGTTAATAGATCTGTATCTCTGGATTATAATCACATTGGACAGGACAGGTTGAGCTGCGCAGACCTGTCAGCCTGCGAGATGTGTCTGGGATGCTGGCCAGGTCCCTGCTGCTCTCCTCTCTCCCGCTTTCCTGCCATGCTGCCAGGGCTGGGCAGGGGGAGCCCCACAACACCCATCTCCGGGGGGCTGGAGGAGCTGCTGGGGGGCTGGAGGGGCTAACGGGAGGCTGGGCCACGCTACTCCCTGGTCTGAACCTTCCTTGGGGTCCTTGGGGAGTTGCTGTAGCCCTGCAGAGGTGGGGAGCGGCCACGGTGGCCCTGGAGCAGGTGCTGTGGTGCTGTGGGGTGGTGCCAGGGCTGTCCCCCACCCTGGTGTGCGCATCCTGCTGTGGCTGGGCCGGCTTTCAGTGTGTGATCAGCTACATGCATCAGGGCATGGAGCCTCCCTCTTCGTCCCCATGAAGGTGGCCACCAGCATCCCCACCCTGTCTTTGTGTGTGGGCAGGGGCTGCTCACAGGGCTGTGTTGTGCCAGGGCCTCTGGGCAGAGACGGATTTGAAATGCTGCGTCCACCTGGGAACGTCCCAGCTGGCTGCCACCGAGCTGGCAGGGCCTGGGAGGAGCTGGCACACATAGTGGGGGATATTCTGTGAGCTGCTGCTTGAGCCAGTCCTGGCTGCGATGCCGAGGAGCCGGAGGCTGCAAGGCTGCCCAGTCCAGCCCAGTTACGATGCAGGAGGCAGGGCTGCCCATCGGGACGTGTTGAGGCTGCCCAGCCGTGCCGCTCTGGCTTTTGTTGCCACGTTTTGCTGCTTGGCACCTCCTAATTAAATGTAAATATGCGTCTGGGATTTAGGCTTCAGAGCTGGGAGCGGAGCCCATCAGCCAGCCAGCCGTGCTGGGATTTAAAAATCTGCGCATGCAGAGCCCAGCCAGGGGCTCGTTGCTGGGGGAACGCAGTCTCCCACTGGGCTGCGGCCAGCCCTGCCTACACCCTGCCTGCTGCGGGGTTTGGGGGCCTGGGGTGTCACCCCTGTCCCTATAGAGCCGTGCCAGCAGAGAGTGACCCACCTGCCTCCTGACACCCCCTCACTGTTTGCAGGTCTGCTTGTTGGCAGCAGTCCGGGATGGAGGGCAGTCCCAAACGGGCTGGGGAACGCTGGGACCCTCAGCTGCCCGGCGCTGCCAGGTCGGGCAGGGGCTGGCAGAGCGCATGCAGCTTTCCTCAGGCCCTGTGGGTTGGAGCGGGGTGAGATTAGCCCAGTTTGGGCCAGGTCTTTACCGTGCTGGCCAGCAGGCTGGGCTTGGCAGCGCAGGGATTTCTGTTGGAGGGGGATCTGGAGAGGACGTTTGGGTAGATATTGCTGGAGCTGGGATGTCTTAGTGAGATCGGAAGGTGAAATGACAGTGGGATTGATGGGGCCTCCTCCATTCAACTCCCCCAGCGTGGTCCTTGCTCCTCCCCACCAGGGGCAGTCTGGGGGGACTCATGAGGGGCCCAGCTGGGCTGCACAGGCAAAAGGATTGTTCTGAGCTGTGAGGAGGGAGCAAACCGGGAAACATAATTCGTTGATGAATAAATTCCTGCTAGGCACAATGCTGCGTCGTTGATGACCACCCTCCCAAAATGGGGAGAGAGGCAGGGAGAGGAGGCGTGGAGAAGGGCAGCAAGGACGATCAAAGGTTTGGAACAGCTTCTATACAAGGAGAGATTAAACAGATTTAGATCCTTTAGCTGGAAAAGAGGCGAACGAAAGGGGATATGATAGAGGGATATAGAATTGTGAATGATGCGGAGAGGCTGAATAGGGGATGATTATTCACTCTTTTTTTGTACTGGGAGAACCAGGGGCATACGTTTACATTATTAGGAGCGAGTTTAAAATAAACAGAAGAAAGTACCTTTTCCTGTACAGCACATAATTAAAATCTGGAACTCATTACTGCGGGAAGCGGGAGAGACCAGCAGTGTCAGCGGGTTCAAAAAGGGATGAGGTGTGTGCGCAGGGGCCGGGCATGAGCAGGGAGAATGGATATGGCCCGAGGCAGGACCACGTGCACCCCAGCTGCCAGAAACACCCGGATTTTTGGCCAGTTTCTGGCTCTTTTGGGGAGGACCATTCCTGCGGCTGCCACTTGAGCTGGATGCGTTGGCCCCAGGGGTTGGTGCCCAGGTCCCTGCTTCGGGGCGTCCCTTCCAGTCGTCTCCTAATCCTGGGGCTGTTTCTCTTCCCAGTGGCCCTGCAGATGCCAGAGGGGCTCCTCATGTTCGCCTGCACCATCGCAGACATCATTGAGCGGTAAGACGATGGCTTTTGTGTGCTTCCCTGCTCAGCTCTGGGGGCTGGCAAGGGGATGGGGGCTGTTGCCAGGAATGGGGTGGCCGCTGGACAGGGCTGCCTGGGCAGGATGAGATTCAGGACTACTGCCGAGGGGGGTGTGGGGACCTCCAGTGTGGCGGCTCTTGCAGGGACATGCTGCCAGCCCTGGGGACAGAGACTGCCACCACGATAGCCCAGCCCTCGCCGCTTGGCTTCTTCTCCCCTTGCCGCTCTGCAGGGAGCTGCTGACAATCTCAGTGTGTCGGGGCCCTTGCTGGGATGATGGAGCCAGGGAGCAGCCATGTTAACAACCGGCTGATGCCAGCTCGGTGCCTGTGTGCTCGCTGTAGCCACCGGTGAGAGGAGGCCCCATCTTGTCTCTGCAGCCACGGTCTGGCTGTGCCATTCTTGGTCTGGCTGTGCCATTCACAGGGCAGCACAGAGGTGCTCGGGGGCAGCTTTTCTCCAGCTGGCAATCCTTGAGGCTACGGTGATGGCCCAAAGGCAAGTGGCTCCTGCTGGGTGGCTGCTTCCGTGTGGCTCCTGATTTTCTGTGCTGCTTGGGAGGTGAGATTAGAGGTACCAGAGATGAGCTGGGCTTTGCAGCCACAGTGGATGCAGGCACCTTATAGAAATTGGCCATAATCTCACCGCCGAACGCGCCTCCCTCCCTCCCTGCCCGCCGGCTTTCTCCCCGCTGTGGCTGCCCCCTCCCTAGCTCCTTTCTGTTTTCGCACAGTGAATTAGTGCTAATAGCACCGTGTGCCTCGTCTGCCATCGGGGTCGCGGCACTCATTAGTAAGCTGCCTTCCCGGGGTGAACAGGCTTGCCTCCCTGCCGCCGCTAGCCAAGCAGCCGTCACCGTACCGGATGGGAAAGCAACCATGCCTGCGGGCTTTGTCCCTCCTTTGCCATCATTTTGCTTGCGGGACCGCAGCAGCCCCACGCTCGGGCTGGGCAAGGGAGCGGTGGGAAGGTTGGCGTGGGCAGGAGACGGGTGCGGGGGGCAGAGGGGACGGGTGCGAGTGCGGGCGGCTCCGCGTGGGCTTGTCCCTTTAAGCGGAGCTGCCTCCTCTCCAGCTTTGGCACCCAGCCGCTTTCATGTCTCCGACTTCAAAGGCAGCGGATTAAGGGGCTCTTTTATCTGAATGAAACCTTAAGCCCCGCTTGCCGGTGGATGCTGGGGTGCCAGTGGATGCTGGGGTGCTGGCATCCCCACTGAACTCACTGTCCCTGCCGGGGGTGCTCCACAGGGCTGAGGGGGGGATGCTGGGTGCCAGGGCGGGGGGTGCTGGTGGGAGATGGGTGGTGGGAGGTGGGTGCTGCGTGGGGAGAGGTGCCTGGCCAAGAGCAGTGCCATGGCAGCACCAGTGGGTTGGAGGTTGGATGGGGGATGGCTTTGAGGCCGAGCAGGAGGGCCGTATCCTTCCCTGGCTGCCACTGCGCAGCACCCAGAGACCGGTCCCTTGCCAGGAGCACCGGGTACCATCTGTGATTCTGACTGAGGACGTGGCCATGCTGGGTACCAGCACTGCCAGCTGCAGGATCGTGGCCGTGGGCAGGAATGAGCCCATCCCTGTCCCTGGTCTCTCAGGGATGCGCTTGGGACCCGGTTACATTGCCGTAAGTGAGGTGTGAATCGGCAGGTGGCCTTGTTAATGTCTGCCTCTTCCTGCTATTAATATTCATTGCTGGCATTAATGTGGAATCGTGGCTCGGGCGCCGCTCCTGCTGGCCCTCCTCACCCGGCGCTGGGGCCGGATGAGCCTCCAACGTGATGGGAATCGCAGCAGCCGTGTGCTCCAGCGGTGGCTGCCGCGGCCAGGCTGGGGACAGGGGCTCGGCGTACCATTGGCCCTGGGGTGGCCTGTCCCCTTCCCACTGGGGACAGAGAGGATGCGAGGGCTGAGCATGCCAGCGATACCTGCGCCCACGGCGGGGGGCAATGCTCAGCAAGCAGCTCCTCTCCCCAGCCCATCCCTGGAGCCTCCTGTCCCCCCCTTGCTGGTGGGAGTTAGGACTTCGGGGTGCCAGTGAGCTCCCCGTCCCCTGCATGCTCTGCTAATGGCTGTAGAGCTGTACCCGGGGCTGGCGCCCCTGGGGCAATGGTGCCCATCCCTGTGTGTTCTGGCTCGACTGGAGACGTGTCTGCTGCCACTCAGCTGGAATATTTATCCTTTCTGCTGGAGCTGCTATTTAATACAATATTTGCACCGTGGCCTGGCACTGCTGGGGAGGGCCGAGAGAGGGGACGTGGCTTCGCTTTGCCGCAGCACGGGTGGCTTGGGGAGGACGCTGTGCTGTCTGTGGGTCTGTCCCGGTGCAGGGGGCTGGCGATGTCACTGTGTCCCCCTCTGCAATATGAGAGTGAGCAGGCCCCCAGGGAGCCCCGGAGGGGGCAAGGAGGGGAGGGGGCTGTGGGGTGGGGACCCCGCAGAACCTCATCCAGGCTTTCCAGCATTGCACTTGGGCTTGCTCGGCCCTGAGGGGCTGCGGGGATGAAGATGTAGCCAAAGTGTCACTGCCGCTGCCTCCGGAAAGGATGGTGGGGTACTTAGCCTGGAGCGTTTGAAATCGAGAGCACACTTACAACATTGACCAGCGTGAGGCCCAGTTAATTAGCGTTAATAGGTTTGTCATTATCGAACCTGTGCTGGGGGCGAGCGGCTGGGGTGAGGGGGGGGGCGGCGGGGCCGGGGTCGGCTGAGCTGGCGGGGCGGCGGGCTGCCGAAAACGCATCACGACGCTCTCGCGGCACCTTCCAAATTGGCTCCATTTGTCACGGCTGATGTAATTTGGCAGAGGGTAACTCGTGCTGGGGGGCGGCAGCGTGGAGAGGAGCGTGGGGGGAGCTCGGACCGCGGCTCAGGGAGGGGGCAGCCCCCCAACCCACCCGCTGTCATGCCAGGGAGGTGGCAGCAGTGTCCCCTGCGCCAGCGTCTTGGTGGGGAGGGGTTCAGCCGGGAGTGGGTCTCTCCTCTCCCCCTGCCGGGGCTGGAGCAGACGGATCAGCTGGGCTCTCAGCTGGGCTTTTGATTCCTTGTTAATAAAGTCGGCTGTCAGGCTTCGCAGCTGCTAATCCCTCCGTCTCCCCGCGCCGCGCCGGGGCGAGTGGCTCCTGCTAATCAGCTGTGGCTCAGCGGCAGGGACAGGCGATGGTGGGGGGGGCCCAGGGGTGTCCTGACGCCTGCGCAGGCTGCCCTGCCACGGCCTTAGCACCTCCCAATGGCCCGATGGCTTTTGAGCATCTGTGTGAGGCAGTTCTGTGGGCATGCAGAGCATCCCAGTGACTGTGCCCAGCAGCATACGAGGACATTTCAGAGTGACAGAGGGTCTTGAATCATCTCTGCTTGAGCAGTAAAGAGTTAAACATTGTGCACACAGCCCAGCAGCTTTGGCATGGCTTGAAATGCCCCACTATGGTTCCTGCTACGGCCAGTGGCTCTGATAGTGAGGACAAGAAAGCCCCTGAAGGCTGGTGTGCCCAGCAGGTCCCCAGTGCCATGAAGACTGTCCCCTCTGGGGCTGGCAGGTGGGCAGGACAAGGGCACCGGGTCCTCTGGGCAGGCGTCTGCCATGTGCCACTGAGCAGTGTGGCACTGAGTGCCATGGCGAGGCTGGCAGCATCACCTGGAGGTCCCAAAGGGCCATCCTGGGACGTTAACACAGGATCTGGCCTCAGCGTAACAGTGCCATAGCTCTGCTGTCCGGCGCTGCCTTCCCTTCTCCCCTTGTCCTCTAAGCGCAACCCGGAGGCGCTGGCAGCGCGGTGCAGCATGCTGTGCAGGGGAATTTAATCACCGTCATTAACCGTACAACAGCATCATTAGGGAGAATGAAGTTCTCACTTCATTGGAGATGTTTAAAACCTCAGCCCGGGCGGTGACGGTGTGGGGGGAACCAGGCAGGGGGGAGTGTGTGGGGTCTCTAGGGCTGTCACATCTCAGGGCTGGGACGTGCCAGCACAGGTGCAGTGCCCACCGCCACGTACCCCGTCCCACCTTCTCTTATCCCCATGGAGCCCAGGGAGCTGATGCTGACAGGCATCACTGTGGCCAGACTGTGGGGAAGAGGGGACAGGCACCACCTGGGCGCAGGATGGCTGTGGTGGCTTTGCCACCACCATGCTCTGGGCCCTTGGTTTGCCTTACTTTGGTTTTATTTTTGCAGCTACACGGCCAGCAAAGCTGGGGTGCCTCTGGGACGTGCCCCCTGGGAGGATGGGGTTGGCCCTGGCACCCGTTTTGAGGACAGAGAGGGGGGTCCCCTCAGAGGAAGGGACCCGTCCGGAGATGGCTGCTCTCAGAAGGGCTGTGGGGACACACACCTCTCCCCGTCCCGACCCACTTGCAGGTGCTCTGTGGGACCCCGCGCTGCCTGCGGGTGGTGATGGCCCAGCTGCAGTGGGGCTCTTCCAGTGCCGTTTGCAGTAAAATTGCAAACTCATTTTAATTATGTGCAGCCTTCCTGTGCTAATGAAGTTAGGAGTCTGGTAATGGGGCTCGGTGACGGGCTTCTCTGCTAATTAAGCACATTGTTCTCAGCCAGGGCTGTGCTCAGCCCCTACGCCCACCCTGGGACAATGGCACCCGCTGGCACATCTCCCTGGCATGGGCTGGGCTCGGGTGCCACTGGGCAGGCAGTGGGTGTAGGGTTTGTGGGGTGATCATGGGGCTCTGCCTTTTCCCCGGGGGACAGGGTGTGGGGTATTTGCAGGGCATAACCCTTTCGCTTATCCCCAGGCGTTTCCCAGCAGTGAGGTGACACCAAGCCACAGTGTGACCGTGCTGTGACGGGCCATGCGCAGGCGAGGCATGGTGACGGTGAAGCAAGGAGCAGCCTGCTCCATGTTCCTGTCCCCAGCGGGACACATGGATATCCCAGACTCTCGGTGCCGGCTCCATCCTCCAGCAGCCCAGCAGTGCCAGGGATGGCCACTCTCAGCCCAGTCCCCGCAGTCCCCTCCTTGCCAAGGGCTGCTGGATCCAGGCACAGGAGACATGCTGGGGCTGAGCGCTCCTCTCTGCCGGGGAGAGCAGCTCTGCTTCACAGAGTGAGGACCAGCACAGCATCATTCATACGCTGCCACAGCATCACGGGACCCCACACTCTTGCCAGCAGCAAATGCTCTCATTTATTTGTCGAGGGGCTGGGATAAATCAAGGCCATTCCAGCCCAGCGCCTGCGCTCGGGTAGCAAGGAGCAGCCGTCCCATGCTAGGGGACATGCTGGCCCTGTGTGTGTGCCTGTCTGTCCCATTTTCAGCCCCCAAACTTGTACCTGGGCTGCTGTCGCCTCTGTCCCACACTGGCTGGGGAAGAGAGGGGCTGGGAGGATCCAAGGGTCCCGGCAGTTGGGGTTGGGGCCGGGACCTGGCCTGGCCGGGCACGTATCCTGCCAGTGCTGAGCATGGCGCTTTATAAATGGGATTTCGGGAGCCATCTGTTTAAAGGAGGAGATAATGAATTAGGGGGAGATGAGAAAAATGCTAAGGCCGGGCGGTTTTTCAGAATGAGCTGGGGTTTGCGGGACGTAAAAGATGAATAACCTCCCCACGTGTTCAATATTCATGAGCTCCCAGCTGTAGTGAGCGGCTCAGCGCTGGGTGGGGACAGCCCCGTCACCGCATCCTCCCTGCCAGCATGCCGCTGGGACCCGTCCGCGACTGTAATGAGTTGCCGGGACACAAAACACTTGCAAGGACGTTCCTGTGGCTGCCCCTCGCCTGCATCCCGGTCAGGTCTGGTTAGTGAGCAGCTCCCCGGCCCGCGTCGGAGGCAGGTGGCTGCTAATTGACGTTTCCTTCCTCTGTAGTTTGATGAAAGGCTCTGGCGACACCAAACTGATTAAAACATCAAGGGGAGGCCCTCGTGCTTGCCTTTGATTTGTCTCGGGAGGTGATTGCTGCTCTGCTCGACCATCCAGCCCAGCCGGCGTGGGTGACCCCGGTGCATGCCGTCCTGGTGCCTCTGTGCCTCTCCTGCTGGCACTGCCGGGCTGCGGGCACCCTGCCAGCCTCGCTGGCCACAATGGCAGCACCATTGGGCTCCCTCCTCACCAGGCATCGTTCTGCAGCCTCTCTACTCCTTGCTCGGCCATGGCTCCGCTCCCTGCAGCCGGAGCGGGACGGTTCCCTGTGGCCAGGGCAGGGCTCAGCCCACTCTCTCCCTGCCCATGGGCCGGTGGCCGTGTATTGCCGGCTGCAGCCCCACACGCCGGGCAGGGGCCACGGGCACCTCTGCCAGCCTCTGCCCCCCTCCCTCTGCCGTTGCTATTTCACTTTCTTGCTCTTCACCCCCAGGGACTTTCTCTGGGGTTTGGGCCAATTTGCATACATTTTAATCTATAAAAAATTAAGCGGCGCTGGCTGCCGCTCTGAGTCAGACCTCCCCGTCCTGAATCTTAAGGAGCTGAATAATTTTCCACTTTTGCTGAGATGTGTGGAGTCTGATTCACGTTCATCTCATCACCTCTCATTAGAGGAGGGGGCTGGGGGCTTGGGGGGGGTGGGGAAGAGCCTTCTCGAACCTTCTCTGGCAGCCCCCAGCCCCATGGGGTGGCCATGCAGGCAATGGAGGAGCCGTCCTCCTGTCCAACCCATGCTGGTGGTGAGGGACCATGGGATTTGGGTGCTAGCGGGGACCTGGTCCATCTTCTGGCGGTCCCCAACCGTGTTCCCAGCCCTTCGGACACTGTGGAGAACAGGAGATGCCTGGGCTGGATGCGGTAGGTGGGGATGGCTTTGCCCCCTCTCTGGGGATGATCCAGCTGAGCTGCTCCCCTGTCTCCCTCCCCGGGCACTGACGGATGGGCCGGGGCTGTTAATATTCAGCACGCTCCACCATTTCTCCACCTTCTGCCATCTGCCCAGCTCTGCCCACCATTTCTATTCTTGCCGCCGACGTAACACTCCCTGCCTGGCGCTCGGAGGGGAGCGTGCGGGACCCTGGCCCCCAGCCAGCACCCGGTGCCAGCGGGGGGTGACACTGTGCTGGGGCGCCTGCCTTCCTGGCCCCTTCACCCCAGCCCTGTGCCAGCGGCAGGGGGGACCCCACTAACACCGAGCTACCGCCGCCGGCTTGACCTCCACATAAATTAGGAATTAGCATCTGGTTTAAGCAGCCCCTCCAGGCGTGGGGCTTTGTCATCGCGATACCTGCTTTCATCCGTAAACTACTACGGCAGCTCCCCGGGAAGGCAGCCAAGCTAATAATCCCCTAAAATGGTGCAGTAAAATACCCAGAAAGGTGGCACCTTTAAATCATGCCAGAGCCCTGGCTTTTCTGCCTGGTGCCGGTGTGTGCCCCTCTGCAGGCTGGTGGGTGCTAGGTGGGCTTGGGCTGGAGTGCCAGGGTGACAGAGCAGGGATGGGTGCCAGCATTCGCTTGGTCCTTTCCCTTGCCAAGTGCCACCTAAGCACCAGCTGCTCCTGGAGCACACCCAGCTTGGCCAAACTGGCACCAGCGGTGACGCAGCCGGGCGCGGGCTGGGTGCACTGGCTCACACAGTGCCCGGTCACAGTGGTATCGTGGCTCAGCCAGTCTGGCTGGCACAGCTGGGGATGCCAGGGTGGGTGTTCTCCCCATCCTGGTGGCTCTTGTCCCTGGGACTGGCTGGCAGGAGCGGTGGCACCACGCTGCGCCGGGTCTCCCTCTGCTCCTCTCCCCGCTGGAGCATTAGGAAGCTGGCAGCGTATTGTTTGATGAGCAGATAATCCGCTGAATTGCAAACAGCTTTACCCAATTGAAGAGGCGGATTACCGCTCTCCAGCTTAATCATGTTGACATCTCGGAGAGTAGCCAGTGCTCGTCCTCTTTGGCGCGTGGCGAGGGGCTCGATGGCAGCACGGGGTCCCCCAGTAGCGGCGTGCCACAGAGCTGGGGGGCAGGACGTGGGCTGCGTTGACAGCAGCCAGCCGTGACCCTCACCGTTGTGCCTCCCCGCAGGTTCACGGAAGCGGAGGCGGTGGTGATGGGCGACGTGACCTACGGCGCGTGCTGCGTGGATGACTACACGGCCCGGGCCCTGGGCGCTGACTTCTTGGTGCACTACGGACACAGCTGCCTGAGTAGGTGACAGTCAGCCCCGGGGCATTGCCAAGGCGGCCACGCGTGGCACTGCAGAGGCTGTGCGGCTGCCACCATGCTGTGCCAAGCGGCTCCCGCCCCGCTCAATGCCAGCTCAGAGACTTAGTGCCAAGGGCTAATCCCTTCCCAAAGGGATTTCTGTTCTCCAACCTCAGTTGCAGGCTTTGGATGGGGCCAGGCTGGCTGAGCGGCTGCCCGTGGGCAGAATTTCGGGGGCAGCAGGGTGTGCTCGTCCTGCTCAGCCACGCGCCACCGCAGCGCCCGAAATCGCAGCCCTGTGCCCAAGAGCAGAGCAACGGGACCGTGGCTTGGCAGGGCTCCACTCACCCAGGAGCCACCGATGGAGACGGGGCTGCTCTCACCCCCCACCCCGTAGTGGCGGGCTTTGGGGAGAATTTGGGAGCAACCATGGAGGGGAGAGATGGCCTGGGGGTCCCGCTCGCCCAGGGGCCAGCGTGGGGCCAGGGAAGGCGGCTTTGCGAGTGCAGCACAGGCTGGGCGGGGAAGGGAGGAGGAGGCTGTGTGCTCCCCAGGCGGACGGTACTCTGGATCCAGTTGCCATGGAAACTGCGCTGCTGTCCCAGATGCTGCTAACTTTGAAGTCCACCCAGGATGGAATCAGCCCAAAAATAACAATAAGACGCTCTGGGTTTTAAGGTGGATCGGAAGAATTGCCGTAGTGAGCAGGAGGCACGTGCATTTCTGCCGTCACCGCCGCGCTCCCGGCACCTGGCAGCCCTCCTGGATGTTTATGGGGCCATATAAATGTGTTTGAAGAATTGCGTCAGGCTCCGTATGAAATATTGACTCCCCAGTTGAGAACTCTGTCCCGAAAGCCACGTCGGCGTGAGTGTTTGCGGTGATAAATATCTGTGCTAGGTGCTTTGTTACGGAAAGAGGGTTATGGGCACCACTGGAACAGGGAGTATAAAACCCCTGGTTTGTAGCCTGCTATTACATGAATGAACAGAGGCAAGGGGAGGAAGGGGCCGTATCCAGCAGTGCTCGGGAGAACACTGGTGTGAGAGCCGGCATGCTCTGGGGGACGGGAGTCACATCTTCTGGACCTGCTCCCTGCAGGGACAGGCAGACACTGCCAGGCTGCCTGTCACCAACCCTGCCACCATCCGTGGCCCATGGCCACGTGGTCCCTGCCTGCACTGGGCTGGATGGGTTGCGGGCACCCTGGGGTGCCTGCAGGGTTCTGAGGGGGTGCTGGGCTCCTTTTGGGCTGCCCACGGTGCTCCTGGAACCACCTCAGTGCAGCCGCCGTCGCGGGGAGCCCCTTGGCTGATGGCGGGGCGCATCCTGGTGTAGCACACAGGCGCTTGCCCTCTCCCTCCCAGCCCCACGTGCCCTGCGGGAGGGAGTAATTTGCACTTAATTGTGATCAGGTGAAGAGCACCAAAATGGGAAGTGAACACAGGGATGTGGATCGATGCGGACTCTGTGTACTTTAATTATTCACTTAATCGTGGTGACACAGGCTTCTTAGCACCGGGGGTAATTAGATTTGTGTTCATTGATTCCCCAGGCTGCCATTATCTGGAGAGAAATGAGCGGGTGCTCTCTGTGGCTCCCATCTGCACCCCCTGCCTGGGGTGCCAGCATGGGCAGAGGGGTGGCACAGCCCACCACAGCCTGCCCACACCAGTGCGGTTGGAGCGCAGGAAGCCCTGCCAACATGCTTTAACCCCCGGCTGCGTGTGGCAGCAGCTGGAGGCTCACCAGAGCCCTGGTTGTACCCTGTACTCACCCCCTCTCTCTTCCTCTCACCAGTTCCCATTGACGCCACACAGGGGCTGAAGATGCTCTACGTGTTTGTGGACATCAAGATCGACACATCCCATTTCCTGGAGACCATTCGCTTCAACTTTGCAGTGGGCACCTCCCTGGCCCTCGTCAGCACCATCCAGTTCGTCTCCACCGTACAGGTGAGAGGGAGACCCCTGGCAATGGGGGGTGGGATGGGGCTTGTGCTTCCCCCAGCCTTGGCCCTGGCTCGATCCCTCCCTGACCCTGCTCCAGGGCTAGAGCGGCTGCCCCGGGGTGCTGGTGGTGACGGTTCCCCTCTGATGAGTCGCTACGATAGTATGCTGCTGCCGTAATGTTGATCAAGTACTTTATAATAACTCTGATCAATGTTTCATGGCGGCACCCCTCCCTGGCTCCCCCGGGAGCTGCTCTGTAAATGTCAGGGCAGGCGGTGGAGCACTTGGCATTTTGATGCAGTGCTGGCAGCGGCAGGGGAAGCTCCGGCAGGTCTGTCTGTCTGGCCCTGAACGGCCGGCTGGGCAGGACGGGAGGAGATGAATGAGCCTCTTGAGCCATGTCTATCTAAACATGGGGCTATTGAAGCGTTAAGCATTTTCCCTTGTCTTTTAATTGATACATTGGCTGAGCCTCGCTGAGCATCTCGGCTGTGCGGGCCGTTACCCTCGGTGACGCTGCTGCCCCGAGCAGACCAGCTCCCCTCCGCTGTCACCGTGCTGGGACACAACAGCACAGCCATTGCCGCTGGTGCCACATGGAGCTGGGACTGCCAGGGCTGGGGTATCCCCAGGGGTGTCCGTCAATGCCAGGGATCACTGACCTCGGCCACGCTCTGTGCCACGGTCTGTCCCTGCTGGCCAGCTGACCCTGTGTCTCCTGCAGGCAGCATCACAGGAGCTGCGCTCCCAGTACAAGGTGTGCGTGCCCCAGTGCAAGCCGCTATCCCCAGGGGAGATCCTAGGCTGCACGTCGCCCCGGCTCGCCCAGGACACAGATGCCATTGTGTAAGTACCCGGGGTCCTCCAGAACCCTCCTGCCTGCCCCAGCCTGCCCGCCCTGCCTGTACCCCCTGCCCAGCTGTGGGATGGTGCTGGGGGGCAGCAGGGGGACGGCCGCGGGCTGGGGTGGGCCACCTCCAGCTCCCCGCACTGCTCGGAGTGGCGTGTGCTCATAGCGCAGAGGAAATAATTGAGTCGTATATCAGAATAGATAATAGATGGAAGGGCGGGTGGATAATTGGAAAAGACAAATGGCCGGGGCCCAACATCACAGCAACATTAATTTTATTTAAGGACAGCAAATTAGAGGGAGCACTTCGCTTCCTATCACCTAATTATTTTAGGTAATGGAAATGCTTAATGTACTGTGAATACAGTGCGCTGCAGAATAAATAAATACAAGGACCCCACCCTTGGGGGGAGCCGGGGAGCCTGGGTGTGGATTCAGGCTCCACCGGGCCCCTTCTCGCCCATCCTGCCAGGAGCCAACGGCACCGGCACTTTTCCAGCATGGCTGTGCGGGAAGCCGGCCTCACAATTGGCTGGACAGTGGGGTGCTGGGGGCTCCGGCTTCACCCTGAGTCACAGTGGGGCCAGGGAAGAGGCGCTGCTTTCCGTCTCTCCCCAAGGGCATCGGGAGCAGGCAGGGGCGGCTGGACCGGCACTACCTCGGTGGGAGTGAATCCTTCCCGCTGCCGGAGGAGCTGCGGTGCGGTACCGACTGGCTGCCCGCGCAGGTGCACGCAGCCAGCGTACCTGCGTCCTCCCCGCGTTATTATTTTCTTCTTTTGCCCGTCTCTGGGGCTAACTTTTGCAGACAAATTAGCTTTGATCTCCCAAAATGTCATTCTCCAATTAAGGGCAAAATCTAGTCAAGTTTTAAGTCTGAATTCATTTTCCAAGCCCTCACTCCATTAGGGCAGCTGAATGAAAGGCTTTGAAATGTAATTGCTGACTTGAAATCCGATTAGAAATGGAAGCAGCAACGTCTAGAACCAGCCGTTGAGATGGAGCAGCTCCCGGCTGCCCCGCGCTGGCATGGGCATCCCTCCTCGCCCTGAGCATGGCCGCTTCTCCCTTCCCGGTGTGCCGGGGGGGGGGCTGCACAGGGGTGGGGGGCCCTGGCCATGCCCGCTGCTCCCGGATCCTGGCACGGGAGCTCGGGCTCCCGGCATCTCAGTGCACTGCGGTTTGGGAAGTGGGTGGCACATGGATGGGCACTGCCCTTTCCTGTGTGCCGTAGCTCTCCCTTCCTTCCTGGCAGATATTTGGGCGACGGGCGCTTCCACCTGGAGTCCATCATGATCGCTAACCCGGGGATACCCGCCTACAGGTACGGACAACCTGGAGCCCGGGGGGAGAACCTGCCTGTAAGTGTGGGCAGCCCACGGGCACCCGCTCTGATCCCCAACGACCCCACGGTGGGGAGCACCCCAGACCGCTGGGGACCACCGGGCACCCCCAGAGCACCTCCCTGCCCCGCGGCTGAGCAGGCAGCTGCCTGCAGCGGGCACAGGCAGGCGAGGGGCTACGGCGGGTGAAGAGGTGTGGCGGGGAGATGAACGCCAGCCATTTACTCCGGCTGAATATAAACATTTTGACAAGTACCTGTGAAAGCTCGTGGAGGTGCAGCCATTAGAGCCCGGCTGCTGCAGGCAGAGGCCATAAAGTGCGATGATGAGGCCGCTGAAAGCAGATGAAATATCAAGAGCGAAAGGCTGGGCCCATTTGGCGAAATCTGAATTTCTTAGTAGGTCGTTTGTTACTAACGGGAGGCGCGCGTCAGGTTTATAGCGCTGGGGAAGCTGCCGAAACCTGAGCGGGATTTGATTAAAATTCTCCTCATCAAACAAAGCAACAAATCAAAGATTTCTTCATAATTGATGAGCCGAGACAGAGGGGAGCTGAGCGTGGAGCCGAGCGCGTGGCCCAGGCTGTGCCGGGTGTTGGGGGGCTGCGGTGGGACACCTGCCTTATCCCTGTCCTTGAACCCTCTCTGTGCCCTGACGAGCCGGCTGGGCCCTGCGTTGGCTGGGGTGGGGGGAAGAGATGCTGTTGGGGGCAATTAGTGCTAACGAGGGAGGAGCAGGGTGACAAGGGAGGAGCAGGGTGACAGGGTGCGTGTGAGCCCGGCTCTGTTTTGCAGGTACGATCCCTACAGCAAGATCTTCTCCCAGGAGCACTACGGCCACGAGCGCATGTGCCGTGCTCGGCAGGATGCCATCCACGCCGCCACCGGCGCCCGCTGCTGGGGACTCATCTTGGGCACGTTGGGGCGCCAGGGCTCCCCCGGCATCCTGCAGGTACCGGCCCCCTCCCCGTGGCCCCTGCCTGGCCACCAGGCGCTGCTCCTGGGGGGGGCGGGGGGGGGGGGAGAACTGGTGAGCGGTGGCACCATCAGCACAGTGGCCTTGCTGCCGGGTCAAGGGTGGACTGGGCACCGCTGGCAGCCCATCAGTTGCCACTGGCCAGGCTCTGCGTGCCCCCGAGCTGAGCAGGCAGGGCAATTAGCAGCGGATGAGGGAGGCCGGACAAGGGCTCATTAAACCTGCCCCTTGCTGGGGAAAGCTGGCTGGCCTCGGAGACCCCCCCTGCACGGGGAGCTTGGCAATTAATTCCCTGGATTTGTTTTAATTGGATGAACTTCCGATCAGGTTCAGTGTCCCCACTCAGTTGCTGTGCTGGCGCTTTCTACCCCCCGGCCGGGTGAGGGGAGCAGGACCGCGATGTCCTGCCCCACGGGAGTGGGGAGTACAGCGGCCCCACTCACACCCTGAAATTTTTGGGGAGCCGCAGGTGAGATTTAGGGCAGTGCAGGGACCAATGGGCAGAGCAGGATGGTGAGGTCCCGGCAGCTGCTGTCCCACTGCGGCCCCAGGGAGTGGGGGACAAGGACAAGGACGTCCCTGGCCCCTCCTGGGCTCCTCTCCTCATCCCGCAGCCTCTGGCCATGGCCAGCCTGTGGCAGGCGGGCATCCCAGGGAAGGCAGCCGCTAACGAGAACAGATTGTTGTCATTGAGCGGTAATTACTTCATTAGGCTGAGGCATGTGCTGGGGAGAGCCAGGCTCGAGCTGGAGCCATGGCCACGGTCCCCATCCCTGCCTTTGGCCCGCAACTGCCGAGGGGACGTGGCCACGGGGCAGAGCTGGGACCCACAGAGGGCTTGAGGGGGCTTGTGGGGGGCATCCATCTGGGCTCCCCCAACTCCCCATGCTGCCTGTTCCCCCGCAGCACCTGGAGTCGCGTCTCCGCGCCCTGGGCCGGCCCTTCGTGCGGGTGCTGCTGTCTGAGATCTTCCCCAGCAAGCTGCGGCTCTTCCCTGACGTGGACGCGTGAGTGCTGCTGACGCCCTGCTCGCCCCCCGTGCCGTGGTCCCCCAAGGTGCCCCATCCCTCTCCGGGCCTCCAGTTCCTTCTGGAAGCTGTCACATCCGTCCTGTTGTCACCTGGGCTGGCACTGTGCACCCCTGCACGTGCTGTGTCCCCAGGGTGGGGTGGGGACACGGCTGTCCTTGGCAGGGTGGCTCCATCACAGTAGAGACCTTGCTCCCTGCCTGCTCCGCTTCCTTCCTGGGGCGCTGCTGGGGGGCTTCACTGTGGCTTGTTCTTCCCAAAGTGTTCATCCCCATCCGTTGCTGCGTGTTTCCCTTCCAGGTGGGTGCAGGTAGCCTGTCCCCGGCTCTCCATTGACTGGGGAGAAGCCTTCAGCAAGCCGCTGCTGACACCCTACGAGGTGAGCACCCCCCTCCCGTTTTGGGGGGACCAGCCCTGGCATGGGGTGACGCCCCAGAGCCTCCCGCAGAGCTGTGGGGCTGCGAGCTGCCAGGACGGGGACGTCCCTGTGGCCGGGCAGCGTCCCCTCCTCTCCCCATCTGTGTCAGGGTGTGCCGCTGGGATTTCCAATCTCTTGGGAAACCAGTTGGATTCCCGGTGCCGTGAGCTTCCTCTGGCTTCAGCTCCTTGTCCCCTCCGCAGGCCGCGGTGGCTCTCCGTGACGTCGAGTGGCAGCAGCCGTACCCCATGGACTTCTACGCCAGCCAGTCCCTGGGGCCATGGACAGTGAACCACGCCGGCACGCAGCCCCCACGCCACGGCCGGACAGCCCAGGTGGGCAGCGTGTCCCGGGGCGGTGGGGTGTCACAGGGGCAGCGGGTCCCCACTCTGTCCCTTTGCTCTTGGTGGCCGTGCGGGGTGGCGGGGACGGGCGCTGGGAGCGTTGGCGCAGGCTGAGCTCCCGGTGCCGCACTGTGCCGTGTGCCCAAAGCGCCACCCTGTGGCTTCGTTCCCGGTGAACGGTAACAGGCCCGGTGCCAGCCCCGCCGAGGGGGGGCGGGATACGCGAGCCACCCCCCAGCCCTCGCCGGGGTGAGCACCTGCCTGGCCCGGGTCCTCCCCGGGAGGGGGGATCCTGCCAGCCATGCCCCATGGGGTGCTGTGGGCTGAGCACGGGCAGGCTCATCGCAGGTCAGGCGGGGGCTGGGGGCCCCATCCTGACCCCCCCCCCGTCTCTCCACTGCAGGGGACGCCGCCCGCGCCCCCCACCCCGGCGGAGGGTGGGGAGAGGCCGAGCACTGGGGGCACAGCAGCCTCCTGAGTGCAGCCTGCACCCCGTCCTGCTGCCGCCACGCTCCGGGACCCAGCGTGGACACAGGCAGGGGACACCGCCACCCCCTCTCCCCCCGAGGGTAAGCACCACCGGGGCTTCCCGGTACCGGCGCCGGGATGGATGGGGACGCCCTCCACGACACCGCTGCCCGCCAGGCCTGGACCGGATCCCGCGAGGCCTGCCTCCCTGCAAGGCCAGGCCGTGCTGCAGGCTGTGTCCCCGGTAGCACCGGGGGTCCCGTCCCCGTCCCCGTCCCGTCCCCGTCCCCGTCCCGTCCCCGTCCCCCCCGCTCCCCGCGCCGCGGCCTCCCGCCGCCAGGGGGCGCGCTGGCGGTCAGCCCAGAGCGGCCCCGCCCCGCTGGGCGCCCCGTCCAATGAGCGAGCTGTGTTTCGGCGGGAAGGAGGGGGACCCAGCCGGAAGCGGCTCTCTCGACTTCCGGTGGCGACGGGCGCCATGTCGGGGGGGCGGCCGCTGCGGTTATTGGGGCTGCACGGCTACCGGCAGAGCGAGCGCCGCTTCCGCCAGCGCACCGGCGCGCTGCGCAAGGCCCTGCGTGGCCGCGCAGAGCTGGTGGCCGTCAACGCCCCGCATCCCGTGCCCGGCGGCGGCGAGGACGACGACGCGGACGACCCCCCCCGCGGCTGGTGGTTCTCTGGGCCCGGCACCTTTGAGGCGGGGGAGGTGGCGGAGGCTCCGGCGGGGCTGGAGGAGTCGCTGTCGGCCGTGGCGGCGGCGCTGGCGGAGCACGGGCCTTTTGACGGGCTGCTGGGCTTCAGCCAGGGCGCGGCGCTGGCCGCCATGGTGTGCGCCCTGCGGGCCCGCGGCGACCCCCGCTTCCCCGTGGCCTTCGCCATCCTGGTGGCCGGCTTCGCCAGCCGCGCCCCGGCCCACGGCCACTTCTACCGGGAACCCATCGCCGTGCCCACGCTGCACGTCGTGGGTGATGCTGACGCTGTCATCGCTGCCCCCCTCAGCAGGGAGCTGGCCCAGCGCTTTGTGGAGCCTGTTGTCCTCACCCACCCCGGTGGGCACTTCGTCCCTGCGGCTGCGCCCCAGAAGAAGGCCTACCTGGACTTTCTGGACCGATTCCGCCCCGGAGAGGGTCAGACTGAGCCCCCGGGGGCTGGGGCCGTTTGATAATAGTTTCTGTAATAAATGGGGCTCCAGCGAGCCACGTGCAGCCTGCCATCCTGGTGAAACATCCCTGTGTTTCCATGCCCTCCGGAAGGGTCAGAGAGTCCTCATCAGCTCACTGTGCAGTGTCAGCCAAGGGCCAGGCTAAATGGCTCTTCGTTATCTTCCTTTCTTTTTTTGTTTGCAGGTTTGTTGGATACGTGGGTGTGTGGGTATGACGGTGCAGGGTTTGAGGACAGGAGGGTGACGCTGCTCTGTGTGTCTGGGGTATTTTCAGAGATTTGAATAACTCTTCAAAATCAGGGTCCCTCAGCTCGGCCACGGGAAATGTCTGCAGAGCACACAGCTCCTGCAGCGGTTGTACCCCAAAGGTTTGTGGTTTTTAATATCGCTGGTGAAAGCTATTAAGCCAACCTTCCAGCTGGTCTGGGTCTGGAAAAACCTCTTATCCCTGGCAGTGCCAGGGCTGGTGTTCGCTTCAGAAATGAGGTGTCTGCTGGTTCAGCGTGCGTGTATTGGGAGACTTCTGTATCTTCCTCTGTACACAGTGCATTTGTGAACAAGAAAAATTTCTCACTACGTTTTTGGCTCTGACGTTTTCCAGAAGCACGTGGAAATATTTATTGCTGTTATAATGACAGGTGTCTTGCTTGATGGCTCCTGGGGCAGGCTGGGCTTTCCAGTCTGCAGCCCAGAGCTGCCGTGCTCACAGGGCTTCTCTAACCACAGCTTTCTTTGGGGGTACAGCGCAATAAAGTTGGTACAAGAGAGAAATAGGATGAAACTTCTCAATTTGCCCCCTTCTCGCGCAATGCTGGGATCTGGGGGGCAGCGCAGGGCCGGTGCTGCAAGGGACGGAGGACGCTGTGGTGCAGGAGTGGGGACAGAAGCGCTTGTGTTCGCTCAGCCAGGAACAGGCCTCGGAGCTGCCGTGGGTCAAAACCAATGCGGCAGAAGCGAGTGGTTCCCGCAGCTGTGAGTTTTCCCCTCCGGTTTCTTGCCGGTTACTGGCAGCACGGTGGTGGGAGGACGCGGCTGCTTTCCCTGCAGCCCAGCCCCGGGCTGGCCTCACTCCTGGGGGGCTGGCGGGGCTCGGGTGGCTTTGCCACATTGCAGAGCGGCACCAGGTGGGCTGTGTCACCTCTGTGCTGCCTGTGATGTGAAGGTGTGGGGTGTCTGTCACTGCGTTGGGGACACCAGAGGCTGTTTTTTGGGGGGGAGGGACACAGCTTGAGGCTGCGAGGCCGAACGCAGCAGCCCACTGTGACAAAGCAGCAGGGCCTTTGCCTCTGCCGCTCCCCCCGCCTCAGCCCTTGGTGGCAGCAGACAGTGCTTCGCCTACCCGCCGTTCGTTAGCTCTTTAATTATCGTAGAGCTACACGCTCACTGCGGTGGTCTCCCGGCGCAGCATCTCCTCCCCGCCCCGGCCCCAGCGGCTCCGCGGGACGGTGCGGAGGAGGCACTGCAGCCATGTCCGCTCACCGGCAGCCTGCACTGCGGCCCCGCAGCTGCCGCCCGGCATCTCCCCGCTCCCGGGGGGAGCCACCGCCGCAGCTCGCTGGTGTTGTGAAGGGAGAAGGAGCCCAAGGCGTGCGGTGAGTGAGCAGAACGGCGCCGGCTCCGCAGGAAGCTCCTGTGGGGCGGGTTGGTGGAGGGGTGTTGAGGGATGGGTGACCCGAGCCGGGGTGCTACAGTACCTGCCTCCTCTTCCCAGCATGTGTGAAAAGATGGCTCCTGCCAGGTGGCTCCTGTACCAGGTTTAAACAAATTAATAAAAACAAATTAACGCGCCCCCCCCCAGCCGCTGGAGGTGCCTGTGTGAGCAGCAGAGGAAGGTGGTGCTCGGCCCCTGATGCGATGGGAGGGGGGGAAGCGGCTCCTGTGGGCATCACCGGCTGTCCCTGCGCTATGGAGGGGTTTATCCCGGGAATCCTGCCCTCCGCCTGCTTCTCCACTGGCTGGACACCTTCGCGCTGGCCCCTGCCCACCTCTCGCAGATCCAGGGCTGATCTCGGGGCGCAGGTGCCCTCATCGCCTGCCCGCAGGGGTGAGCCTGGAGACCAGACTGACCGAGGTCCTCCCCCCGGCTCAGCGTGGTGGCTGGGAGGGGGGTCCTCTTCCCCGGCCCCGCGTGGCCCAGAGGAGCTGGGTTTTCCCCCAAAACAGTGTGTGGCGGTTGCTGGGAGGGTGATGGAGCTGTGATGGGAGGGTGGCAGCTGTGATGTTGGCCTGGGGGACAAGTGACCTGGGGAGGGCTACTGGTGTTACCCAGCGGCACCGGGAGCCTGGGTGCTTTGGCAAGGGGTGGGCTTCACCCCTCTGCTCCCCAGTGGGGCCCTTTCCGTCCCCCAGCAGAGCCGTGGGAGCCCCCTGCGTGTCGCCAGTGCCAGCCCCAGGGGCTGCGCTCACCAGGAGCCTGCTGTGAGCACAGCTTTGCTCTGCCCCCCCCTGCCTGAGCAGAGCCCCCAGCCCTCTCCCGGTGTCCCAGGGAAGGCGGGAGAGGACCAGCACGGGCAGAGACGCTGCCAGCGCTGCTGCCGCCTCCCCGCAAACACCCACCGCCCCCTCCCCAGCTCCCCGCGCCCCTTCTCCCTGCGCCGCTGCTGACTCAGGCCCTCCTCCGCTGCCCGCCCTGCCAGCCGCCCGCGCCGGGCTCGCCGGGCACCGGCTCCCGTGGGCAGCGCTGGAAAAAAAAACCCAACATCCCGCCGAGCCTGGCATCGGGTGCGGATCTTGCCGGGATTTGAGCCTTACTCATCTCATGCTCTTCCTCCCCCTGTTCCCACCAGCGGGGCCCGGCGCAGGGAGGGGAATGCTCAGGGAAGGTGACGTGTTTCACGGATAACGTGGCTCCCCTCGAGTCACGGGGGCTCTCCCGGGCAGGGGAGAGCTGGGGGCCATCCCCGGGCCCTGCTCCCAGAGCGGGACCGAGCCATTGGGAACAGCCCCCCCCACCCCGTCCTACCCGCTTCACCCGCAGAAGCTTCCAGTTGTGGCTGAGTCACTCCCGCTGTAGCTCCTTCTCTCCTTGTTTTGGATGGAAGTTTTCCATGGAAACCCACGCTGGGCCGGGCCGCGGGCTGGGATAAACACGGCTGAATCACAAAAGGCCGTTTTCGCCAAGAGCTGTCAGATGGCAGCGACAGTGCGGGCGGGTGGCCGGGGGGGCAGATGGCTGCCCTGCCTTTCGGGGGGCACCTCTCCCTCTGCCCCCCCGCCGGCTCAGCCCCCCCTGGCCCACCCCAAATTCCCAGGGTGCCAGCAAGTCACAGGTGTCCCTTGGTGAAGCTGGGAGTGGGTCACAGGCTTCTGCCAGAAGCTGTTTTTTGGAGCCATGTGCTCTCCCAGGGATGCATGGAGAAATCCCGGGCGGGGGGAGCCCCTGGGGGGGGCTGGCCACAGCCCAGTCCTCAGCTGTGGGGCTCCGTGGGGTTGCTGGAGGACCCCAGGGAAGAACCTTCCCACCCTCCCAGCCGTGTGTGGGGATGCTTGCCGAAGTGCCGGGAGCGAGGACGAGGTACGGCAGCGTTTGTGCCATGCCTGTGTCCCGCTGGGCACCATCCCGCTGTAGAAATGGCAAATAACAGCTCGGCCGTGGCAGGCACCGTGTTCCTCCCCGGCACCACCGCGTTCCTCCCCGGCACTGCCATCATCTCCGCTCTGAGGAGGAGCACGGGAGCTGGATGGCCTCTCTCCCCCGGCGCTGATGGCTGGCCCCAGGCCCAGTGGCTTGGAAACACCGTCGGAAGCTGAGTTCTGGTGTCAGAAATCCAGGATATTTTTAAGGGCTCTGGAAGAAAAACTTAATTCCAGGGTGTCAGTGGGAGAGATTTGGCCTTCAAAACAACAACAGTGCAGCAGAAGACTTCCCGAGGCCGGAGCGTGGGGTCCGAGGGTCCATGGTGAAGCCTGTGGGATGTGTCCCTTCACCCAGGGATGCCCTGGAAGGGACACGGATACTGCTGTGGCCTGGACCTCGATGCGCTGCTGTTGCCATTGCCCACCCCGGGGAGGAGCAGGGAGGTTTTTCCAGTGGATGGAGGGTGGTTTTCATGGCCAGCGGCACATTTGCGGCACAGCTGCGCTGGGTCACTGTGTGCTGTGTCAAACACAGCTGCCTTTTACCTGGGCGCTGGCGGGGTGGCCCAAAAATCCCCTTCCTGGAGGTGTGCAGCAGCGGGGAAAAGCGGAAGCGGGTGGCAAAGGGGACCGGCAGGAGATGGGGTGGCACATGGCGGAGACCCGGTGCCTGCGATATCCCCCTGCCCGCGGCTGCTCTGCCCCCGCTGGCCCCTGGGGACCTGGTGGTGGCCATGCCCCTCTGGGGTGAGGGCAGAGCTGCCGGGTGCAGGACCCCGATGGGTGGGTGCTCCTAAGGGGGCTGCTCTGGAGAGGGGGAGTGTGGGCGGGGGACCTGGCACAGCACCTACTTGGGCTTAGGTGGCACTAGTGGGGGGTCCAGGGACACCCCTAGGAGCCCTGTGCTGGGGCTACAGCCCCCCTGCCTCCCCCGGGCTGCAGGTCCTTGTCTGGGGGCCGTGTCCCTGTGCTGCCGATGCCACCCTCACCCCACGTGGGCCTGTCCCCCTCTTCCCCAGTGTCCCCATCACCCACCTCCACGTGACAAGTCACCCCCCCCATCCCTCTGGGGTCTCGTCCAACGCCCCCCACTGTGTCTCCGGGGCTTTGGGTCCCCGGTGCCCCCTGCGAGGGGCCCTGCCTGGCCATCACCAGTCGCTGCCGGCTGCCGAGGGCCCGGTGCCCGGTGCCGGGGCAGGCCGGGCCGCTCTGACTTCGCCTCTCAGGAATCTCCTGGCCGCGCCGGGCGGGTTGTGCAACCTGCGACCGCCCCCGGCCGCGGCCCGCCCCGTCCCGTCGCGTCCCGTCCCGTCCCGTCGGGCCGCGCTCAGTCCCGGCCGCGCCAGCCCCGCCGCCGGCCCGCGCTCCGCTCCCGGCAACGGCCCGCTGTCCCCCTCCCCCGCCCCAGCCCCGCCGCGGCACCGCGCACACCGGCGGCGGGGGGGGGAGGACGGGGGGTGGGACACGGCACCGCGGCGTCCGACGCGCTCCGGGAGCCGCTTCCAGATGCGGCGGGACGATCCCGGCGGGGCCCCTCCGGGGCTGCCCCCGCCGGGAGGGCAGGTGAGGGACTGCGGGGCGGAGGTGGGGGGGACCAGGATGGGGGGGGGGGGGGGGGGGGTGAAGGAAGGGGGGGTCCCCGCCGTTCCCGCTGCCCGAGGAGGAGCCGCTCGGCGCCCGCCCCCCCGAACAGTAAGAGTTGATGTGCGGCGAGCTGCACCCTGCATGTGAGCTCCTACTGCCCCGGGAGGCGGGCCGCCCCCGACGGGACCCCCCCGCCCGCCCTCTCCTCCGCCGCCTCCGGTACCGCCGGGGGGTGGGGCCGGTGCTGCCCGCGGTGCGAGTGCGCCGGGCCCGGCGACCATGGCTGTAGACTGTTACCCCCCCAGCGGCACAGTAACAATCTAAAGCCACGGTCGCCCGGGCGGCGTCGGGGAGGAGGGGGGGAGACGGGGCGGGAGGGGGGGGCAGCCGGTGCCTTGGCGACGGCGAGGAGGCGGCCCCGCCACCGCAGCGAGCGCGCCCGACACCCCTCCCGCGGCGCGGAGGGGGGGGGGGGGGGGGGGGGGGGCTCCCGTTGCTGGGGAGGGGGGGGTGTCGGTAGCATCCTCCCCCCTCCCCGCCCGCCCCCCCCCCCCCAAGCTCCTCGCCCTCCCACGCGTGTCCACCCCGCCGGTGGCGGGGGGTAGGGGCACACACTCATCCTACCTGGGCTGCAGCGGGAAGGGGAGGGGGGGGCCCATCCGCCGTGGGGGGCTCGGTGTCTGCGGGGGGGGAAAGAGAGAGCGGGATCAGGCGGGCACCGGGACACCCCCCCCCACCCCCCAATCCTGGCGCTTCCCACCCTCCCGCGGCGGGGAGCGCTCCCCGACGGCTCAGCACCACGGACAGCTCCTCCCCCCCCCTCACCCCCGCCCGGCGCTGCGGCGGGGCCGGGGCCGGTGCCGGTGCCTTTGCCGGGGCCGGTGCCGGTGGCGGGGCCGGCGGTGGGTCATGCTTCAGTAGCCATGACTGTAGACTGTTACTGTCCTGTCCCTACGCAGCAGTAAGCAGTCTAGAGCCAAGGTGCCGACGCGCTGACTCGGGCTCTCCTCGACGGGGTCTCCGCGCTCTTCCGACGCCCCCCCTCCCCGGGAAGGTGGGGGGGAGGTGGGGGGGGGCAAGACACCGGGGTGAAGACGATCGACACCCGCCCTCCCGGTCTGCGGGAATGGCACCGCACCGGAGTGCGGGGGAACCCGGGGGGGGGGTGGTGGTGGTGTTGCGGGGGTGCTGGGCATAGCGGCACCGCGGTGGGGGGCTGGGGGGGGGGGGGTCGCGTCGGGGATGGATCCGGAGAGGCTCGGAGCGTGGGGCTGGTGTCACCCGCAGCGGGACACACACACACACACACACACACACACGGATGCGCTTCTCCCCCTCTTCCCCCCCCTCCCGCCAAAACCCCCGCAAGGTGCGGGCGGCCGGGCCCCGCCGTGCGCCCCCCCGGGGCGGCTCCGCGCACAGCGCCCGCCCCCGCGCACCGCCCCCGGCCCCGCCGCCCCCGCCGCCCCCCGCCGCCCGGCCCCGCACGTGGGGCTGCGCCAGGCGGCACCGCGCCGCCCCCGCCCGCCGCAGAGCCAACCCTCCCCCCCCATCCCCGGTCCCCCGGTCCCCGTCGTGTGTTTGTGTCTCCCCCCCCTCCCCGGGGCGGGCAGGTGCAGCGCTCGCTGCCCCCTCCCGCCCCCGCACCGGGCTCCGTCCCTGCTTACCTGGGAGGTGGGGGGGGCAGCCCTGCCGGTGCCTTACCTCCTGCGGGCCCCGGCGCCTCCCTGCCCGGTCCCGGGGCCCCGCGGCTCCCGGCGGGGAACGGCGCCGGTGGCGGAGCTGCGCTGTCCGCAGCGCGCGGGGCTTTTATAGGATCGGGCTCGTAGTAACGGGGATCTCGGGCTCATTCATAGAAAAGCATCAACCTACACAATGACGTGAGCACTACGTCAGCGAGGAAATTTAGGGAACGGGAAGACGCTACTATTTATATCGGCGCGGGGGGAGGACAGCGGCTCGGAGACGAGAAGGGGGTCCGGGCTGCACCGGGACCCCCGGCCCCCTCCCAGGCCCCCCCGGCTTCCCCCCCCCCCGGTCCCCGGCTCCTCGGGGTGCACTGAGGAGCAGCACCCAGCACCCCGCATCCCTCTTCCACCTGCCCCCAGAGCCACGGGCACCCACCCAGGCACCAGCAGAGGGTCCTGCGACACCGAGGGCTGCGCTGTGGGGCACCCCCTGCCCCAGCCCCACGGTGTCCCCCCCGTGGCATCCACAGGGGTCCAGGGCACCCATCACCCTCCAACCACCTCGCTGGGCCAGAGCGTGGCCCCCATCCTGGCCTCCTGGTGTCACCGTGGGGCTGGCAATGTGGGGTCGCCTGACCCCCCCATGATGGGAAGGGGTTGCACTGGACCCCAGGGGTGCCCACACCTGGGCATCAGCCTGGGGGTGCCCCCTGCCCAACTGCACCTCCCACCCACGGGAATGTCCTGGGCAGCACCTCCCGCCTGCCCCCACGAGGAACCCCCATCCCTCGGGTGCCGCCAGCACCCATGGGTGCCAGCCTAATGCCCTGCAGGAGGATGGGGCAGCACAAAGTGGTGTGTGGGGGGGTGAGTTTAGAGTATGGAGGGGGGGAGGGCACCCCATTGCAGCACCATCCTGCCCTGACCCCTCCAGCCTCACAGCGGGGTTTGGCCCATGGTCCTGCTGGGGCTCGGCCCCCCCAAAAGCCATCGGTACCCAGAGCCGGACGGGCTGCGACTTTGCAGCTGAATTCATCTTGCCCCCCTCTCCATCGTAAGTGCCCCCCCCCCCCGCCCTCTAACCCCCCCAAGATGGGCTTAGAGTCGTGTTCGGGGAGGATGGGGGGGATGGGGGGGGGATCTATCCATTCCCCCCCCTTCCCCGTTCCTGCTGGAGCCTTCTGACCTCACTCTGCTCTGGCGAAGCATCATACCGGTCGCCACGGCAACAGCGGCGTTGTCATTGACAGCAGCATCCGCGCCCGCCAGCATCCGCCGCTGCGCAAGGCCGCACGCTGCTATGGCGGGGGGGGGGGGGGGGGCACTCAGGCCACAACCCCCCCTCCTTCCTAATTCCTCACTTACACCCCCAAAATACCTCCAGAGGGGTTCAGAGAACGACCTCCCCCCCCCACCGCGTAAAATCTCCCCATCCTCCATCAACTGCTCAGGGTGCTGCCACCCCCCCAACCCCCCCCCCAAACTCCTTTGACCCCCCCCCCCCCACCTCGGATATGGGGGTGTCTCCCCCCCTTTTTTACCACACACACCCCCCCCCCCCTCCCTCCACGCAGGACCGGCTCCCGCCCCGTCGGGGCTCTCCGGTTCTGGGGGGCGGGAGGGGGGCGGCGAGCGGGTGTCGCTGCCGCAGCGTTCCCCGCCGCAACCGTGACTCAGCCCCGGGATTAGTCAGCAACCGGGGCCGGCCCACCTGCAACCGGCTGCGCAGCTCCGCCTCCCCTCGGGGGCCGCTTCCCGCCCCCCCCCCCCCACTCCATCCCGCCCGGGTCCCCCGACGCGCATCCCGGTGCGCGTCGGGGGACCCGGGCGGGATGGAGTTGGGGGGGGGGGGGCGGGAAGCGGCCCCCGAGGGGGTGATGGAGGCCGGGGGGGGGAGGGGGGGGGGGGTCGCATCCCGGAGCGTGGCCCGTTGCTGCCATCTCGTGGGCTTTCCACGAGTGGTTGCCGCCGTGTCCCCGTCGCGGCGGAAAAGGGGGTGGGGGGAAGTGTCGCGGGGACCCGCTGTTGTGGGTGGAAAGAAGGGGGAGGTCACCTGTGGAGGGGAGGTGGGGGGGGGGGTCGATGAGGATTGAAGGTGTTGCCCCGTGTGGAAGGGGGGTCCCGTCACCCCATGGAGCGTCATCCGAAAGGGAAGGGGGGGTCTCACTGCCCCACGGAGCGTCATCCGAAAGGGAAGGAGTCCCATTGCCCCATCAAGCGTCGCCCCACAAGAAAGGGAGCCCCTCACCCCGCAAAACATCACCTTGCAGGGATGGGTGCCCTTGTTTGACTGGGAATTGCCCCACAAGGAAGGGGTCTCACTGCCCCAGGGAGCGTCATCCAAAAGGGAAGGGGTCCCATCACCCCATCAAGCATCACCCCACAAGAAAGGGAGCCCCTCACCCCGCAAAACATCACCTTGCAGGGATGGGTGCCCTTGTCTGACCGAGCATGGTCCCACAAGAAAGGGGTCTAATCACCCCACCAAGCATCACTTGAAAGGGAAGGGCATCCCATCACCCCATCAAGCATCATCCCACAAGGATGGGGTCTTCACCCACCTGAGTGTCACCCCGCAGGGAAAGGGTCCCATTGCTCCATCAAGCATCACCCCGCAAGAAAGGGGTCTCATTGCCCCTTGAAACATCGCCTCACAGGGGTGGGTGCCCTTGTTTGAGAATTGCCCCAGAAGGAAGGGGTCCCACTGCCCCATGAAGCATTGCCTGAAAGGGAAGGTGCTCCATCACCCCATCAAGTATCACCCCACAAGAAAGAGGTCCCCTCACCCCGCAAAACATCACCTTGCAGGGATGGGTGCCCTTGTCTGACCGAGCATCACCCCACAAGGAAGGGGTCCTACTGCCTCACGAAGCATTGCCTGAAAGGAAAGGGTCTCATCACCTCCCTTGCCCCAAGTATCACCCCACTAGAAGCGGTCCTCACCCATCTTGAGCATTGTCCCACAAGGAAGGGGTCCTACTGTCCCATGAAGTATCGCCCAGAAAGAAAGGGGTTCCATCACCCCATCAAGCATCACCCCACAAGAAAGGGGTCCCATTGCCCCAGGAAATGTCACCTTGCAGGGGTAGGTGCCCTTGTTTCACCAAGCATCACTCCATAAAGAAGGGGTTCTACTGCTGCATGAAGCATCATCCATAAGGAAAGGGGTCCCATCGTCTCACCAAGCATCACCCCACAGGGATGGGATCCTCACCTGCCTGAGCGCCAGCCTGCAGGGAAGGGGTCCCATCACCCCATCAGGCATCACCCCGCAAGGAAGGGGTCCCATTGCCCCCTCCAGCTCACAGGGACCTCACGAAGTTCAACAAAGGGAAGTGCAAAGCCCTGCCCCTGGGGGGGAACAGCCCCAGGCACGGGATGTCCCGGAGGCTGCCCAGCTGGACCACAGCTCAGCAGAAAGGACCCTGGGGGTCTTGGTGGACACCAAGTTGACCATGAACCAGCAACATGCCCTTGGGGGAAAGGAGGGGAATGGTGTCCTGGGCTGCGTTAGGAGGAACTTTGCCAGCAGGAAAAGGGAGATCCTTCTCCTCTGCTCAGCACTGGGGAGGCCGCTCCTGGAGTGCTGGCTCCAGTGCTGGGCTCCCCAGTACGAGAGAGACCTGGACGTACTGGAGAGAGTCCAGTGAAGAAGATTAAGGAACTGGAGCTTCTCATCTATGAGGAGAGGCTGAGAGAGCTGGGACTGCTCAGCCCGGAGAAGAGAAGGCTCAGGGGACCTTCTCAATGGGAGGGAGGGTGCAGAGAGGATGCAGCCAGGCTCAGTGGTGCCCAGTGCCAGGACCAGGGTCAACGGGCACAGACTTAACCCCAGGGCTTCTCTCTGAACATCAGGAAACACCTTTTTACTGTGAGGGGAGCACAGGCTGCCCAGGGAGGTGGTGGAGTCACCATCCTTGGAGGTATCCAAAAGCCCTCTGGGAACAGTCCTGGGCAACTGGCTCTGGGTGGCCCTGCTTGAGCAGAGGGTTGGGTGATGACCTCCTGTGGTCCCTCCCAACTTCAGCCACTGTGTGATTCTGTCCCTCACGCACCTGAACATCATCCCACAAGGAAGGGGCCCCACTGCCCCACCAAATATTGCCCTGTGGGTAAGAGTCCCTTCATCCATCTGAGCATCACCCCGTAAGGAAGGGTCCCTCAGCCACCCGAGCATCACCTCGCTAGGATGGGGTCCCATTGCCTACCACGGCGTCACCCCCCAAGGAAAAGGTCCCCTCACCCCATCAAGTGTCACTCCACAGAGAAGTTCTCCTCACCCACCTGAGCATCGCCCCACAAGGAAGGGGTCCCACTGCCCCATCAAGCATCTCCCCACAAGGAAGGGGCCCCCACCCCCACCAGCTTCACCCCACCAGCTGTCCCCTCATCCACCCCAGCATTGCCCCGCAGCTGATGCAGCAGCCATGGACTGGTGGGGGGGCTGTGTCATACCGGGGGGGGCTCTACCCTCCCCACCACCCCACAGGGGTCCCATCATGGTGGGGGGCACTGGGAACCCCAGGAGCACCTGGCAGGGTCCTGTGGCTGTCCCCAGCCCCGCTGGGCAGCAGGCAGGACTCAGCGCAGGCATCCTGCCTAACTCCGGGAGCAGGACAGGAGGCGGGCAGCACTGATCCGTGCCCAGCCTGGAGCAGCTCAGCGCTGTCATGAGTTTCACGGCCTCAGCCCGGCACAGGCGCTAGGGACACGCATCCCCCTGGAAGTGCAGGGGCTGCAGCGGCCGGGCGCCGGGGGGCTGCCGTACCCCGGCACCACTGGGAAAATGAAGTGCGAGCTGCCAGCGGGGGCTGCAGGCTCCTGGCGGTGCCGGATGCAGCCCGGCTGGCCAACGCGCCGTAATCGAAGACATGTGTGTGGGCTTTGGGGAGAGGCTGCGCTGGGAAACAGGGCCCTGCGGAGACCGGGGGGCTGTATCCTGTCCAAAAGCCCAGGTCCCACATGAAGCCAGGCATGCGAACGCGATCCAAACCACAGCTGGATTTGAACCGAATCTCCCAGCATCTGGGCTAATTTGCTGCAACTTTGATTGATCGTGGGGAGGGGGCACAGGCGGGAGACGCTCCAGCTCAGACCTCCCAACAGAGCCAATGACTTAACCAGAGCTGGTTCCAATCTGCTCAGCACATTGAGGCGAAAATGCCCCTTTCCCCGCGCGCTCCCGTTCGCCGGCGATGGCTCTGCCCGCGGCCCCGCAGCCCGGCCGTCCCCGTCCCTCGGGGCTGAGCATGTGCCACAGGTCCCCGGGGAATCCCGGGCAGGTTTTGGGCTCTCTGGGTGCAGGATGCGGCCAAAGAAGCCGGGTCAGACCTCTTGGAGCTGGGGTTCACCTTAGGGTCCCTCCAGAAGGCAGAGCAGGGCAGAAGGTGTGTGGGGGGGGGATATTAGTGGATCCAGACCCCCTCCACCTGCCCCAACCCCCTGCGGGCACCGACCCATCCCTCTGCTCCCAGGAGGGGCTGGGAATGGAAGAGGTGCTGCTGCAAAAGAAGGTGAAAAAGGTGATGTTTTTTCCATCCCTCCCCCCCCCCCCGCCCTTCCTCGGTCGCTGCCCCGAGGGCTCGGCGTCACTCAGCAGGTAGCTGGGGCAGCCCGGGGTCCCGGCCGGCCCCGGGGGGAGGCAGCTGTCTGGGAGCCGCTCGCTGCCGTGATTTATACGGCTCAGCCCCATAAATTACCGGGACGGAGCCCGCGGGAGCCATCGCTCACAGCGACGTCCAGAACTCGCTGCCAGAACCTGAAACACTTCCAGCCGTTAATTGAAGGGGGGGGGGGGGGGGAATAAATAATAATTAAAAAAAAAAAATAAAGGGGGCGGGAGGCGGGGCGGGGGGGGGGGGGGGGGGGGGAGGGCGGCATTAGTGCCTGGGGAGTTGGGATTAAACCACAGCTCTGTAATGAGGAATCGCCCGCATCCCACTCCCAGGATCCTGATGCTCCCTGTGGGGGCGAGCCCAGGATGGGGAGCGGGGAGGGGGATTTCTGAGCCGGTGTCCAGGATGTGCCCACCTCAGGGTCCCCATGGGCAGTGCCACCCCGTCCTGGTCCCTGAGGGGGGGGTGTCCCCGCAGTGAGCTGGGGTGCCTTGGATCCGATGGGAATCCGAGGACAAGCTCCAGGCGAGCGATGCTGAGCCGGGAGGGTCATGGCTACCAGCACCATCCACCCTCCTTGCCAGCACCCACCTTCTTCGAAATTCAGGGCTGGCCAAACCTTGTCTTGGGGGCTGGGGACGGTGGCCGGGACAGCGCTGTGAGGGTCCCGCAGCGCTTCCCAGCCCCTGGGACCCCGGCCCCCGGCCACAGCCCCTGGGACCCCACACTGTCTCCCACACACCAAGGGACCAGGTTTATGGGGCGAAACCCCGAGAACATCCAGGGTGGCCTCAGCCAGGAGGGATGGCCAACCCTCGCGGGGTGCCCTGCTCAAGTCGGGGGGTGCCAATGGGCCCCCCCCCAGGATTAGTGGCTGTCCCGGAGGTGCCCATCACTCTTTGCTATCTACAGGGAGGTTGTGCAAGAGGCTGCGGCCGTGAGAAAGGAGAAGCGAAAGTGCGAAGCGAGAGGCGGCTTCCCCCCCCCGCCAACCCCGCAACCCCGCGCCAAGGGGGGCACCCCAGGGTGCACTCCCCCAGCCCAGCAGCCTTTTCGGGGGGGCGGCTGGAGGGATGAAGCGAGGGGGAAAACGTGGCGCTGCCTCCCCCTCCTCCTCCTCCTCCTCCTCCTCCCAAACCACCGCAAGCCCCCGGCCCACCCCGAGCAGCCGCCGCCGCACATCTGGGCGCCAGGGCTGCGTGCCCCCCCCCCCCCCCGCTTTGCTTTATGCCCTCCCCCACCAGCAACAAATTAGGGCCGGCTGCCTTCCCCCCCCCCCCAGAAAAAAAAAACCAACCAAAACCCCTTCCCCACATCACCTGCACCAATTAGGGTCCCCCCTAATCACCCTACACACCCACTCCAGCTCTCCCACCCACCGGGTGCTAACCCCCCCCCCACTTCCACGTGTGTCAGCACCCTCGTGTGGGGCAGCAAACACAACAGGACCCCCCTCCCCTCCCCTTACACACACACAGGGCGACTTTTACCCTTCCCCACCGCCCGCCCCGTCGGGTCCCACCGCGCACCTGCGCGGGGAGGAGTCGCCTCCGGTAAGCGGCGGGGGTGGGGCGCACCGGGAGCCGCTAGATGGCGCCCTGCGAACGGTACCGGGGGGGGACACACATCGGCTTTTGCCCCGGGGCCACTGAAGAGGGGGGCGGGAGGCCCAGAGGGGGGCTCGGTGGTCCCGGAGCAAAAGCCGATGTCTAGAGGATGGTGACCCCCGAGGGGGCGGCGGGGTCGGGGCGGGAGGAGACCGGGAGAAGGGGAAAAAACCGGCCTCGGTGAAGGAGGAGGAGACCGGGATGGGGAGAGAGAGGGGAGGGGAGAAGCGAGGGCGGGTTGGGGGGGGGGGGGGTTGTCGGTGCCCCGCCCGGGGATGGGAGGAGGAAAACCTCCCGCCGTCCCTTTAACAGCCAGCGGCGCTGACTCGGAGTTCAGGCCGGGGTCAGGGGGAGTTCGCAGCCCGGGTTTCACCTCCGAGCTGGCGGCGTCGGGAACCCCGAGGAACCGCCACCGTTGCTGCTGCGGCTTCTTCTTCATCATCATCTTCCTCCTCCTCCTCCTCCCGTTCCGTAGGACCGGCCGGGAGCGCGGGGTATGGAGGAGCAGCAGCAGCAGAGGAGGAGGAGGGTGGAAGGCAACAGCAACCGGCGGCGGCCCCCCCGGGGCTGAGCCATGAGAGTTCACCGAGACCTCGGCTGGTTGGCGGAGGCCACCGGGCGCCCAGGTAAACCGTAAACCGGGGGGTTTTGGGGAGGAGGGGGGAAGGGGACACCCCCAAAACCATTATAAATAGGGGGAAAAAACACCCAAAAAGCAGCTCCGCGGGCGCTTGGCTTTACCCACCTGGGCGGCCGGGGGGGGGACCGGCAGCGGAGCGGAGGCGGGGAGGGGAGGTCCCGCTTTCCCCCCCCCACCACTTTTCCCCGGCCGTCCCCCCGCTCACCTCGCCGGGGGGGACGGGGATATAGGGGGGAGAGGAAACGGGGGCGGGGGGCGCCCGGGGCGGGGGAGGCGGGGGGGGGGGGGACCCGGCCGGCCGCCTCCCGGGACCGGGGCGCATAAGAACCGGGGAGGCGCGGCGGGGAGCCGGGGCAGCTGCACTGCGCAGGTAACGGCAGGCGGCGGCCCCGGGGGGGGCGGACGGGTGGGGGGCACCGGTCCGATTTCCACCCCCCCCCCTTCCCAATCCCCTTTTCCCTCCGCTTCCCTGCGGCAGGTGGGCGCGGGGGTGCCGGGGCGCTGGTGGGGCCGGGGCGCGGCGCTGGCGGCGGCGGCGGGTGATGTCACTTTCTCCAAAAGCCTCCGGGGGTTTTCAACACCCCCCCCCCCAACCCCCACCCCCCCTACCTCCCGCCCCCCCGGCCCGCCGAGAAACGAGCCCCCATATAAGCGGTGGCACCGTCCAGGCGGCCGCGCAGAGCGGCCGGGACGCGGCGGTGTGCGGGGCTGGGGGCTTGGAGCCCCGATACCCCCCGACACCCCACGCATGGGCTGAGCACCCCCCACCTCCCCCGCCCCACGACGCGCGGGTCGAGCCCCTTCACGCGTGGGGCTTGAGGGGCCGGTTGCGCCGCTGACGGGGCGGTGTGTTTGCAGGGCGGCGGGCGAGGAGCGGGATGCTGGACGCCATGGAGGTGCCGAGCCACTCGCGGCAGCTGCTGCTGCAGCTGAACACGCAGCGCACCAAGGGCTTCCTGTGCGACGTGATCATCGTGGTGCAGAACGCGCTCTTCCGCGCGCACAAGAACATCCTGGCGGCCAGCAGCGCCTACCTCAAGTCGCTGGTGGTTCACGACAACCTGCTCAACCTGGACCACGAGATGGTGAGCCCCGGCATCTTTCGCCTCATCCTCGACTTCATCTACACCGGCCGCCTGGCCGAGTGCGAGCCGGGCGGCGAGCAGAGCCTGGGCGCCGTGCTGGCCGCCGCCAGCTACCTCCAGATCCCCGGCTTGGTGGCCCTTTGCAAGAAGAAACTGAAACGCAGCGGCAAGTACTGCCACCTCCGCGGGGGCTACGCGCCCTACAAGCTGGGCCGGGGGCTGCGCGCCGCCACGCCGGTCATCCAGGCCTGCTACTCGGGGACGCCGCGGCCGGTGGACCTGCCGCCCGTGGAGCCGGCGGCGCCGCTCAACACGCAGTGCGGGGAGCTGTACGCCTCGGCCGCCCAGGGCGCCCCGCTGCACCCCCACGGGCTCTGCCCCCCCGAGCGCCACTGCTCGCCGCCCTGCGGCCTCGACCTCTCCAAGAAGAGCCCCACCGGCCCCTCTGCCCAGCTCCTGCCCACCGACCGCCTGCTGCCCGGCGAGCCCCGCGAGCCCTCGTTGCCCCCACGGCACGACAGCCCCCCCCGTCAGCGCCGGCCTCCTGGCCGGCCACCCCGCCGCCTACAAGGACTCCCCGCCGGGCGGTGAGCCGGGGGGGCACCCCCACGCCCCCGACCCCTTCCGCAGCACGCCGCCCTGCCCCGAGCCCCCCCTGCCCCGCGCCGACGGGCGTGAGCTGATGTACCGCTGGATGAAGCACGAGCCCCTGGGCCCCTACCTGGACGAGGGGGAGGCGGAGAAGGAGCTGGAGCGAGAGGAAAAGGCTGAGTCGCCCCCCGCGGCGCCGCAGCCTCGTTACCCCAGCGTGGAGAGCAACGACCTGGAGCCCGATAACAGCACGAGCGAGGAGACGGGCAGCAGCGAGGGCCCCTCGCCGGGCGACGCGCTGGACCGCTACTGCAACCACCTGGGCTACGAGCCGGAGAGCCTGGGCGACAACCTGTACGTCTGCATCCCCTGCGGCAAGGGCTTTCCCAGCTCCGAGCAGCTCAACGCCCACGTGGAGGCCCACAACGAAGAGGAGCTCTATCACAAGGCGGCGGCCGAGCAGGCCGTGCCCTTCCTGGACAAGGGTGGCCCGGGGCTGGGTGACATCTTGCGGCCCTACCGCTGCTCCTCCTGCGACAAGTCCTACAAGGACCCGGCCACGCTGCGGCAGCACGAGAAGACGCACTGGCTGACGCGCCCTTACCCCTGCACCATCTGCGGCAAGAAGTTCACGCAGCGCGGCACCATGACCCGCCACATGCGCAGCCACCTCGGCCTCAAGCCCTTCGCCTGCGACGCCTGCGGGATGCGCTTCACCCGCCAGTACCGCCTGACCGAGCACATGCGCATCCACTCGGGCGAGAAGCCCTACGAGTGCCAGGTGTGCGGCGGGAAGTTCGCCCAGCAGCGCAACCTCATCAGCCACATGAAGATGCACGCCGCCGGCCCCGACGGCAAAGCCAAGCTGGACTTCCCCGACAGCGTCTACGCCATGGCCCGCCTCACCGCCGACCAGCTGGGGCTCAAGCAGGAGAAGGCGGCCGAGCTGCTCACCCACACCTCGCACTTCCTCAGCGACCCCAAGGCCATGGAGAGCCTCTACCCGCTGGCCAAGTTCACGGCCGAGCACCTGGGGCTGAGCCAGGACAAGGCGGCCGAGGTGCTGGCGCAGGCTCCGCACCTCCACGCCGAGGCCGCCCGGACCATAGAGCGATACTCGCCCCCCTAGCGCCGGCCCGGCCGGGGGGCTTGGGCGACCCACTGGGCTCCCCTCGCTGCCCCGTGTGGAGCTGGGGGCGGTGAGAGGCGGTGGGTGCTCGTCCCCCGAGTGCTGCCGACGGCCCCGGAGAACTCGCTCGTAGCGGAAGGTCCCATGAGAGCTGCCCCGGGACGGCTGGACGGCGCGTCCCACGACGAGCGCCCCGGCTCGCCCGGGAGAAGCCGATTAAATTCAGGGACTGACCTCGTGGCGTGGTCCCCCCCCCCGGGCTCCTCGCCATGGGGGGGCTGCTGGGCACAAGCTGTGAGGCCGGGCTGCGCCCCGAGGCTTTGGAGGACATGAGCCCGCTCCTTACCTCAGGGCCGTCCCCGGCACTGTCCCCCTGGGCCGGGGGGACGCTCTGCCATGACGGGACCCGGACTGTGCCGCCTCCACCGCCGCGGGCCCGTGAGTAGTTTGTCCGTCGCGGCCGGAGCTCCTCCGGCCTGATCGGGAGCGGCGAGCGTGGCCGTGCCGGGGCTGGGGTCAGGTGTGTGTATGGTGTCACTGGCCAACCCCCCCCCGGGACCATGGCGGGAGCTCGGGGACAGACTGACGGAGGGGGACGGTGGGGTCTGAGCAGCGGGCGTGGGGCGAGGGGACGGCGGTCGGGTCCGTGCTGGGGGGGGACACCGGGAAACGGCGATGCTCCTTGCCCCGGAGCAAGCACTGACCCCCCCATCCCGTCCCGAACCCCCCCGGTTTCGGGAGGTGGGGGCAGGGCCTGTCCCAGACTGAGCCCCTGGGCCCTGCCCCAGCCATCAGGGATGCCCGGGGGGGGGGCGACCAGGGACCCCGACGGCTTCGCCCTCGGGCAGCCACTCGCCTCGTTTTTTTTTTTTTTTTTTAATTTTATTTTTTTTGCCAAAGATGCCCGTCCCCAGCGCGGCCGGGACAGGCCGGGCCGGGGGGGCTCACGACAAAGACAAAGCGGTCTGGTTTGTCAGCTACGAGGGGGGGCGGGGGGAGACCCACGGGAGGCGCAGGGCTGCGGTGACCCCCCTCGCCGTGGGACACCCCCTGCCACCACCGCACCCCCTCCCCTGACATCTCGGTGCGGGCAAAGCCCCTCCCTGGCCCGGACCCCCCCCGGCCCGTGCCCTGACCCCTCTGCCTGGGGCTAATGTGAAGCTTCTCCCCCCTCTCCGTGCCCCCTCCTCGCCTTTGCACAAGAGGCCCCGGGGCGGCTCCAGCAGCGACTGTCCCCGACCTCGCAGCCACTGTGCCTTAGCCTGAGCTGGCCGCTCCTGCCCGGGTTGCCCCCCTCGCCCCCTCCTGCCCCCCCCCCCCGGGCTGCCCGGGTCCCCCCCGGGGGTCCCCAAGGCAGGCAGCGTCCCTGCGGAGCCGCCGTGGGGCGAGCGGCGGCCGCAGCAGCACCCAAAGCACAGCTGGGGCCCGCCAGCCCCCTCTGTATCACGTCCGATTTGTACACGGGCTCCTCGCCCTTATTTTTTTTTTCTATAGTCGAAACCGAATGAGCAATAAAGTGACATTAACACGCGTGGCCTCGCGTCCTTCTCTGGGCTGGGGGGGGGACACGCAGACACACGACCGGTGCGGGGTTCGGTGCTGAGCGGGGCTGGGAGACGATCCCGAGGGTGCGGAGCTGCCGGGAGGGGAGCGGGGGGCTTCGCCGTGCGTCTGGTGTGCGTGGAGCCCCCTTGGTTGGGGGGGGGGGGGGACGACAGCGGTGGTTGCAGGTGGGATAGAGCCACCCTTGTCCTTGCAAGCACCAACATGTCCCGCTGCCGTCCCCCCCGGTGTCCCGCCCCAGCCTCGACAGCAACTCGCCCGCCCAGGGAAAATGAAACAATGCGCTGCACAGACAAGTGTTTAATACTAAAAATTATTAAAAACATCTTAACAAAATAGCCCGAATGTGGCCGCCTCCCCGAGACGCAGGCTCCCCGCGGGGGCTCGGGGCAGCAGCCCGGCATGGATGGCCCCGGGCACGGGGCGCTTAAACCAGGGAGCCCCTGCTCCGCTTGCCATCGTGGCCAGCTGGTCCGGTGGCAGCACGACCCAGTGTCCCACGGCATCTGTTGGGGCCACAGGTCCCTCTGAGCTGGTGGTACCCCAGGAAGGGCCTTTGTGAAGCAGCTGTGGGGTAATTCCGTTCGAAAACAAACATTTAAATACACCTGGCGCGGAGGAGAAGGCAAAGTCTACGTGCTGCTTCCAACCAGCGGCGGCGAGCACTGAACCGGGAGGTGGGTGCCGTGGGCCCGGGTGGGCTTAGCCCTGGAGACGGCTCCGTGTGCCTACTGCAGGCGTAGGTGCCCCAAAGTCTCTGTGGCGCAGGCTCTGCCCCCCAGCACAGACCCTGCTTCGCCGGCAGCCACCCTGCAGGGTGTCCCGAGGCCGGGGCTTTCGTCCGGCACAGATTAGTGAGCGCAAGCCCTGCCCGTCTCCATCGCGGTGCCGTTGCAGCCCTGCCGCAGGTGGGTGCTGCCGGGGCTCCGACCCCGGCTTGGTCCTCGCCGGGCGGTCGGCACAGGGGTAACGCTGGGCTTCCTGATGCAGACACTGGGTCCGAACCACCCACGCAGGAAAGGAAAACGCCGGGTTCTGTCCTACTGCTTCCTCCGCCACCTTTGACGCTTCCCTCCCACGGCCGCGGCGCCCCAGTGGGGAATGGGGACGGCCCCGGGGTCACTCCCACCCTCCGCTCATGGGACTGGGACTTGACAGAGCTCCAGGGGCTCCGGTTCACGGGTTAATGCTCCCTCTTAAGCTTCTGTATCTGGCGTGTAACTGGGCTGGGGGTGGGACACTTGATTATGGGACAATGTGGGGTAGGGGGGTGGCTCAGCACCGGCTCCCGGTGTGGGATGACCTGGTGACGAGGCAGCTGGGTCCCTTCTCCCATCACGGCGAAGGGGGAACTCGAGAGGGGACCCTCCCAGCTGGGCAAGCGGTGGAGGGGCGGCCGGGCGCTGCACTGGCTCTTTCCAGCCTTGCTCAGCCCCGCAGCCCCGGGCAGAAGCCGGATCCCACATGCAAGAGGAGCCCGTGGCGATGTGAACGACACATGGGACCTGTGGGACAGCTGGTCCTGGGGTCCCCGGGGACTCGGAGGATTGTCTTAACCTCGCGCTGAGTCTTAGGTTGGAAAAAAATCCCCCAAAAAAACGTGCCTAAAGGTAACGGGGTGGGAGTGAGGGGTTTGGGGGAGGAGGGAAGGGGCAGGTACTGGCTGGGGTGGGCAGGGGAGCAGAACAGAAAGCAGCTGTGGGGGCAACTGGGGGTGTTCAAAGCCTCCCCCCCCAGCAAAGCAGGCAGGGCACACACCTGAAAACTAACCTACACTGAAATCAGAAATGCAACTCGACAAGCAAACCCTGCACCCGGCAGAGGATGAGCGCCTCGGCAAGCAGCACCCCCCGCGTGGGGCGGGCACGGGGTGGGGAAGGGGCTGGAGGCCTGGGGGTGCCCGGGCCACGCAGGACCGACAGGCTGGGGCAGGAGGGAACCTGCCCTTGGAGTCCAGGGCCTCTCCGAGGGGCACGAGCTAGACTACGCGATCCCAAAGTCCGCGCTGGCGTGTGCCTGGTCTCTGCCCTCCAAACCCGAAGAGCCACCGACTCGTGACTCGAGCTCTCCGCAACCAAGCAAACCAAGCAAAAGGCTGGCGATCCGGCACGGGCTCACCCAAAGCTTCCCTAGCCAGCGGGGGCTCGCCAGCTCCGCTCCGGCACTGCCCAAAGGCTGGTGGGACCCTCCACGGCCCAGCCTCCGTGTGAACCATCCACAGCAATGACCTTCCCGGCTGGTCTGCCCTCAGCAGGGGGGGAGGCCCTTCGCAGCACGGCCATTCTGGGGTGGGTTGAAGACGTGGCGTTTATTGTTCGTGGTGGGCTGGCAGGCGGTGGCGGCGCGTGGTTGAGGGCTGCCGCTGAAGCCCATCTCCCACCGTAACAGGCTGCGTGACTCGCTCAGGGGGGGTCTCAGCCCCTCCTCGGCTCCCTCAGCCCTCCTGGGCCCACTTGAGGAAGGTGGGGATGTCCCGCACTGGCACGTTGCGGGTCAGCGCTTTGACTCGTAGGTTCCGGTCATCTGTCAGCAAAACCACTTCCCTGAGCAAACGGATGGGATCGTCTGCAACGAGAGAGAGCGCGGAGTGAAGCTCGGACCTCCCCGCTCTGCCCCAACCCTTGCACCCATCCCAAACCGCGCTGTCCCCATGCCATGTCCCCCCCAACCTCCTTGGGTGCCGTGTCCCGGGCATGGCGCCTCTCCCAGCTCCCCTCTCCCTGCCAAGGCTTCGGAGACAACACTTCATCTTGAAGGCCACCTTCTCCCCCTGACCCTGTGCTGGCTGTGGGGGGGATTTGTGATCTCTGCCTGCAGCCCCGGGGCCAGGATGGCAGGCGAGCAGCACCGGGGTCCCATGCTGCCCGCACGGGGTGGTGTGCGGCGCCACAGGCAGGGAAGAGGAGGTCCCTCTGCCTGACCCAGGCCAGGAAGACGGCCCGCGACCCTGGCTCCAGCAGGAAGCTGGTGCTATTATTCTGGTGATCTCATTATAAGATCTAAAACCAACCCTTATTTTTTTGCGAGGTTTTTTTGGAGTCGCCACTGACACCGAGGCGTTTCTGGCTGGGGCTCAAGACAGGCAGAGAGAGTTGAAGCCTGAGAAATAACCGAAGGGATCTTGCCCCCAGATGGATGAGCTGCCCCGCACGCAACGCGCCGGGCTGGGATGTGGGAGCCACGCTTACGTGTGTGCGAAGCAGGGGAAGCATATGGGGTATGTGTAAGCAGCTGGGTCCTGTGACCAGAGTACTGTTCCTATGAGCACAGGAAACACAGTGCCTCCGAGCCAGGACGGGAATGGAAAAAACAGAGTTTATGGGAGCCCAACATGGGCCCAGATTGGCTGCACGGGGAGCGGCAGGACGAGGGGAAGGGGAGGGTGGCCAGGAACGCAGGCTTCGGTCACGGTGTTGGGGTTGAAGTTGGTGGGGTGAGCGCTCCGGCCGGTCCGTGCTGGGAGGAAGGGGAGCGAGGGCTCGTCGGGAAGGCAGACCTGGGGCCGAAGGCTGCCGAAAGCGGGATCGGGAGGTTTTGTGCGGACACTTTAAGAAATGTGTAACAATAAACATCCTCTGCTCCGCACTGGTGACGCGCCTCCTTGTTACAAACCAGAGGCTGTCAGCTTGTCAGGCCCCATTCCCCATAATCCACATGATTTCAAAATTCAGCATCATTTGCACATAAACATTTGGTGACGGTTTCTCTGTGAATCTGACAAGTTAAGCTGCTAAGAATTCACGCTGACAAATGCGGGCTGATTTCTTGGGCAGCTGCTGATGCGATTCCCATCCCCGCTGCCCTGGCAACAGCCTGGGGACTGTCTGGTCCCAGTATGCGTGGCCGGTGCCAACCGGGCTTTGGGAGCGAAAAGAGCCCTGGCCAGGAGACACCGGGGCTCGCAGGGAGGAGGCTCTTTCTGGCCCTTCGTCACCGCTGCCAGCACCATGTAACGGCCCTGTGGGCATTTATGGTGGGTTTCTCACAGGCTGGGGCGTCCCCGAAGCGCGGTGAGGTGTGCATTTGGCAATGCGGTGGGAAGGACCACAGCCTGGGGCTGACCGGAGGCAGGAGGTGGCACCTTGGTGCTGAAAGCGGCAAAATGCGGGAAGGATTGGCTCCGAGGGCCATGAAAGAGAAACGAGAAGAGCCCGTGGGATGCCACAGAGAAGGGACAACGAGGATGTGAAGACGTTCTACCTTTGTTGGAGGGCATGAAATCCTTGGCCTTGTCATTGCAATAGTGGAGGCAGCAGGACAGAATCAGGTCGTCGTTGTTTCCCTGGAAGAAAAGGGCAATGTTACCCCTGGCAGGGAAAAATCTGCAACCCCACCAACCTCCATTTCTGCACCGCCCTCGAGACACCCAGGGCTGCTCGGAGCCCACACACACGCATCCCGCAGGAGCCTGCTCAGCCGCCTGCAAAGGTGGGGACAGAGCTACCCCCTGCCCAGAGCTCGCGGTCCCCAGGATCCTTGGTTTCTCCCAAGAAGACAGTGGAGAAGAGTCTCCAGCCCTCACCAGCACTGCTTCTGTGTCCCGTCCTCCTGGGACTGGGATGTCCCTTACCTGCTGGCCCGTGGTGTCTTCGCTGCGGAAGGAGATGGACTCCAGCTCGTTGCCTCGGCTGGTCAGAGCCCTCAAGCAGTTGTCCCGGCTCTCAAATCGCTCCTCCAGGAACTCGATGGACTTCCTGGCTCTCTCCTGCACTTGGCGGGCATAGCCTGCAGCCCGGTGCTCCATCTCCGGGCCCTTGGCCAGGCCGTCCAGCTCGTTTATCACTTCAAACAGGAAGAGGAGGTACAGTCACTATGGGACAAGGTGCTCCTGTGACCTGCTGCTGGAGCACGCAAGTTGGCAAGGCCTCAGGGCCGGGGCACTGGGAGCTGGCTCAGGAAATCTGGGTTCAGCTGCCGCAGCGTCCCTGCACTCCTGGACTTGGCTGCGGGTCTGGAAAAGCTTTGCTGCCTTCCACCTCCGTGGGTCACCTGGCTCGGCCGCGGGAACGCAGGCACCTCGCCCCTGCAGCGTGCGGGTAACGCTCCCTAAGGGCACCTGGCTTCGCTCTGTGAAACGCCGGGACCGCCGCCGTGCCCCCCACTCCACACTCCTGCCTCGCAACCGATGGCACCTCCGTGTGTGCCCCGGGGGTGTCAGAAAACCGCAGCCTGCTCCTCCGCCTCCGAGCACGGCGATGGCCACCAGCACCGCGGTGCTCGCGCCGCCTGGCTCTGCACCTCTCAGCTCCCTCTGCTTAATTACGGACGCGAAAAGCTGCTGCTGCTCCTGCTGCAGGGCTGCAGGCGGGAACAGGGTCATGCGTGGGAGCAGGCAGTTCCCACTCCGGCACTGCTTCCCGCACAAGTCCTGGCCCTATTTTCCCACCTGAAGCCGCCGTCCCAAGCTCCCAGCAGGGGACATGCCTCTCCAACACCTCACCCATCTGGGTTCGCGTATCTGTCCTGACACATGCTGCTCGAGACGAGCCTGAGCCTGGGATCAAGCAGACTCCCAGCGCGTTCGCCTTAACTGGAGCTGGTCGAGCCTTAGAGCCTCCTGTACCGCTGCCAAGGGGCTGGCAACCCCGGCTGCTCCGGTGCCCCGAGCCCAGCAGAAGCCCGAGGGACCCCATCAGAGCTCCAGGAAGGACCCACCCTCCGGCATCGGGGCTGCTGGAAGAGCTGTTCCATATCAGAGAGCCAAGGCGCGTGTGCGAGCAAGATGCCGCCGAGGTGGCCAGCGGCGAGGCCGGGCACACAAGCGTGCGGCCAGATGCGTGCACCGGCGTCCTTGCCCGCGACTGTGCACGGATGGGGGCTGCGTGCGCGCGAGAGAGCTGGTGTGCACGTGTGCGCGAGGCAGCCTCTGCGCGCACTGTGTGTGTGTGTATGTGTGTGTGTTTTAGCCATGGCTTCATTTCTGAAGATTGTTTCCGAGCCTGGAGCCAAGTCCTGAGTTCAAGTGGGAACTATGCATTCCTTGGGGGTTCGGGGAAGAGAGCTCGGGGTCTGAGGCCTCTCCCCAGTGCTGTGAATCACTGCCCGGGGAGCCTGCGTGATCGCTCTGTTCCATGGTGAGACTGGCACTCACTGTCTGGGTATTCAAATTAAAGCTGCATGGAGCTTCTTTGCTCTTCGCTGGCCGGCAACTCTTCTTGCTACCGACCTGATGCTGCCATTTCCACACAATGCACGGCTGGGCCCGGGGTGGGGGGAGCCGTGCAAGAACGGAACATCAAACAGGAAAAGCTGGTATTCCCTCCCGAAATCCGCCTTCCTGCTTCCAAGCTAAACAGGCTTCAAAGGGGAGGCTTGTTTGTGCTTCTGCACCAGGCCTGGCTTCTCCATGGCGGGGTCAGCCTCAAGGAGCACGGAGCAGGTTAAAGAGCAAGAGAAACAAACCCAACGCGAAGCCGCGCGCTTAACCCCTTGCTGCATCCCCGGGAAGAGCGGGGAGGAGTGCCCGGCGCTGGCGACGGGGCACCTTCTGTCCCAGAAGCCATGGGCCCACAGCTTAGCCTGGGGGGACAGGTTCCTCCTGCCCGCACCTGGGTCTCAGCACCGATGGCTTTTCTTGGGAACGAGGGGGAATTCGAACACCAGAGGGTGTTGGGCAGGGACAGGGGGTCACTGGCTTCAGGGTGCTTCAGCAGCGGCAGGGGAGGCTGATGGCAGGCAGGGGGGTGGAGTTACTCTGTCCCCCCCGTGACGGGCTGTGCAGGGAGGCAGCAGGACAGGAGAACACTGAAGCGCCCCTTCGCCGCGGCTCCTGGACAGGCCAGGCCGGGCTCCTTCTGCAGGCTGAGGGTAGCAGCATCTCGGACAGGGACGGGACCAGGGTTTTCACCTCTCCTCTACCTGCTGCCCCTGGCTGGGGCTCGGATGGAGAAGCCTCACGCCAACCACAGGAGCGCACCGGGAGGCAGGGCCATGGCTCCAGGGCAGGTCCCAGCTCTCTCAGGTGTTAACACGCTCCGCAGCCCCTGGGGCTGCCCGGGCTCTGCCGGTGCTGCCGCCTTCCTTCCCTTTGCTTCCACACAAAGCCCTGGCACTGCGATGCCAAGCCACGGAGCACCTCGGCAGCTCCCCGTGCTGAGCTGGGCAGGCGGCCAGCCTTGCTCCCCCCACCCAGGGGTCCTGTCCCCAGCCCCAGGAATCCCTCCTGAGCCGGTCTGTTCACCCCGCAGGGAAGGGCAGCAGCTGGACATGGGCTCTGGGGCCGGCAGAGCTGTCTGCTGGACCCCAGGGGATGAGAAGGAAGCCCCATAATGGCTTGGAGGGCAAGCACCCCTGTGTGCCACAGGCCAGGAGATGGAGGCGCGTACACCTCGCTGCCTGGACGCTGGAGATGCCCACAGGCCAGAGCTGGCCCCCGGCTTCCCAGGGCTGCGGCTGGGATGGGGACAGGCTGTGGGCTCTGCGAGGCTCGGCCCCACTCCTGCCCCGGCCTCTCCTGCTGCCCTTGGGAATCCTCCAAATGCCAGGTTGGCACCGGGATGGGCCGGGCGCCAGAGCAACACTGGCCGGAGGAACACTACCTCCAGCCCGGAGCGCGATCAAACAATCAGAGCAAAGGCATCTAACCAAATCCTCCCGCCACCCTGGGAGACCACCCAGCAGCACAGCCGTTATCTGCCAGGGTGAGTGTTTACCAATAACGGGAACCAGCTTGCTGTTTTACTGCGAGCTTTATAAGGATAAAAAGAAGGGCTGGGCTTGAGCAGCTCTGAGACGCTGGGACACAGGCCGGCCATTTGCTCAGGCTGCCTAAGCCCCAGCTCAGCTGGGATAAGCTATCTGCTCTGATTGTTTAACAATTCCTCCTCCTTGCTCCCTCCAAAATTCCCTCCAAATCCCATTTAACACCCGCCTGCCTCTCCCAGCCCCTGGCACCCCCAAATGCACCAGGAGGAGAGGAGTTTGCTGAGCGCCGTGGGCAGAAAGCTGGTAGGGAGGGAGAAGGGCGACATGGGCCGAAGGAACGCCGGCCGTGGCTGGGATGAGACAGGGCAGGATGGATGCCAGCTCCACCTCTGCTGCCAACTGGCCACAGCATGAAGCCGTCCAGCCCCAGACCACACAGGCACTGCGGGCACGTGGGGCAGGGAGAGAGGGAGCCGGCATGAAGGGACAGCCCACGCCAAGGGAGAGGCGAAGTCCCCGCCTCACGCCAGCACTACTCACCGATCAGGGGCACCACCAGGATGAACTTCCTGCAGTCCAGGAGCGTTATCAAGCTGCTGAGGTGGTCGATGAAGCCATTGGTGTCTGGGACCAGGAAGACGGGTCTGATCTCCAGCTCCATCTGCCTCATTTGACTCTGGTCTTTCAGCACAGCCTAGAGGAGAAGGACATATGATGAGTAAGCAGGACGTCAGCCCTATGACCTGTGGACCCTGAGAACAGCAGATAAGCCCGGCTGGCACGCAGGCCTCCTGCAGCAAGGGCATTGTGTGAAGGTGACGGGCAGGAGGCTGCGTCCATCCCACCGGCACACCTCCAACACCAACTCTTGCAGGTCTGCAGTGCACACATGAGTGGGATGGTGAAAGCCTCCAAGAGAGCACTCTCCCAGGAGAACAACCCTGTCCAGGCTCTGCGGAGAACAACTGGGACCAGCCTTGAAAACGGAGGTGTTTTGGGAATTGTCCCATTTATGGGACTGGCAGTTGCCAGGACTATCTGCACCGGTACCAAGAGACCGACCCTGACGCAAAACAGTGGAGAGAAAAGGGGGCTGGAGGAAGCGGGTTCTGGGACTGCATATGGAAACAGCTCAAGGTGACAACAGCCCAAGTGAACCAGTTTGGGACAAACAAGTCCTGCCAACAGCATCCTAACATAGCGACCCTGAGCAGGCAGCAGGAGGGCAGGTCTGTGGGGTGGGGATGCTTGGCTGAGTATCTCATTCAGTGTCCCACCATGCTCCTGCACGGGCCTTGCCTTTTCTGCCTCCATCCAGCTGGGAAAGCAGGTGGGTTCCAGCCCTAGAAACCCACAGCACTGTCCTTGGCTGAGCCCTTTGCACCCGCTGGAGACCAGAGGTGCTCACACATACATGGGAAGGGTCTGCTGGGTCTTACTAGCAACCCTGCGGGGTTGCACCTGGACCTCCGCACAATGCCAGTTGCCAAAATGGGAAGCGAGAGCTCACATATTACTTTCGACGCTATCGAAGGACTTGGGCTCTTTAGTAAGTCACAGGCTTAAAAAACTCAGGATGCTATTCTAGTGCTTCCTCTGCTTAAAAATAGCTTCCCTGGACTCACTGATGTTTGTTGCCTCTAATAGGAACCGGTCACCCATGGAGCACAGCAGCACTGCTGTGGAACACATCCACCATGGAAACCCTTGTGAGACCGGGCTTGCACCCACAAGATGCGTCCTGGGGACAGGAGGTGACCGCTGACCCTGTTCTGCCCAACGTTACGGGGAGCTCCCCCTGCCCGGGGTGAGGATCCGAACCCTCCCGCCGTCACGCCAAAGCCTCGGAGGCACCCTGGAACGCCGAGCTGCACAGACCAGCAGTGACCATGGAAAAGAAGTGGTTTTTAATCCATTTCCAAGTGTTGTCATCTGGCTTTAAATCAAGGTGGCTTGATGCTGCCACCTCCCACAAGTGTCTCCAGGCAAGGCAGCAACCATAACCTCACCCCGTGCCTCCCACCTGCCTCCTGGCAGCGTCAATCCGGGGGCCGAAGCTCCTCCATCGACCTGGAGGGGAGATGGGCAGAGCAAGGAGTGCGCCAGGTCCCATCTGCTGCATGGCAGCACTGAGCTGGCACAACAGCGCGAGGACACGCGTCCCCCATCGCGCAGGGACAGCTACAATGGCACCAGCATCCCCGTACAGCCAGCCACATGCTGGGTGCCATCGCTGCCTGCGCTCTGCCTTCACCCAAGGAGGTGTAGGCACTCCCCGGCGGCACAGGAACCCACTGTTGGCAAACCCGGCACGTCCTCGCTGTAAGGAGAGAGGGAGGTGGGGTTTCTCCCCAGGGTTTGAGCGTGCAGGAGGAGACGCTCGTCCCTGGGAGGCACCAGGCCCTGCTGAGCTCCACCAAGCTCCACCTGCCATGGGGAGACGCAGAAGGGCCCCGCTGGCCGACACAGAGACCCAGAGTGAAGCGGGACGTCCCTTGTGTGGTGGCCAAAGAGGCCGATGGCCCCGAACTTGCAGGAAGGGGGGGGTGAAACCACGTGGCCTCCGACGGGTGACGACAGTCCTATGCGACCAAGAGCTGGTGGCAGGAGGGGACCCCCACCTGCACCCCGATACGGCTCCCTAACCTCGGGGCTTGTCCTGGTCCGTGCAGGTGACCTCAGGAGCTCAGTGTGGGTGGGAAGCTCGCCTACCCCTCCGGCCGAGGGGCGCGGGGGTGACGGCGGGAGGGGGGCAGTACCCTTGTGTATGGCATTTGCCCCAGCGGCTTTCGCAGGCCGTACCCGGCCGATTCCTGGCAGCCTCGAGCGACGCTTGTGCCGGCCGTCACGTCCCATTCCGCTCGCCGGGCCGCCCGGTGAGAGAAGGACACAGGATGCGCCGGGAGTGAAAGAGCGAGGTCGGCGGGGAGCGTGCCAAGTCCCCGCGCACAGCTCCGGGCCGCTCGGGGAGCCAGAGGGAAACTCGCCTTTGCAGAGTTCAGAGGCCGGCAGCGAGATTTATTTTTGTTTGTGTGAGTAAAAGGCTGCAGAAGCCTCCGGCCAAGGGGTTTCGGGGGGGAGAGGAGTGGCCTGTGATTCATGCGGACGCTGGCTGGCCCCGGGCCAGAGATGAAAGGGAGCCCATGTGCGGGGAACCGGGGAGGCGAGCGCCGCGTTAACCCTTCTGCCGATCCGTGGGGCACGGTCCCGTGGGGAGGAAGGAGAGCGTGGGGATGTGGATTGGGATGCCCGTGTCTGGAGCCCAGCTTCTGTGCCGCTGCCACTGCCAGAAACGAGCTGCTGCTCCCACTGTGCCTCAGTTTCCCCGTTGTGAGGACAGGGAGACGGTGGCCAGCGTGCCCTGCGGGGAGGTGGGGTTTGGAGAAGACCCTGGGGAGAGTGGCGCGGTTAAAACAGCGGTGGTATAGCTTCGCCCTGGCCCAAGTGCTTTAGGATGGACGAATTTTAGCCTTGACTTATTTGGGTTAAACACATCGCACGGCTCAGTGGTTGAGTGACCCTGCAGTGCTGGACGAGGCAGGGGACTTCTGAGGTTGGGGGGGGGTCTCTGCTCCCCCCGGGACCCGGCAGCTCCCCTTCTCCTGCCTCCTGCACCTGCACGCTGTGGCCGTCCGAGCTGCTCCCACCCGCAGCCCCCTGCCCGTCCCGCTGCTCCGGCCATGGGGGCTTCTCCCAGGAGCTGGGCCGGAGCCGGAGGTGGCTCCCCCGGCTGCCCCAGCTGGTGGCAGCACTGAGATCAGACACTCCTGCGCACACAGTCCCAAATTCCCAGCTCATCCATCAGCTGGGATCACCTGGGGGATTCCCCGGAAGCCGATGCCCGGCTGAGGGCTTCCAGTGTGGACAGGGGACCGGTTCCCCGAGAGCCATGCCACCGGACGCTACGTTCTGCAGAGTGCCGGGGGGAGACCGGAGGGTCTCCACCACAAGGGCAGAATAGGAGGGGGCTCCCCATCGGCCCCCCGAGGCTCCGCACACGGATCCCAGAGCTCCTCTGCCCACGGTGCCAGGCTGGCGGCGAGGCCTGGAGCCGAAACCTGGCAGAGACGAGCGCCCCGCTGCCTTCGGGATGGGCTGTACGGGGTCACAGCGCTCTGCCAGGACGGATGGGCCGTCACCATCCTGCCACCACCTCTCCTGCCTCGACCCGCTTTCCAACCGCAGGGAAACCCGGCGCCGCTGCCCCTTCCAGCCCCGCGCGCTCCGCGGGGATCGGAGACGGATTTTCCAGGGCCGAGAACAATGCCTCTCTAGTCTCTGCTCGAGGAGCTTCCTCCTCCCAAGGTTCGTCTCCAAGCGTCTTCCTCGGGAGTAAACGTGCCCCGTGCCTGGTAGCAAACCGGGGCCGCCGCCGTGGCGGAGCCGCCGTGGGTGGGTGTGCGTCTTCCGCAGCCAGCAGGCACCCGCTCCCAGGCAGGTGCGTGTCGGCGCGTGTGCACCCGCGGCATTGTTCCTGCGCGCCGAGGAGAGCGTGAATGGGATACGGCTATATTTAGCCACTTACTCACACTACCGCCACAAAGGAGCGGCTGCATCTTAAGGGGGCGGCCGTTCCGTGGGCTCAGAAGGGACAGGAGAGCGGCTATTTTGGGAAGACATGTCATAATTGGCCGCCCCGGTTAAGCTGCTTCTGTAATGCTGAGCAAAACAATAGCAGCATCCAGAGGAAGAGCCTGTTATGTTTCAGGTGGGATGTTTTCAACCGGTCAGGAAACTCGACCGCTCCCAGCGCACAGCGGCGGCACAAAGGACAGGGGACGCTGAACAGCATGGACCAAGGGCCTGGCCAAGCAGCGGGGGCGGCTGGGAGCGCGGCGGGACCCGGCGCTGGCTGGGGACACAGCCCTGCCGGAGAACGCTGCCTGCCCTGGCAGTGCCACTGCCACCTCCTCTTGTCCACCTGCCTGCCCGGCCTCGCGCCCCGCCAAATACACAGGCAGCAGCCAGGTACGTGCCTGGTCTCCCACCTCATCCTGACGCATCGCTGCTGCCACCAGCCTGTGACATGGCTCCGTCCCAGCCTGGGCGAGTGGTGAGGGCAGAGGCAGGCTGGCAGCGCAGCCAGGGAGCAGCAGCCAACCCATAACCCATGGGCAGGCAGCAAAGCGCTGCCTCCTCGCAACCAGGGCTGCCCAGGGACACAAGAGACTACGACCTAACCCTGCTCTGGCCCATCTGTCCCCCCTCTGAGTGACGGTTTTGGGGTCCAAGCTCGTGGAGGGGAACGGAGCTGAGCTCTCCTATTCCCTCTGGAGCTGGTGCTGGCCAAGGGCCACCCCCGTTTGCCATTTACCCTGCCTGGACCCACGCTCCCCCAGCAGCTCGAGCCCCCCTGCCAGGGCAGGGACCGACAGAGCGCAGTGAAGCCCAAATCCCCCTCGAGCTATAAACGTCACCCCAGCGCTGGTTGTGGTTTGGGAGCTGCAGTGAGGACGCGCAGGGCTGCCCTGCCGGCTGAGGCAGCGCAGGTGGATGATCTCCATCGGCAGCAGAGCGGGGCTGCAAGAGGCGGGGAGCACGGCAGAGGCAGGGACAGTGCAAGAAAACCTGCTGGGGAGAAGGCAGCGAATTTAGCTGTGAGAAGCACAACTCTGCAAGTCCCAGGTGAGGCCACGACACTGCGCTCCCCTTGGGCACAGGAAGAAAACGGTTGGCCAAGAGATGAAGGCTTTGCCCCGCACAAACCCCGCTCTGACCCTGGGTCCCTGCACACACCATCACAGAGTCTAAGGGAGGCGGCCGCAGCACCCAGGCTCTCCGGACCCGAGTCCCCACACCCTGGCACGGCCACACGGCTGTGCGTGGGCAGCTGAGGCTCTCAGCTCTGCTGTGGCAGGAGCCGCATCTGCTGGATTCAGATGAATACGTGGAGCTGTGGCTTGTCCCCAGGATAATGAAAGGGGGACTCAGAGAGCAACCGACGCGTGAACTCCCTAGGTGAGCAGTGAACAAGAGAAACGGGCTGTGACAGGGAAGGCAGAAGATCCCCAGGTCCCAGGAAACACAAAATCTCTTGAGAAGATCAGAAAGGTCAAAGACCTCAGGCCAAGAGAGGGAAAGCGGAGGGGGTGGATGCTGAGCTGGCTCCGACCTGTGCTCCCCAGGCAGCGCTTTCCACCCCAGCTCCTCCGCTCCTCCGGCTCTGGCTGCGTGGTCAGTGCCAGGGCAGGGAGAGGACCGGGGCCCGCACACATGTTCTGCTCCGGGCTGTTCCCAGCTAGCTACAGGCTGGATGACTTTACCGAAGCCCCAAGGACTTCTCCTCCACCCCGCGCCTTCAGTCTCCAACTGCACCTCAGCTCTCAGCTGTGCAGCCCCCGAAGCTGCCCACACCCTCATTTTGACCTCTCTCCGCCTGCGAGCATCAGCCCCAGCACGGCTGGGGAGGAAGGGAGGAGCACGCCGGGGGGAGAAAGCCCCTGACAACATCAGGCAGCCCCCACTCTCCCCGCAGAATGGGCAGCGGCTATCCCGGGGGGGCCCTGCTGCAGCTGGGCTGATCGCCGGGGCCGGGATCTGCCGCACGCTGCCCTCCCCGAACATGTGCAGTTCCTGTTTGCTGTGTCTGTACAAGGCAGTGGGAAGTGGGGAATTTACTTACACCTCCCGCTTAACAACCCTGGGAGGCTGGAAGGCTTCAGGCCGCTTTAATTTACAGCCCATCTCTCCAATCTCTCACTCGTTCGCTGCCGCTTTCTTCCTCCTTGTATTAATGTGACCCAGGTACCTGCCAACAATAATGGACTCGCTTGCGGGGGCGGCCCCTCCCTCCCGGCGCAACTTCTACCTTCTTCGCCTTGATATGAATTGCTCCAAATTCAAATGAAAAGGGGAAAAGAAAAAGAAAAAGAAAAAAAAAAAGTAAAAAGAAAAAAGGCGAAATCTGAAAGGTTGGGGTGGGTTTGGAAAAGCGAAGCGCAGTGGTTCTGGGCCCGGCGCCAGTAGCCGGAGGGTACACATGTGCACGCTCTCCCAGTAGGGCCTTCAGCAGCCCTGTTTTACAACCACCTCGGCACACACTGCAGAGTTCACGCATATGGCCAGACAGATGTGTCTGGCTTACGTTCAAGGCTGGAAAATGAAGAATTATGGAAGTGAAGGGCCCTGGGCATTAGAGAGGGCGGAGGTGAGGGGGAGGGGAGCCAGGGAGAATTTTTCCTCTGCTGAGAAATCCTCATCTGGGCTGCGAGGCTGGAGGAAGAGGGGTTGCGAGCGGCGAGGCAGCCAACAGCCATGCATGTGAGATTGCTCTTAAAGCAACAGTGTGCACCGCCGGGCGTCTGCTCCCACCCCAACCAGTTTACTTCACCAGCTCCTACTGGGAAACATGCTCGGATCAGGCCAGGATCACCTGTATCCCGTTTGTTTGTCCCCATAACGATGGCAACGCTTTGCAAGCAGCACTCTGGCTGCAGCAGCCGTTCGCAGGCTATTTTTCCTGCTGCTGGCTCCTACATGAACTCGGCCGGTCGTGTCCCACCCTCTCCCCTGTCTGCCTGTGCCCCGCTGCACAGAAAAGCTGATTTCTTGCTGCACCTCGCTGCCATGGAGCCCCGGGCTGGGGGACAGGCACTGCCTTACAGCCACCAGTTAAAGCACTCCCCTCTCAGGGCTCCTGGGTGTGCTGGCAGCTCCATGGAGAAGCCGTGTCTGGCTTCATGAGGGTCCCAGGAATCCCCGAAACATTCATCTCAGGGCCTGAGAGGGCAGATTTTACCCTGGGTCGGGGACAGCAACACCAATTGGTCCCTTCCACCGAAGGCAAAGTTAAGCTTGCTGCTGGGTTTCACAGAAGCAGCACAGGGCACCTACACACGGGAAGCTCAAGGTGCTCCGGGACATCCTGAGAGGCCGCTGGTCCTGATGCGCGGCACAGAAATGGCTGAGCACCATCGGCACAGTGAGGCAGGATCAGCCCATGTTCGAAATCAAAGCAGCTCCTCAGCCCGCTCGGGCGCTGCAGCTGCGCAGCCCATCGTACCTGAATCTTGTCTTGACGACGCTGCTGCTCAGCGACTTTCCTGGCCAGGGCTTGCTTCTTGGCTCTGAGCTCCTTGATGTCCATCTCTCCTCCGCTGCCTTCAGCTTCAGAATCATCTTCAAATGCCTCAATCCTCACATCATCCTCCTTCTTCCGGGAAATGCAGAAAGCAAAAAAAAAAAAAAAAGGAGAGAAGTCATGGTAAGGGATGCTGGTGGCAGGGACTGCGCTCGTTCTGCTCTCCCCCTTCAAGGAGACAAATCCCTGCCAGGCACGGTCCATCACCGCTTGCTGATGGGTAACTGACTATTTCTAAACATCCAAAAGAAACAAGCAAAATAAATAAATAGTAAACATCCAGGAAATGACAAGGTGAGACAGGAGGCAGTGGGGCAGGGAAGGGGCAGCCCCGCTTAAAGCTCTGTTCTGAAATCAAACCCCCTTTCTCACCTTGGAAAACTCTTCCCACTGCCTTGGGAGAGTCACTGATGTTTTATAGGCTTCAGTTCTGTAAAACCAGGGTATTTCCCTGTCTCTCTGCTTTGCCCAGCTGTTAAGGCTGCACATGCCTTGGAGCAAATGCCGCTTCTCCCCACCTGCCCGCTCTGGGGCTGCGCAGCGCTGCTCTAACACTGCTCCCTCAGCCCAGGCAAGGCACACGAGCTGACCATCTTGACGGGAAACTCGGATCCATGAACCAAAGAGCCGTTCTCCTCTGATTTGATCTCCGAGTAGGCCAGAGAGATTCCTGCACCCACCCTAAAACTTCCAGCTGGGCTGGAACAGATGTTTTAGGAGGAGACGCTCAATCTTGATTTTAAAGCTCCACATGATGGAGAATCCACTGCGTCTCGAGGTCAGTCATTTCAATGGTTAATTACTTCCTCTGTTAACATTTGCATCCTACTTCTAGTCTGCCTTTGCCATGGTTCTGCTGGCCAGGAACCTTGTCTTTGCTGAACCTCCTGCCCACCCTGCCCGCTGTTGGACCACGCTGCATCTTCACCCTCTCCTAGGGATCCTTCCCTGGCTCTCTCCACCAGGAGGTCTGCAGATCCTTCCCAGTATGCCTGAACTGGAGACCCCAGAATGAGCCGTGCTGTTCCTACCCCAGGTGAAGGCCGCGCTTGAATCTCCGGGACACAGGAGGGTGGGAGGTGGTGGTTGGTGTCCAAATGGGGATCAGCCACAACCCAGTTCCCCCTCACACAGCTTTGCTGCTCTCCCCAGCGGCTCCCTGTCCAAAGGCGAGACCACAAGTCCCTGTTCCTCAACATGTGTCCCACCAGAAGCTGCCTGCACACGTACTGCCCAGGAGCCCAGCTCTGCCACCGCTGCTGACAGCCCCCTTGTTTCACCCAGACCCCCTTGTTCCCCAATGCAGCGACCACAGGCCGTCGCAAGCCCTGCCGTTACCAATCTCCCCTTCTCTGCACAAAAGCCAAGGGTCGTGATGGGGCTGGGATGAGTTCCCAGGTGGCACCCGGGCAGAAAGACCTGCTCTGAGCCCCCAGAGGGCTGTGCGGGATGGATCCTGCGCACCAGGATGCCCCGGAGGGATAACAGCATCGTTACACTCCCTGCCCCGTGCAGGCTGCCGTGGCATGTGTCAGCAGGAGGGACTCGGGCAGGAGCTCACAGTCTTAATTTAGAACAACCCCAGCACTGCAGTTGTGTACTCAATCATTTCACCCGGACCGCACGCCCGCCTGGCCACAGAACCACGTACTCTCTGCTCCTTGTGACTTTTTAACCATGGGAAGGAGGAAGACGGAGCCCTCAGGTTCACTTCCCTCTGCCGGGACAGCCTTGGACCACAAGGGATGGGGAGATGCTGCCAGAGGGTCAACCTCAGGGAAAAGCGTGTGTCAGATGCAGATCTGCTGCGGTGGGTCGGGATCTGCTTGCCCAGGCTGGCAGTGGTCACGCTGGCGAGCTGGAAGCCCAAGGAGGAAGCTCCAGGGTTGCGCAATGAGCTCATACAGAGGTTCCCACAGCTGAGCAGAGACCGTGGGGATGGGGCAGGAGGGAGTTATCCTCCACACTGTCTTTGTTCATAGGAGAAATTGGAGGGACTGACCCAACAACAGGAGTGCTCCAGAGAACGGAACCGCCCCTGTCATGACACTGGCTAGAACCTGAAGATCCCCCTCGTATCACACACCTTTGGTGGTGTCAACTTGAAAACCTCCTGCATCTTCTCCAGAAGAGGACAAGGGTCCTGGTCTCCCACCTTATAGAGACATCTCTTGCTGCCTGGGGTTTTGCTTTGAGACCCAGGGCAAAAAAATCACCTCCAATCTGTCAGATTGGAGGTGCTCAGCCAGAGCCGGCTGCCGGGATGAGGAGGGTGCTGAGCACGTTCTTGCTACAGGCTCCTCTGGCTGTCAGCTCCCTGGGGCACATGTGCCATGGGCCACCCAGCACCGGCAGAGGCGAGGTGCTGTCTCCTACATGGGGCGATTCCCTCTCTGGCTCTGCAGCTCCCGGCCCCGGCGCAGGGAGGGGACGCGGAGCGAGCCTGGGCAGCGCCGGGGCCACCCAGCTCCCCGCTCCCGACGCCTCTGCCCCTCTCTCCTGTTTCCCTGGCCTTTCCAACTGCAAGATTAAACAGAAGAAAAGAGTCAACCTGCAGAGCGGCTGGCAGGGCCCTTAAACACACACATGGAGCCTGGAGTGAAGCAAGGCCTACAGGAACAAGCAAGGGCAGAAAAACAAGAGCTGAATTCCTTAATCACATCAGGATGTGAGAGGCAGGGGAGGGACGGGGCGCCAATGTCAGCTCTTCCTGTACGTGTGCTGGAGGCTGGAGCTCAGGCCTCCGCCGCAACGAGCTCCACGGCTATAAACTTGATCCTGAAGCTGAACCCTGACACCCCCCTCGCCCACCTCCTCTCCCGGGGCCGTGGCGCTGCACGTTATTAAAGCTCCCCCCGCTTCGGGTATGAAAAAGCAGCATCTGGAACTCATAGCAGCGCCGTGAGATAGAGGCAGGCGGGCTGGGCTGGCAGGAAAGGGCACGAGCGAAGTACACTCGGGGGAGACAAGGGCTGTGCACCATTTGCCCCCCCCCCCTAATACCTCCCCCCCATAAAATGCACACGCAGCTACGCCGGCTATAAATAGCGGGAGCTGCAGGGCAGGCAGAGGCTGGGCCCCACAGGGGTGATTCTTCCTTCACCGAGGCGCGCTCTTCCCGCACGGTACCTGATCTTCCAGTTGTTTTCCCTCTTGGCTTCCCATTTCCTTTCCCATGGCGTCTGGGACGGGTGCCACTGACACATATTTTCCACCCTTGAATGCCAGCAAAGGCTCTTCTTGTCCACAAAGGGCTTCCAGGAAATACTTCAGAACTGTGACCCTCTTGCAGTCGGCTGCAATAACCTACGGGGTGAGGACGAGGGGGTTGGGGAGAGGGAAAGGAAAACAAAGTCAGTGCAAAGGGGAGGCGGATGGGCAACGGCCAGGGAGAAACGTTCGGGGTTAGAAGGCCCGGCGGGACGCAGGCAGTGCCACACCGCGCCGCGGGGATGTGCGGGGTGCCCCTCTTCTTCTAAACAGGGATGGAAGGGGGTTGTTCGTGCCTCATAGCCCGCTGTCCCCAGGGAAAAGGAGGCAGGCGAAGTCAGCACGCCCAGCACCGATCCATGGCGTGGCCTGTCCCCTCCCCTCCGCGCACCCCCGGGTCGTGGGGATGCCGGGGGTCAGCCAGCCCCCTGCCCAGCCCCACCAAATGGGGGCAAGTCCTGCTGAAACATGAGAGATGAATGATGTGGCCTGTCCTTACCGTTGCGTTTCGGCTCCATCACCAGATTCCGCCCCCCTGCAAAGCTGGGGAGGGATGCAGGTGCGAGAGCAGGCATTTGAGACAAGCCGAGCCCCTCCTTGTCTCCAGCCCGACCACATCCCACGGGCCCATCTCATGGACCAACTGGGGAGCCCCGTCAGGGAGGCTGGGATGGATCTGGCCAGAAGGAAACCTAATATCTTGGCTAATTATCCAATTTATGAGGCTCTCAAATGGAGTTTCCAGAGCCCAATGCCTCTGTGGCCGTGTCTCGCGTGGCACAGCCTTTGCCGGCGCCTCCATCACGACCGGCGTCAGCTCAAAACCCGTCCCCTCGCACCTGCAACGTTCTCCCCTGGTGCTTCCCGCTGACCGGCATCACCCCCGGGAGCAGCAGATTTACAGGGAGAAAGTCAGCAAACCGGGTCTAGAAATGCTACACGTTACACAGACAAAGACCACGCTGATGCTCGAGTTCCTCCTGCCCTCCCAAACCACTCTGGTTTTGCTCTGCTCGTACAGAGCAAAGCAGCCTCAGAGACCCCCCATCCCACAAAGGTTCCTGTTGGCGCTTCCCAGACCGGGATCCTGAAGCTGGGGAGGGGGCCAGACCCCATGCCGGTGACTCAACCAGGCGCCTCACCACCAGGGACGGTCCCTGCTCCGTCCCTGCCCGCTCACGCCGTGCCATACCAACGCCACACGCCCCGGCTCTGCGCAGACCGGCTCCACACCGTGCCGTGCCGGCGGCAGAGCGTGGCCCGGACGGGGGGAGCGGAGGGCTGGCAGCTGCCCCTGCTGCACCAGGCTGCCGTGAGAGGAAACTTCTGCTCTTCCACAACGCTGCCAGTTTCCTCTCTGCGGGCTAATTTTAACCACCGTGTCGCTGTAGTGCGTGTCAAAAACCTGACCCTCCTCTGACCTCCAACCTCCCACCCTGGCTACTGCCTGAGCAAGGCACCCTCATGCACCGGTAGCCAGGGCCACCTCCTTTTGGAGCTGCACCCTTCCCCCGGGACCCCGCATCCCCCTATACCTGCAGCGACAGGCGGACGGGGAGGAGATGCCCCTTCCTCCCCTTGGGAGACGGTCGCTGCTGCGGAGAGATGGTGTGAACAGGGTGATTGCAAGAATGTAATATTTCAGGGAGCAAGGGACCCGTAATCACCGATTCCGGTCCTAAAAAACGTGTCCTATGGGACAGAGGTGAGCAAAGGACAAGGTGACGCAGACTCAGCAGCCCCAGGAGCAGGTCGGGCTGCTGGAGACCCTCTTTCCTGGGACAGCCCTTTGCTGCTTGGGACATCCAGCCAGGAGCAATCCCGGCAAGTGTCACTGCAGGAACATTTCCATCCTCCTGGCTCTCCTTTAGGAACGATTCTGCGCAGGGAAAAGTCAGAAGGAAAGAGAACAAGAGCAAAGTGGGAATGGCTGTCATGGGAAACATCCCTCCTGAGCGCTCCGGCTGCTCGTGGCCTTGGGGGAAGTGGTGGAAACCTCACCGCCTGCTTCATCCCCAGCTCAACGGGCAAACGCTGCGGAGACCCGGCCTGACTCACACGGGGTGACTTCAGCCCAGGGATTTTCCAGTCCCGGTATCTGCAGTTTCCTTGTGCCCAGGCTGCTGGGCGAGGGAAGCACCCATCACCATGTGCCCGTGGCAGCTCCGGGGGTCAAGCCGCACGTGCTGTGGGATGCCAGGATGCGGCTGACAGCAGCGGGGAAGGGGATGCAGGAACTGTCTGGCTAGGTGGGGAAGAGACGGGCACCCCATCCCGACACCATTCCCGAGGGATTTCTCAAGCCACCTCTCGAAATAAAAGCCATCGCATCTAGTTTATGACCCACGAGGTTTTCTTTTCGTATATGCATGAAGGGCTGGGCGCTGACACAGCTGCAGCGCAGCCATCTCTGCACAGCAGAGGCTTAAATCTCGCTGTCAGAGCCTCCTGGGTTGGGAATGATCAGGCATATTGCAGAAGAGGTCCTTTCACCCATGGCCGGGGCTAGGGACAAGGGCAGGTGGGTTCACTCCTTCCTCCCCTGCAGAAGAAGAAAGTAGGAAACACCAGATTTCCTGCCAAGCCAGCACAGCCCGAAGCTTAAATTCAGCTCATCTGCTGGGGAGAAAAGAGCCCAACTGAAGGCCCATGACATAATGCCACAGCAACTCGTCTCATGAACACATTTTTCCAGCCCACATGAATGAAAAACAGGGAAGGAGCAAATGCTCTGCGCATCCCCGTCACGTGCAGCCCGGCTCGAGGAGGACGCGGCAGAGCCCCGGGCTGCTGGCAGCCAGGCTGGCCCCGCGGCAGGGCAGCCCAGCCTCCGAGATGCTGGGAAAGAAGTGACCTGTGACTGGCACCCAGGTCTCGCTCAAACCTTGCGTGCCGCAGAGCAACCCGCTTTTGTCAGAAACTTCCTGTTTCGGAGTGGAAACGTGAGTGCCCGCGGCAGCGCCGGGATGCCCGGGGTGGTGGGGACGGCCATGAAGATGCTCGCCGGCTCACGCGGCGATTCCTCGCTGCTGGACCGGAGCGCGGTGAGGACACCGGGAGCTGTGCCCACCCTTCCCAAAGGAACTGGTCAAGCACAAAATGACAGCGTTGTCGATGTATTTGGTGATGCAGCAGCAGACACCCCGGCCCCGTCGGGGAATACAGCCACCCCCCGTGCCCTCCCCCCGCTCAGCGCGCAGTGAGACAGCAGGAACCGAAAGCCTGGCTTCGAGTCATCGCTGGGTATTAAAATAGGCCTGACACGCACGCAGCCGCTCTCAAAGGAAAACTGAAACTGAGAATTGCTGAAGTGGTCTGGTGCCCCCGTCCGTGACCTGGGCTCAGTTCCCCAGAGGCGCGAGCGACCAAGGCATCGCCGAGCCCCTCGCCACCGCGGTGCCTCTCGGGGACACGTGGCTGGGGACCAGGCGTGGGGCAGAGGTGGCTTCGGCCGCAGTGGCCCCGATCGCCAGCCTGATTTCATCGGGCCCGGAGACGAGAGGTTTCTAATCTCCTGCGACATCAAGACCGGCTAACCACCAGCTCCCAGTACCAGCCACCCACCGGCGGGCTGGCGGCTGCTGGGGCACGCTGACGAGGCTCATTAGCGCTCCGACTGATAATTCAAGGGTCATACATTATCATACTAATCATTGAGTAAGACACAGCAGGACACACATTAACACGCACTAACCGCCTGTAGAGACCCACCGGGCTGCGCGTTAACTGTACCAGCTGTTGTATTTTCAAAGCTACTTTGCAGAGCCAGTGCCACCGGCACCCTGCGTTTGTCACCTCCTGCCAGCGGCGAGCAGGGTCCCCAGGTCTAACGAGGGGTAACGAGGGGTCCCCAGATCTAACGAAGCTGATCCCCTCTGTGGCCTTGGCTGCATTTTTCAGATACAACAGGCTGAAGGGAAGAGCTTCCCCGAGGGCTGTGCGCTGCTCTTTACCACGAGGAGGGCAGAAGATTCCCACACAAGGTGGCTGGCACCTGGCCCAAAGGACACGTAGCGCCGATGCCAGCACGTGTCCTCTGGGAGATTTAAGGGGATGGAAGGGAGTCGCTCCGAGATCTGCGAGCGCTGTGCCCGGAGGGGACACGTGCACCTGGTGCTGGCGGGGTGACACCGCCAGAAACCAGCCACACTCTCGCTTTGGGTCAGAGTCGCGCCTGGAGCCCGGGGGGGGGCAGCCCCTCTGCCCCCCCAGGCCAGCCCCGCTGCTCCGCACACGGCTCTCCCGCAGCTAAGCGAACGGCTGTCACACCCACCGCCGCCTTCAATCAACTTTTACAACTTGTTAATTTTACGCAGCGTCCTAAAGAGCAAATAACTGGGAGGCAGGAATGCAGACTCCTTCAGCTAGTCCAAAGAGCCTCCGGCAGCCAAGCCAGCTGGCCAGGGGAGCCCCGCTCGGCCACGGGGACCTGCCACATCCCGGGGAGGCGGGGGGGAACTGGTCCGGAGAGGGCTGCCCCACGCAGTCCCCTCCGGCAACTTCTCTCTCGGCAAAACCTTAGATTCCGCAAGCAAACGGGAGGCAGCGGCTTTGGAGAAGGGTTTGCTTGGAGGACGGGCTGCCATCGCCGGCTCTGCATTCCTGTGTGCGAGGGGGAGACACATCCTGACAGCTGGATTCTGAAGGGGAAAAGGACATGAGAAGTTTGAGTCATAGCACGGAGAGATCCCATCCCAGATTCGGAGATGGGAACGGGATAGGACCGGGACTCAGAGCCAAGCTCCAGCACGATCCAGCGTGGGGAATAACGCTGTTTTTGCCACATTCGGTTTAAACATGGCTTAGCTGAAGTAGCTGAACGATGCCGAAAAACCAAGCGAGCCCCAAACAATCTAAACCATGCAGCGTCTACACGGCCCAGCTGAAACATTTGTGCTGACCCCGCTCAAACATGCAGGCAGGCCACGGCTAAACGCCTCCCGGTGCCCTGTGCCGCCTCCTCCCGTCCCCGGGGAGCCAGCTCGGAGGAGGAGCGCAGAGGAAAGCCCCCGCTTTGGTCTCATCCCTTCTGCATTTTCATCTCGCAGGCTCACAGAAAAGCTGGGCTGGGTTTAACCCCAGACTTATCATCACAACCCAACTTCTCCGGGCTCGTTCCCTGGCCCCAGGAGCCCCTCGCCCCTGCCCCAGCCCCAAATAGAGTGTTTGGCCACCTGGGTATGGAGGACCAAAGCGTCCGTCATGGCTGGGCAGCAGCGCTCGCAGCTGGATCGCAGCCCCGGTTTCTGCAGCTGAGGGCTGACTTCAGCCACAGCTTCTCTCAGAGAAACTTCTGATTTCGACCGATCCCACAAGCAGGCTCGGTGGACGCGGCTCCCACATGCCCGCGTCTCTGTGCGTGACCCGAGAGAGCCACTGTGGCTGCAACGGGGCCCAAACCACGACACCACTGGCTCCGACATACCTCGCTGCTGCTCTGGCTCTGCAGGAGCCGGTGCCGGTGCAGGCAGGGCCTGGCACCAAGCAGAGAGCGGATGTGGGAAAGGATCCACCGCATCCATATCGGATGCTCCATCACAGCAGAGAGGTGCAGAAAATGCCCAGGGAAGACAGAGGAGCTCACAAGAACCACTCTGGTTGCTCTTCCCCATTGCTACTGCTGGAGAACCACGTTCTCAGCAAAGCAGAGGCTCCCTAAAGAGAAAGCGTAGGCCACGTCTTAGCCAAAGCTCCCTCCCAACACCCCGAGCCTTGCAGAGGCACGGCTCCAGCCTCTGCACTGGGGCACACGGTCTCAGGCGAGTCATCGGAGCAGATGTGCTCTTGGCCTGGCAAACGCCTCCGTCTTTCCAGCCCCGGCCACGTAGCTCAGCCACGACTGGCCTTAAGAACTGGAAAGGAGCATGGAAAGGGGGCCAAGTGCCCACCATCACTAGGGTTTGCCAGGCTCAGACCACCCTTCCGTGTAACGCAGAGAAGACGCACGGGTGATATAAAGGTGCGAAGCGATAGATCTGAGCTGAGTCACCCTGTTTCTGGTGTCAGAGATGAGAAGAAGCCTCGAGTGGCCTGCAGAGATTCCTACCATGAAGGTCCTCAAACCGCACTCAAAGCAGTGGTACCTGTCACGGCTGGCAGCTGTAGGACATGACGGTGGCACCCAGCGACGCGGGGGAAGCCGTGAGCAATGTCGGGGCTTGGAGCCTGCTCTGAGCAAGGCCTCGCCAGAGGAGGGGATCCCCGCACCAGCACACCGAGGGAGCAGCCCTCCCCAGAGCTGTGTCTGCCAGGGGCCAGTTCTCTCTCCCTGACTGGCACCTAGTGGCTGTGGGGCAGGAATACAGACTGAATTTTTACTGGTCTAGGCCAGAAGATACTTAAAACTCCGTATGGAAACCCCACGCTGCCACAGGTCCCAGCCTACGTCCCTCAAACCCTCTGTGCACAGCCTGGTACTGGCCTACAAAACATCTCACAGCTCCTCCAGACCCTCAACACAGCCAGCTCCTCTCAGCTCTTCTCTTCCTTGGCGACAGCTTACCACAGGGAAAGCTGTTTGTCCACCCCAAGATACATCTGAGGGTGCTGCTGTGACTTATGTGGAAGAGTCAGCACCAAAGTCACTTGAAGCAGATGGTCTGGATGGAAAGTCATCCTCCAGACCCCTCTTGAGCTCCTGTGCCCAGGACAAACCCAGAGGTCTGGCTGGAACAGCCAGCTGAGGACCAACTGCTCCTCCGAAGCGTGAGGAGCTACACAGCCCAGAGAGGAAAGTTTCTGATGGTTTCCAAACCAAGCTTTTGGCTTTCGCTGATGCTTGGAAAGACTTGCCCTGATGTTAAAAGTGCTGAAGAACCTTTTTGTCAGTTCATCTCTCCAGTGAGCAACAGCATTTGCAGTTGGGAGTAGTTGGCTCCAGGCTGCATCCAGAACCTTGTAGGCAGGAGGCGGGCGGGCGGCTTATTTAATTTTACCCCCACCAGCCGCTTCCTACTGGTCAGCAGTAAAATGAGAGAAAAGCCTGACTTTAGCCTGGGTGAGAAGTCCCAGAGAAGACAATGGGGTTCAGGAGGTCTCCACAGAGTGATGGAGATGTTTCATCTGGTTTGTGAGTGTGGCTCTGCCTGGTTCTCATTGAGTCCTCAGGCAATGCTGCCAACAGCTCAGCAAGAGCTATGGGCTTCCCCACATTGCAAAATGTTGCCTCCAGTAAGATGCCGCAGGAATTTCCATCGGAGAAAACATTTCCTTCCAGTCCCTGCGGCCACGTGCCCCGGGCACTGGGCAAACCGATCCCCGCAGCTGTGGAATACCTGGGGCATTTCTGCTCTCCGAGGCGAAGCCGCGAGCACAGCACCAACTGTTTGTCGGGAGAACAAGGAGCTAAAACATCACGGCTTTGAAAGAGGCAGAGGACGCTGGGAGAAACAGCAAATCACAGCCAGGGACTCCCTGTTATAGCCATCTCGATGCCCCACTCTCCCACCCCAGCTCCCAGCACAGCCCCAAATTTCCCAGGGGGGAAAAAAAAGAGAAGAATTCAAGCCACAGAGTAAAGCCAAGACAAGTCTGAGGGAGCCCGCTCTGCTCCTCCCTTGCAGATCCTACAGGAACACTAACCAGGGAAGAGACATCCCTGAAAGCCTGCCCCAAACCCGTGGTCCCAGGCTGGGGAAGGAGGAAGGCAAGATCCGTATCCTCAGCGAAGCCAACGTGGCACCACTGTCAGCTTTCACAGGGCACGGGCTCTTCTCCCTGCTGCAAGAGCCTCCGGTCTTTTCCTTTTCAGGGACTGGGGGAATTTATTTCCTCTGCCATTTCGGAGGATGCCTGCCTTGCCAGAGATTGTTTTGCAGAGTTAAGGAAGATAAGAAAGTGGTTAGCAGGCTCTTTGGTGGAGGAAGGGAGGATTGCTTAGTAAGGGAAAGGGGACCGCTCCGCTCTCGGCAGACACACGCTGCCCTTCCTCTGAGGCCACCGCTCCGGGGACGCCGGCATTGGGGACGAGGCCAGTCCATCCCCGCACCTCTCCATCCCTGGCGTTTTTCGGGGACATCTGTTCTTGGGGCCACACCGTGCTGGTGACCGGAGAAGCTGTTCCTGTGCCAGGGTTAGGATCTGTCTCTCCTGGAATTTGGGAAATGCGGCTGATGAATGTCCAATCCAACATCTCGACTGCGAATCTCAACACGCTCTTGCAACAGGCAGAGCCCTTTTGCCAGGGTACGTGGAAAATAAAAAAAGGCAGGAGCCAAGCACAGGCTGCCCACACCGTGGGGAAAACGCTGCGGTTATCTGGCAACCTCCCCATCTCAGAAAGTGCCTCCTGAGCGGCGGCAGGAGGAAGCTGGCCTCGCCAGGAATTTAGGAATCCCTAAAGACGCACAGTTCCTGCTGAGCGTGTCTGTCTCCCCAGCACACTGATGCTACGGGGAGGTTCAGCTCAGCCCCTCCGGACCCTACACCCCCCCCCTTCGCCCCGGTGCTCTCCCAGCAGACGAAGGCATCGTGCACCCAAGCGGGGCAGAGCAGGCGTTTCGCCCTCACCGACTGCACGAGCTCTTTCGCAAGGACTTCCCCGTGGAGAGAACAGCCGCGTGATTTGACCCGCAGAGCAACTCGATGATCCCTGTCCCACGGGACACCAGCGTCTGGGGTAGCAGAGGGCTGAGAGGGTGGGAAGTTGGGTGGTGGAAGGAAAAGAGTTACAACACAGGAATGGGCGAGCGGGGACAAGGATCTCCCGTGCAAAAATAGCAGAAAATGGTTCAAACCAGAGCTCACCCTTACAGCACCCACCTGCCCTGCCCGCGCCCTCCACCCATCACCCTTCCAGCGTGACCTCTGCTACAGGCAGCGAGGAAACCACCGCGATAGCTGGTAACACCCGTGCCATGGTGGACTTCCACCACCGGCAGCGTTAACGGGCCGCTGCGTCCCCCATGAACCTGAATTCCGACCTCGGCAGCGTGACGGAAAGGAGAGGTAAGAGCTGGAATACTCTGCCTGGTCCTGGCAGAGCCGGTCGGGAAGCCATTTCTGTGAGTTTACACAGCTTATACATTCTCCATGCAGTTCCTGGACGCCTTCCATCGCAGATGAGAGTTTTATGTCGAATTTTAAGTTTGACCACAAATATTTAAACTTCCTTGGACCACAAATGCTGTATCTTCTTTGCGGTTTAGTTGGCACCAAATGAATATTTACAGATCCCTATATGTCTGTCTGTCATTTAAATATCTCGCCGAGGTGCCAGAGGCTTCAAAAGCAGAGGGGGCTCCTCGGGCAGACCCCGCCATTCCCCCTCTCTGCCCGTCGTTACTCGGCGCGGGGAAGGGAGAGGTGCAGATGGTGGCCAAGCCCTCGCAGAGGGCACAGCCGCCGCTGGGCTCAGCATTTCGTCCTTGCACCCTATTAAGCTTGCTTTTCGGAGAATGTCATCCGAGATCCCACTCTTAACTTCCCCAGCTCCTTGCCCTGGTGGATATTTGAACTGGGATGAAAGTCTGTGGAATTTTCTCCTTTTCTTTTAGGAAACTCGGGATTTCTAAGTCTCCGGCAGACTTGTTTTAATGAGAACCGCTAAAACTCTCCTCGAGCAGCACGGCTCCCACCTGGCTGCTGCTCACAACCTCCCCACGGGTGTTTTCGCTTCCTCAAACAGAAGCAATTCTCAGAAGGTGACAATCCAGAGCTGCTGAACCGGGATCCCGCTCTAGGGAAACTGGGTTAGGGTGGTTTGTCTCGGTGGCAGAACGGTACCGAATTCAGGGAAGGCCGTTCAGCCAGGAAAAGGCAATCAAATAAACACCGAAAAAGGTCCCTCCTAAGCACCCCACGGCAAGGGAATTTGGTGTTGCCATTGCAGGGAGCTGGATGGGGAGCAGAGGGCCGGGGGTCCCTGCCAGGTGGGCGACTTACGGGGAGCTGCAGCCCGAAACCTGAGTTAACGCCCGCACGCCGGCTCCAGTCAGGTTGCGTGTGTTTCATTTCCTTCAGGTTTTTTAGCCTAGGACACAAATTGGACGCTTGCCTCACCGATTTTAGGGGAACTTTGTAACACGTAGCGGTGCGGTAGGTACTGCTTTTACCACCCCAGGGACCCAAGCCACCGGCTGGTCGCGACGGCGCTCGGGGAACTCTCCCGCACGTCTCACCATCCCTTGGGAACCACAGAGCAATCGCGTGCCCGGGGTGGGTGGGGGGGCAAAAGCTGCAGCGAGGGCTGCCCACATCAGAGGAAAGTGCTACCTGAGTCAGAGCAATGCGATGAGAAACCTCCGCTCCGCAAACCAGAAGCCAGACTGAGCAACGTCAGCGCCAAGCTGCCCCGCTGCCGCTCCTGCTCCGCACGCCGCGCCGGCCCCGGCCGCTGCTGGGGAGCTCGGGGGCACTCTGGCTCCCCTCAACTTTGGAAGTTGAAAGAGAAACAGCTTTGCTTTGAACTAACAGGCAGGCAAAGCCCACGTGAAAGGGCAGCTTAGCGGGGCCGGGACTGCTGCGCGCAGGGAGGAGTTATTCCAACCGTCGGCTCCTCCGTCGGGGCCGCCGCTAAATTCCCTTGAAAACAGAGGGTGGGGATACAGAAGGCAATGTAATAACACCAGAAAAATGCCACCACAGCTCTGTCGGCTGCGACACCACAGCCTCAGAGGTATTAGCAACCCTGGCATTTCCACCCACCGCAGGAACCGCACTGGCAGCGCGCTCCCGGCGGCTCGGGGCAGGGCGGGAAGCAGCTCACACCACTTCCAGCAGCCACTTCAGGGAGGGACAAACGCTGTTATTTTGCTTTACAGCGAAATGCTGCCACTTAGGGGACTCCCGATGACGTTCTTGCGCCTGAGAGCCCACGTCCTCTTCGAGGAGGGGCTGCTCCGAGCGAGACACGCTCCGTTACCAGAGAGGTAACATCATGCACTGGATGCGAGCTCCAGCCCGCGCGGATCCTGCTCTGCCTCTAAGGCAGCAGCGAGCACAGCTCTGCTACTTATACCCAATACTCAGCTCTTTTGGCAGATGATTAATGGCCTGAGTCTTGCAGTCTCTCGGTTCCAGCCGGGCCGAGAGCTGCAAACGCACCTAGGGAAGGGAAGAGAAGGGAAAGGAAGGAGGAATTGGAACGGCGACCCGTCAGGGAGAGGAAAACTATTCGCTGTGTCTTTGTTTTCGGCAGAGCTCCTCCTCCCGGGAGCGGGATGCTGAGCGCAGAGCAGGGCCCCTGCCCCGAAACGGAGGAGCTGAACCAGAACAATAGGGTGGGGACTCTGGATGGGCCCCGACAAGTGGGGTGGGCTGGAGCGGGGGCACCGATCCATCCTTTTGACTTCATTCACACTTACAGCTGCATTAGAGACATTTCCTGAAAGCACAGTAGGAAGAGAGGGGTATTCGCTCACTCCACCCTCCATCTAACACTGTCCTCGCGATCCAGCCGCGCACCGAGAGCCAATTTTGGCCTCTGGCAGAGCTGCAGGCCAGACATTACAAGCGCTGGTGTGAGCAGCGCAGGTCCCCACCCGATGAGCAGCGCGCAGACTTGGAGCAGAGAGAAGGGGTGCCGCAGCCAGCAAAAAAAAATAAAAAAATAAAAAAAAAGAAAAAAAAAAATCAACATAGGGAAATGCAAGAGGGTTGGAGCGCGTCCAAGGTGGCCCTGAAGTTGACAAGGAAGGTGTCAAGAGTGGGACCTGAGCGTTTGGCCACCGGCCGCTGCCACACGGAAGGAGGCAGAACTCCTCCCAGAAGAAAACACAAAAGCAACGAGGGGAGCCACAGGACAGCCGCGCTGCACGGGGACCTGGAGGCAGGATCCCCGGGGGGGAGCGTACCACCGGGTCTATGGCGCGTCATCGTCATCTCCCGGCAATGCCATGACCCGCAACGTGGAGCTGAGGAACGAAAACAGCGCGGCAAGCCCTGCGCCTGACTCACCCGCAGCCCGGAGCCCGCGCGTCCCCGGCGCGTCGTGATCCTGCATGTGGAGCCTGAAAAACAACTTTTTTTATCTTTTCTTTTTTTTTTTTTTTGTTGCTAAAAAACAAAAAAATCAGCCGCCCTCTTCCAAACGCGGAGTTACTCAGCCTGACTCACACCAAGGCTCTCCTGGCTCTGCCGGCAGAGCCTGCAGGTAGCCGGAGCGGGCTGTGCCGGTGATACCCACTGCGCCACACACCTGGAGCTGCGGCACATTCCCCGAGAGCCTGCGACACGAGCTTGCTGCAGCCAACTTAATTATTTTCAGCCTCAAACTTCAACCATTTTTGGTGAATCCCCGAATAAAAAAAAAAAAAAAACCCAAAAAAAACCCAGAGACTGTAATTATTATTATTTTTTTTTTAAATGGGAAAAGTATTTCTTTCATTCTCCCATAACACAAATCCAGCAAACATGAAAAACATGAACCCAAACCAAAGCTCAGACATCACATCTGGGGAGAGACCAAGCATGGAAAATTTTAATCCAAAGGTTAATGTTTGGGAAGCTCCCGAGTGTGTGAAAAGAGGGGTTAGATGGGTGCTGCTCCGCGGCTCGAACAGTTGTTGCCGCCAAGTGGCGGCTTTCAAACGGTGCCTGCCTGCCCCAGCCCAGGCACGCGGGGTCAGAAGCTAAAATAGAAAACAACTGAAATCATTGCGAGCAAACAAACAGTCACATCAGATGCTGGAAAAGCCAAGGGAGGAAGGAGCCAGCAGCACGAAACGCAGCTCCAGCCCTGTGACTGGAAACAGCCTCATGACTCGCCCTGGGTGAATCGCACCAAACCGCGTGGCAGTGGTGGCCCTCGCCACCCTCTCCGGCTCCCTCCAGCTCTTCCGCGCCTCTTCCCGCAGCTTGAAGATCACTTGACAGCCCTGTGCCACTCCTGTCCCAACTGTCACCTCCAGCTGCTTTGCTCGCTCCTCTGCAGGATCACGCTCCAGCGGTTATCACACCTTGGGGTTTTTTCCCCGCTCCGCAGCCTGAATTTTCATCCTTCTCAGCCAGAACAACCATCTCCTGCCCAAGCACGGCGCACCCCGCTCTTCACCTTCACCCCAGCCGATACATCTCCCTGTACCTGCCCAGAGCAGCGCATCCCTGCTCCTCCTGCTCGCTCCTGCCTTGTACCCTGAGCTGCTGGGCTCCCATAGCCCCGCTCCCGCTGCAACTCTGCCCTCTGAGCTCGCCGTGCCCCCCTTTTCCCCACGTCCTGCCTCCAAACTGCCTTTGTCTTCCTCTTCTGCATTAGATGATGCCCTTTCCAGACCGCTCTTTCCAGACGCTAGAAATCTCTCCCCCCCACAGCTACAACAGAATAGCATCCTAATTGCCTTTGCTAGGGATGGGGCCATGCTTGTAAAATCGCCACGTCTGCTCGCGGGGTCGTATCAGCAACAACAATAGCTTAAAAGCTACAGGAGTTATAGCATCGAGTCCTCCCACACTTAACTAAACACAAAGAGAAGGGACCATATGTCTGCAGAGGCAGCCACGCCAGGTGGGTCGGAGCCCGGCTCCCCGGGGGTGGGAAGGGAAGGCACGGCACCAGCAGGCGTGAGAGCATCCGGCGGAGCAGCAACGGCTTATTTACAGCATCCAGAGGGACGCCGGACGGGATGCTTCCTGGGAGCAGCCAGGGGCAGAGCTGCTCCCTAAGGTAGCAGAGATGGGCTTCAAAGAGCTGCGGCATCCCTGCCCACGGACTGGGCTCTTCTCCCAAGCGCATGTTTGCCACGGGAGGAGTTGGGTTGGTTCTCCCCCGGCACAGCCAGCAGCGTCCCCTGGCTGCCCGCTGCGCCCTGCCTGGCCCCGGAGCAGCCCCAGCTCCCAGGCCTGATGCGTCTGTGCATCCAAGGGTGCTCGGGAGGAGCAGGAAGCTGGAGTCTCTCCCAGACACAAGGAAACAAAGCAAGCTCCATGATGTCTGAGATGACCCACTTTGCATTAGTGGAGAGGGCCGCTCACGCCAGCGTACCTGGGTCACTATGGCTGGCCGGCCACCGTCACCTACTGCTGGTATCCAGAGTGCCACTCAGCAAGTCCAGGAGCTCCTTCCCTGACGAGTGCTTCCTGGAGCCATGGGAAGGTTCGATTTTCACTATGTTGCTGCGGGATGCAACAGAAAATGACCCGTGTCCTGCTCCAGAGGGAGGAGGAGAGTGACATAGAATCACAGAATGGTTTGGGTTGGAAATGACTTTAAAGCCCAGCCAGTGCCACCCCCTGCCCTGGGCAGGGACACCTCCCACCAGCCCAGGTTGCTCCAAGCCCCGTCCAACCTGGCCTTGAACCCCTCCAGGGATGGGGCAGCCACAGCTCCTCTGGGCAACCTGGGCCAGGGGCTCACCGCCCTCACAGCGAAGAATTTCTGCCTGAGATTTCATCTAAATCTCCCCTCTTTTGGTTTAAAACCATTACCCCTCATCCTATTGCTCCCCTCCCTCATAAAGAGTCCCTCCCCATCTTCCCTGTAGGCCCCATCTCCCAGACAGCGGGATGTCACACATCGCTTCCCCCAGGGTGGTGGTGCTGACCAGAGAAGCACAACAAGGAGGAGAGTTTGGATGGATGATGGGGTTCAGCTCCAAAGACGCTAAATTTGAACTCTCACAAAGCTGCTCAAGATGTCAGACACAACCAGGCTGCTGGGGGACACGCAGACACTGGCCGGAGAAGGGCAGAGGGGGAACTGTCAGTTGTTAGCGGAGAATCTCTGGAAAAAGATGAGAAAAAACATAAAATAGTGCACAAAAATGTAAATGGTCCTTTAACAAACCACTGGATAACCCAGCTCCAGACCAGCACTGTGTGTATAGTGCCCTGCTTGGCTGAGACAGGACCCCAAAATCCAGGCACCTCTCGTGTAGCTCCCGGCCACGCTCCTCTCTCTGCAAGAAGAAACCTAAACCTGCTCACGACTGACTGCAGCAGCCCAGAGCTAAGGAGGAAGAGAAGCGAGGTTGAGAGAAACACTAGGAATCTCTGCAGACACCGAATATTTCTCTAAGCTTAGCCCAGAAAAAGGGTTCTGGGAAGAAAACATGCGAAGCATCTCTGTGCGGGCTGGGGAGGGGGCTGCAGGGGAAGGTTCAGTGGGAACGAGGATGAGGAAGAGATGAAGGGAAGCCATGGCAGCTCTCACCTGCAAAGGCAGGGGAAGAGGGGGATGAAAAAACCGAGCAGATCTGGCTGGCAAAGACAGGGCTCGGGCCTGGGCTCCCTCGGGGTTCGTGCTCAGGGAAGCGTGTGGTAGCACGCTCAGAGGAGTCCCAACAGAGGACAGGCAGGCGCGCTCCAGCTGCCCATGGACCATAGCTCCTGCTCCGCGCTCTTCAGCCCTCCAGCCAAGGGGGGAAAATGTAATCAGAGCAATTTCTATTAGCAAGAATATAAAGACTTGGAACCTCTGGGCTGTCTCTTGACAACTAATTAATTACCAGGTAGCATCCCCTTGAAGCTGCCAACACAGCACGCACAAGTTCCAGCATGATTTAGGGAGAGAGATGAACTTTACAATAAACTCTAGAATTTTACTTCATCTCCCGCCACCATCTGAGATCCTGGGGGAACAGGAAGGGGTGGCAAGAGGCAAACTCTGAAGCCATCTGGGATCATCATTAACTCGTTCACTTGTGGCCTCTGAAACAAAATGCCGACTGCGCTGTGAGCAGCAGCTTCGAGCCAGATGAGAGCTCCTCGTGCTCTCGGTTTCTCCAACGCTCTTCTGCCAGCTCTGCGACAGCGTGCCCACCCCCTTGCAGCCCCCTCGCCTGTCCCCCAAGGCTCCCGGCTTTGGCTGGCAGGGCAGCCAGTCTCTGAAACTATTAAGAGCAGAAAATGTGTTTCAAATGGTTTTAGGCGATAACGCTCTTCACTAACAGCCACAAAAAGGAGCAAGTGAAGAAGTGTATCAAGAAAGCAGAGAAAGGAAAAAGAAAAGGAGAAGGGGACACTGACAGAGTGACTGCTGCTGACATAACTTTTATGGGAAAACACAAAAAAGCCCACGGTGGCAGAAGGTGCCGTATCTCAGCCCCAGGGGATGAACGGCCTGGGCGTGATGAATCCCCAGGGGATGAATGGCACAGTGCCATGCCCGGCTGGTCCCTCGCCTCCGACCACATCCCACTTCTCACTGTCCTCAACAGAACATCCCTTTCCAGTTAATTAGTAGCTAACTATTACCGGACTGGCACATTGGGGCAGTCACGGAGCTACGCGCTCGTGTCCCCACACAACAACCACACCGTGCTGGAGGAAAGGAGTCTCCCTGCTCCAAGCTGCCATAAACCTCCCCTCCCTGAGCCTGGGACTAAGGGACCAAAACCTCAGCCCAGCCCAGGATCATTCCCAGAAGGACACAAAAAGGCAAAGGCTATCTGTGCTGCAGAGGTCACTGAGGACAACAGCGGACACCGCTAACCACTGGGATGTGCCAAGCTTTGTCCGGACATCTCATACAAAAAAAAAAAAAAGAAGATAACAAGAAGCTATAGTTGAAGATCAGGATGCGTGACCTGTTGGAGAGCGCTGGGCTTGGGCAGCCAGGCCAGCAGATGATTAAATGCAAGCCCTGTGGCAGCACCATCAGGTCTGAACTGGAGACAACGCATGAAATACGGGGACATCTGGGGACAGTCATCCCAACCGTGTAAGATTTCTCAGGCTCTAGAGGCACAGGGAGATGGGAGACGCTGTTCAGCTCGGCACACGTGAACCAAACTACACAATACACCAGGGAACATCTCAGAGAGCCGGGTTTTTTTTGTCCGCGCTCAGGGTGGTAGGAGATTAACCACCAGCAGCATCCTGAACAGCATGTGGTGACAGTGCTACGTTTGAGGACTGCCTTGAGGGGACATTTTGCACGTGACAACTCTCCCACCTCACCATTTGCGACAACCCTGGCAGCTAGTTTGTCAGGGCGGGCGGCTTTTGGGACCAGAAACCTCCATCTCCCTGTTCCAGGTCACAGCTCTACCGGCGGCCGTGGATTTCTTCCTTAGACACCAGGACAGCCACAGGTCACCTTGCTCAGGTGCAAACGTTCTAGGCTAAGCCAAAACATTTCTTTTCTTTTTCAGACTTACTTGATGTAAGTCCAAAAAGTGAGATGACATCAAAGAGCCCATTGAGTAGATCCCCTCCAGAAACACAGAGGGACTTTACCTGGTTAGCACAAACACAGTTCCCCTCCGGACTTCCTGGGAACAGCTGAAGCAGCGTCGCACTTCAAAAACCAGCCTGCACATCACAGGGGTGGGGAGGAGCTCAGTTCTGGCCCAGGATTGTTGACAACCATTTCAAAGCCCAAGGAGGATCACACACAAAAATCATCACAGCCCTGGGGGGGGTGTGGGGGGAACAAAATTATCTTTGTCCCCAGGAGATGGGCTGTAAAGGCAACGGCAGGGCAGGAGCTGTCACACGAAGCAGTCAAGGAGGGCACGCAGTCTGGTTTAAAGGAGAGAGAGAAGAAGATTTAGATGATGGAGCAATGTAACCCTCCTGGAACTGGTCAGTGATTGTTTCCCATGAGCTACAAAGAGGGATGTCCCTTCAGGACTCCAACCCGTGCCAAAAGAGTCCATCTTCTTCCAAGGGATGGCAACTGCCAGCAGCTCTGTCCCTGCTGCAGTCCCCAGCTCGGGTCTGCCGCTGGCTGGGATCTGAGGTCACCTCCAGAGGGACAGAGGAGACCTGCAGGAGCCCAGGCTCCGCCATGGCACAGAGTGACAATCAGGAGATATGCCGCTTCCTGGAAGAACTGGAACTGATGTGCAAATAATGAGAGAAAAATGTGGGGCGAGGGAGGGTTAAGGAGAGATTAGTCTGGGGCACACTCTGGGAGATACGCAATGTTAAGTATGAGGGCAAAGGAAATGAAAACTGGAAACTCAAACATAGTCAAGAATCCAATCCCAGCCTGGGCAGGAAGTTTATGCTCTGCTTCTAAATATACATGTTTTTAAATCAACAAGGTTTCTTGTTCCTCAGCTCTACTGTACAACCACACAGGAGAGCTAACGGGATAAAGGCACTGCCAAGCTCTGCCCATCCCCAAGTGACAAGGCACGGGCGACGGAAACCCCTGCCGTGCCTTAGAGAACAGAAACGAAGGCAGGATCCCGAAGAAGCTCTGGCAGAGCAGGATTCCCGGCTCCAAGCACCCTGCTCAGCGCGTCGGCGCCCAGTCCCTGGCAGACAGACCCTCCCGCTGGTCTCCAAGTGCCATCCATCCATGCCCGCAGACCACGAGCAGGAGAGGCAGCGATAACCTGTGAGCACGAGTCAGATGTGGTGCCTCTTCCCTTCCTGCTCTCCGGCCACTGCGTTCACGCTCAGCAGTCGGATAGTCACATATTTTTTTAATTTGATATAATTATCTCCTAGAAATTACTGTACACAGCCTCTTGGGATCTAAAGCAATTAAGTGAAGATAAATTTCTTTCATGGAGCAAGCTGTCAAAGGATGAAGCAATTTCATTCCCCATTTGAAGTGGAAGCTTTGGGTCATGCATGGTTTATTTGAAACAATGCCATCACCTAAAGCTGCTGATCTTATCTGTCTCCCTCTGTCTCTCCATTTCAAACTGCTGAAGATGTGCAGCGTGGCACTGCCTGAAGTGATGACATCTGGCACCGGGCCAGCCACAGAAAACAAGCTGCTCCTCCCCGAGTCTGAGTGCAAGAGGCCAAGCATTCCTATTAAAAAGGGGGAAACCGAGGTGAAATCTGGGAAGAGCTGGAAAGTGGGAGCCCTGCCCAAGGGAACAGGAGACCCACGAGCTCCGGGAGGAGCGAGGTGCCTGCAGGAAGGAGCGGCACGGCCCAAGACAGGATGGGAACACGCAGCGCATCTCTGGTGGGTAACAGTCTACCGGGCTTCCTCGTCATCACCAGACCGTCCCCAAGCCACCTCAACCAGGCTTTGAGGATTTCATCACGACAAGGAACAGCCCGTGCGCCGCTGTCCGTGTGAGGAGAGACATGGCAGGCCAGAAATTATACCCCGTTAACACACACACGCTAAGTCTCTCAGAAGTTCCAGCAAATTCTCGCCTGTCCTCACATCTCACCATGCCAAGATGTTTCATTTTAGACAAAAAAAAAAAAAAAACAAAACCCTAAACCATAAATTAACTCATTTAAATAAACAATTCTCCAAAGTAGTGTTTTTTACCCTGAGAAGGGGAGGATGGCTAGAGATGCTGTGGAGCAAAGAGCGGCCACGATGAGGGCTCTGCTATCTCCACAGGTTAAGCACTAAAGATGCTCAGATCCTCCCAGGGGAGGAAGGTGTGCTCCAATTCCCACAGGATACAGGCATCAGCCAAGCTTCAAGCAACCTAAAGGTGCCACCCTGCCAGTTGAACAACCCTCACCTATCTATTGGGAACAAAAAGGCAGAGGACATCAAGAAGAACAAGTATGAATGGATCCTGAAGTCCCCCTGCCTATTCCTGACAGCAAACCAATCCCACTCCTGCCACAAAAAGCCAACACACCCCCAGAGCACAGCGTGGGCAGGGAACGCGGAGAGCAGCGGTTGCTCACACAGAACCATAGACTCGTTCAGGTTGGAAAAGATCCTTAAGATCATTGAGTCTGACCGCAAACCTAACGCTGCCAAGTCCACCACTAAACCATGTCCCTAAGAGCCACATCTACACCTTTCTGTCATCTCATCTGGATCACTCGGGCAACCTTCAGAAATGCTGCCCTTGGTGTTCAGTCTCCAAACCACCCAAGAGCTACCCAAGGCTTGCACTGACACAGAATTATGCAGGTAATGGCCTGGAAATCGGGCTCCAACTTTCCTCCGGCGATGGCCAGTTACTGCACGGGAGACGGTTCCCTGTTGCAGAGGTCAGCAGCACACCATGACTCGCTGGGACCTTTGAAACTGCGAGCCCCTTGCTGTCCCCAGCCAGCATTTCCACCTCTTCGCCCACCTTTCTGTTTAGCAACTGCTCCGTCTACACACTTGCGATGATACAATCATCCAGCGCATCCGTACAGGTATTCGCTCCCGTTCCCACCTAGTCAGATCCATCCACACAACTCCCTTCCAGCTCTCCAGCCTATGAGGATTTATCTGTATAACCCCGGTATTTCCCATGTGATCAAGCCTCTTGTATGTCTGGCGGGTACTATGGACTTCCAAACATGCCAATGCCTGGAAGATCTCTCCTTTCCCATGCCAGGGCAGCCACTAGCGAGCATCTCTCAAGCCACAGGGAAGTCGGTGAGGACGCTCCTGTCTAAAAGCAGGTTGAAGCTGCAGTTGTGAGAACAGGCAAGTGCTGAGCGAATTCAGCTCCCGCGGACTGGACTGATCAGAGCATTTCATCCAGCAGGTCTCCGCAAAGCTCACGTCAATGTCAACCAAATCTTTGTTCGCTAGGACAGAAGCCGAAGTAAAAAAGTTACTAGTACTAGAGGGAGCTAACACAAGCTGGCAATGGGTGCAAGTTCAAGAAGCATCTGGATGATTTAAGAGCGCAAGCAGGGTCTTCAAAAGTGACTTCAGCACCAGGAATGTCGTATGTCACTGGCAGCTGGTAGGTTCCAAAAATGCACATCAGCAGACGCGCTCTGGAAGCCCTGCTCCATGGCCACTTCTCCACGGGAAACATCACGCGTGGACCAGACGTCAGGTGAACCGACACAGAAGGACGAAGCAAACACCATCTTCTTCTGACTATAGCTGTGAATCTCTTTCCTTCAGTAAGAATGGATGCTATAAGAAATATTATATCATTTATGCTTAAGGTAAATACGGTAAATAAGAATTAAAATGTAAGTCTGTTCTCTTGTTCACAAACCAAGCAGAGCAGGCAGGCAATAACCTCTCAGACCTCAGAAAACACCTTTGTCGTCATACTAAGAATTTATTTTTATACGTGCATCTACCTAACCCAAGTACAGCGAAATTCGGGGAAAGTTTTGTTTTTTGTTTTTGTTTTTTTTTTTTTTTTAAATAAAGAAAATAACTAGTAATATATACTATTATTGTCTCTCTCTAAAATATATAAACTTCTAGACAAATATTTGCTACATGGTGGAGAAAATGCTTCATGTGAAATGCTGGTATGCAAAACGTTAGGGCAAATTTTGTTAATTTAAATAAATGATGGGGCTTACCATATATTTAAGTAAATACGTGCAAATATGTTATGGGGAAAAGTTTGATTAAATTATCTGGATTAAATATCCAGCATTTTTAGTGTCCCACACAGACACAGTTAGACCAGCAGCAGTAATGCTGCTCACGCACGGCCTACGTTTCGGAAGAATTTTAACGCTTCCCAGTGAACCTTCACTTAATCCCTCCTCGTTTTCCTAAGGGACGCGGGTGGCCTGGGGCTGAGGCACTGGCCTGAAATCCTGGGTATCAGGGGTTTGTTCTCATCCTGAAGTTAAGGCTTCCTGTGGGACCTGGGTCAGTCCCTCAGCCTCGCGTACCTCTGTTGCCAATCTCTAACAAGGAAATTGCTTTTCCTTCTGCCATAACGTGCTGTGGAGATACGTTCATTAATGCCTGGGAAGCACTTTGACTTCAATGACGGCCAGAAAAGAAAACAATAAATAGGACCATGGTGGTGTCTTCTCTTTCTGGTTTGGGATGTGACAGCACGAGGACACCGAGGGCTACACGTCCAGCTGGCCGCAGGAGCTGGGCTCTCCATCCTCGCCCAGACTCAGCCCAGCGCCGGCAGATGGATTCGGCATCCACAAAAACAACACGAGGTCCGGCTGGGAGCAGAAACGTGGGGAGCAGACTCCAAGCTCAATGACAGAGGTCACCTTCCGTCTCCCGTAGAGACAGAGTAGATCCCCATCTGTTATTTGGGCTGACCACTCCCTGCATTCCACCCAGTCCACTTCTCTGGCAAGCTTCCCAGGATGTGGATCTTTCTTATTCAGGATAACAATGAGGAATTATTAATTGGGTCTTTTTTCGGGTTTCCTGAGGTCCTTCCAATAGCCGCGTTGGTGGATACCACAGCCGTCGTCGTCTTCAGCAGGGATGTTTTAAGCATTTCGCTTGGTCAAAGACAAAATACAAGTAGTGCTGTGAACCAGGGTCACCCCCGAAGCTACGGCAGGGCCAGAGATGAAGAGTGAGACCCAGGACTGAGTTTAGTACTGGAGCGCAGAGTCTGAGCGGTGGATCCAGCAGGAAAAGCATGAGGCAAAGAGGCAACCCTGAGTCCCAGGGCCCTCCTGCACGATCAGAAGCGCCACATTAAGTCTTGAACACCACAAAGATTACCCGAGGTGAGGCCACACTCCATGCCCAGGGACCGGCTCAGCCAGCCAGAGCAGCCTTTCCATTTCCTCAAGGTTTCTCTGGGTAGCAATAAGAGATGGCTCATTGGGAGAGGATCCAGCGTTAATGGTGTTTTAATGAGGCCTTTCAATATACTTACAGACTAATCAGCAAATTCCACGAGGTCTGGACTCTAATATGTCATTCTGAGTACACTAGCCACGGTGAATACCCCTTTTACAGCCAGAGCCATGCACTCCCGGGGCCTGATGTCCTGCCAGTGGCAGGTTTTGTGCCATTAGGGTGCTGGTGTGGCAGAAGCGATGCCACTACCTGCTGAAACGCCCCAAGGGAAACGACGGGTGCGTGCAGCGTACGCCGAGGAGGTGCTGCACAGGAGACCTCATGGTTTGACTCTCCTTTCCGAGGTCACTCCACTGATGCCAACTCCGGGAACACGTGGTCAGTGAGTCTTCTTGAATAGGACATTTCCCGTTTCCCAAGAGTCCGTGCCGAACCTCTGGAAGCAGCTTTTAGGATGAAAGGACTGAACACAAATAAGTTTTCCGTCTCATTACATAAACCTGGCCTGACGACGACAGGAGCGAAGATGTTCGACCACGAGCGTCATCTGATCTGCATGAAAAGATCCAATGCCGCCTGAAACCAGGCATGGGACAGGGCTGATTTATCCTGTCAATCTCTGCCTCGAGCCGATGATGACATCGCACTTCCAGAAAACACTTAAAAAGAGCCTTTTGCTGACAGCAGAGCCAAACTGTGCAGCGCTGGCTGAGGAACCGCACACGTGCTGGTACATGTGCACGGCTCACACCCAGGCTGCCTGATTCACTCGGAGCCGAGGCAGTGGCCAAAGCGCCCTGTCCAAGACCTGGAGGAGAGGCGAGAGGTGGATCCAAGGCTGGGGGAAGGAAGGGGAGGAAGGGATGGAAACGTCACGATCCGCTCGAGCAAATTCCCCACGGCTTCCCCATGCACTGGGGTGTCGCTCGCTCCCTCCAGGTGCCAGGAAAGAGGCATCTCAGGGGTAGGTTTCCACCAACTGCTGGTTCTTCCCTTCCCGCTTCCCCCTACAAGAGATGGGGCTGCCTGGAAGGCAGCACCTCGTACTTCCCTGCAAGCTGTGTCCAGACCACAAAGCCACTCTCACGCTTGCTAACAGGCGCGTTAAGAGAACTTGTGTAACTGGATCTTAACGCGCTGGCAGGTGGTTCCTCACCTTGTAGCGAGGCTGCAATTCTCACACATCAGCTTCAGGATGGAGGTAAAGCAGCAGGACCCCAGCTCTGCAGAAGGGCGCTGGCTGCAGGGACCACTCGATCTGCTCCCTCCTGGCCATCCTGCCTGCCCGGCCAGGGCTATGGGATCTGTTACCACTTCATAGAATCATAGAATTGCTGAGGTTGGAAGGGACCTTCAAGATCATCAAGTCCAACCATTAACCCACCCTGACAAAAACCACTTCTAAACCACGTCCCTCAGCACCACATCCACCCTTTTTTAAACACCTCCAGGGATGGTGAATCCACCACCTCCCTGGGCAGCCTGTTCCAATGTTTAATAACCCTTTCAGGGAAAAAATGTTTCCTAATATCCAATCTAAACCTCCCCTGACATAACTCGAACCTGTTTCCTCTTGTCCTGTCTCTTGTCCCCAGGGAGAAGAGGTCAGCCCCCATCTCCCTACACCCTCCTTTCAGGTAGTTGTAGAGGGTGAGAAGGTCTCCCCTCAGCCTCCTCTTCTCCAGGCTGAACAATCCCAGTTCCCTCAGTCATTCCTCATAAGGTTTGTCCTCCAGACCCCTCACCAGCTTTGTAGCCCTTCTCCGGACACGCTCCAACACCTCAAACGACACTCCCAACACCTCAATGTCCACTTGGCTGTGGCAAAGAAGCTGCAGAGCTTTGAGTTCCCGCTGCCTTCAACGCTGTTTCTGCAGCTGGATGCCACGGCTGTGCGTCACCAGGCAGGCAGTTGTCCTCAGCCCCAGCGCTCTGCACGGCTGGGACGAGAGGACGTGAAAAGCCTGTATGCCCCAGAGACTGCGGTGCACAGGATACGGACTGGATTAAAATCTGGTCAACAGAGGTCTTAAAATGTCAGCGTAAACAGGAGGGCAGTCCTGGCGGGGCCGCGGGGAAGCTTGCTTGGGCTTATGCTGTTTAACAATAGGTTCAGTGACCTGGACAAAGAAAACCTTTGCTGATAAAGCCTGCAGATTAGACACTGTCTCCTACCCTCCCGAGCTTTGAAGAGAGCAATTCACCAACAGCCAAAAAACCTCAAAATTGCTGTCACCTACTCCCGAGCAAACAACACGCTGTTTAATACAGCTACGTGTGAAGTTACGCCTCCAGGAGCGAAGGCTGCAGGATGCTGGAAGGGTCTGGTGGGAATGGAGAACAGCAGAGCACAGCGGTCACCTCCTCACAAGCTGGTGAAGCTCACAGGGCAACACATCGAGCCCGGACATCTCAGAAGCGCCATGAGAATGGCTCAGGGGATCCAAACCGTGCCCAGGAGACCATCACGTCTCTCACTCCATCTATTCGGCTTATCGAAAGAGGATGGGGATGGGGGGACTTGGGACACATTTATATCTGGGGGTCAGAGCGGCAACGGAGGGCTCCCCAGCCGACAGCAAAATTCAATTAGTGCAAGCTGAAACGAAATAAGTTTCGGCCGGAAATAACGCACGTTTTTAGCAGCAATTGAAATTGGCTCCTTGCAACAATTTGCTAAAGATCCCGATGGGTTCTCAGCCTTTTGAAATCAAGGTTGAGTGCTTTCTACAAGACCTACTCTTGTTCCCTTGGAAATTCCTGTGGTTTCCCGAGGGAGAAGGGACCAGAGGAGATGGCCACAGCTCTCCCAGCTTCCCAGCACCCGGGGCTCTCCCGGGCTGGGTTCCCCACTTCCACGACTGATGCGCCCCACCGCGGGCTCCTCTTTGAAGAGGGGGTTTCTGACCTGTACGTTCTTCCCAGAAGCTCCCTGCTGTTCAAAGCACTTTGCTGACAGACAGGCAGGTGTGCCTGGGACACTGGCCACCTCCCCAAACCCGGCGCCGGGGGGGTGGGACACAGCGGCCCCCGCAAACAGAGCCCTAGGCAAGGCACGGGGGAGTACTCCAAGCCCAGCTGCGACATTTCCTTTCACCTATACCTGTACAGCTGTTTCCTACAGGGCTGCAGCCTCCAGTGAGATGTGTGAGGCTTCTGTAGGTGCTTGGGAACAAGACGGAACAGAAACGCTTCACACCTGGCCCCCAAAATTACAGCACGCTGGAAGGTGGCCAACATAAACTGGCAGAGTACCAGTTGCAATGGACATCAATTAAGAAGCCTGTCATCCTCAGACTGCAGGGTTTTCTTTCTGCGATCTGCATCGCTCCTTAAGCCTTCAGCAGCACCAGCGCTGGAGTTTTCCAGATGGGATCATTTCCCTCAGATTCCACTCGCTAGATTTATTATAGCTTTTTTTGTTTTTTTTTTTTTTTTTTTTCTTTTTAAACCTCCCCCCCCTCCCCTCCTTTTAAGAGCCTGAACTATTATTCCACATTGCGGATTTCTCCAGAGCTGTATTCAGTGTCCTCATGCAGCGCTAGCGCTTGTTTGCCGTGAGTTCCCTTTACCTTCGGCTGGAGAAACGCGCTTTTAAGAATATGCTCAAAACTCTCTTAGCTTAAAGAGTGGTTAAAAACCGAGCCCAAGCGATAAATGAACAGAAGACCTCCCTGAAAGACGCCCTGCCCAGCCCCAGGAGACGCAGCAGCACTCACCAGGACAGCACTTATGCCCATTTCTGTGAAGTTACGTTTAAACCAGCACAACAAGACGCCAGCGTACCCTCCTCTGCCACCCAGACCTGGGGACACGGACTCGGCTTGACACTTCCCACTGCGCCGATGACCCCCGGCAAAGGCAGAGGGAGGCTCCCGCGGTGTCCGCACAGTCCCTGGCACTTGCCGTTCAAGGGAACGCCAAGGATGGACGAGGAGTTCAAAGCAGGTGATATTCTGCGCGCTACCTTCACGGTGGCATAAAATCCAGCCTCTCCTCCATCACCCAGTGACATCATCTTCCAGCATGGCCCATAATTTAGACTAATTGCCTTTTACTATCCAAAGGCACCACATGAAAGGGAAGGTCGAGGCTGGGATGGAGTTCAGATACTGGTCAGAAAACGTAAACATTTCTAACTCCGTCGCCTTGGGGCTGCCAGCTCCTGCCAAGTCCTCGCTCCGAGCAGGGCTGCCTGTGGCAGGGATCTTTCCCTGCTTGTTTGGAAACCGAGGCAGGCAGGAATGGAAGGAGTTTTTCAAGGATGATGACTCCTTGGACTCTCCTACTTGGGGCTCCGATCTCTGCTCACAGTTTCCCTTTTCCTCTCTGGACCAAACTCCAAGCTGGAAGCTCTTGCTCTCATGGGCTGAGTGCATTTGCCTGCCAGCTGGAGGGAGATGCTCAAAGGCTATGGAATGGGAATATGGAAAGGATGCTGAGAAAACAGCTACATTTGCTCACTGGGGTTTTCTCTCTGCTTACAAAGAGTTTGTGCTCTCACAGTCCTGGTTTTGCTACCCAAACCTTGCAAGAAGTCCTCTCAAAATCACTGTAGTGTGGCCACTCTAACGTGGATTTCATCTTTGGCATCCCAGGAGTCATTAGGTCTCAGAAAGGACAAAATGCCCGGTGTTTAGAGGCATGACAGAGCCTGGTCACTCTCGTAGCTATTCCTCCTGGGCTTTTAAACCTGAAGCTGCCTTTCCAAGAAGCATCAGGTATGCCTACACACTGCCAAGAGATATCTGCAAGTCTTACGAAGACTGAAATACCGTAAATAAGTGAAGTGAATAACAAGATGGGACTAATTTTAGCCCAAGCCTACTATGAAAGGCTCCTAAATAGCTAATTCAAAGGCTACTAGCTCTGCAAATCTAGAGCATGTTGGGGCAACTAGAGAGAGGGTTAAATTTAGACTGTCCACCTGGGCTGGACAGTACAGAGGACAGAGATTTGTGTTTTCTAAGGAGAACAAAGCTTGGATTTTAGGCTATCTGCACTGCCAGGTGAGTAGGGCAAACAGCAGGAAGCAAGTACTTGCGAAACAAGAACGGCAACAAGTGTGGGAAGCCAACTGGCCTACCCGGAGCTTGGAAGAGCCACGCGGCACCCAGTTTGTAGGTCTGGGGCAGTAAAATATTGCTCGTTATTTTTCCGAGCCTCACGCATTTTAGGGCTTTCATTTGCCTGGTGAGGTGAGGCAGGGTTGAGACTAGCCGAGTGGTGAGTATCTGAGACAGTCCACTCCACACATGAGCACGCACAGGAGGGGAAAAAAAAAGTGCCTTTCTGTTTCAGAGGAGGGAACCACAGTGACTAGCCCTATAAGCATATGTATTAATCATGCACCGTCTGGTTTTAATCCACACACTGCTGATCCTGCGTCTCACTGTATTGTTATCAGGGGAAGGAGTATTTCTCCTCAATCTTATTCACCAGCCAAAAGTCTGAAAATGCAAAAAACACATTTGTGAAGTGCCTTCCCAAGGACCCTGGGCCCCGGACCTGGTGAGCTGGGGCTGCTGCCTTTTTATTGGCGTTTAAAAACCTTTTATTAACGTGTGTCAGGGCTGGGGGAGGAGAGAGAGGCTCAGGTTTCAGGACCCCCCATGCAGAGAGGTTTATTGTGGGAAGGGACATTAACACTTTCTCCTCCGCATCGTCCTGGCCAGGGCATGTGGCAGGGCGCACGATGCGGGCACAGGCTCGGGCGATGCACACCTCGAGCCCACGCAGAGCTTCCAGGGATACGGGCAATCATGTGCCTGTGGAGAGGAGAAGGACCTCCCTGCTGTGCTCCACGCTGGGCGATCTGCAGCCCTCCCACCAGCTCCACAGGGCAGAGCAGGATGCTCCCGAGACAACAGGATTCAGCGAGAGCTTAGGAAACCAGGACATCTCCCAGGTTCCCAGCTCAGACGCACCATCACTAGGACTTGCTTTAACCTCAACACAACCCAAGTGTTTTCCATTACAAGTCCCCCACAGCAGCACCACACGCTGTCTGATGAATCCCCATTTGTTACCTTCCTTCTTTCCACACCTTAACTCAGCCACGCTGCTGCTTCCCAGCTCTCGCCTCGGGTACAACGCTGGGTGAGTGAGGTCCTGGCAGCGTCTCCTTGGGCTGCAAACGCTGCAGACACAGTCTGACAGGCTCAGGCACCAGGCTGCATAGTTTGCTGTTGACTGGTACGTTCGATGGTGTTCCATCACACAAGCTGCAATGGATATCTGCCCAACATACGCCCAGGAAAACATCACCAAGTTATGCTCACCCCGCAGCCAGCTTTTGTTGGTTACAGCTTCAATGACAGTGCAAGAGATGATGGGAAGCTCTAAGTGTCACACTGGCTCCAGCAGGAATCCGAACGCACAGCTTCATGGCAACGAATGGAGTCAGAACATTTTCACTCAAAATAAGAGCCAGGCCAAATGCTCAAAAACTTGCTGAGAAACTCTGGCTGAATACTGCACTCCATCTGCTAAATGGGACGTGGAGAACAAAAAGAAGTGGGAAGAGCAGTGTTTGTCCTATATAGCTTACAAAACAACCATCCTCTTGGTGGAGCCAATAACCCAACACCATTTTAAGCCCAACAGTCCCCAGTTTTGCCTTTCAACAGATTCTTTTCGTCCGAAATTTCACAAACTTGTTAAAAAATGATGGTGCAAAAGCATAGGATAAGGACTGGGAGCATCAGCAAGCAAGGTGAGATATCATCCTCGCAGTAAAAGGCCAACCGCCTCTTCCTAGCCATGCAAGTGATGGGAAAGGTACCACAGTGAGCTTCCCAGAGCCAATTTGGCATACCAGGACCCTCCTCCCAGCCCACAAGACATTCATGGGGTGCCATATATAGAGCGGTACGTTTTCTTTGCCTCTCCAGCAAAGAGCCGTCAGGAACCTGGGCTGAAAACTGGGCCAAGACTGAGAAGACGAGAGTAACTGGGTGCAGAAAAATAACTCCCACCAAAGAGCAATGAAAAATCAGCGCTAGAAAGAGCTCTTGCTGCACAGAAAAACCATTTCTCACCTGCTCGCAGCTCAGCCGATCGGCAACCAACAAGGAGCAGGCAAAGGGGAAAGTTCCTGCAGCACGGCTGGATGTGGTACGTGCCCGGTAGAGCTCCATCACTCAGGGATACAGATGCCCTTGTGCCACCATGCTCAGCAGAGACACGGCCCCCTTCCACTGCAAACAGCCCCGAGATGCATCCGCTGAGGAGTCAGATTCATCTGGGCTCTGCACGCTAAAAGGAGGGCAGGGAACAGATGGTGGACAGGGGACCGCACACAAGGATCCCCCCGGTGAAGTTGGGCTGGGGGCTTCTTTGCAGGGAAGTGCCTTTTTGTGTCTTGCTCACAGTCCTCCCTACGGGCTCATGCCTCCCCGGCTTGGGCTGCATTGCCTTCTACAACACCCCGCTTCTGGAGAGTCAAATAATTCACTCCGTTAATACTGCAGGAGAAGATTTGTGGAACAAGGTAGTCATTTGACTGTTAATGATGCAGCTGCCACTCCAGTCCCTTTCTACAGCTTCACCGAATCACAGAAAATGGGGTTGGAGCATTCAAAGAGGTCACTTTGCCTCCTCTTCCAAGGCGGTTCGCCTCCACCCAAGTTGGACCTGAGCGCGCCACTCAGCCTGCTTTTAAAAATCTCCAAGGCTGAAGAGATTCTGCAGAATTGCTAAGGAGGCTGCTTTCAAGTGCTTAACTCCGCAAAGGTATGAAGCCTCTCCTGAAGTCTAGTCTTAATCTGTTTTGCTGCCATTTATGCCCATTCCTTCCTGTGCTTTTTAGCATGGAGCTGGAGGACAGCTTGTTCTCCTCCTCTCTGCAACAGCTTACTGCATTTTCCCCGAATTTCCTCTAGACTAAAAAGCCTCAGCTCTTCCAGTCCTTTCTTGGAAAGTCTGGCTTTCGAGATCTCTGCTCTGTCTCGCTGGTCTCCCCTTAACCCTCTTGGGTGAACTCCGCAAAGTGCATACCCACACCTGCCGTTTCACCACTAATGGAAACACTGGTCAGTCCTGGATCGAGAAGAGACCTCGCAGAACCTGTTGCTTCTGCTCAGTGTGTCCAGGTTAGCGCTGGGACCGGTGGGTTCCTCCATGTGAGGTGTTGGGTGAGTAAGGCAGAGACCAGAAGACACAACACAACAGGGGCTCAGACCTGCACGACCACCAGCGAACACCCCAACCTGCCGGGTTCCAAAGTCAGCTACTTTCAAACCAAATAAGACCCACAGAGGCGGCAAAAAAACCCGCAAACCCAAGAAAGAAAAGGGGGGGGACGGCCAGCCTGGATCTTTCTCTCTGGGATCTGCGTTGCCTTCCGAGCAGAGCTGGGCTGGTACCACCGTCCCCGACAATCCTGGATGCTTGGGTGGCTGCTGCTGCGCTGTGAAGGGCACCAACTCCCACCAGTTGCGTTGTGCAATTTTTTTATAAAGCAGCAGAACCAAAGGGAGCCAGGAGAGCGAGAAAACTCAGCTCGGAAGCTCAGGTGTAGCTACGGGAGAAAGACACATCTCTTCTTTTACGCACGTGAGCGCAAGTGCCTGGCAGGGCAGGTAGATGGCACTCCGAATAAACCAGTGTGTGGTTAGAAGAGGCAGAGTTCAGGGAATACCGACCCCCTCCCGCAAGTTATGGGGCACCAGCCGCCTCACCTGCCTGCTGGGGGCTCTGCTTTGCGGCTGCTGGGGAAAGAGTCCCTGCGCAGAGCGCGGGGCACGGGGACCGTCCCCAGCACACACCGGGCAAACAGGCGACCTTAGGGCAGCAATGGCAACCACGTGCTTGTTATTTTAGCCCCTTCGAATACAGCCTTGAAAATCTGTTTTTCCACAGTGACTTCCTGGACTAAGGTGCTTGCCCAGACTGGGAGAGCCTTCAGTTTTACTGGGAGCCTGTGCTCCTCTGCCGCAGGCAGTGCCGCGAGCACGGGCCGGGCAGACGGAGAAGTGAAACAGAAATTCGCGCCTCTTGGTCCCTCTGTGACAAAGGTCCTAAATTTCTCACCGTCGTCTCAGGAAAATGTCAAGAAGAAGTGGCACATGGGAAGGCACGTTGCCACTGTCACCCGCAGGCTCTCCGCAGAAACCAGCCCCTGCATCTCCACTTCTCCTCCCGTAGCACCAACCGCTCGGGGAGGCCACGCCGCGGCTTCCCAGATGAGCAGCGTTTCTGGTGCTGTGATTCTGCCTCCGAGCAGGAAACTGCTGAGAGCCACTCTTATCCTGCCGTGCCTCCCAGGGCGTGCAAAACAAATGCCATTGTGCCTCTTCCATCCCCCATCAGGTTCAGACACGTTATCCAAGTGCAGCCCCCCAGGTCCCTTCTGGCCAGGTGGTGGCAGAGAGCAGACCCAAAACCCCACATCAACAAGGGAACTGATTTCATTATTCTAAAAACAAACAGCCAAAGGAAAGTTCAGGCTAGAATGGGCTCCTAGAGCAAAGAAAGGAAAATAGAGAGCGGGCAGTGGGGAATGCTTCATATTCCTAAAAGCCTTTTGTACGTTAACACATGGTGTCTGCTTCTCTCTAGTCACCTATTTATCACTCTCCTCTTTAGAGAAGGAAAAAAGTCCTGGCTGCCTTCCTAAGGCAGAGTTTTGTGGCCGGGGGGAGGGGGAGGGTGCTTTAAGCATGATGCAAACCATTTGGAGTGCACGGAGAGCACTGCCAACACAAGCTGCACTATTTAAACAAGTGAGGAAATGATCGTATATACAACATGCCAGCGAGCACACACACACCAGAGGAAGTCGAGAGGGGTTTTCATGACACAGAGCTGGATGTCAGCGGCTGAAAGGTCGATATTTTCCCTTAACACCCTTCTCAATGACTTAATCGTGTTCCGTTTGCACAGAAAACTTCCCAAGAATAAAAGTCTGGAGGAATCGAGGGGGGATGTTTGGCCTACTGCTGACCTTGTCCGAGGTCCTCTCCACGTAGCAGGGCTCCTGGGGGGCGACCAGCAGGGGAACGAAGCCCGAGAGCAGCCGATCCTCTTCCAGGCTAAGCAGGGCAAGGTCGTCATCTGGGTCCTTGTACAAGGGCACCTCCGACTGATTCACTGTGGTCAGTATGTTACAGAAGTCAGCCAGCGTCGCCCACACATCTACTGAGACCCTGGGAGAACGAGGAGAGACGTGAGCAATTCGGGGCTGGAATGCGTTGGGAGTTGCCTGCAATGCTGCAGCGAATACCAGAGAGGTGAGGCGAGGCGAGGCACGCCACCACCGCCGCTGCTAACCTACCCCATCGGGAGGGCTCCAGGCGCAGCTGCGCTGGCACCGAACCCAGCAGGGCTTGTAACCCTCGCCTGCGAGCGCTGACACCGGCCACCCGGTCCCCCCTCCATGGGGCGGGCTCCCAGGATCTCGCCCGTCCCGCTGCTCTGCCCACCTCTGCCCGCTCCCGAGATGGCACACGCGCAGGGAACAGCTTCCCCATGCAGTGCCGGCAGGAACCCAGCTCGTTCCAGATGGGAGAAACGCTGCTTATTACTCAATTTCAAAGCCTGCCAGGACGACAGACCCATCCCCTGCGCTGCTCTCGGGGCAAAAGAGGCACTTGGGGGGCTCCAGCCAAGCCCAGGGCACCCCCTCCTTCGCCTGGCGGTTATCTGCTGCAGTCACGCTCTAAAGCACAGAGATTTTTTTTTATTTAAACCCCACCCACGGCGCAGGGAGTCGGGGGGGTTAAGCTGCTTTTTGCTTCTGGCCACGGTTTCAACACTTGCGAGTGACCTGCAAAGCTGTTTTTGCAGTGTCTCACCTTCTTGGAACAGCAGCGATGTGTGGGGAGCGGGGTGCGAACACAAGGCCACCGGCAGCCCTGGACTGCTCTCCGCGCATCCCCGTCACACATCCCCATCGCTGAGCACACCCTGGGGAGGGCCCAGCACCCCAGCAAGGGTCGGTATTGGGGAAGCAGGCAACAAGCACGGAGGCACTGCAGCCAACCAGGCTGCCTCGTACTGCGTTTCTTCCTCCTGTTTCTAAAAGCACCCGGATAGGGGTTTTTAAGTGCGTAAACTGGGACGCAAGTAGGGGAAACCGGGGCTGATCCGCTTCTGGTGGCGGTAAGGAGGGCTGTTCCTCCACCCCACACCTCTGGGGCACCGAAAAGCGCAGGGAAGCCAGCATCGCCAGGGCTGCAGCAGTGACCAGCGCGGCCCGAGGCAGCCCAGCGCTGGAGGGAGGCCCCCTGCTCTTTGAACTGCTCCAGGTGGACAGAGTCTGCACTCGGTTATTTACGGGAATCAATGTACCAGGAAAGCACACTGAAATGAAACATCTTGTTTTCAAGAGCGTCCTGGGAGCCAGGCAGAATGAGGAGCCATTAATCAAAGCCCGGCACGTAATCAGCACACATGTAACGCAGAGTCGCCCACGTCCCTAAGCCAGCCCCAGCCCGCACGCTGGAGGAGAAGAGGTCCTTCAAAGCCCTCTGCGCACAGACACCAGGAGCTGGGTTCATTCACAAAGCTCCATCGCTTGGCTCAGCCAGGTCTGGCTGTCAGAAATGTTTAAATATGGAAAAAAATAAACAGTTGCAACACGTTTTTTCGGAGGGATCTGTCCGAGGCCCTTTGTGATGTAATGGGAAACGCTGCGTTTGTGCTACCAGCTGGAAAATAAACAGAGCTGCGAGGGTTAAAAGGAACTGAACTTTCCACGACCCCTATCTGCAAAAGAAGAAAATAATAAGAGGAATGATCCACTGCCCCACAGCCCTGATAGTTTATCCTCCGGCCCGGGCTGCAGAGACAAGCACCGGATGTGATAGGGCTGCTCTGGGCCACCTCCAAGGCGAGCTCTGCCCATGGGAGATGCACAGGGCTTGGGAGGCTCAGCCCTCCCCCAGTGCCCTGCTGGCAACTGGGCCGGGCTGCCTGAGCCCGGTCACATAGCACTGGTGGGGCCCCGCCAGCGCGGGCCGCGGGGAGGGCTTGGCTGGGATGCAGGAGGTGCAGAGGCTGCAGGCATCGGCGGGGGAGAGGAACGGGGAGAGAGCCTTGCGACCGCCGGGGAACGAGAGCACCGGGGCGTCGGGGACGGTCACCGAGGCAGAGGATGCTCCCAAGGGGTGGGACAGCCAGGTGCATGGGGCCAGAGTGGAGGGGAAGGGAAAGAAACGCATGGCAGAGAGCTCGTCGGCATTCCCCAAGAAACAGAGCTGCGGGCAGGGGGATGGAGGTGACCAGGGAGGGTGGGAGGGAGGCAGAGGGCAGTGGTAGGATGCTGGGCAGGACTGGGATCCACGGGGTGGTAGTAGTGGGGTGAAGAAGGAGCAGCCCAGATGAAGTACAGGGAGCCATCTCCCTCCACAGGGCTTTGCACCCGAAGTCAGAAAAATGCCACGTGAACTATCACCGAGCCGACGCTGCCAACACCCTTGCGGCCACCCAGCCCAGCGGTCCCCAGCCCTCTCCCCCAGCCCGCAGCCCCTCCGGCAGCGCTGCCAGGCAGGGCAGCCCCTCGCCACCCCCGGAGCGCTCCCTGTCACTTTATCCCCTTCATCCCCAGCTCCCTACAGCTTCGCGGTGCCTTGCCACATCTGTCATTTGCACTGGACGCGTTAGGTTTCCACCCTGGACTTCCTTCAGTCAAACCACAGACCGTGCCGCCTCCCTGGGTAGCAACATCTCGCTGCACTGCAACCCTGAGCAGCTCCGCGGCAGCACCCTCTCACCCCGCAGAGCCTTCAGAAAAGCCAGCAAAGAAGGTGGTGTTGGCGTTGCTGCTCTGGTTTTCTCCTGCAACACGGAGGTAGCACAACAGAGCGGGTCTGACAATTTTCTGCCGTCCCCTCGGGTGCAGCTCCACCTCTGCGGTGCATCTCCCAGCACCGGCACCACCAAGAGCATTTACCGGCTGCCACCCACCGGCAAAGCCAGCCAGGGTTCACAGCTCATGCCGACACCATACGGCCCCGTGGGTCTCCTGCTGGGACGCGCACTCGCCCTAGAAGATCGCACAACGCTCAGGAACCCTGTCAGGCGCCTTCTCCCCACTGCCCCTTCCCAGGACAACACCGTGGCCACCTCCAGGCGTTTCTGGCTTATGTCACCCAACGGCGCTGCGGTGCCGGAGCCTCTCTGCAAAGCCAGGCCAGTTCCAGGTGCCTGGAAGCGCTGTGTCCGCACGATGCCACGGCTTCGGCGTCCCTCTGCGGAGGGAGGCCCCGAATTACTGACACCGAGCCCAGGCACGCAGCTCCCAGGTACACGGACGAGGCTCCCAGAGCTTTTAACCGAGGAAGCGAGAAGGGGGTTAGCGCGAGGTCTTTCCTCGGAACGGGGGTTCATTCACTTCCCCACAGACACATTTACATTTGCTTATTCCACCCGGACAGGAAAAAAAAATAAGAGTTAATTTCTTTTTTATTGCCTCAGGATTCCAGGTTTAATGTAGCTGTCAGTGCGAGCGCAGCCCAGCTGCACGCCGACGGGACGCAGCCCAGCCAGGCGAGGGTGAGCGCGCCGCGCAAGTGCGCAGCCGAGCGCGCGCGGGCTGGAGCCGGGTCTGCGTGGGGACGGCTCCTGGCAACGACGGGGGGATGCCCGTGACGGGGACGGCACCACCGCGAGGCAAAAGGCACCCACCAAAGTGTGGGGAGAGCGGAGGGTGAGCCTGATGCTCGCCGAATCCCCGCCGGTCGCGGCGCTCCGGTGCGAGCCACCATCTTCACCAGGGACACGGGCTGCCTGGTGATTAATATCAAGCACAATGACCCCATGTTACAAGCCTGCGGGGGCCTGTGGAGGTGGCCATTTCCTGTGTAATACCAGCTTGTTTAAACACTAACATTCAAACTCCACAGCTGCAGAACAAACCCGGAAAGCGCGGCGCAGAAGAAGCCCTGCATTGTGTTCCCCGGCCGCCAAGAGCCGCGCTGCCGTGCAGATGGCAAACGCCTCGGGCTCGCGCGCTCCCGGGGACAGGCACCCACCGGCTCCCGGTGCCCACCCCGGCACCACCGGACCCAGGGGAAGCCAAACTAAAAGCAGCTCCTCTGCAAGGAACGAAAGGGGTCGGTGGCGGGAGCTCTTCCCAAAAGGTGTTCACCAGCCTTGCCCTGGACTCGGAGGCAGCTGCCCAGAGCAGGGACAAGGTGGTCACGGCCCCTCCGCCCCATGGCACCGATGATTTCCCCCACTCTGCCCTGCACATGGCGGTCCCTTTGGCCAGCCACGCATCCGTAAACCCACTCCTCTCCCGGGAACCTGCCTTAGGAGTTAGAGGGACGCTCTCCTCCCCGGGAGAGGGGCAGCCTCCTCCCAGCCAGCTCTGCTTTGCCACAGCCCCCTTCTCCACGGAGCCTTTTGGCTTCTGCTTCACTCGACTTTACCTTCATTCTCAGCCAGGTTTACGCTACCGAGACACCTCTGAATCCTCGCTTTGATGTCTCGATAGGGAAACTCTGGTGGCCAGCATTACTGACTAAGGCTGTGATCTGCAAAAGGGATTTTCCATTTAGTCTCCGGCAAACTCCAGTAAGGTCTTGGCACCCCTGTCCAAGACTCTGTCCATCTCTCCCAGTGGGAGCTGCCATCTCAGTGACACTTCTCCGCAACAGCGATGTGATGAGAGCGATCTGGCAGATCTCTCTGGGAAGGTAAGCTCTCGAATGTGCTCAGAGCTTTTGGATTTAATTTAATACTTGGTTTAAATTAACCATTTTTAAATGCTTGCAGACAGTCTCCACAAACGGAGAGGCCCTTCGCTCCAGCGTGGAAGGAGCGCAGATTCGCCAGGGTCAGCCCTGCGGCAGTTTGTCTGTCTCGCCAGTGGCTTCCCCATCAATTCTTGCGCTTCGTTTAGCAACGGATTCATTGCAGCAACAAAGTAGAGCAAGGAGAAGCTTCGCTCTCCTGTGCCCAGCCCTCTGCACCCATCTCCGCCATGTGTCCCAAAAGGAGATGGGTTCACGTGAACGACAGCAGCCTCCTTGGAGATCTGCCTTTCGCCCCATCTGCTGCCAATATCTCTGCGTTAGGAGATCCACCCCGCTCCCCTCGCCCCGAAACTCCCTGCTTCTACCCCCCAGTCTCCGCAAATTACTCCCGGGGGCGGCTGGTCTGAGAGACGCTGCTCCAACCCAGTTGCACGGCAATGCAACTGCTTTAAACGACCACCTCTTCAGAGCTCAACGCAACGTTTGCCGTGAAACACGCAGATATAAATTAATTTTGAGATACAGAAGTGACTCTTGCTTGCAGCTAGAAGACCTGGGAACACCTCGTCCAGAAACACAATCCCTGAGCCACAGGACACTGCTGCTCCGAAGCGCAGGTACCCGCGGTCAGGTTTAGCTCCTATCCTGGGAACACCTGAGAAAAGAGCCACGGAAAACTCGCCGACCCCCTCTCCCAAATAGCTAGAGGGGAAGGATCTCAGATACACACAGCAGCCCCAAGAGAGGGATCTAGGCAGCGTGTCACCTCTCTGTGGCCTGAAAATGTGTCCCAGCACATCCCCTGAGCCAGGGTGACCGTGCAGGTGGGGCTAAGAGCTGGATGAGCCAGCCCAGAGAGAGCGGTTTGGGGAAAAGGCATAGCTTCCCATTCGGGTTGAATTCTGAGCCCCCAGCTAGGGAGAGGATGCCTGCCAAGGAGCCGGGATTCATCCCCAAGCGCCCGTCAAGAGGACCCTGAAGACGCAGGGTCTTCATCCCGCTCCACAGAGCCCACCGGGTTTCGGCAGCGCTCACCCTCACACCTTCCCCTCCGCCTCCATCCGAGGGGGAAAAGCAGCGAGCCGAGGAATTTGGTGCGGGGTTGGTGTGGTGGTTTTTTTTTTTTTTTTTTTTTATTGTAAGGACTCAAATCCAGCAGTGTGATAAATGCATCCGAGCTACAATTAGGAAGATATATAGCATCAGAACGCGAAGGTCTGGGCAGCGTGGTGAAACGCGGGCTCTCCAGAGCCCCGGCTATGTTTCCCATTATGTAACCCTGGTCATGGGCAGACAGCCAGACTCCAAATGAAAAAGAGACTCTGGCTTGGCACCGTTTCTATTTTCCTATCCTCATTCGGGGTCAGCGCAGTGTCATACAGCTGCAGAGAAAGCTCCGGGGATTAAACCTGGGAAAGACTCCAAGACCAGGACCCGGGTTCAAGTACCAGCTGAAAGCAATAAACCAACTGCCACAGCTGGGCTGAGTTTTAGACGTTCTCAAAGTCCCCCAGCTCTCTTCCCCGACGGAGAATGAGCCATCGTGAACATGGCGAACGCAGCGTGAGCGGAGGCCTCGGGATGTATAGCCCCGGCAGCCCGGGCCTTAGGCTCTGGCGGAGTCTTGACAAGCTGCCCCGCTGGCCCCGAGCCCAGGCCGTCATTCTGGCAGCCGCGCTGGCCCCGGATGAGCTGCACTTTGATGCAAGCTCTGGGCCAGGCCTTTGCTCCTAGTGGGCTGCCAGGTGGGTACGGGGCCTGGTTTTTTCCAGAAGCTCTAGCACATTCACGGCATCCCTGCAGGGTGCTTCTGTGCTTTAAGGTTTTTTTTTTTCCATTGTCCCTTTTCTGTGCCCACGCCATCAGGAGGGGGCAACGAAAGCGATGGCTGCAGAGTGCTGGGAGGCTGGTTTCAGCGTGTCCAACCAGTCCTTCCATTGGCGCTGGTGGGGACCGTGTGGCACGTCCCACCACCGTGAGGCACAGGGAACGCGTCTAACAGCACAGGATGCTTACTCAGTTCTGCAGCTTGGCATCTGCACTGGCTCCTCACATGCTCTCCTGGCTCCTGAGCTCACCGTGCCCATAAACCTTGGCTTACTCCAACACGCCTGCTGCTCTGACCCATGTTTTACTTCTAAACTTCTTTGAAGCTGCTCCTATCTAAACCCCTGGACTCGGTGACTCTACCTGGTTACTGAGCAGCCCCAGGCCACACAGCAGGCTTGTGTCAAGAGAGAGCCGAAACGCTAACCCAGTGCTCCCCTTTTCCTTTCCCACTTCTAGGGAAAACGTTGTGAGTCCCGGTCGTGCCCAAGAGCAGAGCTAATTCCCTGCTACTCACCACTACCGGCACCTCCAGGGAAGCTCAGCCGCTGCTGTCCCAGAGTGCCGGACCACCAACACCTGGCCCCACAATGCTGGGTCAACACAAGAAGTCTGGGCTGAAAGAGCAGCCCATCTCGTCGCCGTGGATAAGGCAGATTCCCTGGGTGAGCCAAAGAGCGAGGGTGGAGGAGCTGGGAGCCAACATGAGGAAGGCTGCCCATGCCCCAGAGTAAGCGCACGGATGGGGGCTCAGCCACCCTCCATGGAGAGGGCAAGGTGGGGAAGCAGTTGGACCTTTGCTACAAGAGGAAGACCCTTGTTCCTCCACCCAGCAGACCAGGACCTTGCAGATTAGAGCCCCCCAACCCATACCCACTGCTCCCCAAAGCCACCACGCCACGGGGTGGGATGCCACCACTGCCTTCTCCAGCCTCGATGGGCAAGCTGGAGCCCGCACCTGCTCCGGCAGCCCGGGGGGATGCAGCCCCGTGCCCCGCAGGAGCGGGAGGCAGCTCGTCCCAGGGAAGGCGCCGAGCGCTGGCTGCGTGAACCCAATCAGAAATTCCATCTCGAAGCTGCCCGTCGCCAAGGGCTCAGCAGCTCCCTGCGCAGGCAGCGCGAGGGGAAGGGGGGATTGGTGCAGGCGGGTTCACGTGACAGATCCCAGTTTGAGTTCCTGCCCAAAGATGGGCAGCAGTTCACATGAGCAGGCAACGGTCCCACACCGAGCAGCCGACAAACAGAAAACAGACTCCATCTCCACAAAATGAGGCCCAGAACTTCCTGTGTGAGATTTCCATTTCCTCAGCCAAATGAAAAAGAACTGGAGTAAGAGGCAATAAACTAGGAGAGCAGGACTGGACCTGACGCACGGAGCGGGGACCCATTAATGGTTAAGCCACTTTGCTGGATTACTCTTAATGCGCCTTCCCATCACCCTGGGTTCTGGCTCCTTTGGATTAACAATAAGACGTGATTTCAGGCTCTGGATCCGGAGTACCGGAGGCAGATGGAAAATCCTGCGGGAAAGCAGCTACGGAGCATGCTCAGACACTGTTTCGCATACTCCATACTTGGCCCCTTCACTCGATTTTCGGTCCAAAAATATGCAAATTGCCTAGTCCGCATTATGGACTAATGGGCTGGAATCGGCCAGTTTAGAAAATTAACCCTTTTGTGTGTTGCAGGGGTAGAGACAAGCTGTTTCTCAAGGAGAAAAGAGGCGACTTTTGGAGCTCCAGGACCAGGCAAGCCGCTCCGGGCCAGCCCAGCCTGACCAAGGTTGGCCTGATTCAGTCAAAAAAAGGCAACAAAACACTCGTGCTGGAAATGGACTTCCCTCTCGCAGCGAGGAAGGCCCTGCTGTTCAGCTGGCTGGGCCAGCAGAGCGCGTAAAGGAGACGTATCCCAACAAAAGCAGACGCACATCCAAAGCAGAAGGTAAAAATCCAGCTCACGGGACATTTTCTAACACACGGAAGCAAAGAGCACCCGCCAGGCCCCCTCAGAGACACTGCACCCCCACCCACGCATCAATGAAGAAAGTCACTGTGTCACCAAGGGTGACAAGTCCCCACCAAACATCCCCTGCGCAACGAACCTCTCCTGGGTGCCACAGCCAGGAGCAAGCGTGAGCGAGGGGGAAAGGTGGCACAAGGAGCTCAGGGAGGGAGCAGACACCAGAAGACAGACCAGAGGATGCACGTACTGTTTGGGGAGCTCGAGAGAGGTCGGAGGAGGATTCCATGTGTCCGGGTGGCCAAGCATCCAGTCCGACCAGACCTTCACACTGGGGAGCAGCTCCTTCAGGTCCTGGGGCAAGGCAGAGACCTTGATGTCATCCTCCTCATCCTCCTGCTCCACGTCTCGTGGCTGAACTGCAAATACAAGAGGTGAGAGCTGAGGCAGTTCACTGCAGCCAGGAGCCAGGCTCAGGCAGGGACAGGGACAGGGACAGGGGATGCGCAAGACGGATCCCAGCATCCCAGCCTTGGATGCACAAGGGAACAGTCCCAACCCACAGCAAGCGCAAAGACTGATCTGTTCTCCCTACACGGACTGGCCTAGGGGACAAGCCGGGACCTCTGTGATCCCTTTTATTGATCCCAATCATAGAGACAGGATTCCGAGGTCCTAGTTTTGGGAAGATTCCCAATAGCATTCAGAAAGCATGCCCTGAGTCCATCCCTTTCTTCCTGCACACATGAGGGGCTTTCCTGCCAGGTGATCCAGCCATAACCTGAGCAGGGCTTGGGATGCTGGGGGAGAATCCAAGGGCCCCAGCAAAGGGGAGAAGGGTGTACAAAATAGCAGGGAACAAGGGCCTGAACCCCACCGGGCTGCCTCGCGGGCGGCTGCGTGGATCCTGCCGGTAACCCCTTACCTTGCAAGCATTCCCTCAGCAGGCTGGTGCATCTCCTCACCAAGAGTGCGAACATGGAGAGCCCCAGGGCCGTGGCCTGTTCCTGGATGACAGAGCGGCAGTCTTCAGAGACGCACTCTAGGAGACAGAGAACGGGTTGAGCGAGGAGCAGGTCGGATGCTCCTTCGTGCTTCGCCTTCGCAGCCTCCCGTTCTGCATCCCGCATGGAGCGGGAATGTCTGCAGGGGTGGGCGATTCCCCAGCTCACACTCTCCTGGACTCAACTGCTTCACGTAAAGAGGAGAAAAAGGTGATGAGTAGCCGCTCTGGAGCGGGAAGAGGCTGCAGTGACACTGCCCACGTCATGTCTGACACCACCTTGCCTCCTGAGCCAGCCCGGCCCGAGCCGGCACTCGGGGCTCCCAGCACAGAAGCTGCTGCCTTCAGCTGATGCCTTCCCCTGAAGGAGGGGGATATGTTTAAGTGTTAAAAGGGTAATTAGCTGCATGTTTGATCTTTGTCCCTGCTGGAGTTTTAACCTCAGCAGCTGAGGAGGGGGCTCCTCCCATTAGTTCACCAGTCACACAACAGCTTGTCAAGAGAGCTTAATTGAAGCTGTTACTCAAGTAGATGCCACACAACCACAGCTCTTCCAAACAGAGCCGGCTCGGAGCGAGAGCAAATCCCCCCGGCACATCTACACCCAGCCAGAAACCACTTCTGAGGCTGCTGAGAGCAGCGGGGAGCTGGCTCGGGGGAACTGCCTGGAGCGGGGCGCGGGTTACGTTTAGGGAGGCCGAGAGCACCCTGGGGCACGCCAGGCTGCCCGCGCTCGCTCGGGCACCGCGCTGCCTGCTCGCAGGAGGCTTTTAAGCCTTACGGGCATCCTCTGCCCTCCAAATCCCCTCTGCCCCCAATTCACATCCTCCCTAGAGACACGGAGCGGGGAGAAGCTGGCCAGGAGCTTGGCCGGAGGGAGGTAGGGAAGCACTGGGTGGGGAGCGGAGCTGCTGCCCGGCGGGATGGGATGCACCCGCATGGCTCGGGGTTCTCCTGCCAGCCCGTGCCCTTCGCTCTGTGCAGGCTGCTCTGCTTTCACATGGCCTGCTGCAGGACCAGGGCTTCCAGCCTTCACCCTGCAGACGGGCGGCCGCCATGAGAAAACCTGCCGCAAGCCAGGCAAAGGATCTGCACAGCGAACACAAATGTGGAGGTAACGGCTCCAAACCTGTGCCCGTGCGAGCAAAACCCCGGCGCCGGGATGGGGAGGGAGAGGCCCCGCAGAGTCCTGGCTCCCAGGCACCTCCGCCGCAGACACGAGCATCAGCTGCAGGCAGGCGAGGAGAAGGTGTTGGAAGCTGAGCTCCCCTGATGTGGCAGACCAAGGATTTTGAGCAAAGGCCAAGAGGATTAAAGCAAGACATTGAGACCCCCGTTCCAGCCGGGGCTAGCAAAACGCCCGAGGCGCGGAGAACAAACATTGGCTTTTTTAAGTGCAAATTATTTCAGAGCAATGGGGTGGGAGGTTCAAAACAACCAGAAAAAGACTAAAACACACCTAGAAAATATAGGAAGAAATAGGAGGAAGATCTGTAGGCTTGGTTTGGGCAGCTCTTACAGCGGCCCATGAGTTCAGCACCCGGTGAAGAGACCACAGAAGGTAACCCGGGGTGGCACCAGAGGCGCCTGGTAGCCAAATGAGGGTGCTCTGCTCCCGAAGCCAGGGCTGAGCCGATGCCGCAGAGCAACGGTAGGAAGTGCCGTACTGCAGAGGCTGTCAGCTTTTGGAGGAAACATAAAACTGAAGATGTGACCACTCTGGGATAGTAAATCTCTTTCATGAAGCCTTTCCCACAATTAAGAGTGTTAGTCCCAGTGCTCTGGCCACAGTCCAGTTTGAGAAATTGCAGTCATCTTCCCTGCGCTCCCTCCTCCCTGGGAGGAGTTGGACTCTCTTCGCCTGTCCTAAACGGGCACACAACAAGACCGCGGCCACCGCACTGCCGCACCTGAGTCTGGCAAGTCCCAGCTCTGAGCATTTCAGCAAGCACTCCCGCGCTTTGGGTGGGCAGCACCCCCGGGGTTTTGGGCACTGTGCTCAAGCCAGGCTCGCAGTCACCCCCAAACTGGGCTGGTATAAAAGCTAAGTCCATCCCCCTCCCAAAAAGGCAAAAATTAAAAGGCTTTCATGATGCTGAGGGTCAGGAGCACTGCACAGCCCCGACGTATTTCAGAGATCAACTCCAAGCGCTGGAGCAGTGCTCTGCAGTGGGCATGGCCAGGCTTGATACCAGGGTCTCAGCCCTTCCCACTGCCACTGGCAGCTCTTCTTCCAGGCTACAAGTTCCCCATAAAACATTAAACACCCAAAAGAGAGTAAAAACGTTCCTTGCACGTGGGCTGTCACAGGAACAGCCATCTGTGACCAGCTCACTCAAACTGAGCACTACAGCCGCAGCCCCATCCATCACCTCGTACTGCTACAGACGTGCACCACGTGCCCACCAGCTCACACCCACGTGCTTCGACGTACTGCAGCGATGCTCAGCCCCAGTACAGCTGCCCACTGTGCAGGGAAGAGGAACAGGACGCCCAAATTTAAGGGTCATTTCCCCACGGTCCCAGCTCAGCTACCACGAGCATTGGCGTCTCATCGTTAACTTACACTAAACTTCCCCAGTCCTGAAAGTTCATTCCCTGGTCACGCTTCTCAGCTTCATTTCAAGGAGGTTCCTCCAGCCCAAAAACCTGGCAGGGAAGGACAAGTGTCCAGGTGGGAGCATGGTGGGGGCTTAGTCAAGATCCCTGAATGTACACCAGCGCTCCAGCTCCCAGCCTTGCCAACAAAGGCTCTTAAGAGCTTCATTGTAGGACAAAAGAGAAAAGCACCATAAATCAGAAGAAACCGTCTCTGCACCTTTTCACCGCTTTCCTCGGGAAGCAGGGAGCCTCGGCTTTCACTGCGCTGGGAGCTCGGAGCCAGCAGTCACCACTGTGCGACCCAGCGGCGGTGGGGTGGCAGAGCCCAGGTGACCCCCCGCTGCCCGTGCCACAGAAGACAGTCAAGGCGAGGGTACAAGCAAAGGGCAGAGCACTCATGAAATGGGGATAGTTAGAAACTCGTGGAGTGTTCTGAGTGATGAGCAGTAAGGAAACGAGCTCTCCGCACCCGCAGCAAGGTCTCGCACCCACAGCATGAAGTGGCCGAGCCCAACCTGGCGCGAAGAGAGAACAACTCTGTAGGAAACAACGCTGCAAGGGGTGTTGGAGCAACAAACCTGCTCTGGAGCCCACAGGGCGTCATTTCCTCTGCGCCGAGCAACGGTCCGTGCTGCTGGTAATGCACGACGCATTAAGGCACAAACCTCATGGAAAGAGATGTTCTTGGAGGCTGGAGTGACACGTAGGCGATTCCTGTCCCTGCAGTTGAATGTCACTAGTATAAGCTGGGGACATCAGCTGCCGCAGACCAACAAGCGCAGGCAGAGAGATCCTGACTGCCCAGCTCAGGGCAAACCCTGTAATTCCCAGGTCTGTTTCCCCAGATCCACAGTGAGTACGGGAGAAGCAGAACTACGGCACCAGGTCCACAGGTGACCCCGCGCCCTATCCCTGCAGGCAGTCACCAAAAGCCTGGTGCCAGAGACATTTACAGGTGGCATCGATGGCACCCCGTCAGCTAAAGCTGCCACAAACCCACACTCCACTTCCTCCCGTGAACCCCCAAACTAGGCTGTGATCAGATAACCCCGCTGTGCTCACCCCCCGCCATGCCGCGCAGCCGGGGTGCGGTGTGGAGGTGCTCAGGCGAAATACGGACAGAAATCACACAGAAAAGAAGCTGCCCCGGGGTCACAGGCCCCAAGGTGGCCAGAGATGTGGCACCTCTGTGCCACCAGCAGCCGCAGCAGCGATGCTCTGCAGGAAATCATCCAGCACGACACCGGGTTGTGCACCACCAACCACGACACGTTTCCCCTCCACCTTCTCCCCTTGCAACCAGGCAAACAGCCCTGTTGGTGCCAGCATCGGTTAAACAGCTCCTGTCACCACGTCACCCCTCGGCTCTCGCCTGCGCAGCCACCCCGCCAACCAGATCACGCAGCTCATGGGGGTTAGAAATGTCACCTTTTGTGCCATCGCCACCAAAGGTGCTGTGTGGGGGGAGCGGAGGGTGGGTAAGGCTGGCACCGCTACCTAAATAACTCCATGTTAAACCACAGCCCAAGGTCAGGGCTTCAGGACTGGCAGCGCTGGCAGCCCAGACCGACCGGGGGTAACCCCGTAGCCTCGCCGCACGCCGCACCACCACCCGCTGCACCGACACGCGGCCCGTGGAGCCACGCTGCAGCCGCGGCAGGGAGCGGAGCCAGCCTCAAAACCCACCTTCTGGCAGCTCTCTCAAGCTGGATCGGTCACTTGTAGCCCCACAGCAAGCACGCCAGCAAAACTCTGAGGTACGTGCAACGCTGCACAGGGCTAGAAAGGAGCGGGGAGAGTATTTTAAAGCAGGAATGTCATCAAACGCTTTGCAGCCCGAACCAACAGCCTGGGTAATTTGCATTACCCCACACTTCCTAGGCTGGATTTGCCTCGAAGATCTGTTTTTCTGCACCTGAAAAATCAGTGAGAGCCCTGCAGCCCTCTGCAAACCCATCCCACGGTGAGGGCTCCAGGTGCTGGACCGGCCAGTGGGACATGAGCTCTGATGGTTTTTTGCAGGCAGGGTTTCAGCGCTGCGTTGTTAAGCCTGCCTGACACTAGCCACTCATAAGACCCCTTTTCCAGTTGGCTCAGACTTTAACTATCGGAGCCGAAGTTTCCATGCTGGGTGCCTGTCTCAGCCCGAATTCTTCCGGAAATCTTTAGCCAAAACAGTTCGGCTACTTGTGAGAATGAAGCTAGGAAACAAGATAGTGGCTTACCCTTGTTAGAAAAAAACACTTACAACCTTTTCCTTGAGCTAATCTAGCAACTGCGAATCCTGGAAAGGGGATCTGAGATTTTGCTGCAGAATAACCTTTTTAACAGAGAGTTTTCCTGTCCTACTAGAAATCTGTCCGCACTTGGCCAAGCTATAAACATCTGAAATACAGCAGTTTTTCCATATTCAATAGGAATTCATTTCAGCAGCGAAAAACCTTCTAAGATTTCACCTCCCTGAGCGTGCTCCATCTTCCTACCTCCCTTACATCTAAGCGCCCTTACACCTAACCCGCGTCACACTCAGCAGAGCAACTGCCCTGCTCCCACCCAGCACGCGGGGACCTCTGAAAAAATGTCCATGTACTAGTCCCCGCCGCTTGCTGCGAGCCAGAGATGGGACCCGGACTCCTCCAACTGGCGCCCAGGCTATCAGCTCTGAAGCACAGCCCAAGAGCGAGAGAAGGGAAAGGGGATGGGATGGAAAAAATGGGAGCTGATGAGCATCGGACTGCGAGCAGAGAGAAAGCAACCGGGAACCAGGGATGGGCGGTTTTTCTGCAGATCGCAAAAACCCTCCGAGCTGTAGAAGAGCCCTCCTGTTCCTTTGCGTGTAGGAAAGAGAGTTTTTTCCTCCAGCTGAGCTCGAGTCTGCACAGAGCGCGCTGTTTTTCTACCAGGAGGCAGTTTCCTCCGCAGAGAGCCCGGGAGCGGCAGCGGCAGCGCCCTCTGCGAGCGTCTACCTGGGCTCCCGGCTGCGTCCCGCGCAGGGGCTGCGAGCTCTGCTCCGACCCAGCCGGCAGCAGGATCCGACCCAGGCTTTCTGCGGTCATAAATCTACCTGTTTCGCAGAGGGAAGGGTGCGTGGGGAGGGCGGGGGGGAGAGGGACGGAGAGAATGGGGACTTTTGTAACGGGGAGAAATTTGTGTTTCTCTGAGAACATTATATTCATGGAAAACATAAACCAACTGTCGTCAAAGTCGTCTGAGCTCAGGAAATGGAGCGGCCGGGAGAAGGCTGCCATGTGGCCGGATGTTATGTATTTCTAATTAGTGCTATACATCTTTCAGCAGCGAGTGTCCTTTTGCTGGGAAACACAACGCGCTGCCCTTGTTATTGTAACTGTCAGAGAGTGCTTAAACAGATAATCTCCAGGAAAAGTGATAAACACATCCCCTCTCCCACTAGGGTGTGCGAAACAGCAATGCCAAACCTCTATTAGGGCAACGCAACCAGCCACAGGAAATGGGAAAAGAGCAGGCGATGCAAGGGACAGCCGCCTCCGAGGAGAGGGATTTGCTGGAGGAAGCCTCTCGCGGCTGCTCGAGTGCCATGTGCCGAAGGAAATCCTGCGAGGGACAATCGGGGCAGAGCGAGCGCGGGCCACGTGGCCTCGGCCAGGGGGACACTGGCGGGGATGGGGCAGGGGGGCTGGACGTGAGGGCTCCCAGCTGCTCGGCTCCGAGCGCGCTCTAGGCAGCGGTGGAAGCGAGCCACAGCAACTCCCAAGCTTGCAAGCAAGCAGCAGACATGCTCCTACATCCATCCCAGCTCACACAACACAAGGAGGGCTGAATCTTTCGCAGTTAAAACACCACCGGCCAACAAGCGTTAGAGTCTCGAAGGAGACCAGATTCCTTTGATTCAGGCAACCGGGCTGCTCTAGCCAAGGGTCGGGAGGACTCCAGCGAGACAGTTTCCATGCTGGCCTCCCCGTCCTGACCTGAGCTGTGGCTCCAGGCAGCGGTGCTGGCAGCAGGTGGCCCCAACGCAGGCAGAGAGAGAGCAGCAGGGACCTGCTTTGCTCCAGGGGAGCAACAGCTTGAACCCACCTTGCCCGGTGAGCGGGTAAAGGACCGTACGCGAAGGCAATCAAACGAACAAACGGGTCTCCTGATGCAATCCCGAGGATGACATAATGGGCTGGCCAGGGGAGGCAGGAGGTGGAGGAGCTCGGTGAGCGCGGGGCGGTGGGCGAGCGGTGCCTAAGGCACCCGGCTGATGTGTCAGCAGCTCGGCCGCACAGACAACTGATTCACCAGCCGGCTGCTGCCCTGCGGGGAAGAAGACAGAGGCTGGTCACCTCCAAGCTGACACCACCTGAAGGCAATTTGTTTGCTCTCTTATCGCTCAGACACAGGAGTGTTTCCCCCGTGAGTCACCCACCGCCAGACGCAGCGCTGGCAGGGGCACAGGGCAGCCCACCGGGATGGGGGTGTCTGCAGGACGCACGTAAGGAGAGCCACGCTGCTGGTCTAGGCAGCTGGTCCCACCGCCGCCTGCCCACGGTGGAGACCACACAACACCGACAGGAATATAAAGCAGGAAAGCGAGGGGGATGCTCGCAGCTGCGGGGCATTTCCCCGACACCCCCTCGAAGAAGACCTGTGAGTCACGGGCACTCCCAGCTCTCCACTGGGAACTGGCGAGTCACACACACACTCATCTGCCCCCGAAAGAGCCTGGGAACCTGGAGGCACTCGCTCAGCCCTGGCTAATACCCTGCAAAGAGCCTGGGAACGATGGGCAGCCTTCCTGCAAAGATGCTCCCGGAGTCTGAATTTGCCGGCAGCAGACAGGATGGCAGCCCCAGCACTCCCAGCACAGCCCTGGCCGAGCTGAACGCCACCACCTGCAGCACAAAGGGCTGAATCCCTCCCAAAGCGACCTTCGGATTGCAGTAATAACCTGGATGCCCCCAATCCACCTCCCCGTACCGACCTCTCCTGGCAGAGAGGCAGGAAGGACCTGGTGATCGGGGCCGGGGGGGGGGGGGCTTGTCTGTAGCGTCCAGACACGCAACAACACCGGGGAACTCGCTGCACGTGTTCCCAAATTTCCCAAAGCAGCCGGGGCCGCCCAGGAGCCCGCGGGCTCCCTCTGCTCCGTGCTGAAACCCCGTCTTGTCCAAGGGAGGGAGGGAGGGAGGCCTAGGAGGTGAGGAATGCCGGGGGCCTGGGGAGGATGGAGCAGCTCTCCCTGTGGAAGCCATTAGATATTCAACACTTCATTTGTTTCCAGCCGTTCTGGACTGCAGCGCTGGGCTCTAGGACGGGAGGCTCTTCTCTGACGTAACCAGGAAGCAGCTGCAAAATTAAGGAATCCCTCATGACATCATAAAAAGGGTCGATGGTTTACAGGGGAAGGTATAAAAATTAATGACATATTCCCACCCGAAGCAGCAAGCCTGTTGGAGAGCCACAGGGGAAGCCGTGCTCTGCCCGACCTGAAGGGGCTGCCTGCCCAGGGCAGCTCTGTGCTGCCAGCTCCCTCCGGCTGATCCAGGAGCTCGCCTCCGGCTCTGACCGTCCCCAAGCCTGGGATCCACGCGCAGGGCTGGATCCCTGCACCGGAGGATGTGATAACCAGCTCAGTATCTCCTTCCTGATCCCGACAAACAGAGCTTTAGGCTGGGCAAGGGAATGACTTTAGAGACGGCTTTTTTGTGTACTCAGGACTAGCCAGGAGTCACCGACAAAGAACGCTGTGACGTGACGCAGGGAGAGACGGATTCATTTCCAAGGGGAAAGCAGACATGCGCACAGAGTGCCCCCAGCACCCCAATTTCTGCAGCCCTGGAAGACCAACAGGTCCTGCAAGCGGAGGCCAGGGCAGAGGCACACTATCCCTCCCCACCAGGCAACCCGGGCTAGGACAGAAAGAATGACATTAGCCTTGAGGACAAGCACAGAGCCATTTCCACTTGAAAAGGGAAAAGGATAATGGTTTAAAATTAACTGCAGCCTTTTCCAGGAAATATCAGTGGAAAGAAGCAGACATTTTTAGAAATGTTATTCTCAGAAATTTCCTGAAAAGACCCATCAGTCAAAACACAGATTGAAGCCATTTCCACTTGCACTAAGCAGCACTCGGAGCTTTCCCTCCGCGCTCGGGGTGCCTGACCCAGCGGGCAGGGCCAGGATCCTGCTCTGCACCCCTGGCCCCAGCGAGGCCACAGGAGTCAGTTTTGGATGTGAAACACCCCAACGTGCTGTCAGAAACACCCCTCCTGCCCGGGCAGCCACGTACGCCCCAGCTTTCGCTAGTGACATTTGCATCGAGACACTCCGGTCCCAGGCAGACCGACCGTCACAGCAGGGGAAAAGGCACCTACAGTCTCACCCACACTGGCGAAGCCTGGAGAATCGCCAGAGAAACTATTATTTCTCAGCACTGCCTTCACCCGGAGCGGCTCCAAACGGGTGAGCTGACGCTAGGACTTACGGCACAGGCACAGCAAAATCTTCACTGGCCTCAAGGCTCTGCGCGATCCCCGGAGCCGCTGGTTCTGCTGCCAGCGACTGACAGCTACACGAATTTGACCTGTCTGGCAGCTAAAAGGCTGGCAAACCCAAATGTACATAACTCCTGGCCAGCTCGTAAGAAAGTATGTCCCTCCAAGCTGGCAACGCAGCTCTTCAGCATGTAGATAGCTCCAGAGCAGCCTGGCACCAGCCGTCTCCTGCCGCGGAAGGAATATTGCTATAGGATGCACGAGATGGATGGGATTGAAGCGGCTGCAACAGCGAAAGGGTCCACAGGCAAGCAGGGCTCGGTACGTGCAGAGGGCATCCGGACAAAACAGAGAACGCTGCACCAAAAGACGAAAAAACGTGGATGATGGAAATGTTAAAAGGCATTAGGGGCACTGCAGTGAGGCAGGATGATGCAACCCTATACAAGAAAACCCCTGATGGCGTATCCTCTGTCTGCACAGATCTTTCATCCCTTTTCGAAGGAGCCATCTGCACAGCCAGAGCCCTGAACCTCACGCCGAAAGGGCCAGCGAGGAGAGCAGGCTCCTCAGCGCGTGTGCTCGGGGGAGCGCGCTGCCCGGCCGGGCGCTAGGCAGCAGGCACGGCAGGCTGCTACGAGCATCCCACCCAGGAGCTGCGTGCGCCCAACCATAATCGTGTCAGACGTTATTTACAACGGGGGAGGAGGTGTGAACAGGGCTTCCCAAGAGATTTACTCCAGCCCCGAGTGAAGTTTTACCAGGACAATCGCAGCAAATAAAAGGCAGCCTTTTTTTTCCCCTCGTGCTGGAGGTGGGCATGTCTTTGGCAGCAAACGCAAACAGACAGCCTGGAACATGCCTCCTCTGGTGCGAGCCTTGGTGAGCGCTTCAAGCCCGGCGTAAAACTTAATGAGAGAAAGCGCCTGCAGACAGGCGCATTCGGAGAAAGCAGCCTTTGATGGGGCAGGAACAGCGAAGTGCCGAGCTTCCGTTTCAACACATTCACTCATTTGCTGCTCTTCTTTTTACAGCTTCCTGAGGGACCGGAGCGCCAGTGTGTCAGTTTGCAAAGCAAATGCCAAAATGCAAAGTGAAACCCAGACTTCCCCCCCACCCTTCCCCCAAGGGAGGCAGTCCATCCCGGGGTCCTCGTGATGCCTGCAGGCCTGAACTGCCTCCTCACCTCCCGCTCCAGCCCCTGGCCACCTCCAGCCCCTGCTGATGCCGGTGGCACCCCCAGCACCAGGACACCCCTCCGAGAGGGGCACAGCCCAGCCGCTGTGCCTACAGTGAAGCTTACCTAACACTCTCCATTTTAAGACCCTGGTTTTAGTTCTTAACAACTTCGCCAAACTTTAACCATTTAGGCTGCGATCCTTCATGCCAAAAGCTTTCTTCGAGCTAAATTTATTGGGAAAATTTCAGCTACAAAGGTTCAGCCATTCGCCAGAATGAGGTTAGGGAAAATATATTGTTCTTCTCAAGTTAAAAATTCTTTTGGCCATTTCAGCGAAATCCCTAGCACCTTCACACTTCGGAGCAGGAACCAGAAGTTTGGCAGGGGACGGCGGCGGAGCCTGGGTGTGCCTTCTGCCACCTCCCTCCACCCCTGCTTTGCCAAGGGCTTATGGAAATCCGAGCGGTCGTTATCAGACAGCTCTCACGTGCCACACGGCGACCGAAGCAGCCGCTGGTTCGTCTGCTTCAGTAGAGGAGGGAAGAAGAAACGAAGCCAGGTGAGACAGTGGGGAGGGAAAGGCAGGCAGATGGTCTGAAAGGTCCCTTCCAACCTAGGCAATTCTCCGATTCTACGACAGCGTAGCAGCCCGTTCTCCAGGCGCCCAGGCTCCTCTGCTGGCACCACCAGTGGCTGCTGTCCCCAGCGGCTGGTGTCACGGAGGGTAACGGCCCCACACGTCCAGCATTCCTGCCCTGGCAGAGGCTTGTGTGGGCGAACCTACATTTACGTGCCAGCCGAGGATCCCAGGTGAGTTCAGTCCCGTTCCACGGGGGGAGCTCACTTTTCTAAAAACGATGGGAATTACACACACACAATATTGTTACGCAAAGCACTCAAAGGTCAGGAACACCAGACTTAGAGCCGTCTATGCAACTTCAAGTTAACTCCATCACACGTACGCATTATAAGGTAGTCCTAACAACATACCACTTTTTCTCCCCTCAGGTTACCATTTTCAGTCAAGACAGAGAATTAACAGTCAGTAGAGACCCTCCTGCCGAGCTTTCTGACATGCTGAAATACGTACGCATTCAGGAAGGCTGAGGGCTGCAGGACACGGCAATGTTTTGGGGATTAGGATGGCTCGGCGCTAGGCTGGGGAACTACATTCTGTCTTTGCCTTGGGTCATGAACTTCCAGGGGGATCCAGGATTCACCTTAACCCCTCTCGGCACACGCGGTCAGTGTTTATGTGTCCCTCACTCCTTGGCCGGCTGTGGTTGACACCGAGGGGATGGAATTCACAGGCACTGGGCAACTCCGCTTTGAGCAGAAGCAAAGGCAGTTCCTGAAGGACTGTGTTTTTAGGAGAACTCCATCCCCTGCATCTCAAGGTGAGCATCCAAAAAACTAGAAAACCTGTTATTTTCCTTAAGCTCAGTTCCCTATCCGTACGCATTAGATATCATGCACATACCATAACACCATGCAGAAAGACGTCCAAACCCGCGATGCCTTAAGACAGAAGTCAGTGAGTTTACGCTATCCGATTATTTGGACCTGAACCTCCGAGCTCTGCCTACACTCCACGTGGCACCGAGCATGATGATAACACTCAATCAGCGACTTCTCTGGAAAACTCCCATATGAAGGGAAAGGAATTTTACAAAAGGACAAGAGGGAAATTGAGGATCTCTTTGCCACGTCATCATCTCGTCTATCACAGGAGGCCTTATCTGCATTACACCACGCCTCAAGCGCATGGAAGCGCTGCCGAGCACAGGCTTCGAGGCTCCCTGTCTTTGGAAACAACCCCTCGCAGCGGCGCTCACGAGGATACGGCCAGATTCACCCACCCGACCTCTCGTGGTGAATGGGGGCCGTGGTCTCCGGTGGAAATTCGGAAAAAATCTGCTCTGAGCGGTGCCCCACAAAGGGAGGTTCTCAGGTGTCAAGTGAGCAATTCCCTCCGGGAAGGGCCGAAACCACAGGCACAAACCCACAGCACACAGAGAAACCATTCCAGGAAGTTTAACATCCGAACCCCCGTATTAGAAAATATGATCTCAGTGCTCCAACAACTTACATGTAGCCGGAGCCTCGGGTCCCAAAACCCCGCGCGGACTGCAGCCCAGGCACACTCACACCGGCTATCGAGCGCCCCCCCCACCACGGGACTCACTAACTAAAAAGCCTTAACCTTCTACATTCATTAACAAGCGTAAGACATAATGGTTTTATGCCAAATTCCTCTTTTCCCCCTGTGATTTGAGATAGGCTTGGCGTGACCGTGAAGTTCCCTGCAGCTACCGTTGCCGCCCGGTCCCCAGCAGGACCGTCCGCAGGGAAAGGCCGTGTCCGAGGGTTGGGGGGGGCTCAGCCCCGGGGTGTCCCAGCACCCCCTTTCGTTTGCCGCTACGGGGAGGGCGCGAGGGCGCTGCGGGTTCCCATACCGCCAGCACCGCTACGTTTCCTGCAGAGATTTGAAAACCTGTTGCAGTTCCAAAGCGAGCTTCGATTTCACTGTGACCAGCAGCTCAGAGACTCATAGTTACTATACAGCCGAATAAAATATTTTTTCATAAATTTAACGCCAGCATGTCTGTGTTTGGAAACTTTGAAAATCCATGTTGTATGGTTTACTGCACTGGAAAAGGTGCCAACAGAGTTTCAAAGGAAGGGAAGTGTATAACTGTTTCCTTTCAAATGCATTTTCCAATGGGATCCATTGAGGGAAAAGGCTGGAACTAACTAAAACATTATTAAAAACTGTTATGAAAAGAGACAGAGAGATGGAAAAAGATAGACAAAAACTCCAATACACAGCCGAAAGGGAGGGAGGGAGACGGGCGGCAAGAAAGGGGATATGGGCAGAAAGACACTTTGGGTGGGGAAAACGGGGCGAGACGGGGAGTTTTAACTGGCAAGTCACCCTTCGTGGTTTCACATTGTTGCAGATCAATTGATCAGGATCTGGAGCGCTGCTGGCCCGGTGGCACGAGGCGAACCACAGAGTTGGCTGCAAGCGCCGCGCTCGCGAACTGCTGACCTTCAGTTTTAAAACCAAAAATATTCTTTGGGAAACAGTTACACCAGGTTCCAGCCCAGGCTGCCAAGCAAAAAAAAAAACAAGCACTACTAACCTGAAGCAACACCCCCAACATCCCTTTACACCGAACCAGGCAGGACTAGTAACCTGAAGTAACTCCCTGGTCTGATTCACCCAGCGGTAACCAGCGTGACATGTGCGCAGGGGCTTGGCTCTTCCTTACTCCCTGAGTGGAGCGGTTAATTCTCCAATCACCGGTTAATTCTCCGATCGCCGACACCAGCCGTCGTTCCCCCCCACCCCCCCCCCCCGCCATGAACGCGCAAGGACGCAGGAATCGGCCGTCAGACCGCTCCGACGTGTTGGCCACCATCGAGCTATTCTAACAAACTCTATAAACACCAAAGCGATCGGGTCCGTAGAGCGCGGTCGCAGCCCGGGTCCAAAACCACTGCCCTGGGTTTGCTGCCCCGCGAGCAAAGGGGGAACTGAAAGGGGCTGAAAACGTACTCTTTTTTTTTTTTTTAAATACTTCAGTGCCCTGGACATCAGGAGGCTGCCGGGGTTGGGGTCCCACTGGGGACGGAGCTCTGCCAGGCTTCAAAGAGCCAGGCTGGGGGTGGGCAGAGCTCGGCGCACGCCTGCAGAGCTCCAGGCCTGTGGTTCTGCGGGGTGTAGTAACCGTGGGCTGTAGCACACATGTCGAGGGATGAGGGGGAAAAAAATAAACAGACAGACAAAAGAATGAGGATGCTCTGCCAATTCCAATTGTGCAGCTTTTATTTTAAATGCTTATCAAGCTGAGAAAGAGCAGAGTTCTTGGAAAACAAGGTTTCCTTTCTTCCCATGCCAGTGTCAAACACCCTCAAGGACGGGTACAGCACGGGCGCTCGCTGCCGGCCGCCCTCTCCCGCGGCAGCCACCGTCCCGTCCCGTCCCACCCGCCTCGGAAAAGGGTCCGCAAGCAACAGCCCTGGCATTTCTGGTAAAAAAAAAAAAAAAATAAAAAAATCTCTGTGATTTTTTAACTTTTTTTAATTTTTTTTTTTCTTATTAATCTCCAATCTGGCTGGGTTCAAATTATGGCCAATTACCCACCAACACTTCTCGCTAATAAAATAAATTTTTTACGGGCCCTAATTACTGCTCTCGCTGAACTGCTCTACAGGAAGCTGAAAAGGCTGCGGCTCTCCAGACGGCAGCCGACAGTAAAGCGAGGCACCCGCGAGTAAATCGGCGAGTGACTCAGAGGAGACAAGCCGCCGGAGGGGGAACGCTCTCGCCTGGCTGGAGCGTGAGACACAGCGGTCCGTACAACGCCGCGTGCCACGCGCATGGCGCTGGGGGACCCGCCGTCGGGTCCCCCTGGCTGTCACAACACCCACTACCTGTGACGCAAGGGTGGTCCTGGGGGCCAGAGTGACGGCCGCACGCTCCCCCGGGGGGGATCTGTGGATGCGAACCGGCCAGAAAATTATATTAGGAAACAGCTGCATCAATCACGGGCGGCAGAGAGACGGAGCTGCCTCCCATCGCTGCTCCGGGACTGGCCCTCGGAGAGGGAGACGGAGGGGAGGCGGCTTCTCAGCCCTTCGGTTCTCCCCGTTACACACACAGTTAATCGAAGGAGGTAGAAATGGCAGAAAAGTAGAAAATTCCTCTGAAAACGTGAAGCGCCCAGCCTGCTCCCAGCTACGCGCACGCTCCCGCTCGGCAGCACAGCGCGGCCCCCCCAAGGGCTCCCCGAACAGGAAAAACGAGCAGAAACCCACTGGGTGACTGCGACCCGCGGCCAGCACCCCTCGGTTCGCTGCGCCGGTCCCCGCGGCGGCGGGGAACACCCTCGGCGGCAGGAACGCAGCGGCACAACCGCCGGCCCACGCAAGCCCGGGCTGCTGGAGTCCCTCAAAGCCGGCTGCCACGCAGGTATCCAGGCTCAGCTGGGGAAACGCGGCTCCGCGAGATTAATTATTATATATATATATTTTTTTTTTTCCCCCTTTCTTAACCAGGATTACTTTAATTTTCGAGGCCTAATGGAGTCCAGCTGCGACGGGGAGGCAACGCTGCAGTAGTACAAAGACAGACCTTTACACGCCGGTGCAAACTCGTACAACATTGAGCGCACACGCGCGCACACACAAAGCCCTATAAAAAGGATGCACTGTGGCGGGATATTTTTAGTCTTGACAATACGGCACTAAAAATACGACTTTGCTAATACATCACTACAGAAATATTCCCAGTGTCCATTCAGGAACGGTTTAAAACATTTATTTTTGTTTCCTTTTAGCAATGGTCAGAGAGGAGGGAGAAAATAGAAACTCATTGATAAGAGGAAACGAGAGAGACATGAAAAATTGAAAACTACCTAAAAGCTCATGGAGAGGTTTATTTTATTAGTTCTTAATAAATATCTTGCAGATTTCCTCAGGAAATACACCAGATCACATGTAAAATAGTTTGGTACTGATGTCAACTGTGTCAGCATATGAAATCTATTAGGGTGAAGCCACAGCAGGGTGATCAGCGTGCTGAAAAACTGCACGGCACCGAGGCAGAGGGGGGGGAAGGCGGGGGGAATCTCACGGCCCTTCCAAATTCTTCGAGAGGTAAAAAAGTCAGCCAAGACGCAGAGAGAGAGAGAGAGAGAGAGAGAGAGAGAAAGAAAAAAAAAGAAAAAAAAAAAAAAAAGATCCCACATCCTGCTTTGCGCTGCCAGCAATGTGAAGTGCCCAGAGATTAATTCTATGTCTGGCCTGGAAATGTGACTTTAAAGCATTGGAGGGAGCGGGGAGGAGGAGGAGGAGGAGGAACGAGAAGGCCAGGCGAACCAGGACTGGCACCGTGCCACCGACCCCCCCCCCCCCACCCCTTCTCCTTCCTCCTCCTTCTCCTTTCCCCCCCGTTCCTTCCCAAGCCGTGTTTCAACGTAGACAGCAGTAAAACCCCAACAGACGGCAGCTCCCGGGGCTGCCAGGGCCTCGCACCAGCTGGGGCGCGTCTCCCGCTCCCCGCGCAGATGGGCCGCCAGCATCACTTCCGCCTCGCCTGCTTTTTAAAGACACACACGAGCCCATGTGGCAGCGTTTCCCCGCTCCCCGCGCACCATTGGGCCCCCCCGCCCCCCCCCCCAGCCTCCCCGGGCCGGGACGAGCCCCGGCTCCCAAGCACCAAGCATGAGGTCTTGTCAGACCTTGGCTCCCCGGCCCCCACCCCGCTTCCTCGGTTCTGAAGGGTTTATGCTGTTCCCAAACCCGCCTTTGGCAGCCGGCGCCTCCGTCTCCGTGCCATTACCCGGAGAGCAGGCGCTGCTTTCGCAAGACGCGGCTCCCGGGTCCAGCGGAGAAGCATCAGGAGTTCGCCGAGGCAGGGTCAGGGGACTGCACGCTCCCAGGAGGGACGGGAGAACGGGGTGGGAACGAAGAAACCCCCCATCCGAAGCCCGTTCCTGCAGAGCGTCTCCCTCCCAGCCCACGGCCACGTACTCCTGCCTGTCCCTCGTGCCACCGCGCCGGCTGGCGGAGCTGAGGGCGCACCTCGGAGACCCCCACCAGCCTCAGGGACATACACATCGGTCAGGGCCTCTCCGTGTCACCTACGAGCCAGCCCCGCGGCCGCATTAACCACAGCCATCACAAGCCACATCAGTCAGCATTAAAAATGACCCTTCAATTAGAGAAGGACCGCGTACCTTCAGAGCTGTCACCCAGCCGGGGTTAAACTGCCCCGGTCCACACTGGCTGCCAACGCGGACTGAGCATCCCCGCGTTCGCCAGGGCGACTCCTGAAGGTCGGGCTCAACAAGTCGTAGAACTGTAGGATGCGTTGGGTGGGAAGGGACCTCTAAAGGCCATCTAGTCCAACCCCCCCGCAGTAAGCAGGGACATCTTTGACTAGATCAGATTGCTCAGAGCCTCATCAAGCAATCCATCCTCGCCTTCCTCCTGCCCATCCGTGAGCACGGGCCGAGCCAGTGCCGCGCTCCGAGAACCTGCGAGAACGCAGCCTCGGGCAGACCCTAACCAGGGAAAATTAAAGCTTTTCTCACGTAAACCTCCATGGCCTCAGATACACACATGAGTAGAAACACAGCTGTGACTACGCCACCATTCCCCATCTCAGCATTAAGGCAGGAAGAGATCCCAAGGAGGCCCCGAGGATGCTCTCTCCTAGCTACAGCCCCCCCAGCACCGGGCACCTGACGCATGGAGGGACGGAGGGAGCTGGCAGGGGACGAGCCCCCGGGAAGGAGCTCCCCGAACCCGCGCAGGGCACGGGGCGGGCAGCCCTCCCTGCCTACACCTGGCAGGCTATAAAACAGCCCCACAAGCTCAATCAAGAGTTTTACAACTTCACAAAGCACCATAATTAGCCTAATTATACAACGTTCTCTCAGAGAATTAAACAGAAATACAGTAATTGACTCGGCGCTGCTTAGAAGCGGGAGGAAATCAAAGGCGCAACGCACATTAAAGAGTCAGAAACATCTCTTTAAAAGCGAGAGGATTTCCTGTCATGGCGCAAACATCTGAAGCTCCACCAAAGCCGCTGCACCTGGTGCGACCCCACTCGGGCTCCCTGGCACCCCTCTTCTCCCACCCCCGAAGCAGGGGTGAAGCAGAGCCCCGGGGGAGCTGCCTCAGGCCCCTCCTTTCTCGCTTTACAGCAGGACAGACGGACGCTGCGTGCCAGCGCTCCGTTTCCTGCCTTTCATTTTATACAGCGACGCTGCCGCTCCGTCGAAAGAGTGGTTTGGTTTCAGCGTTCGCTGGCCCGTGCCTTGGTGGCACCGCAGCAGCAAAGTCCCTCCAACCTGACCTCGCCTGTCACCGGCTCTGTCCCGACTTGCTGCTCGGGCTGCCAAAGCTTGGCTGTAAAGCAGACTCCAGCTTTCTGATTACAAATCATTTCCCCTCTATTCGTTGTCCTGAAACGGGATCTCGGTATCACCCTGCCTTTGGTGGAACGGCTTCAAGGGCAGATGTAGGGATGCGCTCGTGTGACGGGCAGAAGCCCCCAGCGAGCTCATCCAACACTGCTTGACGGGGACTTTTGCCGCGCTTGGGCTGGAGGGCAGGACCGGAGAGTCTGACACACCAGCAAGCGCTCGGTTTCGCTGGAAACCTTTCCCTTCCCTGCCACAAAGCCCCGCGCGATCTTTTTTTGCCTCTGAAGCCAAGGTCTAGATTTCAGAAACCTGAACTGCAAGTGGAAATTCCCTGCAGCGCGTTGATTATTGCCTCTCCTGCTGGCACTTGTGGCAAGGGGAAAAAAAAGTCACATGTCTTTCTGGACACACGTTTCGCCGAGGAGTCTTGCATCAGAGGGCAGAAACCAGCAGCCAGGAAAATAACTCCAATTACGGTAAATAAATCCCCAAATATGTGACAATCTGCCTTTTAAACAGGAAACAGAGGGGAATAAGCAAAGGAAGACTTTGGTCTAAACATTGCTGCCACCAGCCTCAAGAGCCCGAGAGCGAGACTCTGAAGAAGCGCCTGGGCCAAAAGTGTTTTACCTGAACTTTGCTGATGTGTCTCAAGTCCGAGACAGCTTCCTTCCCTGAAAGGAAGGGCGCCGACAGTTCCCGGCAACTGTGCCAACCTCCAACACCCCCAACCACTCAGAGGAGAAACTCTGGAAGGTCGGCTGCCACCTCTGGACACGGACGTGTCCCTCAGGAGGCTCAGCGGGAGCAAGCAGCTCGGCGCAGGAAGCCGCATGTCTCCCGAGATGAGCGATGCAGTCATCGCCCCTCGCGCCATTTCAACCCTTCGTCCTGCTCACACCGGGACACAGCGAGGAGCAGACATCGCTCGGCGAGTTAAGGATAAAAGCCCTTTGCCCAGGTGACATCTCAGCATCTGCTCACTCTAGAGCCTCCACGCAAGGCCGGCAGCACAGGGGAGGATGGACACCAGTCCCAGCCGGCCCTCCTCGGGGTTTCCTCTCCTGATGACAACTCAAACCCGAAGCAAGCAAGAGCAGCAACGCGAAGGGAGAGGAGGGATGAATTAAACAGCCAATTCCTCCAAACGTAAGGCCTTGGGAAGCGTTATGTCTTAACAACACCTCGCTAAAGACAGCACAACCCGGTCTCACGGGGCAAGGCACGCAGCGACTGCCAGGTGCACGCTGGCCATCTCAGCGTAGACATTTCAGTCCACACTCGCCATATGACGACCAGAGCCCTGAGCACCCCTGAGAAAGCCAGTTATGAAACTGCTCAGCTCCATCCTCCTTGCACCAAGCGGGCTGCGTTTGCATTACAAAACCCAGTCCCCCGAGCAGGTGGCGGGACCTCAGGCTCTGCTCTCAACGGGGCAGAGCGCTGCAGATGCTCGGCCGCCCCAGGATGCAGCCCCGCACCGCCACATCTTCAGCCAGTCGCTGTGCCCAAAGCCGCCGTGGCCCACGGGGCTGCCTGCTCGGCGGTGCCAGCTGAACTCTGGTGAAACACGTATTTACCACGCGAGGAGGGGAATTAGGAGAAAAAGATTTCAGTTCTGCTCCCCAGACAGGGGAACATCAAGCTGCTGCTTCTGCTATCTACAGCCCGAGGTTTATTAAGCTTTGCTTTGTGCTTAATTTTAATACTCCACCAAACCAAGGCAGCCGTCCACAGCACCGCTTTATTTTTAAACTCACTCAAACGCACTGGACTGCCTTGTCTTTGACTCCCAGCACCTTTTGTCTCCTCCAATATGCAAGATGTGGTTAGAGCCCCATGAGAGGCCATTGAGATGTGGCTGCAGCAGAAGAGCCGCACATGCTTCTGCTGAGTCTTTTTCTGATGCTGCAGTTAGCTCTTGGAGCAAAGCTGGGTCCGAGCACCAGAAACCAAAGAACCGTGGAGATGGTCAGAGTTGAGGTTCTGCTGAGGGCAGACACCACCAGCCTCTGCAACCTCTCCGGAGATATTTTAAGGGTTCACGCTTTAGCTTGCAAGCCAGAGCAGCTGCGGTCAGCAAAGCGAAACACGCTCCATCCAGCGCAGGGCCGTGCACAGTGGCAGGATGGCAGCGGAGCAGGCCGCTGGTTACCAGAGCACAGGCTGATTTCAGGGGGTCCTTTGAGTTCGACGTGCCCTCTCCAGCCAGGGCTGGGTGCCGAACACACACGCAAAAAGGAGTCTTGTACCTGCTTAGAAGTTGCAGTTGATTTGCACTAACCTACGGGTCCCTTCTTGTGTTTATCAAGAAGACATGGGCAAGATCAACACCTCAGAAGCTGGTGTAGGTCTCCAAGGAGCAAGCAGGACCGTGCACGTTAGCAAACCCTTGCAAAAGCTGTTAGTTAGGGGACACTCGCTGTGTAAGAGCAGTTCTCTGGGAGCCAGGCAGAATATCTCTACACCAAGCGGCCTGTGCCGTATTGCCCTACTCTACGCTGCTGAGGACACCTGTGTGGCAGTGCCAAGGGGACGGATGCTGCTCCGAATTTGCTGCAGGGAGCGGAGCATGGATCCTCCCTTGCTGCACCTCAAGGTTTCCCAGCCAACCCTACCTCGCACAGAAAACCCGACCACATTCCACTCGAGAAGACACGCCAGGGAGGGCTGCGAACCAAAGCCCGGCCTGACCCCGCCACGCTGGCTGCCCCCTCAAACCCTCCTCACGTCCCCCGGGAGCTTTGGCAACGGGAGCGCCGCTCAAGTAGCGGGTCTTCTCCTCATCCAACGGCCCGGGCAGAGCAGTCGTCCTACGGGCTGGTCACCCTGCCCTGCCATAACTTCCCTCTGGTTGAAACACAAGCCACTTTCCCGAATCCTCAGCTAAAGCGTTTGGCCAGAACCTCCCGGTGCCTCTGTGCCCCGACTCTGCTCAGCCCCGGGGGATGCAACTTCATTCCCTCCATGTGCTGAGGATGCACATATGGCAGCCCCCCCCCCTCCCTTCCCCTCCCCTCTCTGCTTCCACCTAAGCCCGACCTCCTAACAACCTCCACACGGCACAACGTGACCGGTCCGAGAGTGCCAGAAGGCATCCAGGTGCTGCAGCCTGATGCTTCACACCCACAGCCAGGCAAATTTGCTGGGATTTCCGGGAAGTGTCTCTAGGGTGCCCCGCGCTGCTGCACCCCCAACTTTGGTACGCGCTTGTTTGGAATGCGGGGCCGTTGCGGGGGGGGGGATGGGGGGGAGAGGGGAAGTTATTCTGGTGGTGGCCTATGAATAACATCCAGTGATTTATAGGAAGTATAATCCAATAATACAGTAAAATAAAACAGTGTGTCTGAGATGGGTTTGATTCCAGGAATTATAAAACAAATTATTAAAGAGAGAGAGAAAGAAAAAAAGCCTCAGAGAGGCCAGATCGGAGTAAATTGGGCACAGATGGGCTGGGAGGGGGTTTCTCTCTCTCCCCTCACCGAGATGCCCCTGCCGCAAGCACGGCTTCAATTAGTCTTTTCAGAAACCAGAGTTTTATTTCCCCAAATTACAGAATTAAAAAAAAATTAAAATTCTTGGAGTGTTTGTGGTTGGGATAAAGGGATCCAAACTTCTCTGTAAGTTGGTTGTACAGATGGCTACCAAACTGTTGAACGGGCCACCCCACAGAGGTCCCGTCCCAGCTGGAGCCCAGGATGGCCCAAAATGTTGGTAGTCGCCTACGTCCCATGGTGGAAAGCTCCATCAACTGAATGTCTCTGCCACGTAGAGCACCCATCTCTCTCTGCCTCCCTCCCCTGGCTGGGCCCTCCTTGCCCCATGGGTTTGAGGTCTCCAAGAAGCTTTTTCACACCTTGAATGCTCCTGACAGGAGGCAGCCAGAAGGTCAGAGGGGCCCTTGCTGGCTGCACGCCTCTGTGGACAATGGGGAGAGCGGCTCACTGGGAGGAATACGCCGTTTGATGCCGAACAGCAGGGGAAGCACTTCATGTGGGAATTCTTTGGCTTCCTCTGTCAGAAAAAACAACAGACCAATCCATCTCCCAGGGTCTTCCCAGTGCTGCCCGGCTGCACAGGCAGCTGAGACCAGCTCCGGCGTGCCTGGTGCTAGCCCCGGGGTACCAGCACAGCTCCGCTGCCTGCACTGGGCACAGACCGCGGGGCTCTGTCCACGCTCACCCGAGCCCTGCCGTGGGCACAGGCTGCAGGGGCCCGGTAGCCAGCAGTGACCTGTGTGGGTGGAGGCCACGAAACACCACGTGCCGCTCACAGCTGGCTGGTTCTGAGATCAGTTTCACCACCCCACTGCACCCCAAAAAGTCAGCGTGTCAGAAGAGCACGCGGTGACCTCGCACAGATTGATTTAGGGAAGAGCGGCAGCCGCTAGCAGCCAGGGAGGCGCGGGAGGACACATCACAAGTGCCATACGGGGGACCCGTGCTGGGGCACGGACACCCCGGAGGAACAAGGGCCGACCCACATCACAGCAAAAGAAAACAAGTACAAAGCAAAGAGCAGCAGATACAAACCGTTACGCACGAGTCCCCAGTCTCCCGTGCTGCCTGTTGCCTCACTGAAGGAACTGGGGACAGACCGAGCATCACCTGCAGCAAAAATGGGGGAAGCTGAGGCTGGGATGGGGCAGGATACGTGTTTGGCGTAATCCCGAGGAAGGAGGAGAAAAAGCGTTTATCAAAGCATTTGATTGTTCAAGTTTCCTTTTTCTCAATACCCAAATCTGTGATTAAAAGTTTGTGTTCACGGGCATAAAACTTTGTTAAAAGTTCCCCACGTCGAGACTGTTTTGCCGGTGACACCGCCCCACAACTGCTAGCACCACTGGATCCCAGCACGAGGGATTCATTAGACACCAGACATGGGGCAAGCAAGCAAGTTTACAAGTTTCTCAGGAGCAGCTGGAGCTCCAGAGACCTAGAAATACAGGCCGGGGGAGAGAGGGAGCAGCTATCCCAGGAGAGAACTACCCCCGGATAGCAGGGAAGAGAGGCTCTCAGACAGACCTCCCTCCCCGGCCCCAAACCCACAGATCTCCTCCTGCTACTGAGAGCTCGCAGCTGAAGGTCAGACAGGCCCCTGCGATGGGAAGGACACAGACACGCTCCCATCCCAGATTTGCAGAAAGGATTTCAGTAGGAGGAGATCTCTGGAGGTCGTTTGGTCCAACGGCAAAGTTAGATCCAGCTCAACGGAGCTGACGCAAGCCAAGCCCTGACTACGGCGAGCCCGGCTCGCGGCTCCCCAGTAACGCTTCCTGGCAATGGGGATGGAGGCAGGGTGGGACTGCTCCCTGCGCCCTCCCGGCCTCCCACACGGGCGGATCGGTCCCCTCGCACCCGCTCCCGCCGCTGCCCACGGCTACTGCAACCCGGGGAGGTGACTCATGTGCTGGGAAATGGAAACCCGCACCTTCCCGACAGCCGTTTCTGCCGTACGCTCCAGCCAGTCCTCTGCCCACAGCAACCCACACGCCGGGGAAGGAGCCAACACCCTCGGCCTGTGCTGGGCACTTGGTAATAATTCAGCAAACATTCTTGCTTGCCTTTTAAACTCCAGGCCCTTTGCTTCCCCCCCCTCCCACCCTGGCTTCTGCACCCAACTCTTCTCAATATCACAGCGTCGGCACCGAGCCCAACCTGGGCTGTGCCAGCACTCCGCACACGAGCGCTCGGAAATCACCAGGGCATTTTGCGCTGACAACAGCATTTGCTTTGCCAACAATAGTCCCCTGCGATGTTTTAGGGTCGCCGGAGCAAGGAGCCCTCAGGGAAATCCCCGAAGGGTGCCAGGCATCAGATGGCAGCCGCAGTGCCACCCGACCTGCGGGCATTTCACGAACACCGCCACCTGCTCTGCGCAGCCCGCAGTCCCCAGCAGGAACGGGTTCGCTTTCTCCAGAGATCCGAAAGCTGGGAGCAGCTGGCAGTTACCCACACAGGAGGCAGAAAACTCCAAGAATACTTATTTTTCACAGGAGATAAAAAAGCGCTCCCTTTCTGTCACTCACACACATCTACAACTCGGCTACGGATTGAAGAGCAGAGTCCAGTGGTCTGAGAGCTGGGATCGCTTCCAGCTCTGCCACAGGGGCCTGCCGTACAGCCCAGACAAATCTCTTCCTCTCTTTACCACCAGCTCCCGTCTGCAGCACAGACACCGCTATTAATATACCTACCGGGGGGCTGCGCAGAGGCATTTGCTCATTATCGTAAAGTACTTTGCAGCTCAAAGATAAACACGCCGTCGCTGGTTGGCATCTAGCAGGCGGGAGGGCAAGGCTGCCTCGCCAGCAGGACTGACACTTCCCCCAGGGCTTCCCTGGGAGAGGAGGGTGCCTGCGAGGCTGGCCAGGCAGCAGGCATGGCACACGGGAGCCGCTTCCCAGCCCTCCGGCCGACGCCGTTTTGCTCCATCGGCTGACCTCGGCCACTAACCTCAGCATGGCAAGTAGCCAACTGGCTCAGGAGGGAGACATCTTCCAGCAGCAGCTCTCTGGGGCTCAGCCTGATCGCCCACATGGTGGCTTTGACTGAAATCCATCAGCTGGAGGCCTCCATCTTTGGGATCTAAATCCCAAGCCATTGGCATGCGAAACACTGCTTCCTCCCACCCAGGGAGTTCAGCCCCATCCCTGCTCCCAAACAGGCGGCTCAGGCTGATCTGGGCACCTGCCACTGTGTGTGTTGGGGGACTGCAGGGAAACCATGTCCCCTAGAAGCACCATTTCAAACTCAGCAGAAGACACTGGTTTGGTGGCATCTCTGCTGAGCGACACGTTAAACCCGGCAATGGCAGAGAGCACTTACAGCCTCCAGGGTGGATGGAGGAGAGGAGGATGAGTAATACTAGATCTCTAGGTGTCTTAATATGGGGAATAGCCTCCAGCCTGGGCTTTCACATCACCCAGCTGCCTGTACAGACACAAGTGGTCACAGGCAACGCCACTCTCCCAAAAGCCAAGGCCTCCAAGATCCTCCCAGCCCTTCTGGTGCCAGCATGGGCACTGAGCAAGGCCCAAGCTAAATGCTGGAAAGGCAGAGCCGTAAAGCAGTGCCTTCCTTCTGTGCTTCATGACTCGGGCTCCAGGGAGATGCGATGCCGCCTCACTCCTCAGGTGCCTCAGCCAGCTCCACCAAGGTCCCTTTGCTGTCCCTACACACGCTGACACCCCCAGGCATCCAACCACCGCTCCGCGTCCCCATCAGTCTTCAGCAGATGAGTCCCCCCGACCCTTCTCCGTGAGCAACTCGGCCATACAGAGAGCGGCTGATCCCCAGCCCGGTTCCCCTAAAGCAGCACATGGTACCTTTGGGCTGGGAGTTGTACACTGCAAACATGTTGATTGCCACAAGCTGGAGCATGCGGGTGCTTCCGATGGGAGGGGGGCTGTGCTGCAGCAGGACCTGGAACTCCCTCAGGACCTCCTCGGCCACCGCAGGGAAAGTCTCCATCCTGCAGACAGAGAGAGAGTCTGTAGAGCGCAGGCTGTGCCCCCAGGGCGGTCAGTCGGCACAGCTCACTCAGTGTCACCTCTCCTGGGGAGGGGGGACCCCCTGGGGTGCCGTCTCCCATCCAGGAGCCGTGGGGAATGAAGGTGCAGGCTGCGACGGAGGCAGCTGAAGCCTTCCTTAGAGAGGGTAGCGAGGGATTGCTCTGTGACCGACAGGCAGCATTCCTTTGGCAGGAAAACACGGCCTTTATGAGTCATTTCTGACCAACCATTTTTTTCTACTGACTTCTACCAATCTGGGAGGGGTGCCAAGGGGCCAGCAGCTCACTTGGACCAGGAGCAGCCCATGGGACTCCCGAGAAACCCAGGCTACAGCAAACTGCACACACTGGTGCCACATTGCGGATGTGGCAATTCCAGCGTGTTGAATGTTGGCCAGAGCGTGCTTCCTCCAGAGGAACGGTGCAGGATCGGATCCCATGGCACCAAGCCCCATCCCCCCAGGCTACACACTCCCCGGCACTGTGATTGAGCCCCTAAAACTTCATCACTTAGAGGCCCACAGGACAGGGACTCGCAGACTAACGACTGGTCTCGTCTAGCTGCTGGAAGCGTTGAAGCTGGAGCTGGTCCCTGCAGCGCACAGGGCTGCTGTCGCTCATCAGGACACAGCAGCCAGCGGCTACAGTGCCACGGCCGGGGAGGGGGCGCGCTTTCAACACCGCTCGCAAGCGCCCACGGAAATCTGACACGTTTATCCTACTCTTCATCTGGCATCACTGAGGGAATTAGCTGAGGTTACTTATCAGGGCTGTCGGATCCTCAGCAACCACCCAACTGAAGCGGGGTCAAAAACTGAACTGATAGCAATGAAGAGCACAGTCAGTTCACGAAAATGACCGAGACGTGGTTGCCCACAACAGCCCTCCCAAAGAAAGTCCTCACCCTGGTATCCCATGAAGACAACTTCATAACCAAGAATCTGCCAAAAATAGTTTCCAACTACTGGGGGGGGGGGGGGGGAGAGAGGGAAGGGAGGTCCTCCCGTCCCATTGCCTCTTCTGCTGAGCTTGCTGTGTTACTTCTTGCTCCTACGCTAGAAAAAGCCACAGCCAGACCCAGCAAGAACAAATATCTGTTTCGCAGCGAGTGCCCGCTCCAGTTATCAGTGACATTGTACTACTGTGCCCACAGGGGAGCCGGGGAGCCAAAATCCACAGGGGGTGAGGCATCTGGAGCCAGGGCAGGCAACCTCAGGGGCCTCCATAGCTATTTCCTCTATCTTCCCCGAGAGATTTCAGATCTTGTGATATCAGCACGCTGCAGGCTGGATAGCAAGCCACTTCTGGTAACCCACATGGGCAATTCTGCTGGGCTTCCCCAACAGACTTTCAGGACAGTAATTTGCTCTATTTTTAAAGACAGAAATGGCTTTCTTCTTAACCATATTTCACGGATGCCTTTCAACAACCGGTTCTACCTAGCAGCAGGGGCACCCTCTCCCCGGGCACTGTTTGCTGGAGCAGTTCAAAGTCTCTCTTACCTTCCCAAAACATGGGCTGTAACAAACAGACTGCCTGTACTTTGTAGCTGTGCAGAACGGAGCAGCTCTGCCCGTTCAAATGCACTGCTCCCCCTGGAAGAGGCAACTTCCCTGCATTTGGGGCACAGCCAGGGAATTAGAGCAAACTGATTGCTTCTAAAGACTTCCTAATTTTGAGAAATCTCAGACCACATCCAGCATCTCCAGCAACATCCTCCTAGGGCAGACAGGACACTGGGGATGGAGGAGCCCTTTGCAGGATGGGTTGTTAGTGAGGAGATGAAGATTATTGCCATGGAACAACAACAAGAAGGAGTGAGGGCTTCCTCAGCCCCGCCAGCTGTGCTTTGATACCGCAGCACATCTGGAACGGCATGCAGTAACCCCACTGAGCTCAGAACCAGCAGGTCAGGAGCAGAGCGGAAGCTTTTAATAAATGGCTTACCTGTGGTTTTAGGAGCAAAAGAGTCCAATTAGGGCAACATCATCTTTTCCATACCTTTTACAGATAAATCACTGAAGATCCTGCCCAAAGAGGACTCAACTATTCCTCACCTTTTACCTATTTTAAGCGCGGAAGCTGTTTAGCAGGGCTGGACGATTTTCTCTTCCTGTGTCGTGGTATTACTTTCTAGTTCCCTTCTAAGTACTTCAGGGGATATTGTACCATTAAACATACTTGGGTTTTCTAAATGACTGTCCTGGGAAGCAACCGCCTCAAACCCTGCATCTTAATTTCACAAAGGTCTCAGGAGCCAAATGTGCAAGCAATCTCTCCAACATCCCCATTAATCCCCCTGCTGGCACGCGTTCAACCGGAGCTGGGCCGCGAGCACGGCCCCACAGAGCCGAGGACCAGCAGCTCCCCGGATGCTCTGCCCTCCAGCGCAGACACGCTGCCGTTACCAAACCTTTCACGGGCTCCTGCAGCTTTCCTCCTCTTTTCTGTGGGCAGGAGGACATCCAGTTCTGCCTCCTCACTGCAGGCCAGCCTGCTGCCCGCAAGCAGATAATCAGTGCCTTGTGACTCAGGGAGAGATCAACAGCGCTGGCAGCGAGCAGACTGCTCTCCTCCTTGCCCTCAGACAATCAGAGCTCTGACAAATTGGCCAGCACAGCTTCTGCTTCCCATTGCTTTATGAAGGGTCCAAAGTCAAGCTCCTGACTGGCCACCCCAAAGAGCGCGTTGGATGGAGCAAGCGCTGAGGCTGCTTGGCAGGGTCGGCGTGTCCCGCACTGCTGCGCTTCCTTGCTCCAGCAGGGAAAGGGGACATCCCCAGACAGAGGCAGGGAACTGTGCATCTGAGTCAAAAAAACCAACAGTAGGGAAAAGATGCCACTTTGCATTCACACGGCCTTCACTTAAGCGGCCTGAAAAAGGTCTCTCAGCCCTTATTTCCACAAGAGACTGAAGGAGCCAACAGAGCTCATGAAACTACCTCTGCTTACGAGGCACTGGCAGGCTCAAGCAGAGACCACCGGTGCCAGAGACCACCTGAACCCACGCAAGGTCTCACCACAACAGGTGCCCCATCACCTGAGAGCGAGGGCCAGCCCGGATCCGGAGGTGGGACATCTCCGTGCGAAGCCCCTGGGCTGCGAGGCCGAGCTCTGCTCCCTGGGTCAGAAGGAGGTCCCCCAGGCTGGGATCTCAGCCCAGACCTGTATCAGGCTTGCTTTGCTTCAAGGGTAGCTGTTCAATTACTTGAAACCAGTTTTTGACAGACATTGCCAAGGGCACTTCGTGTAAACCCATTCTCACAGCCAGGGCAGCTCTCGGCTACGAGGCTTTCGCTGAAATGGCAGCGAGGAGACGAAGGGCAAGACTTGTCTTGACACGCTCTGGACGGCAGCTTTCAGCCACTGCGCGGTTCTACCTCGATGGCTTTGTGCTCCTCGCAGGCACAGCCACTGAGAGCCCCCCGGAGCCACCTCTCCGCTGGCTAAGGGCGGGGGCAATGGGAGAGAGGGGGGTAAAACCAGAAATTAAGGGGGACAGAGCATGGTTAGGTGGTGGGAGAGAGAGAAAACAGCCATTAGTCCCTCCTGTGTGAGCATCAGCCTCTGCCAGGGGGTCCCGGTGCACAGGCAGGACCAGACCTTGAGGTGGGGGAAGAAAAAGCCCAAACAATAACCAGTGTGGATCGGAGGGCGGGTAAGGAGAATAAGAACCAGGAGGCTAGGCCTGCAAGAATTCACACCCTGTGCCCTCAGCTCCAAACACAGCTTAGTTGCTAACAATATTAAATTCCAAAAAGACTTGTAATGTAGGAAAATAAAATAAACATCCTGCACACTTACCCAATCCTGGTAAACAGCTTCCCATGGGCATGGAGAAAACTGAGGATGAACCTTTTGTTCAGCTGCATGGGAAAAAAAAAAAAAAGAGAGAGAGAGGAGAAAACAATTAAACTCTCTCCGATTTCCTGTGAATTAAGAATGTCCCCAGTGACAGAAGAACCTGGCCTGGATGCTGGGGGTGGCACTGGAGATGGGAACCAAATGGACATGCCCAAACTCTTACAAACATCATGCACACAGGCACGGGCAAGTGCCAAACAGCTGGAGCTGGAGCGGGGAGAGGCGATGGAGACACAGCACCCTCTGCCGGGTCCTGGGCTCCCTCGCAGGGCCACCAGCCCAGCGGGCACCGGCCCCGGGCAGCTCTGGCTGCCTGCGGGGCAGCTCTTGGCCGAAGGGTTCCTCCATTGCACCCCGTGAGCCCGAAGCGGAGCAAAGCCGAAGGGCTCATGCAAAAGGAGTCCCCCCTCAAAGGCAGCCTTTCCCACTAGCGTTTCCCACCAATGATGGGGGGGGGGGGGATAAAAAAATAAATAAACAACCAACAGAAGCAACTTGTTCAGTGCTCCACAACTGCGGCGGAGGCTGAGCAGCCTCTGGTCAAGGCGGAGAGGGAGCGGACTGTCCTCCTCCCCAGTGCTTTTCTGCAGAGAAGCCAACGCAGCGAGTTCGGCAGCGAAGCCAGAAGCACTTGTCTGTGCCCTGCCAGGAGCAGCTTTCAGAAGCGCGGGGGCACGGGGGTGACACTGCACCCCTTTCTTTAACTCCAGCCTGAAGCAATTACAGAGAGGGAGCCGGCGATCAGACGTATCAGAAAAGCCCCTGAAAGCCTGCAGCAGCGATGCCGCTATCGAACTACCAGAGCAACACGGGGCTAAGGGGACAGAGGGGGAGCTGGCTGGAGCACACGGTGTAAAGGCAGCTTCCTGCCCTCCTCAGCTCCAGTAACACCAAAACCTGACTTGAATAATTACTTACTGCTGCTCTAAGCCACCTCTGCTAGCTCAGCAGAGCTCCGGGCTTTCCCAGTCCTTATCTAAAGGGCTTTGAAGGAGGCTGTGGGTGGGTAAGCAGTCACTTTGCCTGGCCCTGGAGGTGGCTGTGTCACGCTAGGAGAGGACTGGCCTCCCTCTTACCTTCTCCACAGCAAGAGGCTTTTCCTCTCGCACCCGCGCGCCTGCACAGCCTCAGCGCGGTGAGAAAAGCCAGGCCCCGAGCACCAGGCGGGGAGATGCTGACCAGGAGCGACCCAGCCTGAGCACCACCGCTGTGCTCCCATTCACACACGATTTTTATCTTGAACCCCCTCTATAAAGGTCAGCGACGCCGCTTCCATTTACGGGGGGGGATCAGACGCGCAGAAGGAAGACGAGGTTACTGGGCAGGGCTGTGGCAATGCCCGGCCATGGTCATGCAAGAGGGTGCAAGTCGGCCACCGACCAGTGCCTCCAGGCAGCACCGAGCTCCCCGTCATGCCTGGCTGCAGGGGACAGTTACCACGGGCAGTCCCAGCTCTGGCTTTACCTCCCACCCTCGTTTGCCGAACCCCTCGGCTCACGCCATGACTTACGCCGGCTGCTCGGCGAGGTGCGATTGCTCGGTTAGGTGTAATTAACCCGGCTGCATTCCCGGAGGACCCATGCAGGAGAATGATGCCCTGCTGCAGAGTCGCTCCTGGGCCATGTGCGAGTTTAAACATAAAACCTGTCTCATAAAACAAGCCAGACCAATTAAACTGGCCCCCGCAGCAAGGGGTTCTTGCTTACTCACTATTTTACTGCTGCCCTAAAGAGCCCTTTCCACTGGAACTCGACTTTATTTGCCATCATTTTATTAACTCTGCAGATGAAACCCAGAAGAGATTGGGGAATACTGGGACAGAAGCAAAGCCCTTATTCGCCCTGACAGCAAATTTTGGACGTAGATGCTTCTCCACCATCCTCCTTAGGACACCAAGGCAACTAAGAGCTTGGAAGTGTTAGCGTATTTATTTCTTTTCCGGCAACAGCTCGTGGAGGGAGGAAGCTGGTTTGCGACCAGCTCCGTGGCTCCAGCTGCAATCACGTACCCTGACCCATCTCTACTGGGAAGCCTGCTGCAACGCTGGTTGGCACGCTGCTCATGGGGGAAAAAAAAGAAATCGGGGCAGAAATTTGTTGGTTATTTTTCCCCTCCCCAAGGCCCACGTTCACCCACAGCCCCGGGAGCGCTCACCCTGCAATCCCAGCACTTCTTTACTGGCAGCGGGGGAGTACCAAAACTCCCCACCTTGAATGGAAAGTGACGCCTGCACCCAGCAGGGACGTGCCCAGAGCGCTCCCACGGAGACGCCTGGCTCTGGGAAGGCTCCCCAGGACCTCAGCTTCGCCCCCATCTTCTCAGAGCAAGTTTCACGCTCAGCCTTTTCACTCGCAATCCCAAGGACTAACCAGTCACACTCCACAGGAACCAGTGCTGAACGGGGCCACGGGTACGTGCATATATATGATTTTTTTTTTTAAAGGAAGCAGGATACCTGCCTCTAGGAAAGAAGCGTGTTTCATACCTCTTGCCAACTTAAGCGCGAACACAGCAAGCGCAGGCAGAGACCTGTGTGCCCCAGCACTGTGGCATCTCAAGCAGGCACCTCTCACGCTTCTTCCACCACTTTTTCTCTCACAGCCTCAAGGTTTTGATGAGCTCATCACTTAACTTTGGACCTTTCATCTCCGAGTTCACGCTAAGGCCACGGGCTGCTTTGACTGGGCTTTTCTCTGAATGACTCTTTCTGTAGTGACTCACCTGTCCCTCAGTCTCCGGGAGCCCTCCTGGCTCCTCCCGTCAAACGCCGCTTCTCACGACGAGAGGGAAACAGTGACTTCCACCGAGCGGCCCGGCTTCAGGGCAGGGAGCAGGAAGTCCCGTCACCTGCTCTTCTGCATTCGCACGGTGGAGAGGAACACTTCCCCAAAGCTCTACGAGCGCGGTCGCTACCCTGACGGTGCTAGCATGAGACCCGCAAACTCCTTGCCTTCATCCCACTCACTGTGCAGTCCGACGCTCGGATCCCTCCAAGGGTTTCCCGAAAACGGTCCTTGTCTTCCCTTGGCATCCTGACATTGGCACAGGGCTTCCTGTGCACTTACATCGCTGCCCTTTGAGGGCAGCTTTGCTCCTTGGGCTGGGGAACCAAATTTGGCTGGTCCCAGTTGGTCACTTGAGAAGAGCCCACCAAGTAAGGCTTATACAACAACGAAACTATGTCAAAAAATGGATTTTGGCCCTTCCAGTTGAAAAGCGGGCATCACAGATATGGAAGTTATGAGCATATAGTGAAGGCATTAGTTATAAAAACAAACCAGCTGTCAAGAAGAAGAAGGGGTCCCTGCACACAGTAGTGCCTGAAGCTGAAAACAGCTGTTTCGGCTGTCATGAGTCAGCATGTGCAGACAGACTAAATCCACCTGGGAAGAGGCAACCTCACCAGAGGAAGCAGCCCACTGCTGCTTGGGGAGCATTCACACACCGCACCGCCAACCAAACTGGATTTGTTACCATGGAAGACATCAACAGTGACTAACAACTTCTCGCGGAGCGGCTAAGTGCAGAGATAGCAACGGTCCTGGAACAGCCAGCTCAAATCACCGAGAGGCCACGAGGAGTACATCCTGACAACACGCAGGACAGAGGTGGTGAGACAGCTTCAGGAAAGGTTTGTCATGTCTCGAGCCAGAAAAGAAGAAAGCAAGACCCAACCTCAAGAGACCGTGCGCTGATCAAAAAGGGTTGAAAACGGTGTCTTCCACCCCAGCACAGAAAGACTGGAAACGCCACCGGGGGGGGCGGGGGGGTTGCTGGAAAAGGAGCGCTACGAACCGGGCTGGGAAGCAGAGCCGCCGTGCTCGAACCCAGCGTGGACCCATTTGGCTCACTGCGAGGAGCGCACAGAGCTTTGGCACCTGAGCATCAGTCCCAGCTGTGAAGGAGGCACCAAATAAGGGAAGGATTCTGGAGCGGTGACTCCTGGGGAAAAAGTATTTCAAGTTAAAAATTGTTACTTCAGGTTTGGAAGTAAATTTCAGGATCTGGTCTTTATCAAGCGAGGCAAACTTTCTTCAACATCAGCAAAGCATCTGTGGAGCAGAAAGTGGTGTCAGAGTCAAAATAGGCTGCAAAAGACAAGTCCATTAATCAAGAGACCAGATGCAAAACTGCCTGTAAGAAATGCGCTGTCTCCACCGGAGTGGAAGGGACTGGAGCACAGCAGGACGTTCTCCTGAGTCTAGGGGTCTCCTCAGTGACAAGGGGTTGGGACACAGACCACAGAGCCACAGAGCTCCGCTCCAAAACACGTACCACACTCATCCCAAATATTTTCAGGGTTTCTTGGGCAGCCAGGCTTTTCCAGGCACAGCTTCCTTGCTGAGAACTGTGGGAAATAACATCCAGGCACCCAAATCATGCCATATTCTCACTCCCAGCTCAAGGGCTAGATATACCATGCTAACTATTAAGATAATTCCTCTCTTCCACAGGCAGCTTTACACCACCCAGCCCAACAGCAGCAGCGAGACCACTACCTCCCCTGGAGACGGCCTTACAAATACGAGCCTGAGCCTTTATCCAACGCCATCCCAAAGGTGCAAGGCACAGCTCTGCCCCTTGTTTTCCACGGCAGTATCCCACTGAAATAACACCGAGCGCTGACACAGAGCTTCCCGAAAAAACCCAAGATGCTGCAGTGGGCTCGAGTGGCGAGAAACCAGGAGGAGGTTTTTGCTGTTACAAGTGCAATCGCAACAAAGCGCTGGTGGGAAGTGCTTTGGGCAAATGGCTATCTACATAAAGGAGGCAAGACAAAAGGGCTATTAAGATTGTCTGGCATTTTTGCAGTATTTACAAGATACCCACAGAGATGTGGGCAAATTCCAGCTGCGCTAATTACCATAATCATTCCTTTTCATATACCACCTGCAACCACAAATGGATACCGAGCTCACCTCGGCCGCTTCTTGCCACGTGTCCTAGCGCAGGTTTCTGTTTAGCAGCTGCAATATCCTGCCCCGAAACAGATTAATTTCTGTAGCATTAGAAGCAATTCCAGTGAGAATCCTGATACTTAACATGAGACACTGCACGAAGGTAAAATCCAATTTGCTACGACACGGAAGAAAGAAGGAAACCCTGATGTATTGTGGCCTTGAGGCACAGAAAATTCACTTCCAGGTAAAGAGACCTTGAGACACTCCTGCAGCTTCCTGATCTTTTGGGCTGCAGCAGCTCCAGGACACATCTCACGGCTATAAGAGTTGCAAGTCAGTAACCCAGCAACGGAAGAGACATTTTGGAAGTCCCCCCAGCAAAACCGATGAGCTTTTGATTTTTCCCTTCATCACTGAAGGGAGCAGGTGAGATGAGAAACATAAGCAAGAAAATTGCGCGCTTTGGTAATCAAAAAATCAAGCAGTGGTAACTTCACTCACTGGCAATGAAACAAACATCTGACCTAGAAATAAATCTAACATTATTTAATAGCGAATTTACTAGTAGAACTTTCAATTTAAGGAAAGCAGGTGAAATAGAATATTTATACGCACGTTATTTCCTTTTCAACCAAACTTGTATCTAAGTTCGGTTTCTATAAATTAGTAATACACAACATTCTTGATAAAAATATTACCATTAAATAGATTAAAACCTGATTAAGTAACCGCTTAAAAAGTGGCGGCCTTCAGAGACCCTCACTGAAGTGGATGGAAAGAGGCTGGTAGAGACCCACTAGCAACGTTTTTAAATCGACGAACTGAAAGCCAATTCTGCTGCCAAACTGCCCGTGACACAAAGGCGAACGGAGCATCGAGTAACGATGGCTACAGCGCGCTCACACAAGCTTATCATAATCGCTTCAAAATCTGGGGTTTTCCAGCATCAAACGTCACGTTACGCATCTGGGACCGTGTAAAATTAAGTCTCCGGGACACTGTGCGCGAGGCAGCTTCTCCCGAAAGGCTCTAGGGGCTGCAGCGGCTTAGTTCCCAATGCAATGTCCAGTAAAAAGGGTTAACGCATCCCTTAGACGTACGAGCAGGCACTGGGCAGCACAGTTACATCTATATACGGCACTGGCGAGGCTGACACTGAAATATCGCGTCCAGTTCTGGCGCCCTTATTTTAATTTTTTTTATTTTTTTTTTTTTCTTTAAAGACGCTGAAAAAATTGGGAAGGGTCCAAAAAACCAGCCATAAAAGTGATTCAAAGGCTAGAAATGATGTCTCGCAGTGAAAAACTTAAGCAGCTCAATCTGTTTAGTGTATCAAAAAAGACCGGGAGGTGATTTGATCGCGGGGCACGAAGCGCCTCCATGGTACTTAAGGGCTCTTTGCACTCGCAGAATAGCAAAGCACGAGAACGAACTGGAAACGTTTACTCTGGAAATAAGGTATAAGTGTTTCAGAACCAGCGCAATTATCACTGGAACGAACTCCCCAGGAAAAGGGTGGATTCTCAAGGCTGGATGTCTTTCTGGAAGTTTTGCTTTAGCCAAACACAAGTTATTTGGCTTCACACAGGAGTAGCAGGGTGAAATTTAAGGACCTGCGATATACAGGAGATCAGACTAGATGATCTAATGGTCCCTGCTGGCCATAAACTCTATGAATCTACGCAAACATGCCAGAGAGTCCTCAGCTGAGATATCAAGTTAACTTTCAACACAAAACCTTTCACAAATTGGCTCTGGTGCTGCAGGTCGTTCAGGATACAAGCTCAGCTCTTCAAGGCTGCATCTGGTTAAGCACTGACAGGGAGATGACCCAGGCAGAGCCGTTCTTTGTCCAGCAGGTAGAGGAGGAGGCCACGTGCTGTGCGCTGAAGCGGCCCCAACCAGCAAAAAGCAGCTTATATTCAAACACATGCTGTTTGCCAGGAGTAAACAGCATTCCCTTCCTGCAATAGAAAACCGACACCAAGAAACGTGTGATGAGTTCTGGTCATAAGAGATCTCCTGCCGATGTAGCTCAGGGTGTTGTCAGCCTTCTTCGCTACTCCGGAGTAGATTATTTGTGGGGTTAAAGCACGAAGGAGAGATAATATGAGCAATTATGCAAGGTGAAGACGGAAGAGATCTAACCCTGAAAGGCTTAGGGTGGAGTTAGGCCAACAGAGAAGACATTTGGACAACAGGCTTGAGCGGAGACGGAGCTTCCAGGAGGATGACAGCATTATCACACGCAATCCTCACACTCCCGCTCTCCCAGCCCTGCTCACCAGCAGGAATAACGGCAGCCGCTCACAGCCAGCCTGTGCCCCAGGCTCCCAGTGCCTGGAGGTAGTTGTCCACTCAGCCGCATTCCCAGAGTATTTCTGGAGCCTCCACTTCTACCTGAGCAGTATATCACAGGGCATGAGGGCATCTCCCTCTCCACTTTGAATCGTGCAGCAATGAAATCTGCTGGGGAGGAAGAGTAGAGCCAAGGACAGAGGAAATGACACAGATTCCAGCAGGTTCCACTCCCTGATCCTCCGGAAGGAAGTTTCTTTCCTAATACCCACCTCCACAGTGGATACGAAGCCTGTCTGGAAATGGCTCATTCAACACTGAAGAGAAACAAGCATTCCCCATGGCAGAATTAAAAGGTCCAGCTCTGGAAAATGAGATGCCCATCCCAAAAAGTGTACAACAGACAGCAGAAAAAGTTGGCGTGGGCCAACTTCAGACAAAGATCAAGGTTAGACTACCCAGAAAAAAAAAAAAAAAAAAAAAAGCTCAAAAGAAATCACTGCCTCCAGCCTTCACCCTGCTCTGGGGGAAATTTCCCAGCCCTGCTATTAGGCATTTTACTTCCTTTACCTCTACTGCCAATTCTGGCAGGATTCTCGTGTGAAGTGCGAACTCGTCCTCCCCAACTCACCCTGCGGTGCCTGGATCATCAAATCCGCTGCCACGAGAAAGGACTAATGTGCAGCAGCAGGAGGGGGTTTGGTTACACACAAATCCCTGGCTGATCAGCACCAGCAGGAGAGGAAATGAGGAAAGAGTGACTGACAGGGAAAGGCGGTTTCTGGATGATTGTACTTGGTTTTAGAGTATGAGAAGCTTGTTGGAACTTGAAGTCTCGCCCCCCCTCACCGCAGCCTCTCTGAGCACTGGGATATAGCAGAGCCCCTCGCACAGGCATAAGTCATTCATGTCCTTGTAGCGCTCCCACCTCTGATCCACCACGATACTTCTACACACATTAGCACCAGATGCCCGTTACCGGAAGGAGAACATGTCGGTGTCTCTCCCATTCAAGTAACATTAGTCCCTGCCTTGTTCTTCACAGCTAAATAAAACCACCGACATGGTCTTAAAAAAAAAAAGAAAAAAAAAAATAAAAGATCAACACCAACTTCTGGAAACTCTTACCGATAGCTTAGCCTTCACTTTCTGGGTAGTGACAAAAGGTCAAGTTGCGCTGGAAAGCAACATGTGGGTTCTACACGACATGCGTGCACAGGCTAAATCAGTAACCAGGCTCTGCGAGCTCTGCCGAGCTCCGGGAGCTTTAGCAGAGCAGCACTGAGCATCCACAGACGATCGCGAGCTCGGACAAGGTGCGGCAGCATTTCTGGTTGGATTGCTAATGCAGGAACTGCAGCTGAGAAGGTTTTTTATCAGCATTTTAAAGTAAAAAAAAAAACAAGAGTTTATTAAAAAAAGTGCAGGGAGGGTGCACAACTGGCAGGCTAAGCTGCATGGCTGAATGTCACGTCTCAAACCCAGAGAGGCTAGAAGTGTGGTTTTAGCGTTTAACCAGTTTCAACTGCAGCCTGGCACTCTTTTACTTCCTCCGCAGAGAAGTCTTCTCACTGCTAGGGGAAAGAAACCAGCCTTACCACGCGAAACCAAACGGCTAGAGTAAAAATAAAGCCCCAAGGTGGTTTGGTGACCGAGGTCACATTAGGAGGCGGAGGGGTTGCAGGCTGGGGAAAGCACTCAGAAACACTCACACTGCCAACCGAGAAAGATTACAGAAAAGGAGGTAGGGCACAGAATTAACAGGAGTCCAGCAGTAAAGAGGCTGAGAAGGCTCTTTCACACGCCACCAGCTCCCCCATGCTCAAAACAGTTTGTAAACCGTTTCCTAAACACAAAGGGAAAAAAAAAAAACCCCAGACCTGGTCCTGACCTCCACGAATGAGTAACCAAACCCAACAGCTTCCTGCCAGCTTGCAGGAGCGAGGGAAGGAGACTGCCTGGGCAGGACAGAGGGTACTCCAGATTTCTCCCCCTCAAGTCCCGCTTTGGACACAAAAATCAAGGATGCAACACCTCTTGCTGCTTTTCCATGTGGGTGGTAGATAAAGGACAGAAGTAAGGAGGTGCAGCCTCTAACTCGGCTTAGTAGGATTACTAATGCCTACGATTCCCACCCCAGAGAGCTCCTCTGCTGGCTTTTGTGCCGCAGGGGAGGCTCAGCCGGGGCTCGCAGCGTTGCAAAGGTGCGGATCAAATACAAGCAGCAGGCTGGAGGGGAAGCACTGCCTTCCCTTAACAGCAAGGGCAGACCGTAATGCAACAGACCACAGACGGGACCACTCGCGTCAAATACTAAAGAGCACTTAACCGTAGAGGAGACAAACTTCCTGGCTTAACGCAAGCCGCCTTCCTGCACCAAGGTGCCGATGGCAGCCTGATCCAAGGCCTTGCTGCAAGACCTTGTGTATATCCCGTTGCCGGCTCGTGCGCTGAGAAAAACCCAAGGGGACAATCCCTTGTGTGTCCCCTCCCTTTAGGGACACACCTACGTCACCGCGCTGGTGTGGCTCAGATGGTTAACAGGCGTGAGAAATGGCTTCAGCAGAAAAGCCTGCTGGGCATCTCCAATAGCGGCTTCCGTTCCCTCCACTCTCTGCACGGGCATATAGCGTTGGGTAAAAAAAGCCCTGAAAGCAAGCGAGAGTCAGCACAGGCTTCCAAGGCATCGTGTGCAGCCTGCACAGTTACCTTTTTGGGGAATCGTGTCCCAGCAGCAGGGAGAAGGCAGACATGCCTGCACTTTCAAAACTGCCCATCTAAACCAGCAGCGCAGCCTCGGCTGCCTGGACTTATTTTCCAGATTAGAGACTCCTAAAAAAGGACCATCTTGAACAATTTGCCCACCTGATGAGATGGAGGTAGCGAACGAGGGAGCCCTGTACTTCATCCGGTAGGGATTATTCATTAAGAGTCTGCATGGAAGAGAAAAGATCAAGCCTCATCTTCCCCTGTCCCGAGAAGAGCCACCCAGCCATGCTGGCAGTCAGAAAAATGCTCCCACCAGCCCGGCAGCAGACACTCCAAAAACGATGAGTTTCCCAAGCAGCCTTTTATCCACGCATCCGTATGGAAGAACAGCCATCACTATAGAGAAACATCATTTCCTGTTTTGCCTGTCACTTATTTCTAGTCACATGTAATGGAAAAAGAGTTACAAGGTAGGAAAAGAGCTGAGAGTGAGGGAGCTGCTCCGAGTAAACAGGTGTGCCTCTGTGGTGTATTCACACTGGCAGAGTTGGGCCACGCTCACAGATGCTCAGCTCACACCACCGCAGCCTTTTAACAAACCACATGCCCCGAGGACCACAGGGAGTGACAAAAAGGCAACCCCAACTCTGAACATCGGCCACCACCACTCCCAGGTGCAACTGGCCCAAGCAGAGGACAGGCTGATGGAGCAAAATGGCCAAGAAACCCCCACCAAAACTGCTCCTAACATGAGGTTTTATCCCGCCGCCCCCTAGAAGCGCCCCTCTCCAGACGCAGAGCCCCAGAGACAGCTCTCCCAGAGGAAAAACTCCACCACCTGAAACCAGCCAGGAGAAGGAGCCAGCCCAGTCACCCCAGCAGCTGCTGCCCAAGAGGAACCAACGCAAAAGGAAAAACAGATGTGAAATGTGCAGGAGCTGACAAGGACAGTGACTCTTCGCTAAAGACACATGGCCTCTGTTGAGGCAGCCCAAAAGTGCCTTCTCCAGCCTTGGACCACAGCTGGGCTGCAGAAGGGTAAGTGGACGCAGCATCATGGTGCACAGGTGAGGCAGGAAAAGTCAGAAATAAAACTAAGCAAGCAAGAGGAACTGAGAAAAACAGAAGGTGAAAATCCTTGGAGATGCCTCATCTCACAAAGAAACAAATCAGAGCAACGTGAAGATGGCCCCAACCAGGCATTGCGTGGTAAGGTCTCAGTGAGCTGAATCCCGACCTAGAGGGGAAAAAGCAGGACAGCTCTCACAACCGCCGCTGCTTTGAGAAGTGCGGAGGACCATCCAGCTGCAGAGGACCATCTCCCTGCAAGCGTGGCACTCATCTGATTTTCTACAACTTGGGAGATGGAAGGAGATGAAGGGGTTCAAGAGACCCACTACTCATCTGAAAGACAATACAAACAAGCAGCCAAATAAATACAAAAAAGCACCCAAAGATACGCACTGCTTACAGCTCCAACATCGCCACTCTGTGCCCTGGTACTTACACCCATTACCAGCACAGAGTGACACCTCAACATATAATAAGTTCCCAAGAAGAGCACAGCAGGCGATAAAGAAGAAACACAAAAGTAAGAAACCTTCTATATTCAGCATATGAAAGAACTTTGTCCTTTTGGTTTTGGTAAACCCTACTGGTAGTATTTATTGCTCACTTGTGGAAACCCTGATACACCGTCCATGCCCCCTGCTGCTGAGAAGAAAGCCTGCATAAAGAAATGGAGGTTAAAACCTGCTCTGAACTTCAGAGATAATGATCCCACCGCAGTTTCTCTGTTGTTGCAAAGGGGTTGCTGCTCCACGGGCACCTAGTACCAGGGGAACGCAACATCTCCGTCCCTAACCAGCAAGCTGGGGGAAAACGGGAAGGTTCCTGAGCCAACGCAGAAAGCTGAGACAGCGGATCTTGACACTGGCCTTTAGCTTCCCTGAGAGCTTTTTGGGTGGCCCTACCAAACTTTTGATGGCTCTACAAGACTGACCTCTCGCAAAGAGGCTAGGAGACTTAATTCTTTAATGATGCTAAAGTATTCAGACATCTGGAGAGAAGTATTATTCAATTACTGTTGTGCCAAGGGAAAAACTCTCTTCCCTAATCTTAGCTGCAGCTATGGAGTAATCTCTGTTAGTGCATGCACGCTGCGTGATAACACAAGGAAGTATCTACTGCAGGGCGCAGGCAGCAGGCAATAACTACTGTGGGAACCTTAACTCAGCATTTCCTGACAGGGGTGATTAAAATCTCAAACTCAGTGTAATATTAACACTTTCTCAAGAGACTGACAGCACATTTGCCCTGTTTACGTTACCAATTCACAGTCTGCGCAGTAAGCTGCATACGGTACTATCAGATTTAGGATTGATACAGACTCACGGCAAATGAAACCAGTGGTAGAGAAGAAGTGTCAGAGACTCAGCTCAATTTGCCCTATCCAGCTGTTTTTAAAAAAAAGCAATATGGCTGTTCATCGTCCAGCTTCCTGGTTTGCATCTCTTATGGGAATCCCACACAAAGTGACCTGATATTGTCAGGTAAGCAGGGGTCAGCCTGGACTCTCCTGCCACTGCACGCCTACAAACACGCAAGGTGTAACGGACCACAGAGAACAGCCATTCACAGAGTGAAACCCCAAAAACGCTGCGGGCACAACAGACAAAACCTTAAGCACCAAACAGCCAGGCTGCAACACAAACGCTTCTTCAGCTGGCTTTGAAACTGTCCCACGCCCCCTGTGCCAGCAGTGCCAAACCTGGCTAATGTGGAAGGGACCAAACGGAGGCGCACGCTCCTCGGTGTGGACAGACAGTACGTTCTTCTAGTTCTGCACCTTCCTAGAAAACATGATGTAGTAAACTGTGAAAGAAGCAGCTATGCCAAACCTCCACCTAGACACACAGGGCCGAGGCAAATTGCCAGCTCCGCACGCCACCTTCCCTTGTCACAGCGGCGGCTGCAGAGTGAGCTGGCCTTCTGCAGACCCGCCATCGCGCTTTACTAACTCCACACAGCTGAAATACAGTAACGACGGTTGCGTCTTTGTGTAGGGCTACAGAAGGAAAAATAAAGTCAGCGCTGAGAAGAGACACGTGGGCACGTGCTGAGCAGCCTCTCTGCTCGCCGACGGGGACAGCGTGCACATCGGCAGGTCCTGGGAGAGTTATCATTCAGCATCTCCCCGCCAAGCGTGCCACCACATAGGACTAGCACCTGAACGCCTATACAATGAAGAAAGGGACCACTGAGGACAGAAAACATCCCAAATCGATTTCTTGTCACCTGTGAAACAGCCACAGTAAAAACACCGGTCACTTTTGGTTTGGGCTGGGTTTGAAGCAACAGCCTCCGTTTGAAAGGCAGAAGGATCCTCTCTCCCACGCTTCCGCCCAGTACCCATCCAGAGCTGTTAGGGTCTGCATTTGCGGTGTTATATCTGCTTCTGGGAGCTGAACACTTTCCTATTCTACCCTGTAAAATTCCCTTCTCTGGCCCAGAAACAGCTGCCGAAAAGACTGACTTCCGAGGAGCTACCTGCAGAGCACAGCCCTCGGTACAAACGAAGGAACACAGCTTGCCTCAGCCTTTTCAAGGGCTAAAGCTGGCAAGGGAAGGAACCAAGGTGGCAAGGGCACAGTTTAGAGTCATTTCCCCAAAACGACACGTAAGCGCTGGCACACGTCCCCCGGGAGCAGAGCTGTTCCCTTCCGCCCGGCCGGGGGACGCGGGCAGAGGTGCTGCCAGCATGGGGGCTGCTGCCTGTCCCTGGCGCAGGCAGGGCCCTTCCGAGGCCAAACAGTGCCACACAGTGGCAACACACGCTCTGCTCCGCTCCTTTCCAGAGAAGGAGCTGCAAATCACCCGGCGATGCAGCGAGGAAGAGGGTTAAGAGGCTACAGCTTCAAGGAGCAAGGAGTCCAGAGCTTCCCCAAGAGCTGCTGGCTTTATCCAGCCCGCAGCTTCACAGCACGGGAGCTTTGGCAGCGACACAGATTTAAGTTTTCCTTTCCACCTGGTTATTTTGGTGACATGGCCACAGCACAGCTCCACAAGCGGCTGTGCCAACACAAGTGGAGCGCTGCACCGCAGTAGGCACAGGCAGCCCAAGTACAAATATTTTTGCCAAAAGCAGCAGCGCCCAAACCTGTGCCCTCAGCTCCCCCTGCCCTTTCGCCATTGTATTTCTGATCATGCGGCCTCTGGCTATAAGCGGGGAAAGCTTTCCACGAGCCAACGTTTCAAATAGGTGAAGAAATCAAGACTAATGGTAGTAATCAGCCACACAATCTGCGCAGGCATCGCCAGCAACCTGCACTCCAGAGAGCGCAGCCCCCCCACTGAAGAGAGCGAGGGCAAGCTCTAGCAAACAGTGCTGCGCTACAAACAACAAGGCATCGCTGCCCCCCACTTTGCGAGCGGTTACGCTCCCTCACATGGGAGCGCTGCAACAGAGAAACTCCCAGCGCCTCAAAAACACTCACAGCATCTTATGTCAAAGCATCTTCGTCAATGATTTATGGAGAGGCTAAAGCTTGGCATGTTCCTTTCAATGATGCTGAGGAAGCAAAGGTCTCCAGAAGAGAAGCTGAGAAGAGGGAAAACAACCAAGGGCAGTAACGTCTCAAAAATGCTGCAGCTATGTGCCAGAGCTTATCTTTCAAAACTCCAAGACTTCACCCCAGTTCCACCCAGCTGAAGTCACAAGCTAGTTATAAAAGCGCAATCGTATCTGCGAAGCTCTGGGCCCCGCAGCCTGCCGAGAAGGTCTTCCCAGTTCTGCTAAACTCACATCCTTAACAGCCATTTTAGGACAGGCAGCCCAGAGCTCCCTGGCAAGTTCTCTTACGAGCCGCATGTGCCAAAGCAGTGCAAGGATTCCTGGAGGATGAGCTCCCAACCACCACTGCCTTCGCCTGCATTCCTGTGCCTGACAAACAGAGTTCACTCGGGCTCCTCTTGCAAGGTACAGAGCTCAGACAGACTCACGAGAGATGCAATTAGTCGATTCGTTTTTTATCCTTGCAAAAGAAAGGCACCAGTCTGACCCCTCAGCAGAACCAGTAACGCAAATACGATACCTACACTGCAAATTAAAACCATGGTTTTCAGGTTCCCAGTGCAAACCTCTGATCATCTGGCACTGGGACAAGTGACCCACTTCCAGAACAAGCCTCGGAGCTTACAGGGTCACTGTCAACCCTGGTCTTCAGCATCTGACCTCATTTCCCACCGGTAACCTCACCCAAGTTAGAGCCCTCAGCAGAGACATTTTAGAGCATCTTCTGTTTGTGCCTCTCCTATTCCATATCAGCCACGCCAGCACACGCTGCCAAGAAATGGATGGTAACAACATGCCTTAAACATGAGAGGCACGAGGTCACCAGCTCCTCAGCCTGACCCAGGCACAGCTCCCATAGGGGAAGCCAAAACACTGGAAAATTTAGCAACAGGAAAGCAAAACAGATCCAGTGTCATTCCACTGCATTCCAAACACATGACACCAAAGCCAACTGCTGCCTCCTGCGGTACTCACGTCGCTGGGGCTGAGGTTCCCAAGACCGTTGTCCTGCTCAGAATCCCTGCCGGACTCGTGGCCCTGGGAGGAGCGGGGGTGGGAAGGATGGATCCAGATCTCCAGCCGCGTGGCATCATCTCCAACTTGTCGCAGTGTGGATTTCTTGCCCTTCCCCCGGCGGCTGGGGCTCAGATCCAGCACCTGATGTTTCCTGTGCTCCATCTGCTCAGCCTGGGCAGACACAACAGATTCAGATCACCCAGGGATCAAAGTTCAGGAAAAGTACATCATTTTATTTACATGGAGAAAATAGCGCTTCCCCCTGCTTCAGAACCACAGTAACTCACTGACAGGTCCAGAATTTGCTTTCTGACCCTGGAGGACAGTGCAGGTGAGAGGTTTTCAACTCCAGCTGCCCCGGGGACAAGAAGAGCTGTGTCCAGTCCTAGTGGCACGTGACAGCCAGTGTGCTGTATCTTTGACTTGTGTCCCTCTGGGGCACAAAGGGACTGAAGCCTCTTTTGTCCACCCCCATAGGCGTGGGGCACCTCTGGGATACGGCAATGATCATGCCGCATGCCACGGCCACGCTGCAAACCACAGCAACCTACAGCTCTTGCTGAGCTTAGCTGTTTTACAGTTTGTGACCCAGAAACGAGAGATTCAGCTGCCCAAACAACCCCAAAAGCAAGCTGAGGAGAAGCAGAAAACGACATCACCATTCCAAAGGCTGTGTCTTTCATCTGACTCCCAACGTGGAATTTCTTAGAAGTCGGTAAGTGGTGACTTCAAGTCCAAAAGCCATCATCACCCTTGTGTCTGGATCACAGCTCTCCAGCACAGGAGAGCCAGCGCGGGCAGCTGCAGTATCCTACAGCCCAGCTCCAAGACTCACCTTGCGTTTTGTCTCTTCAAACAGACTCATGAGGCTCTCCTTGGCCGTGAGGATGGGATTGCTAGCTGCCAGACTGCGCATGTAATAGTAGACGGCATCCAGCTTTCTCCTCTGCAAAAACACAACCAGACTCAGAGCTGCCGCTCATTCTGGGGCATTCAGGGCCAAGCCCCCGTATTCTTCGCCTTCCCTGTCCCTCAATACACGTGCCGCCTCCCTCTATACTGCCTGGGACAGACCGACATGCCAACAAACAGTATGACAAGCAGGACTTTGAACTCTCCAGCCACATTCACAGCTACATACAACCACCAGCACAAAGCACAAGCCCTTTGCCAGGATTAGGGAGTGCAGGTGACACCGCAGCCTGCGGACTCGCTTGCTCTAGTCCTGAGACTGCTACAGAAGCCATTGACCCCAAGGCTCACACAAACCAGCCTCTCACCCAACATCACAGTAAAAGACTGCAGTATAAATACCGAATTCCTGACAGTTCAGGAAATAACCCCTTTCAACATTACCATGAATATGGAAATGACTCCACGTGAGTTTTACAAACAGCAGAGGTCCTGAAAGACTGAAGGGCTTGCCAGACTCCTGCCAGCAGTGGGGCAGGATGCCCCCATCTCAGCCTGCCGCTGGGCTAAACCCCTCCTGCTCAGGCAACTTCTCGGCAGCTTTTTCTCCCACAGGGAATACCGTGAGAAAGCACATCCCAAGTCTTTATGCTACCAAGACACGCAGCTGTGGAGGGTTTTGCCCACATGCTGCTGGCTTCATAGGCCACCACAGAGAACAGGACACTTTGCTGCTCCAAGCCCCACACCGGGAGTGAGAAAGGTCACTCCCAGCCCCAAAGGAAATGCTCTTCCCAACCCTGCAGTTTTGAATGGCTCTGCTTTAAACCTACATTTTGCAGTGTTGCGAATAGGCAGATCCCTTCCAGCCTGATACTTCCATTATCTGCTGACAAATCTTTCTTGAAGCAAGTTTTCCTGCATGGCTGGAGTAGCCAGCAAAATTGAAACCTAAGAAAGTTGTATATGGATGTCGCTTAAACCAGTGCCCACAGGTTCGAGGAAGACACGGCAAACAAAACCAGCATCCTCATGACAGTACAGTCTTGAGAGCAAAAATCTCACGCAAAACTTCAAACACCACCCACTTTTAAAACATCTGCACTCTCAACAGCCCACAGAACAGTCCCCAAAATGCCGATAGCCTGGGGGGGAAGCGTGTATCTAACAAAGCTGCCTGAGGCCACGGCAGCTGGAACCCACAGAGCACATCCTGCCATCAGCTTTTTTCTTTAAAAAAAAAAAACACCAAAAAACCATCTGGGAGCACTGCCCTAAACAACGCCTTTCTCCAGCAGATGGAATCTCACAGCGATCCCAGAGGCACTCTCTATGCTTGCTACATCCTTGCATGATAAGCATCTTACCGTGTAGATGGCCAGAAGCGCCAGCTGGTTGTATGGGCGGCCGTTTTTGGGAGCAATTTGCTGAGCCTTCAGGTACCAGCTGAGGAAGGAAAGAACCAGAGAGGAAGAGTTACTGAAAGGACATCAGGTTGCCTCCCTTGCTGTTAAGAGCACAGAATTCCCCCCGCAGCCTTGGCCGTCCCGCAGGGAACAGGCCCTTTGCACAAGTGCCCTCTGCCTGCAGGAGCGTGCACAGGCAGCGAGCCTGCACCCGGCCTGGAGGGGCAGCTGGGGCACGGGACAAGAGAGAGGGGCAGATACAGCTGCAGAAGGAAATGTTCTTGGCTCAGCCTGAAGCCAGAGCCAGCAAGTGCTGTCTCCGCTGCAGCCTCTGACACAGAGAATATTTCTCCCTCCGTCCCCTTTTTAGCTCCACGGCAGCTGGCACCAAACCCTTCTGGTTGCTGAGCTCCTTTTCAATATTTTCAAGATACTTGACCATCCCAAGAAAAGAGGCACCCGTTCAGTAGCAGTCCATTTATCCCTCCATTCTCCTCTCTATCTTCCCTCAACTGTATTATCCACTCTCCAGCTTATATCATGCCACACAGATCCACCAACACTGTTCAGACACACCAAGAACCCGCTACGTTCCCCCCAGCCTCCCTGAGATACCAGCATACTCCATGACGTCCACAGACCCCAAAACGGACAGCTTTCCCTGCCCTGTCCTGCTAATCTCCACAGATTTCAGGGCTCCATCGCCCATGCTGGGCTTACTTGCCCACCCCACCAGTCTTTACTCCAGAAAAAAAAACATCAGAAAAACCAAGAGTAACATGAAGTGCCAGTAAGGAACTCCTGATGCAGTCAGAATACATGGACACACATGGGAACCTCTCCTAGCTGAAAAGCTACCAGAAAATACAACAGCCGTTCTGCCAGCCTCAACAGCATAAACCCTCCCTGCTGCAGGATCAGCACAGAACAACTTCCACGCTACGTGGCTGGATCTACTGGCTTGCTCACCGGGACAGCGGAACAGCCTAGGCCACATCTTACAGCTTCACAGAACCACAATAAAATAAAAAGGCATGGAAAGACTTCTTTGGCTAGAGGCAAGTTTAAGCGTGAGATGAGATACATCCCTTGTAGAGAGAGGAAGAGCTGTGCTCAGCGCTACAGCGAAGAACACAGTACCTGCGTGCCTTTCCGTAGTTTGCGGTGTCATTTGCTTGTTCTCTGTATCGGCAAATGTCCCCTTGACAAATCATACACCTCTGAGCACTGATCAGCGCATACTTCACCTGGAAAGAAGCATTCAGTACATCACGTGGGACCCGCGCAGCGCTGGCTCACCTGCAGACCCAGTGAGCACACAGGGACTGTAGAGAGCTAAGAGGAGGTCGCTGGCACAATGAAGGTCTCACAAAAGGGCAGCAGAATTAAATGACAAGGCTCTGTGGCACCGGTTCAGCATTTGTAAGGGCAAGCCAATCCCCTAAACACCTCCTCTCTTACAACAATGTCCCATCTCTCTCCAGAAGAGAGTTGTTCAGTCCGTGACCAATTTGGGGACAGCTGTTAGACAAACGCCTCTCTCTGGGAATGGAGCTGGAGTAAAATATCCCTTCCCAGCTGTCCCTCGCACCTGCACTCACAGCTCAGGGCAACACGCTGTCAAGTGTCAGGGAGGAAGCGCAACTGTTAGCTTTCCTTGTCCATTATTCTGGCTTCCACCGACAGAAATAAGAGATGTTCGATATCTAAGGCAAAGCCAGGGTACCTTTGGACACTTCTTTCCCTTTATTAGCCCTGGTCACAGAGGAAGCTAAGAAATGTTAATCCACCAGAGTTGGTTCAACAAGATCTCTAACAGATTCCCTGCAAACATACGGACATCTGTTCAGAGTACAGCTGCCTACCTCTTGGCAAGGGCAGCACATCAAGTTCAGCACGTTGCGTAAGATTAACAGGATAAGAAGTCTCCAGGAGGAAGCCAACCTACCATTTTCCTCAGAGGCTTGCTGCGGATGGCCATGCCGTCCATATAGTCCTCTAGCTTGAACTGGTACGACACCTGCAGCTTCTGGAGTAGGCCATCAAAAAAAGAAGTGCCCTGCAAAACACGCACATACTTGGATAGTACAGTCCCTCTGATGACAAGTACAAAATCACCACACCATCCCTGCCACGTGGAAGAAAGAAGGTCCCTCTCCCTGAGATTTGGGCTGTTTTCTCTTCAGAAAACAAGGAGGTCAGGGGATCTCCAACCTCAGAGTTTTTCAAGACTGAGCTAGACAAAGTCAAGACTGACTCGATCTGGTGTTTGAGGAGTCCTGCTTTGAGCAGGAGGTTGGACTAAAGCCCTCCAGCAGTCCTTTCCCACCAACCTAATTCTATAAAACACATCCTCTCGGATCTGTCAGCCTGCCTTCTACAAAGAATAAACCGAGCTGCACAGTTTAACGGAATGACTTTTAAACAAATTTGATAAAGATGGCACAAACACCTCGAGGAATGCTTCTGTTTATTTCCACTTCAGAGCATCCGTTTCACTTTAGCTTAAATCAATTCCTAATTAACATAAACCACACCAAAACAAGCCTAGTTTAAACTGTAACAGATGTCCACCTGGACCTGCACCTGCCACGCTAAACCATAATCTGTCTGAGCATTCTCCTTGCACGAGGACAGCCTAAGGCACACAGAGATATGAACAGGATCAAGAAGGCTAGTTGTCCAGTTACACCATCCCATTCTAAACGGCAGCCAACCCCACCCAAAGATTTAGTGGAGTTTGGGGATGTTTCTCTCTTCTTACCTCGTCCAGAAGCTGGAGCAGTTTGTTCCGAATTTCTTGGGCATTTTCCCCCTGAGGGTCCTTGAGAAGCTGCCGGAATTTCTCAATCACCTGGTAAAACGCATTCTTCCACAGCAGCTGGTCCACGTTCTGGGTATCGGAGAACTCGATATCCATCAGGATGCACCGTTCATACAGCTGTAGCATCTCCACCCTACAGCGAAACACAATCAGCGGTCAACACAACGGCAACTGCCCAGCCTGGGCCTGAGCTGCCAGGGAACATCTGCTGAGCCACCTGCTGCTTCTCATCCAGCGAGCACGAGACGTCAGCAGCTCGGCCCGCTCGTACGCTATGGCAAATCGATGCTTCCACACACGTCCCAGAGGGAGATGGGAGCTCTTGCAATCAAACACTCTTCCTGCTCCAAGAGGGCAAATCTGGAAGTACCATCTCCCTCGTACGTACGCATCAGAATGGATGAGGGTCTGGCAAAGAGCAAGGAGCTCTGCTACAGCTCTGAGAACAGCAAGGCACCAGTGACTCCCGATAATAAAACAGGGAAAGCATGCACTGCCAGGCTCTGCTCCTTCTGAGCACAAAGTCTGGCTGCTACAGGCCAGGAACAAACACTTGGAGAACCAGAGGGGCAGGAGAGGTCTTGCCGTTAACAAGATCCCCACCTCCCTTCCACCCAACCAAAATAAACAGCAGAAACAGAGACCCTGATTCTACAAAAATGAATGAGAGCTGGGAATGTCACACCTGAAGGAAATAAAACCTCAGAGTTCCAGGAATCACATTCCCCTCGCCAGCTACCTACAGTCTTGCCTGGATGCTGGAGCGGAATTCCTCCCCCGAATTTAATAAAATAGTTGCAGGCTAGAAACAGCACCGCAATATGTGGAGTTTATAGTAAAGGGGATCCTCAGCTGTTACTGCCTTGGCAGCCTTATCCCTTGCAATGCTTTCAACACTACAGAAAACAGTACAACAGTGTAGATGGTAAAGCCTGGAGTGAAGCCAGGTGGCAATGCCTGGAAGAGAATAAGAGAAGGATGCTGGCAGGTTCCTGTGCAAAGCACAGAGCATGGTTCAGCTGCCCACCTCCATGCAGTCCCCAAACCCTACACGCACACTCGCACAAACACCAAGCAAGAGAAGCAGATGTTTCTGCAGATGGACATCCGATAAGCAGCACTTGCATCCAAGAGCCCCAGCACAGCTCCACAGGCTGGCAGCACACACAGGCAGGAGACACACCGAGATGGATGGACACGGCTCGCAGGGACGGGGCCAACCCTGGCTACGCTCTCAGGGCAGGGTGGGCTTCACACAGGCCACAGCAGCATTGCACAGTCCTTCCTCTCCCTCCAGACAACAGCTCTGGGTGAGCTCCACACCTTGAGAAAGACCTAAAACCTCCAGTGCTGCTTCAAGCACAGACACATCCCACCCTGTGGTCTATAGCTCAAGTCCCCAAAACACAGAACAAGCCCCAGAATGAGCTTACCTGCTAGATTTGCTTCCAGTCAGCTCTGAAAATAAGTCTCCGGAGAAGCCCCAGAGACATGGAGGTCACAAGTAAATGTGAAAGATGCCAAGTAGAAACTTCCTACAGCCATGTTAACTACCCTCCAGAGCACCAGTGTCACTTCCCTCTCGCTGGCATCACCAGACTATTCCCCCTGGACCGCCACATGTCGCAGCATCGAGTGGTGTCAAGAGCAAAACTACCCGGCACTTGAAAGGCGCTGTCACCGTTACACAGGAACTCAGGCAACACTTCGCAAGCACAAGCCGACAGTCGCCGCCCCTGAAGCCCGCGACGCAAATCAGACAGCAGATAACTGAGGACAGGTAAGAAAGCAGAAGTCCGCCAGCAAATACTGAAAGCACATGAGAGCACTGTAACTGAGAGAGACCAGCTCCAGCAAGAGCAAGAACGGCCCAAGAGCTGCAGCGGGTGCTCGTCCGGCTCCCTCATGTCCCTGCAACGCAGCGAAGGCATTCCACAACCACAAAAAGCCCTGGCTTAGCTGCCAGCCCAGGCAAATGATATTTTCACCCACAGTTTCCTTCCAATACCCACACACCATTGGTACATGACAAACAGTCCCAGCACATCAGAAGCTAGCAAGCCACTGCCCCATCTCCCAGTCTCCAAGACATCAACGTCTCCAGTATACCAGATCCCCAAGGAGACACCATTCTCTGGAGAACAGTTCTGGTGACAGTTCACCCTGGAAATGACTTGGTCACACACCCCTCTACACCACAAACCTCAGCTGGGCCATCTTCTCCAGCCCCTCTGGGCTGATGCGGTCTCTGGAAAGCAGGTTGCTGAGCTGCTGCTCCTGGTTCCCAGCCTCGCGGAGGAGTTTGCTGAGCTCCTGCTGCTGCATGTTCCGCATCTGTTGCTCCATTTCGGGACTCAGAGGAGTCGGGGGGAGTGGGCCGCACAAGTACTGCCCCGCCTGGCCGGGGTACCCAGGGTAATAGGCTCCCGGATACACACCGTTGCTTGGACCCATAGGATACTGCAGGGAGTATCCGCCATAAGGATACTGGGAGCCTTGACCGGAGGCTCGAGGGTAATAGTAGGGGTTGTCAGAATTTTGGAACTTATAGTAGGACGTCTGGGCCTGGCGGGCTTCCCCCCAGGAAGTGGGGCTCACTTCATCGTCCGTGTCTAAGAAATGAAGCTGAGCAGTCTGGCTCTTCAGGGCAGGTTTTTGGTCCGGGTTGTTCGGGTCCCATAGCCTGCGAGCAGTGCCACCTCGGCCCCTGCTTCGGGGGCCTTTACTCCCAGCCCCACCGAGCAGAAGTCTGGGCCCAGGGTGACTGGGTTCGGGGGAGCCCGCGGTGCTGGCAGAGAGGTCTGTGTTGGCAGGCAGGAACAGAATCCCACGGCCCCTCCCTTGGGGCTTTCTGCTCTGGCTCCTCGCCTCTGAAGTCTCTGAGTCATTGCAACTAACAAACGCCTTCAAGGGCTTTTTTTTATCTGTATCTGTCAGACTGACATCTCTGTTCATAGTCTTGCTGTCAAACGTGACTCGAAACGGTCCCTTGACTTCCCTGCCATTGCTGCTCCATTCACCCTCGCTCCTAGAAGCTCGACTCTGCTCTGAACGCTTTTTCTTGTCTGAATTCCTGCTGGAGACATATGCTTCTGCCTCATCAATTCTGTCATCATCCAAGGAGTCAGTGGAAGATGCAGAGAGCTGCTTCCTAGGACGTATTCTCTCTCTGGCGCGCTCCTGCCGCCTCTCCACCCTGTCCACGAGTGGGGCTCCATCTACGCTGTTGTTGCTTCCAGCTGAGCTTGTGCTGCAGGTGCGGTATCGGCTCCGCCGCTTGTCAGAGCGGGAGTAGCGTTTGGTAGAGCCCAGCTTCCCCTGCATCACCTCATCGCCTGTTCTCCTTATCCTGTCGCTTCGCTCTAGTCTTCTTCCTTTTTCTCCCCTTGAGGCTTTCACTCCTTCCCCTGCCTGGCTCCCCTCTCTATCCTCCTTGCTTGAATTGATTTTTCTGTTATTGTCTTTTCCAGCACCTTTCTCAGTCTTTTCATCTCTCTCGACTTTCAGCTGCTCCATCTTACTGGTGACTTCCTCGGTAGCTGACCGCAGGGCTGGTTCTTTAGCAGCTGAATGCAGGCGTTTCCCAGGCTGGTAGATCTGCTGGTCCGGCTTCTTGGTTTTCCTGGTGGTCTTGGGACACCACTCATCTGGAGCGGGCTGCTTGGACAAGTTCTCCTGGCTCTGAAGACCACCTTTAGTCTCCGTCTCTTCATTTTCCTGCAAAGGACCGTCCTGCTTAGAGCTGTCACCTTTGCTGAAATCCTCCACGACCGGAGCCTCTCCTCGCGAAGGGCCCTTGTCGCTGGCACTCTCCTCTTCAGCTCCGCTCCTCTGCTTCTCCGAGGCCTCATGCTTTGGTGGCACGAGTTTGCTCCTCAGCCGGGAGAGGCCAGGCTTGTAAATTTCCAGGTCTGGACGTCTGTTGTCTTTGCGATGCCGCGGCTCCTTCGCTTCTTTCATGTTTTCTGGGGAAAAAGGGAGAGAAGAAAGTTACTCCCACCACAAAACAGCCAAGGACAAAAAAAATAAAAAAATCACGTCAAATATTCGAGGAGAAATATTAAGTAAAGGCAAAAAGCCTAACACCCTCAGGGCAGGTCCAAGAGAACAGATCCGAAATTCTCTGACTGGCTTTACAGGAAATGACAGAGCGAGAGTAGGAAATGAGAAAGTATAACAAAGCTGCTCAAATCCTTGGCCTGACTCACTTCCAAAATACATCCCGCAACCGTTTTGCCTCAAAGAGCCAGCAAGCCGAGAAAGTGACAGAGAAAGCACAACGCATGACTTGAACACTCTGATGCAAGTACCAGACGAAAAGTTTTAGCATCACAGGTTTCAGCAGAGACTGCGCGCCCGCTGCTGGTGCGTGAGGAGCCTTCCCCAACAGCCCCCTGCTCTACCAACAAGCCATTTTAAGTCAAAGATGCATTTTTCCCCCTTGCTTGCAACCCAGTAACGTTTCTCTGCTCCTTTATGTAACTGTATTTACACAAAAACTCGTTAGAGAGCACAGCCTGGGTGAAACGTAATTAGATATTTCACCAAGCCGGGCTGTTACACGCTGTATTCCCCCGACTTTACCCTCCCGTCAGACCCTCGCACCAGCCCGCGCTACCCAAGGAGGCCACCGCGACCAGGGGCCAGGTCGCGGCGGCAGCAAGGGGGTCCCGGGGTGGGGGCAGAGACCGACCCGACCCCGGCGCAAAGCCGCGCCAGCTGTCTCTGCCCTCCCCGGGCGACCCCTGTTCCCCGTGTTTGTGTGCTCTCACCCCGGCGACAACCGTGTCCGGGGCGACGCGGCGGCCCCCGCCGGGGGGCCCGTCCCGCCCCCGGGCAGGTGCCGCTGAGGGGAGGTGGGGAGAAAGGCCCAAGCACCACCACCACCACCACCACCACCACCACCACCCCCGGCTCCCACCACCGCCCCGCCGCTCCCCGCCACCCCCTCACCTCTCCCGGCGCGGGCCTGCGCCGCCACCATGTCCCGCAGCTCGGCGGCCGAGACGCGGACGCGCTCCAGCCCCTCCGCCATCTTCCCTGCGCCGCGGGGCGGGACGGGCGGACGGGGGCCGCGCAGGGCCAAAAACCTTCCGAAGCGGTCCGCGGCGCGCATGCGCGTTGGCCCGTCCGCGCAGGGCCGCGCACATGGCGGCGCTGGGCGAGGTGCGGGCGGCGGAGCGGCGGCTGGGCGGGCGGCTGCACCGCACGCCGCTGCTCACCAACCGGGGCCTGGACCGCCTGGCCGGCCGAAGGCTGCTCTTCAAGTGCGAGCTCTTCCAGAGGACCGGCTCCTTCAAGGTGCGCGGGGACGGCGGCGCCCCTCCTCCCCCCGGGGCAAAGGGCGCTTCTTGTGCCGGAGAAGCTCGCTTTCTGCCGGCACCCACCAGCCCTCGGTGCAGACATGGCTTCTGCCACCCTTAGAGGGTGGTGAGGCACTTGCCCAGGTTGCCCAGAGAAGCTGTGGCTGCCCCATCCCTCGAGGTGCTTCAAGACCGCACTGGACGGGGCTTGGAGCAACCTGGTCTGGGGGGAGGTGTCCCTGCCCAGGGCAGGGGGGTTGGAACAAGATGATCTTCAAGGTCCCTTCCAACCCAAACCATTTCATGATGATTCTGTGACATTCCCTACCTGTCCACAAAGCCCAGCACGGCTCCCAGGCAGCGGCACTGAGAGTGTTGCTCTCTCCTTCCAGATCCGCGGCGCCCTCAATGCGGTCAGGAGCCTCGTCGAGGAAAGCCAGCAGACTGGAAAGGAGCTGCCCCGGGCTGTCGTGACGCACAGCAGTGGGAATCACGGCCAGGCGCTCGCCTGTGCAGCTCAGGAAGAAGGTAACACGTACCCCAAGCTCCAACTCCGTCCCAGAGAGCAGCCGGGCAGCAGGCACAGGGGTAAATGCAGAGCTGGTTCCTGGGCAGAGGCAGCTCCAGCTGCCCAGCTCTGTCCCCACGGAGATAAGCAGGGGTGTCCCTCACCTGAGCACTGGCTGCTTGCGGCTTTTTGGCTGTTGGATTTGCCTCTTCTTTTGCCATACAGGGATTCCTGCCTATGTCGTGGTGCCCCGGACAGCCCCACACTGTAAGCAAGATGCCGTCCGTGCCTACGGCGCCACGCTGGTGCCCTGTGAGCCCAGTGACAAGGTAAAGCACATCGAGATCAGCCAGCGACAGGGCCCAGCCAGACCGAGAGACGCCATCTGCACTCTTTCCCTTAGTCCAGAGCCGAGACAGCAGCTCGCATAGTCCAGGAGACAGGAGGAGTCATGGTGCACCCCAACCAGGAGCCGGCGGTGATCGCGGGGCAAGGCACCATCGCCCTGGAGGTCCTGGAGCAGGTAAGCGCACAGCCTGACCCCGACTCAGGGCTCTGCTCCTCACAGGCGGGGGCACAGCAAAAAGGGGGTACCCGAGGTGCCAGAAGCACTCGCGCTTCCTTTCTGCATAGGCGCCCGAGGTAAACGCAGTGGTGGTTCCCGTCGGAGGTGGAGGAATGATTGCAGGAATAGCAGTTGCCATCAAGGTAGGCAACAGCTTATCTTCTGGGAAGCGATGGCTGCATCTCCCCCAGGAAGGGCAGGCCTCCCAGAGACAGGCAGCAGCTTTTCTCTTCAGAAACGTAGAGAAATCTCTGGGTGCCTGGGGTCTGCAGGGCAGCAGCATGGTGTAATTAGCCCCCTGCATATACAGCAACAGCGGACAGGCACACACTAATTTAAACCGAGCGGCTCCTCCTGCTCTCCGCAGGCTTTGAGACCAGACGTGAAAGTGTTCGCTGCCGAGCCACGCAATGCAGATGACTGTTACCAGTCCAAGGTGAGAGGGGAACTGACCCCCAACCTTCACCCGCCAGACACCATCGCAGACGCAGTTAAAACCAGCATCGGACCAAACACATGGCCCATCATCAGGGATTTGGTTGATGATGTCCTGACAGTCTCGGAGGAAGAAATCAAGGTAAACACTCCCAGCTCCCTTCTCACGGTCGCTGCCAGCAGGCAGCTGCCTGCATCCACGCTCTGCCCCTCCGCTCTCCCAGGGCAGCACAAGCCCCTGCGCACCACCGCAGCTGTGCGACACCCACACTGTCTCCAGCTGGAAAGGGCTGGCGGAAGCTCTGCTCTCCCTTCCCAGAGCGCTGCAGAGAGCTGTGCGCACGCGGTGCCCTCCGCAGCCCTGGAGCAGCCTGTACTTGCTGCTGGGATGACAGCTGCTGCTCTGTCCCGACAGCGAGCAACGCGGCTGGTGTGGGAAAGGATGAAGCTGCTGATTGAGCCAACAGCGGGTGTGGGAGTGGCGGCTGTGCTCTCGGAGCGGTTCCAGGCAGTCCCCCGGGACGTGGAGAACGTTTGCGTCGTGCTGTGCGGGGGAAACGTGGACCTGAGCTCCCTGACCTGGCTCACAGACCTCCCTGGGAAAGCGGAATGAGAACGGAGCCACGTCTCAAGTGGCGGAAACCTCACTCTGAATTTTTACAGTCTGGTTTGTGTGCTACTAAAAACAGATAAACAACCCCAAATGTTTGAAAGTTTTTGTGGAGGGATAAGGGAAGCTGGCATTGGTTTCTACAGCACAGAGCCACTTGGTTCCAAAGCAAAGGGTTGTTACTGGGGGGGCCTGGAAGCAACCCGCTGCCTTTTCTCCCCTTCCCAGCCACCCTGCTCCGGGACAGGCCTCCAGTGAGCTGCGCTCAGTCACTCTCCCCAGCTGCTACTTCGCCTTTCTTTCTCAGCGTCACCAATAACTTCCAGCAAACTCCTGTCCTTGATACAGCAAAATCCCCACCACTATGGCAAGGCTTGAGGGAAAAACACCAGCCCCAGTGGGCCAGGGGCTTCACAAGAGAAGGGGTGTACACAGCCTCCCCATTTGGCCTCTGCAGCCGGTCGCCACCAAGACACGGGCACTTAGATGTTTTTTTAAAACATTTTCCATTAAAATAAATAGCTGTAGCTGGTACCTGAGCAGCAGCTGGCGAGACAGCTGCCCCTGTACAGACCCCAGCAGTAATACATCCGAGACATCAGTGCTGTCCTCGCTGTGCACGGGCTGAGAACAGCGTCCGGAGAGCTAAGGCACAACCCTGCCTTAGCCGCGCTGGAGACTTAATCCATTTCCACCTCCTGCACTGGCAGCGCACTCTCGCTCCTCACCCACGGCACGGGCTCCGGAACATGGGGGTCAAAAGTCCATTTAGGAAAAACGCGCTTGTAGAGGTTCAGCAGCACCGTGTCCTGGGACTTTAGCTGTCCATCAAAGTGACACTTCATGTGACCATGGGTCCCTAGGCAGAAAGCAGAAGAGGCCATTAGCTGTCTCTTCGGCCCAGGAGGACCACATCCTGCCCAGTATGGCAGAGATAAAGAACCAAACCTACCTAATGGCTCCTTGATGTGTCCTCTACGACCCCACTTTGTCCTCAGCTCCACTGGCTTAAACCACATCACATCCTCTGGAGAGCGAAACACGAAAGGCAGGTAAGAATCAGGCTTTGCTGCACCAACACAACCGCTCTCCCAAGGGCAGGAGTCCTGCTTCTGCATCCCCTCCTCCCACCACACAGAGACAGGCTGTACCTCTGTTAAAGAACATGTATCGCACGACAGCCGTCTTGCTAAAGATCTTGAAAGGGTGGCCACTGAGCACCAGCCGCTTGATGACGATTCTGTCCGGGTCCACAGAAAGCAGAGAACCCGTGGCAATGAGGTCGTGCATTCCTGCAAGGCAGAGCCACTAATGCCCTGGGGCAGTGACACAGAAGGTGTCTCCATCACCTCCTGCCCCACCACAACCCCCTTCCCCAAATGGGTCCAGGCCCAGAGTAATCCCACCACAGCAGGGACAGACAAAGGTGATATTGGGGATGGAAATGCATTAATCTTCTCAAACAGCATGAAGGGGACAGCTTTTTCAAGTCATACTTTGTAGACAGATGCACTTGTTAAGTGCGGTATAGGAAAGGCTTGCTAATGTTTTGTTTCCCAGACGCCCCCTCTTCAGCACTTACCATTACTTCTCTGTTTAAAAAGAAGCACTGAGGCAGGAGGGAAAGTGATGGGAGCGTAAACAGTCACCACCAGGGCAGCATCCGGGCGCAGGAAACGCTCCAGCTTGTGCTTATCAGCTAGGACAGAACAGCAGTGATCAAGTTCAGGCCAACAGCAGTCCTCGGAGCTCTGGGAAACCCCATTGACCCCATTCTTCCCTGGCAAACAGGCTCTTGCACTTTAGGAAAACAGGTGACAAACACCCCTCCTCTGCTGGCACAGACTATCTGGGAATGACGGTGATCCTCTGAGCTACCAGCTCACTGTGTGGAGCCTGCCACCTCCTTGCCTGGACCAGTGAGCCACCTTGCCCAAACCCTTCCACTCCCCACTATTTAGTTCTTCCCCTGGAAGCCTCAGAGCCTAGGAATGAGTCTTCAGAAGAGTCCTTCAGCCAGGTTCAGACACCACGGCTAAGACATCACAGGCTTCCTGCCCTAGAAACCCCAGCTCAACCTCCCGGCACACCTGTGCCCACCCCAGCGGTCCCCCACAAACCTGAGGTGTGCTGGGAGAACAGGGGGGATGCTCGGAAGCGCCTGAACCCACAGTGAAAGATGAGCTCCTCCTTTGCCTTCACTGGCTCACTGTTGCTTGGATGCCGCCGCACCAGGAAATTCAACACGGACATCTGCAAGAGAGGCAGCACTGTGAGGGGCTCGCTGAGAGCAGGGCTGGCAAATGGTGCTCAGAGCAGAAAGCAGTAGGACACTGCAGCAGGGACAAAGCCGTTGGCAATGGCTTCCCTGAAGACTGCTGATCAACAACGCAGACACCTCAGCCAGGCTCAGACACTCTAGCCTGAACGCCCCTGGCAGCTTCAGCCTGCTCTGACCAAGGGGAAGGTCCTACTTTGAAATGCAAGCAGTGTGGGGAGATTTCAGCCCAAACCCTCTGCAGCCAGAGCCTTTCCAACCCACGCAGCCTGAGGGAATCAGGTAAGGAGCTGCACACCTACAAAATATCAGCAGGGCCATACTTAGTCACCTTTTGTTCGTGGGGAAGCAGCGAGAACAGGACTAGGGGCTTCCCTTCTTTGAAGCTCTCCATCACTGAAACAGGGACATTGCAGACATGAAGTGTAACGTACCAGCCAACCTGCCAAGGGAGCGTCGGTTATAAATATTTCTCTCAACAGAAAAGTGTCAGAAGTAACATGTGCCTGGGTTAGAGAGGGAATCCAGGAGAACAATTTTATCTGAACTCATGTCTTCATGCTAAGAACCAGCTGGCTGAAAAGATCCACCCCGCCACCTCCCTGACAAGTCTTTCCTACTAGGAGCAAGGGAACACGGTAGGAGAAGAGATCAACAAGAGAAGAGGGCGCTACCGAGGCTCCTTCAGTCTCTTCTTTCTCTATTTGCCGGAAGAGGCGCTTTCTGGTTTGGGAGAAGTTCTGGAACTGGAAAATCCTGGCATAATCCCTTGGGAGATTCTCTTTGGGGTCCCATGGAGAAGTCCGGAAGCTCTTCAGCCCCCTGTACTTCTGGAACCTAAAGGACAGATAACAGAAAAGACAAACTACTTCACCAATCGAGGTGTGTGGCCAGCACCTTCTGTGGTCCGCAGGGACTCATGCCTTCAGAGAGGGCAAAGGGAGCAAAGCAAATGTTAGCTCTCAGGAAAGATCTTGGTGCAAAGAGAACTAGAAACAACAGCCAAGTCCCCAAAAAAACCTTGCATCAGGGCTCTACCATCCTCCTCCCTCTCCCGGGTCAGGACCCAGCTCTCCTTGCCACCCGGAGCTGCCCAGGACATCCACTGACCCCCAACTAGTTCTTCCCCTGGAAGCCTCAGAGCCTAAAGATGTGTCTTCAGAAGAGTCCTTCAGCCAGGTTCAGACACCACGGCTAAGACATCATAGGCTTCCTGTCCTATCTCACCAAACTAGACAGAAGGGCACCTTCCAGCACCTCTCCCAGCAAGGCATCCTGTTTCTTACCGGACTCTGGCAGGTATGTCACGTGGCGTGTCCACCTCATCCGGAAACATTTCATCCATTCTCTCCTGTTTGTATCTCTCCAGCATCTCTTCATCTTCCTCCATCTTCTCATCGTACTGGTCATCCCGCAAGCACTCGGAAACAGTCATGGTCTCACATTCCTCCTCTGCATGTTCCTCTCCCTCCTCGCTGCTTTCCCCCTCCTGCTACAGAGGACAACACAGAGCCTGTGAGCACACGTGCTCCATCGATGTCCATGCAGCACTGCAAACCCTCCGTGTACTCGCACTATGTGAATCGTGAGCCGAGCTACACCACAGTGCCTCATTTCGGTATCTAACAGGCCAAAGAAGCAACATGATAGACACAAGAGATTTAACAATAGAAATCCAGGCAAGTCCTGGCACTGTGTTGTGCCCTTGCATGGAGCAAGCCAGGAGGACAAGATTGCCCTAAGATATGCCATAACGGCATGGAGGTCACTGTAGTATGAGCTCTTGGAATCACCTGGGAAACTGCCTCTTCCATCATATCATCACTGATGTCATCATCTTCATCTCCATCATCATCATCTTCCTGACTGCCCTCCTCTTCACTGTCCACAATCCAGGCAGCCTGGTATTTGGATGTGCCTTTGGGGACCTTCACCACCTTCCTGTTTGCCTTCAGAGAAGCTGTAGGATTTCCCACCAAGAGTTAATACAGGAACAATTCTCCTTTCCATCAGCAAGATTTATACCAGCAGAGCCAAGATCAGCTCTAGACCAGAATCGGTTTTCCAGCACAGAATTTGTCAGGGTCCAGAAAAGGCAGCTAAAATGTAACCCTGCTAACCGCCAGGCAAACCACTCAACCCGCTACTCAGGTGATGGTACTAGGAATGGAAGTCCTGGGCTCCCAACTAGCATATTTCTTCACAGCCATCGCGGTGGCAGAGGGTTTCTAACAACCCTCTTAACAGGGACAAGGAAAAGGTACAGAAGTATGGCTGCTACTCACCCTCTGCCTCTTGCAGTTCTTCTTCAGTAGGCCACGTCTGCTCCCCTTCCATAGCATCAGGAACCACTTCTGACTGCAAAGACTCCTGCTTGTTTGGATCTGCCTTCATCAGGACCTTAACATCTTCCTCCATCTCATCGGTACCATTTACAGAGTCATCCTGAAGGGCAAGAGCAGAGTTTCCAGCTGTAAATACACCTAATTCAAGCTAGCAAACAGTGTGAAGTGAAACTCCTTTCAGTATCACATTCATTATGCTGTAACATAACGTTCGTTACATGCCACCTGCAAGGAATCTCAGCTCAATGGCAAAACACAGCCCTGCTAGCTCTCTTGATAAAACTCCCTTTATCCCCGCTTAAGCACCTACACCCAGTTGTATTTTCCTGATGAAAGTTAGAAACATTGTATTCTATTGGGACCAGCAAAGCCCTGACCTCCCACGCACCTGTATCTCCATGTCCTGACTCCTCTTCTGTCCTTTAACCACTCGGGGGTTCAAAGAGAGGGGGTCCGGGGGGGCATCCACCTGGCTCAGCTGGAAGTCTCCATGCCCCACAATATGCACCAGGCTGTTCACGTCGAGGGTCTGTCCCCGGACAAAGCCGGACACTTTCAAGGTCCCAACCAGGTCGCTCTCCTGACCGGGTACAAACTCAGCAGCGTAGGCGAGCAGGTGAGCCCGTCTGTCCCGAAAAGCGAGATGCCGCTGCTTCTGGGTGGCGAGGTGCCTCAGCAGCAGCGAGGACTCCTGCTCCGTGTTCAGGGGGAAGAGCTTGGCCTCTGGAAAGCGCTTCTCAATGGCTTTGGCCAGTTTCTTCCTGGCATCTATCCGCTTCTTAGGTGGCAAGTCAGTGCCCCCTGGGACAGCAAGAGCTACCAGGCAGTGCATAGAACAGAGTTCAGGATCAGACGGTAAACATTCCTATACACCTTTTACCAAGCATTAACACAAACTCAGATACCAGCAACCCAAATAACCAAACAATAGATTTATGCCACAAGTTACAAAGGCAGTTTCACCCACTCAAAAGAACAGTCAGGACAAAGAAACCTGTCTTTAGAGGTAAGATTTTGAGACTAAATGAGACCACGGAGATAAGGACCCAGGAACTGAACTTAGCAGGAAAGTATCTGAATGCCTTTGCTCTGCTCACCTGAATGACCGTTACAACGCCAAGCACCACCACGCACACAGAGGTCTAAACCTAGAACACTCCTTTTATCTCCAGCACTCCCCTACCAGGGTAACAACACAACAAGGGAGCGCGACAATGGCATTCGCCTGACTGATCTATGCTCAGAAACAGAGCGCTCAAAGACCTATGATCACCTATTAACAGATAGAGCTTTTAATTACTTCAACAGTAAATCCCCATCAAGCACCCCCTTGACCTATACCCCACTAAAAGCCCTTAATGTTTCTCACTCGCTCACCGTAACTGGGGAGCCCCTGTGCGAAGAGGCAGGAGAGGCAGTACTCCCCTGCGCTGTCCCAGCCATCTGCAGGATCCAGGATGAACAGGAGGGAGTCAGCGACCTTTGCTAGGTCTAAGACAGCATGAAGGTCCCCTGCACACAAAACACCTCCATTACTGAGGCTGCCAGGGGTACAGAGCCAAGAATCACACCAACAACGGCATTTCCTCACCCGCCTGTGCTGTCACGAAGTGCCAGCGCTGCTTGAGTCGGGGACAGAGGAGCGCAAAGCCACCAGCTCTCCCCTCATCCACGTGGACAACCGCCGAGTCCTGGCTCTGTAGCAAGCGGAGGGTGTCGTGGGCCACAGCCCTGCTGTGCAGCGGCACCAGAACCACGAGGTGCGGGGGCCCATCCCTGCTGCCCAAGCTCCGCTTCTCTGCCAGCACCTGCGGGCACAACTCCAGAACGTGAGCCCCAGCCCCAACCCAGTTCCTATTCCATCCCCCAGATCAAGACCGGATCCCTCCGCAGCTCAGTCAGAACCCACTCAGCCCAGTAACGTTCCGCTTGCCCCAAACTGAACAGACCCAGGCACCCCTTCCTCCCCCTGGCCCAGCTCCTGACCCCCCCGCAAGACCCAAACTGGCTCGTGCCCGCAGACACGCACCCACACCGAGACCCGCACCGGCCCCATTCCCGCTCCCCCCTCGCAAACACCCGAACCATCCCGATTCCCCCAGGGCCCTCACCGCCTCCTTGCGCTGCCGGCGGAGCTGCAGCGCCTGGTGCCGCCGGTCCACCCTGCTGAGGTCACGGAGCCGCCGGCGGGGCTGGGCCTTGACGGAGACGCGGCCTGCGGGGAGAGAGCGGTCAGGCGGGCCGCGGCGCGCCGGGCCGGCGGGGGGGAAGGCGGCGGGGCCCGCCCCGCCTCACCTCCAGCACGGCGCTTCGACGCCCCGCTGTGCTTCCCCCCCTTGTGCGCTTTGTTCTGCTGCTTCAGCGGCCCGGGCCGGTGAGCGCCCGCCGCCACCATGCTGCCTCCTCGCCGCCACTGCCTCCTCAGTGCTTCCGGCGCGTCACTTCCGGCGCGGCTACGCACGCAGGGCCACGCACAGACTAAGATGGCGGCCTGAGGGGAGGGGGTGGCGGAGCCCCGGGCCAACCTGCCCGCCCAGAGGGAGGAGCGGCGGGCCCGGCCCCGCGGGGAGGGCGGGAGAGCGGCGCTGCGGGGCCGGGGCGACCCCCGGGGCCAGTGCAGGAAGGGAGGCTGGGTGCAGGGAGCGCCGCGGCGAGGGGTCAATGAGAGGCAGGAGCGAGCAGCCGTTCCTTCAGCGCTTTATTAATTGGTTCTTTGTACAGGTATTTACACAAGAGAGGAAGGCAGCCCGCCCGCGGAGAGAGGTCTCTGGAAACAGCCTTGTGGGAAGCAGCGGTTGAGGAAAGGCCAGCCCCGAGCCTGGTACAGGGCCCCCCCTCTGCCCCCGGCCTCCACAAAGACTGATGGAGCAGAAACATTCCAGCCTCGTTTGTTACCAGCAGCGCTGGTCACCTCGGTTCTTGCCAATCATTATCCAGCCCAGAACTGCTATTCCTGGGCCCAGCCATACCCTGCCCGGTGGCACCTCACACCACACACCCCTGCCCCCAGGCCCACGCTGTCGCTCAGGAAAATAACTCTCTCTGCTTGTTACTAGAAACATCAGGTTCGCAGCACCCCAGCAAGACGGGCAGGCGAGCAACAGGGTTAAACATTTACAGCGCTGTTGCAATTGCCAGTAAAGCTGAAGTGGGTAACCCAAGGGTGAGGCAGGGCAGCTGCTACTCCGATCTGGATTGAGCAACTGCATGGGAGGGGAAAAGCAGGTTCCTGCAGGACCCTGCTTCCTCTGAACTCGAGGCGTCATCCCCCCCTTTTCCTCCTGAGAAGAAATCGGTATGACAGCAGCAACATGGGGTTGTTGCTGTGGGCTGTCCTTTACAGATCCTTTTCTACCCCTAGAAGAAGGCTGGCTGTCTAAACCTTTCAAACTCTAAGAGCAAAGTAGATCGCATGTCCTACCTGACATGATGGAAGACAAAATTAAGAGGCTGGTAAACACTGTTAAAGCAGAATAATTAAGTCTCTTTATGCTGGTATCCGCTGGCTGCAGGACAGCACAGGAGTCTCTCCCACTGTCATTTCCAAAGGCTGAGACAGCCCATAGCGCTGCCACAGCACTACCTTGCGCAGTCAAATGCGAAGAATCTGCTCAGAGAGGACTCGGGGGAAGAGGGGATAACTAGGATACTTCTAAATCAAGAAAAACAACAGTCCTGTGAGTTAGTTATACCTTGTCATTTAAGCAAGACCAGGGAAAGGAGCAAGGTTTGAAACTTTCTGCCTAGGGTTGCTATCACAAAGCCAACTACCTCTGCCCTCGCGAGTCACCCAGAAGTCCGGAAACGCAGCCAGAAGGGTCCCGCCGCCAAGGCGGCCGATGTCTCTCCAGATCTCGGCAATCCTCAGAGCTGCCGAGAGCTGCTCCGGCTTGTAAAAAGAGCTAACGCCTGATTTTGCACTACTGACTGGGTCCTTCGCATGTAAAAGCAAAATTCCCCCAAATCCATACATTGTAAGCTTACAGCTATTTCACTGACCTGCGTGGTTCTGCAGGACTCTCCGCACAGACTAGTAAAAAAACCATCACAATCCACCGAGCAAGCAGAAGCAGAAAGCCAAGCACTACCTCGCTGTGGCCAACAGCACTGCAGGTTAAAACAAGCTCTTCCTGCCAAAGCAGAAACTACCAAGGAAATAGGGTTGCAGCCACAGCGTGAGCGAGGAATTATCCTCCAGCAGTCGGGATGCACATCCCTGCAGCGAGGCAAGACCTTGCACGGGGAGGGCCCTCTTCAGCTCTCCTGTAAGATCACAACGCGCAGCCCAGTGCTCTACACACACAAGACGCCATGGCAGCCTGCTCGGAGTCACCTGCCAACCCACCTTCCCCGCTCTGAGCTCTCTTTCTCTGAGAAAACAGGCTTCGCTTCGCTCCATCGCACAGCCTAAACAAGCTGCGCAATGAGGAGCAGAGCTCACAGGCTGTTCCGCCACGCGCTGGCTACATCCCAGAAAGCAGCTGCATTGCAGGAAGGCCAAGCTCCTGTTCCTGCTCCCTAAAACACCTCACTGCTGCCTCCTGAAGCAGCAAGAAGCCTTGGCTGACTCCACTTTGCACATGGGCGAGGGGGGAGCAACAAGCCGGGGCAGGCTGGATGCAAAGCCTAGGCCTTGGTTTATAAAGGAAGACTGGTTGCAACTGGAAGGGCCAGTTTATTAGAGAAACCTCACATTGCAGAGAATTCACAACACATTGGAAAGGGTCCAGGCCTGCTGAGGGGGCCAAGTCTTCTGCGGCACCACAGATCTACGTCCCCCAGCTCCAACCCCAGCAGGTGCCACAAAGGGGAGGGTTAACTGTAACACAGCTTATGTTTACAAGCAGCCTGAGAGAGCCACTATTGAAGTTCAAAAAAGCCTCCCCGTTAGACAACAGTTAAAACAAAAAATGGTTTAAATGTTTAAAAGCTCCGTGTTCTTGGCTGCAGCATAATGGGGAGGCAAGATCTACAACACACACAGGTCTCTGTGGGTCTCGGCACTCAGTCTGCTCTACCAGTGAAGGCCGGAGGGGGGGGTCTTCTCGTCTTTGTTGCTTTCCAGAGAAAAGGGTGGGATTCGGACATCAAAGTGGGAGCCATCGGGCCTCTCAAATCGAAAAGTACCCCTGCAAAATAATGGCAAAGATCACGCTGAGGCCAGGGACAAACACAGCTAGGAATCATCAGCAAGAAGGCAAGTCATGAGCTCTTCCATATCCTGCACAGGGACTCTGTGGCTGCATTTGCTAAGCCGGTCCAGCAGCAGTACATCAGTTCAGCAGCGAGGACATCTGCCTGCCAAAATGACTCATTTATTGGAAGGCTCCTTGGCAGTTTACATCACATCTCTAATATACGTTTCCTGAATAAAGATGTAATAATTGGAGCCTCCAGGAGGTAAGCGCACTCCACGCATCTGCGGCAGTGTTTACCTAACTCCCACCCCACAGGAGACACAACCATCTGAGCTATTTTTACAAACTGATTACACATAAATTCAGATGCGTATTTCTTGGCAGAAACTCCACTGGGTGTGAAGCCTGCAACAATATGAAATCTCTTCACAGATATAATTTGGAATAGCTTCTGCTTTGCATTTCAGAAAGGGCATTTCAGAACTGAATCTGCCTGTCCTTGTACAAAGAAAGAATTTGTTTATTGCCCTGAACTACAGATGACTGTACAGCAGAACATGACACGGGCAAGAGGTTCTCATGAAGGAGGGGATGCAATCAAACACGAGAAGTCAAGCCAAGCTGCAGAACCTTTGTCTCCTTTTCTTCAGGATGCATGTAGAGAGGGGAAAAACTACTAAACGATCTGGTTTTACTCCCCAGGGCATGCACTCAGGCAATTCAAAATGCTTAACGTGGCAAACAAGGGTGTATCCTATAGGCAAAGACCTGCTCTCTTGCTTTTCCCAACTCAAAGGCAGTTCCAAGGCAGCTTAACTCTGAAACAGATCTACTTAAAAAATGCAAGCCAGAGAGACCTGTCATACACAAGGCAAGAGGTGGCTGTGCATTTCTTGTCCACAGAGAGGAGACACTAAATGTGCTAACCCACCTGAAATGGGGTTTCCCCAGAGGGAAACTGCTTTAACCCTGCAGCACAGGAAAAGAACAACTCAGCTGAGCAAGCACTTTCCTACCTGCACTTCCAGAAGAGGGGACCCTGAACACCAGTTACACTGAAGGCCTTATCTGGGAACAACCCCAGGCACCAATTCCTTGTGGACACAGAACCGCACAGCTTTACTCAGGGACAAAATCAAAGCCAAGTCCTCTCCAGAGAGAGAAGATACCGGTCTACACATCCCTGCTGCCTAGGGAAACACCAGCATGAAGCCTTGCCTCTTGCACCAAGAGGGACTGAGTACAGTAGAAGATGATGGAGAAGTGCTTTGTGTCTTTCCAAATCCAGTCTAGCACAGACCAGAGAAGGAGGATAAATTAGCCTGGAACCTCTCTTGGTGCAGAGAATCAACAGATCTTCTTAGCACTAACTGGGATACTGCTATAGAGAAGCTCATAAAAATTTTAACTTATCAATTATGTCCGGTCCAGTCTGCTTCCACCCACTTTTCAGCCATAACTCCAGACTGCAATCTGCCTCCCAGCTCAGCGCTGTGGGGTCCTATATCTAAACCACTACTGCAGTAATAACCGCTTCTTACCACATGTGACCACTGGATGCCTGCAGGGAGACGTGACTGCTGTACTGAAATGCCGGCTGTTCTTTGGATAAAACTGGCTCCTGAGAAGACAAGAAGAGACCACTCTGCATCAGCAACGGATCTTAACATTTCTCCAGACAGGCATCAACCGGGAATTTATATAGCAAGAAAAAAAACAAGAGTGATCCACAGCTGAGCATCACTATCAGTTACACAGCAAACAACTCGCCCGGTGAGTAGTGCCAGAATCACGTATGATTCTGGTTTTCCCATTACCAGTCATTTAGGATCATTCTTTAATACTCAGTGTGAAGTTTCAGTTCATGCATACTAACAACAAACAAAAAGCTTGTGTGATTTTCTTCATTGCCAGTTTCCTATTCCATCTATTTCTACCGCCACTAAGCAATTTCCAGGCAAATTCAATTCAAGCTAGAGGACTCCAGCAAAGGGCTGTGCTTCCCAAAAGAAGCTACAGGATACTTACCCTTCCTACAACGCCGCGGCCCCTGACCGTTTCCAAGGTGCCAGACAAGCTAAATATCCTCCAGTGCCGTTCTCGGAGTTGTACCACTTCGCTGTCAAGGTTCTCCAAGCGAATACAGTAGCGCCACTGGACAGAGGAAAGACTGTTATCAAGAACTGGAATCAGCTGCAAGCAGTTGACAACCCATAGCCGATACTGGGAAACAGTTGCCAGGCAAGGGCTACTCTCCCTCAGAGCTTATCAAACAACAGTGATGCCACGGCAAATCAACTCCTTCCCTTTAGCTGCTTCGTGAAACAGAAGACACTTACCCAGTAGACATGGGAATTCTGGGCTTCCTGTCAAGAGAAATAAAAGACTTTAGCAGCTGCCCTTCAACGCTCAGCGCCAAAACCTCTTCAGCTGTCAGCACAGCACAAGAACAGGGGCTCTCACTCCATGCCAGATTGACGTGGACAACTCACATGAGCACAGACAGCTGCTCTCCGAAGCAGTCCATCAGTTACCGCCTGGCACTGGCTCTGCTCTAGACACGTAATCATGAGGTGGGAGATTTGCAAGGATCTCGTGACTACGGAGGGTTGATCTCCATGTTAATTACGCACTTTCTACAGATCTAGAAACACCCGTTTCCTTGCCTTCAGGCACCTGTTTTTCTGACAAGGTTAGGACAAACATCAGTTGAGCTCCACAGAAGTTGCAAATCCACACCAAAACATCCACCTGCCACGGCGCAGGCTCCCCAGAAGCTGTGCTTGTCCAGACTCGGAAATCAAACTGCTGCGGTAATTCCCAGCCCTCCCACTCAGAAGTCTATTGGAGCCTCATTATTTTGGATGGTCCACGTGAAGTTCTTACACTATAAAGAGCACACGGTTATCAGCTAAATCCAGAAGGCTTTAGCCAAACCCTCTAACCCGCATTAGAGCCAGAGAACAGGGGTAGACACCCACATCACCTCACCAGCGGGCAGGGTATGTCTGTCATTACAGGACAGACGGCCTCGGGGCCACCTTATGCACACACCCATCTGTGACCAAGGCAGCAAAGGACCAATTCACAAGCCTTCCTAAATATCTTACTAACACAATAAGGTTAGTAAGAATAGTAGAGGTTTATTTCCCATCCTACAAATAACAAGCAAAAGCCACGTTGCAGGAGCTATTCTCCAAAAATATATGACAAAACAGTTTCACATTCTGCTGAACATAACAACAATGAAACTGCAATTAAAAAGGCCTTTCTCCAGTAAGCAGAAGGTACCTTCAGGCAATAAACTGGTCTTAGAAAAAATACACCAGTTACAGAGATCACAGAACTAACACACCGACACGCAACACAGACCTACCCTCATGCCCATATAGAAAGGGATGACTGTGACGCGGATGTTCTCTGTGGTTTCTCGGTGCACATCGGAGAGCTCTAGCCAGGGGTGGTTCTTCTCCTGCCATGCACACAGCGTATCCCTCGCTACAAAAGGTGGAACTGCGGGGAGCAAAAGATGAGAGTTTATGAGAGGCATACCGTAACTGGAGTGCTTTCCCCTCAAAGCAACTCCTTCCACAGAGTTACAAGAAGTATTTGAAGGAGGCTTTAATGTAACAAACCCCAAACCAAGATTTTTACACCGCATCCAAGATGATGGGTTCTGGGTACTTGTCATAAAATACCTCCAGCATCTGGCTCTGAAGACTTCCCTCTGAAGCCAGAAATTACCTTTTGTTTGGTCGTACATGAGGAACCTCTCAAAGAGCTCATGCTGGATGGGCACTTGATCAGTGGAGCTGTAGGGAAGGATATCTTCATGGCTTACGTAATCTAAACCTGAAAAAGAAACCCCAAAAGCCATTGAACTTCCCCATCAAAGAGCAGCTCAGAAGTCTCCTGGCAGAGAAATGGATCACACTACTAAGATGTTAAGAAAAGGACTTTGGCAGCAGAAGCCATAGCTAATACCATGGATTGCAAGCAAGAACAGAGGAAACAGGCCAGTAATAACCCTTGGCAGCATTCTCCTGTGAGACTTCTCCATAGAATAATTTCCCTGATAAATATACGCTGCCTGGAAAGTGACTGCGCTGCCACAAAACAACTTTGAGCAGGAAATGCACAGGACAGGAAGAGATCTAACTGCCCCGGTAATACAATACAATAGCCCGTATGCAGCAGAGTGTGCGTACGGGATCTATGTCTCAAGAGCTCAGAGTCTGCCCAACCTCCATCTACCCAAAAGGGCTTCAGGTACTTTAGTCACTCTGTTCTTTCTAGCAGAGCCCTAAACCGCAGACGGATCCACTACAGCAATCTCCTGTAGGTACTGATGCTTCACTGGCACATGCTGACTGTCGATGACTCTTCTGACCTTACCTCATGACAGTCCATACCTCCACAGAGGCTGGAGGTGTATTTTTACTCACCTGGTATGGCATAGAGGGCTCTGCTGTCATCGTGATTTGCCAGGAACGTCACCGCTTCCGTCTGTGATCTCTGGGACTGAGAAAAAGGGAGGTTTATATCTTTCTGTGTGGATTGCTGTGGGCCAGTTTCCAGCCACATTTCAGTTTACTGTTGTGGTTTCTAAGGTGCGTAATGTTTATTTTATTTAACCAATTCACCTCAGAACATCTCTCCTTTTAACTCCTCTAGACTAATTCTCCACTCAAACAGCTGCAGAGCATTTTCAGTGCTGCAACCCCCATTCATAATGACCTGTGTGCAACAGAATAGGAATGCCAACAGGATGAGGAAGGGAGTGCTGGAAAGGGGAAACGTCCCAGAAAACAGTCATATGACATTCCAGATTATCTTTCTCGGGGAAAATATGACTTGACTAAGTTTGTCCTAAAATTCTAAACAATCAAGTTAGCCATCAAAGCCATTTTCTTTCAGTGCCTATCCATCTGAAGCATTCATATAGGAGAAGATATTTGAGTTTCAATACCAAGATTATTGGTTACTTACTATATGTGGACAATCCCGGGCATCTATTAGCACCTGATAGTAAGTATGCGTTTTGCCTTTGACCTCTTTGGAACCATGCCCTGCTGCATTCTCGCTTCTAAAAAAAAAGAGCAGAGCACTGAGCTTAAGCATGGAATGGCAGCAAACTGTCATTACCAGGACCAAGCACACTCAAACTATGATTTTTAAGAAAAATACATTTCACAGTCTGTAATCATCCAAATTAAACTCATGTCAGCCACCCACAGAACAGTAGATGAGCTGAGATGAAAATCAATGGTGTTTGTCACAGGCACAACAGTTCTGTTTTCAGACAACTCAGAAGTTCTTCCTGTTCAGTCCAGTCTCCTGTTTGGGGTGGGTATTTCTACTGCCCTCTGATTCTCTCTCTGCTTACTCCTCATTCCTTCCTGACTCCACATGGACAATCACCCGGCACACCTCCAACACAGGCCAGGGGGAAAATGGATGGAAGAGGGGAGAGAGGCAAACTGTGACTCAGTCCGCAAGAAGGATGAACTTGGCCTAGTAGGTTGAAACTGGAGGGGCAGCTGACAAATCCAGCTCACTGGCAATCTACAAAAGAAGCAGCAGCCTGCTTTTTTAACACGGGAGCCTAGACCTAACTCAAAAGCGACACAAGGGGTTTTTTTTTTATCACAAAGAATGCCAGGAGAATGGTGTGTTGGTTGGTTTTTTGTTGGGGTTTTTTTGGTTTTTTTTTTATTTTTATTTTATTTTTATTTCCTTCACACACACACACTCTCTCATCCTTCATGCTTCCATCCTGTCTCTAATTAACACAAAATTAATACTCAAGCGACTTCTCTTTTTTAAGTACCTCTCTTCTAGTTCACATTCACGCAAAAGAGACCCATACCATTGTCCTCCTTAAAAAGGCTTGTCTACCCTATCCATGAAACTTGCTACAAAATGTAAATGTAACAATACAACAACATATAAACCAGAACAAATCCTTACTTTTCTGTGACAGGAGAAGCCACATCTCGATCATAAAGCCTGGCTTGCCAGGGAAACAGGACTATTCCTCGATAGCCAAACACACTGTGAAGAAATAGCTGAAAGGTACAAATAATTGCATTTGAATGCACAGCAAGCTTTAATCCACTTAGATACAACAGAAAACATGAAGCCAAAAGCCCTTTTCTGATAGCACTTAAAAAATCTAACTGAGGTAAAACTAGAAACATTTACAAAGACCATGAATGCGTGGGATGGGAACACAAGGAGAATCACCGCTGTGCGAACCCAGAGCAGAAACAAAATGGGAACATAAACAGTCTGGGATGAGAGAAGAAATTCCTGTCATCTCTATTGCATAAAAGTGAATAACTAAACCAGTAATAAAGTAATAGAATGGCAGAACCGCAGAAGGGAGACCAGCATGGGAGAGACCGCTTAGGAACGCAGAAACAGATCTGCGAGTCATAAGCACGAAAGTGACAAGTTTAGTTGTTATTTCTCAAATTCAGTCATTGTCTCTTTTGTTCCTACAGGGAAAAAAATCCTTAAATAAAACCAGCGGAGCAAACGCCATTGTAGGAACATTTGTGTCATGCTGCAGATTCTTATCAACTTGCTACTGTCAGATGACTGACAAACTGCAGACACAGCAGAGACAAGGAGCACTGAACTGTGAAACTTCTGGCCTTCTGCTACAGCACAGCAGCCTCCTTGCGGGTAAATCACTCAGCTACCCGATCTCTGTCAAACAAGCCTGCAGCATCAGCTCTGCTCCCCAGAACCACTTACCTGTCCCGTCTCATATTTGCCGTGCTGCTTCGGTGCCTCAAACACTCCTACGGTCTCCAGCACTTTGCCCTCTGGACGGTTTCTAGGAGCAGAGAGGTAGTTTGGTGGATGTGCAGAAGCTGAACCAGCCTCTGGGCCAGGGGGCACACAGCACCTGAGCCCTCGGCACTGGGCTGGCACGGCCCCCCACCTCGTACCTCCCTCAGGTACCACGCATCCCCCACAAGAGCCCCACTATGCGCCAAGCTGCCTCCCACCCCTTTACCTCTCTCTCCTTTCCCACCTGCCCTGGACAACCCCTGCCCAGGTGCCCAATCCCGCCACTCCCATGTCCTTGCCCCAGCCACCCCAACAGCCCCCCAAGTTTTCCAGTCTTCCCTCAATGACCCAACAGTCCCCCAACCCCCACCCCCCCCAAACACCACTTCAGAGCCCCCAAACCCTTCCAAACACCCCTGAGCCCTTCACCCCACCCCCCAAACACCTCTAAGAGCTCTTCACCCCCAAACACCCCTCAGAGTCCCTCAGTTCACCCCCGAACGCCCCCTCAAATCCCCTCTTCTCATCCCACCCCCAAACACCCCCTCACCTCACCCCAAACACCCCTCAGGAGCCCCTCACCTCATCCCACCCCCAAACACCCCCTCAGGGCCCCTCACCCCTATCCCCAAACACCCTCCCTCAGCCCCCCACCACCTGCCTCCCCCAACCCCCTGACACCCCCTATCCCTCACCCCAACCCTCCCCTCAACGCCCCCAAACCGCCCCGGGCCCAGCCCCCCCCGACCACACGCCCCCCCCCCGCAGGCCTCACCGCGACGAGAGGTGCCGCCGCGGCGGCAGCAGCAACGGCGGAAGGGCCACGGCCGCCCCCGCGCTCAGTGTCCGCGGCCCGCGGGGGGGAGTCGGTTCCCAGAGCGGCGGCCCTCGGGCCCGGCACCGGCCCAGCGCCGCCGCCACGTACCGCCGCGCCGCGCAGCCCGACATCCCACGGCCGGGCCGACCCCGCCGCCAGCCCACAATGCACCGCGCGCCCCCCTCCGCTTCCCAGCGGCCCCCGCGGGGCGGGCAGCGCCGCTCTAGCCCGTTGGCGCTCTCTATGGCGTTCCGTGTCGCCTAGGTGACGGCGGCCCGGCAAGATGGCGTCGGAGGTGCAGGCCGGGTGGCGGCTGCGGCAGGCCGTGGAGGGCGGCGAGCTGGCGGGGCTGCCCGACGGCCTGCGGGCCGAGCTGGAGGCGGCACTGGCCTCCCAAGGCGCCCTGGTGCCCTTCAGCCTGCTGCGGAGGCTGCACACCGCGCTGAGGGAGGCAGGTAGGCCGCGCCGGCCCTGGCGCGACAGGCCGCGACAGGCCCGGCCGCCGTTAACCGTCCCGTCCCCCACCCGCAGGGTCCCCGCTGTATCTACATGAGCTCCTGGAAGGCAGCGAGATCCACCTTCGTGAGGTGCCGGTACCGCCGCGGGTAGGTGTGGGCCGGGTACAGGCAGCGGGAGACAGCAGCAGTCCCCGGCCCTCACAGTGGCTCTGCTATTGCCCCAGAACCCCGAGCTGGTGGCCCGGCTGGAGCGGATAAAGGCTAAACTGGCCAACGAGGAGTACCAGCGGATGACCCGCAACATCACCGGCCAGGTGAGGGGCCTTTGCATTGCCTGCCATCAGGATGCATTCAGGATGCGTAGCTGTTAGCTACCTGACAGATAGGAAAGGAAATTTGCCCCATAGAGTGCAGTACAGAGGGAATGTGGGGAGGGGTGCACGCTGTAAATGCATGGCGACAACAGCTGCAGTGTTGAGGGCAGAGGTGGGGCGGCGTAACCAGATGGTGAAATAGGAGAGATGCTGATGTTTGGGAACAGCTCACTGTACCAAAGATCTCAGGTTTTGATCTGGGAGACAGAGCACCTACGGTAAATGTTTTACTGGGAGTATCTGTGCAGCCTTTTTCTGGACAGTTACATTTTCATCATAGTTTTAAAATGAGATCACTCATTTCAAGGTAAAAGCTAAAATAACAGCGTAATATTTGGGCACCCATTCTTTCCAAGAAGAGGTGAGCTCTTTTGGCATGGTGACCGTTTGGACCAGCCAGCGTCCCTTCCTCGTGATCCTATCCTGCTGTCCCTCCTCCACGCTGTGTCTGGTGTCCCTGTGTGTTTGAGTCCCTGTACTTATCCTCCTGTTGCATTAACTCTTGTGGGAAGATCTGCTTTGCTGTCAAACTTGGCCGCTTCATCTATGAACCGGAGTGGTTTTAGCAGAGGAGTATTCCCATATCTGTGTGCTCATCATGTTCTTCCCTGCCTCCCCCCCCCAGTATTTGATGTTTTAAATTGTGTCACCATGTCTGATTTGACAAAGAGCAGGCAGAGCTTTACACCATTTAGTTCTTGCCCGCTGTGTGAACATGAGTGACAAGGTGGCACCCTTTAGCGTCTCTATTATAAAGACAAACCTGCAGCAGAGAACCCACTTGCAAGAAAATGTTCACACACTGAGAAGTGCTTTGATTAGAAATGATCCCTTCTCAGCGTCCTTGAATCGGACCGCAAACGTAAACCCAGAGAAACCTGGGCCCTGTGGAGCTGCTGCTCCCCCGCAGCCTGCCTGACCGCTGCCAGGGCCCCCTGGCAGCTCACTGAACTTCTGAGTCTCAGGGACAGCACAGGGCATTGGTGTTGCTTTTATTATGTGGTTAACATTAAAATACAACCAATCACAAGTTGGTTTAATCCCTTCTTTTAGCAGATGAATGGGACATTGGCCGAATTTGGGAGGCAAGGTGAGTGGCTGCCTGTCCTGCTGATGCCTGGCAGTGTGTAACTACAGGTCAGTCATCACACATCCCTTCCCTCTTGGAATATCTCAGGTTTTAATGCACAAAAGTGTTCCTCAAGTAAAGGAGCAGCCTGGTTGTCTTTCTTATAAATATTTCTGGAGGCATAAAGCATGTGAATCCTCGAGTATTCCTGTAGTCCAGCTGAGGCAGCCGCAGGCAGGCTGCAGTAGCAGGATTACAGCTTGTCCCCAGCCCTGCTCTCCAGCCCTTACCTTACAGCAATCATCTTTCCCGCTTCTCTCCAGTTCGCTCTGTTAAAGCCGTTGTCATCACCATATTCAACTTCATTGTCACCGTGGTGGCCGCCTTCGCCTGCACGTACCTGGGCAGCCAGTACGTCTTTGCAGAGACTGCGGCGGTGAGTGAGCCCGTGGCCTGGGGGCACGCTTGTTGCGTGCTCTGTGCTGGCCAGGCAGGAGCAGCAGCTTGACCACACACACGGAGGGTCACTTATCTCTCTTTTTGTGTCCCCAGCGCGTCCTGTCAGCGGTAATTGTGGCCTCGGTGGTTGGCTTGGCTGAGCTATATGTGATGGTGCGGACCCTCGAAGGGGACCTTGGGAAACTATAACCACACGCGTTCCCGTGAACTGTGGCCCTCGTGCTGGAGGCTTTTGCCCTCCCCAGGAGTCATTGATCTGGGGCAGGTTTCTCTTTTACCATCTGTTTGTACCTGCTCCTGTTACCGGGAAGACTGCCGCATTCCTCAGGCTTCATCCTTTGCTTCCCGCTCCTTAATGTTCCTGAAATGAATCATGGATTAAAAATCCTGCAGCTGCAGAAGAGAAGAGGGGACAGCTGTGGACTCTCACCAGGCCAGCACAGAGAGGGGCATTAGCTCCTGCTGTTCTCCTGTGAAGTTGCTGTCCTTTTATTCTGGCAATAAATAACGTTGCGTGTTTGCAAACTTCTTCCTGCCTGATGGGAGATGTCTGTTGCTGTTCGAAACACTGACCTGACATGTAAAAGACACCGCAGAGAGCTGTGAATCTTCCCTCTCCCTCTGCATCCCGCAACCTGCTCCTGCTGAAACCTCCCTTTGCCTGCTCCTGCCTGCTCCCTCGCCTGCTTTCGGGACAGTGTTACTGCCTTGTCACCCACGTGGCAGCACCCATCCCAGCTTGTTTCTTGGGGTGAGGCTTTTCCCCCTCCGGTTCAGGAGGACAATGGTGTCCAGCGCAGCCACACTGGGGCTGGCACCGAGCTTGGCTTTGTCTGCAGCAGCTCGGCATCCCCACAGCCTCTCCTGACCCACGGCTGTGGGTGCCTCGGGGAGGAGCATGAGCCATAGCTGCCCATGCCGTGGGGTGTGTGGCTCTACCTCCGCTACCAAAGGGGACCCGGCTTCTGTGGGAGGGGATGCACCTCAACACAGAGCCCAAGGGCTTCTCGGGTGCTGCAGAGCAGAGAGCAGAGCCAGCTCAGTGCACCCACGGCCCCACGGTGGGGAGGGGGCACCAAGGCTGGCACTGCTGGGCCCGGACACCTGCCGGGTGGGCGCCCTGCCAGGGCTGGACACGGTGATTAATGTTCTGATGGCAGCTAAGCCCCTCTGCAAACACGCTTTAATATCCGATACGGGGGAGATCTGCCGGCACCTGCGAACGTGCCTGCGGATTAGGGGCGGCCGCGCCACAATCATCCGCAGATACGGCCTCAGATTAAGGTATTTTTTCCAAAAGATTAGTCGGTATTAGGGGGCTGATGGGGAGCTGGCCCCGCCATGGCCGCACCGGCATTTAGGATATTGGATGACATCCTTGGGACCTTTGGGACCGGCAGTAATTCCACACCCTAATGAAATCGCAGTGCTAGACTTGGGGGGGGGGGGGGTCTTGGTGCCGGGGGAGGTCCCCGGTGCTGGGGGGGGGTCCCTGCCACGGCTATGGCTCGCCCAGGTTGGTGATGGCCGCGCTGTAGATGAGGTCGGAGATGGAGCCCAGCGAGGTGGGGAGGCCTGGAGTGGGGCTGCGGGCTCCCGGCGGAGGCAAGGTGGGGTCTGGGCTCGGGGTGGTGCCGTCGGTGGGTGCCGTGGGGGGGGCCCCACTCCCTGGGCGGTGGCAGCAGCGGCGGCTCCGGTTTGGCGCTGCGGATCCTGCGTGCACGGCGGTTCTGGAACCAGACCTGAGCCGGGCATGGAGGCGGAGGGGGGGGGACACACCATGAGACAGCGGCCCGACGGGGCAGCCCCGCGGAAGAGGGGTGTCCCGGCCCCCCGGGAGGGACGGAGGGAGGGACGGAGAGGGGGTTCCCGTCAGCGCTCACCTGGATCTTGGCCTCGGGCAGCTGGGTGAGCTCGGCCAGGCGCTCCCGGGTGGCGATGTCCGGGTAGGGCACGGCGGCGAAGGCCCGCTCCAGCTCCGACAGCTGGCCCCGGCTGAAGGTGGTCCGTCGCCGTTTCCGTGGCCCCCCCGGGCAGGGACAGGGGCACGGCCCCGGGACACGGCCCACCCCCGCCGCCACAGCCACCGCCGCCCGCCCGCCGCCCGGCCCGCCCGCCCCGTCGGGGAAGCGGAGCAGCGGCTGGGGGGCGCGGGAGGTGCCCGGGGCCGCGCTCATCCTGCCCGGCTCCCCCGGCCCCGCCGCCGCTGCCCCGGCTTTTATCCCTCCCGAGCCCCCCCCTCGGCGGGCTGGGACCGCCCCGAGCGGGCGGTGCTGCCCCCCACCCCCGCAGCCCTTCCCCGGCGGCTCCCGGAGCCGGTCCCCGCTCCACGCCCCCGACGGCATCACCCCGGCTGCCGGGGGGACGGGTCCCCCCCAAGCACCCCCGGGGACCAGTAACCCCACCAGCTGCCCGTACTGCTTCCCCTCCACCCCCCCGCCACCGTCGGGGCACAAAGGATGAGCTTCGGTGGGTCGGGGACCCCCAGCTGGTGCAGGAGCCCGGGGCTCCCTGCGCCCCCTCCCCGGCTCCCAGGGCTGAGGTGCCACCTCCTGCCCCCCCCTCGCCGCGTTGCCCCCCACCGTGCCTCAGCCGCTCTCCCGCGGGGCTGGCACCGGTCAATGTTTAACCGGAGCGGTGGTACCTGTTGTGCGGGGCAGCCGGGGCCGGCTGGCGGTGGCTCCTGCCGGGACCGTCCTGGCGCTGCGGCCACCCCGAGCGAGGGGTGTTGGGGGGCGAATGGAGCCGGGGGGGGAGCACGGCTGGGAGCCCCAACCGGGGGCACGGCCCAAAACGCTCCCTCGGGGACAGGAGAGACCGTAAGTTGGGGAGGGGACGGAGGGGACGGAGCAGGCAGGGCCTGGGCCCTCCCCGGCCGATACAGCCGTCGGGGCGGCTGGCACCCCAGAAAGGCTGGGGGGGCACAGGGCGGTCCCTCTGCGGGGATATGGCGGGGGGATGTTGCACTCTGTCCCCTGCCAGGCCCCGGGGCACAGTGGGGACGGGAGGACGGCGCGAGCACAGCGCGAACCTGGGCCCCTCTGCCCTGGCCCCTGGGGTGTCTGCGGGCAGGTCCCCAGCCGAGGGGGCGCCCACCACCCCGCTGCCCTCTGTTCCCCAAAGGAGCCCCGGCGAGGAGCGGGAGGGCCCTATGGTGGGCAGAGAGACGCGCCTGAGGGTGGTGCTGAGGTAAGAGGGGGCACGAAGGGCTCAGGAACATGGTGGGGACCACCATCGCTCCTGCCCGGGGCAGGGGCACTGCGGGGGGCTCACCGGGGTCCCCATGCAGCGACACCTCTGTGTCCCCACCCCCCCACCCCACCGTTAGGGTCCGGCCACTGACCTGCACGGAGATGCGGCGAGGTGACCGGCGGGTTGTGCACAGCCTTGGCAACAGCACCGTCCAGGTAAGTGCCACCTCCCCACTGGGGTGCGAGGGGGAGGAGGGGAGGGGAGCTGCGGCAGCCCCTGAGCCGCCACCGTCCCTGCACCCAGGTGAGTGCGGCCAGGCACGACGCCACCTTCGGGTTCAGCGCCGTGTTCGACGCGGGAGCCTCGCAGGAGGCCGTGTTCGAAGGCAGCGGGATGAGGCAGCTGGTGGAGCTGGCGATAGATGGGTGAGCCCCGACGAGCCTCCCCCCCCGCGGACCCCAGCCCCCCAGCTCACCCCACTGCTCTGCACCCATCCACGCCTCGCTGCTGGGTCTGCGTTGCCGGGGCCGTGCCGGGAGGTGGCATCCCCGTGCCACCGCCTGGGGCCATGCCTGAGGCTCAGCATCTTCCCCAGCTTCTCCTGCACCGTCTTTGCCTTCGGGCAGACCGGCTCGGGGAAGACCTACACCCTGATGGGACCCCTCACCCAGGTACAAAGCTGTCCCCCGCCCTCCCCCCCCCGGGCCTGACCTGATCCTGACGGTGGGACCGGCTTTTCTCACCTGGTCGTGGGTGCTGGGGTGGTGGGAGGAGGTGGGTGCCAAAGCGATGTGACTGCTCGCCCTCCCCGGTGTCTCTGCAGACCGAGACGCGGCCGGCGGCCCCGGGGCTGCTGGGGCTGATGCAGAGGTCCTTCGCTTGCCTTCTGGAGCAGAGCCGGAGCCGCGGCTCTGACCTGGCTCTCAGTGCCTCCTACCTGGAGATCTACAATGAGCAGGTAAAGCTCAGCCACCCAGCCAGGCCCTGCTGGCACTCCATGCCCCCGCTCCCCTGGTGCCTCCCCTCCGCCGTACCACCCCCCAGGTCCGGGACCTGCTGAGCCCGGGGCCACCACGTGCCCTGCCCCTGCGGTGGAGCAAAACCCGCGGCTTCTACGTGGAGAACCAGCTCAGCGTGGACTTTGAGAGCCTGGAGGCCATCGCTGACCTGCTCCTGCAAGGTGCTGAGCCACGGGCAGGGAGCTGGGGCTGTGCAGGGGCATGTCTGGCGGGTGCCAGACCCGCTATGGGGGTTCTCAGCCCCCCGCAGAGCTGTGCCCAGGACTGGTGGGGCTCCGATGGTAGCCAAGAGAGGCAGCTCCTTGTCCTGTCGCAGAGCCCAGGCAGGCTCGTGTCTGGCAGGGGGTGGGCAGTGATGGTGCCAGGGCGTGGGGCATTGTGACCCCCTGCAGCTCTCAATCCACTCCCCCGGCAGGATCCCAGAGGAGACGGACCTCGGCACATGCCCTCAACAGGCACTCGAGCCGCAGCCACGCTCTTCTGACCATCCATGTCCGCAGCCGGGCTGTGAGCACACGTGTGGGAGGGGTTTGGGGGGGGGGGGGGGGAAATGGGGCTCTTTGTGGGGGTGCAAACAGCCCCAGGGTGGAGGGTCACGTCCTCCTCCCCAACGATGCGTCGGTGGGGCTGGGGTATGCAGCAGGGAGCCTGATCCCAGACTGAGGGGTTGGGATGCTGTTCTGGGCCAGCGGGAAGAGATGTGGGGGGCCAGATCATCACCCCCCCAACACGTGTCCCCCAGCCCAGCGCCTGCCCCAGCAAGCAGGGCACGCTGTGCTTCGTCGACCTGGCCGGCAGCGAGCGGGTGAAGGAGACCGGCTCCAGCGGGGAGCTCTCCGTGGAGGCCAACAGTATCAACCGCAGCCTCCTGGCACTGGGTAAGAGCTGGGGGACACCCCACCATGGGACCACGAGCTGCCGGTCCCCATCAGAGCCCTCTTGCACCTTCTGTGGCTCATCCTTCGGCAGGACACTGCATCTCCCTGTTGGCCAAACCCCAAGGGAAGCGGACGCACATTCCCTACCGGGACAGCAAGCTCACCCGCCTGCTGGCCCGCTCCCTGGGCGGCTCAGGTGTCACCCTGATGGTACGTGCATGGAGGAGGCTGGGCAGGGGTCCACAGAGCTGCAGGGGGCTGGGCTGGGAAGGCTGGAGCGGGATGGGCGACCCCCTGGCTGGCAGCTCACCTGCGGCTCTTCCTTGGCGGCAGGTCGCCTGCATCTCCCCGTCCTCACGCTGCCTCTCGGAGACGCTGAGCACGCTGCACTACGCCAGCCGGGCCCGCAGGGTCACCACCAGACCCCTGGTCAACAGGGTATAGCAGGCAGGGGCTGTGGGCAGGGTGCTCAGCCCCGCTGCTGGGACCCCCCCACCCCGAGCCACCCCCTTGTGCTCCCAGGTGTCCCGGGAGAAGCTGCTGCAAACCTTGGAGGAAGAAATCCATGCCCTGCAGCTGGAAAACCTCTCCCTGCGCCAGCAGCTGTGCCTGCCCATGGTGCCCATGAGGAGCATGGAGGTCCCAGGGACACCCCCGAGGGTGGGGGCATGGCCGGGCTGGGGAGGCAGGTGTGGCCCTGCAGGGCTGCATCGCTCCCCTCTCGAAGGGCAACTCCCGTCGGAGGGAGCCCCAGCCTGGCCCAGCCTCTATGGCCTCCTGCGAGACTTCGTGGTGGAGAACGAGCAGCTGAGGTATGGGGGCAACGCGCAGGACCCATGAGCAGGGGCTCAGGGGGACAGTGGGGCAGCCAGACCCCTGGCTGAGTGGCACCGTGTGTCAGCCAGCCTCTCCGGGGACTCCCTGGGGCCGGGCAGGGCTCGGAGGTTCGCCAGAGGCTGCCGATGCCCTGCCCTGCTCCCTCCCTGCTCCCCAGGCAGCCCCGGCCGTCCCCAGACCCCAGCAGTGACATCCCAGCTGGCCCATCCCGCAGAGCCACCCGCAGCTCCTGTGACAGCCAGCCACCGCTCCGGAGCGCCCGCACCCCCTGCGTCCCCCCCGGCCACTCTGCAAGGCTCCGGCAGCCCCACGCGACACCCGCCTCCGGTCCCCGGCTGCCGGTGAGAGTGGGTGGCCCCGGGCCCCACAGGCATCCCCATGTGGGGCTGTGCCCATGGTGGGGTGAGGATGCACAAACCACCCACCCACTGCCGTCCGTCCCCTCTTGCAGAAGCTGCCTCCCGCCCCCGGCTGCCCCCGCTGCCCGGGGTGCCCCCAGTGCTGCCCCGGGCCGGCCGATGCCATCGTGTCCCAGGTATGGCCCCGGGGGTGTCTTCGGAGGGGGGGTGGCACAGCGCGGCACAGCAGCCTGACCGCTCTGCTCACCCCCAGGTGCTGCCAGGGCCCCCTGCGCCACAGCCCGTCCCCCCCGAGGGAAGCGCCAGTGTCCTGCCGCCCGGCCAGGAGGACACGGCTCTGCCCAGCTCCCGTCAGCTCCCCAGGCACCCCCAGCCACACCAGGGGAAGCGGTGAGAGCCTGAGGCCACCCCCCCCCCCCGGGCATCCCTTGCAGCTCAGGAAGCCCCTGGGGTTACGGGGGGGTGGTGGGGCAGTGGGTCGGGGTTTGTTCATGTGTCCTCACGGCAGGAGCCGGGGCAAGAGCTCGTCTCAGCGGCACCCGCTCCCCCGGGAGCTGCCAGGCCCCGAGCGATGTCCCAGCCCCGAGGGAAGGGTCATCCCTTCGGCACCGCCGTGGCCGGGATTGCCAGAGCCGAGAGGTGAGGAGGGAGAGCGAGCAGTGCCTGGGATGGGGTCCCTCGGGGATGGGCACCCACCCCAAGCCCATGCACGGGGCTGTGGACCTGATCCCAGGGGGGCGCTGGAGATCTGATCGCACCGTTCCCGGCTGGCAGCCGCCGGCACCATCCCTCTCTTCCAGTGGGAAGAGGCACCGGACTGGCTGGCGGAGCAGATCTGAGCAACCACAGCCGTGCCGTGGACGGGGCCAGCAGCGGGGATCCGGCGCAGCCCACGCACAGTTGTTATACCTGGGGGGACCACCACAGCCCTCGGGGGCACAGGGAGCTCGGACTACAAGGATGGGATGGATGGATGGATGGATGGATGGATGGACGGACGGACGGACAGCGTTCTCCAGCCTGCACGGCACTCACAGTTTATTTCTCTCTAGCTCGGGGCTGTGCTGCCTGGCGGCTGCGGGGAGGGGGCTCTCTCAGGTGGGCGGCTTTTGGGGGGGGGGGGCTCTCTCAGGTGCTCTCCTCCCCGGGCTGCGGGCAGTCCAGCCAGTACTGGGCGATGGAGCGTGGGTAGCGGGGCTGCACCAGGTCCACGCGCTTGGTTTGCAGGTTGACGCGGTAGTATTTGTCTGGGAAGAAGGGGAGATGGCTGTCAGGACTGCCCGTGGGGCAGAGAGGCGGGGAGACGCCAGCTCTGGGCACCTTCCCACCGTGTCCCGGAGCTCGGGGACATGGCAGAGCGAGAGGAGGTCTCCCCCTGCCCCAGTCATGCATCTCTCCCAGATCCCGCCGCCCCAGACTCACCTCCTACGAAGAAGTAGACGCTCTGGAGGGTCTTGCACTGGGAGCCCGACAGCCAGTCACTTTCAATGCCCGCGGAATCAGAGTCATTTTGCAGCCATCTCCAGAACCCCAAATTCAGTGAGCGGTGGCTCTTGTACCTCTTGCGCTGGCGGCGAGACTTCCTCCTCCGGGGCTGCTGGGAGGCCACGTAGATCCTGCCGGCCATGGCGGCATCCAGCCGGCTGGGCACCCCCCGCCAGTCTTTGCTGATGTACCGCGGGCTGCTGGCCCCGGCTGGCAGAGGGGCAGAGGGCAAGTTAGAGGGGCAGCGACCCAGCCCAGCCCCACAGACAGCCCCCCACAGCACCTGCTCCAAGACCCACAGGGATGCTCCAAAGGATCCCAGCCTGGATGGGATGCGTGACGGGGACGCGGGCCAGGCAGAGCCGGGAGCAGCTCCTCACCCCGCCATGGCTGGGATCAGCCCTGTGCTGCCGTCTCCCCCTTCTCCTCTCCTCCATCTCTCATTTCTTTTGCCCAGGGCTGGGATTTTCTTATGGCATCTCCAGCTCCAGTGGGAATAAACAGTCCCCAGCAGCGACGCTGTGGTGCGAGGTGGCCAGTGACGGGCTCGGTAGTGCGGGGCGTAGGCGGGGGGTGGGATTTGGGATGCCGTGGGAGTTGCAGCTGTGGCCTGGGGGGGGGTCCTGTGCATAGCCTGGGCTTCTGCCCAGCACAGCGGCTCTTCCAGCCTGCCTGCGCTCCCGGGCATCGCTCCCCACTCCCCGGGTACCTGCATCCCTCGTGCCCCATCAGTGCGGGCTATAATGGCACATGTCAGCCCTTTCCCCGGGGGCTGGCCCAGCCCTTACTCATCCTGCTGCCGAAGAGGATCTGGAAGATGTCCTCCCAGCTGTCGCGGTTCATGAAGGCGTAGTGGTTGAACACGGCCGAGGGGGAGGACTTCTCGCAGTCCGCCTGCGTGGGCTGGTGGGCGAAGTCGTAGGACCAGTATAACTTGTCTAGGAGAGGACGTGCAGGGCGTTAGTGGGCCACACATGCTTGGGGGGCAGCAGTAACTAGAGGGTTGTCCTCCCCATGGCCACGGTGCCCTGCTCTGCCCGGGAGCTGGGGGCCTGCACCCCTTACCCTTGAAGAAATAGACTCTCTCATTGCCGTGGTAGCTGTGCGCGGGGAGGGCGAAGGCAGCGTCGACGTTGTTCGGGATGCCTTCGAAGCCCTCGGAGATGTCGCGTGGGTACCCGGGGTCCAGGACTCCGTCATCAAAGCGCCAGTACTGGCTGCCCTGGGGGGTGCGGGACAGAGCGGGGGTCAGGGGACTGGGTGCAGCATCCCCCAGGCACAGGTCTGCCGGGGGGAGCGGGTGGATGCTGGGAAGCCCCATGGTGAAGCTGTGGCTGCCTGAGGCCCCGGACAGCCACAGGGATTTGGGGATATCTGGCAGCCACTGTGTGCGTGTGTGTGTGGAGGGTGCCAGGGTGGGGACAGGGAGGGTTGGGGGGCCGTGCGGGCCATCCCGGGAGCACCCCCAGCCCTGCAGCCAGGCTCCTGCCCACCTTGAACAGGTAAGTCTTGCCCTGGCAGTTGATGCGGGTGAAGGCTGCGTCGATGGGGCCCTCGATGCCCCAGACATCGCTGATGAGCTTGGGGTAGCCGGGCCGCACGCTTGTCTTGTCCAGCTCATAGAAGTACTTCCCTGGGGAGAGAGGGCAGGTGGGAGCGGCAGGAGGGACCGCAGCCGCCAGCATGGGGTGACAGCCTGGCAGTGTGGCCCATGTGCCCAGGAAAGGTCTCCGAGGTACCTCGGAAAGCATAAACGGAACCGTTCTTCAGGTCGGTGAAGGCGTCGAAAGGTTTCCTGCTGCACAGTTCCTCGGGCTCCTCCACAGGGTCCCGCTCCCCGGCCCCGTCCGGCATGGTGCTGGGCACCACCTCCACGGGCACCTCCGTCAGTATCTCGTCGGGGTCCGGCTCGGTCTCCAGCGTGGGCTGCACCGTCAACAGGGACGGGGGCACTTCTGGGGGGGGTGCCTCGGTGCCCCCTACCGTACCGAAGTCGACGGTGAGGTTGTAGTCAAGGTAGTCGTCCTCCGGCAAAGCGAACACGTCTCCCCGGGTCACTGCGGGAGGGAGTAGATTGGTTCCCAGGAGCCCTGGGCATCTCCCACGGGATCCAGGTGCGGGAGCCGCTTGCTCCCAGGCAATACGGATTTGCACGGACCCCCGGGCCCCCACGCTGCGGGCGGCAGTGAGCTGGCTGCCAAAAACCCCTGGTGTTGCAACACCCTGAGCACCAAATCCTGGCACTGCCTTCACCCTGAGGACACAGGTGGGTGCAGAGCTGGCCCAACACGGACCCCTCTGAGCCCCCACAGTGTCGGGCACCCATGGCCACCCCGGCACCCCTGCCCCCGGCTGGGAGGGTGGCCATGGGGCTGGTACCTTTGGCTTTGCAGACGGTGGAGTAGTCGCTGCAGCAGCTCTGGTAGTACATGCAGAGGGGGTCGCACTGGCACTTGCGCTGCGCGTCGAAGCCATCATCGCAGCGGCCCTCGCAGGAATCTGCAAGAGCCGACGGTCAGCGCAGGAGGAGTAATGCGGGGTGGGCAGCGGGGTCAGCTCATTCCCCCCCAGCCCAGCCCCGGGGGTGAAAGCAAACACGGGCACAGCCCAGATGGGGGGACGCCACCTCTCCATGGGTACCCCCATCCCTGGGGCTACAGCGGTACATCTCCCTGCTCCCACCCAGGTCCCGCTGGGATGGGACTCACGGACCAGGCTGTATGGGGGTCCCACGGACAGGGATTTGCCCAGGCACCACTGATACCCCGTCCTGCCTGCCTGCCTTCTCCCCATGCTGCGAGGTGTAGCCAACGTGGCCAGTGGTCGCGGCTACCACCTGGTCCCCTCCTCACCCTGCCGGGGCTCCCCAGCCCCTCCACCAGCCCAGGAGCCGCACTCCCTCCATCCCAATCCCTGGCTACAAGCGGGAGGCAGCTGGCGCAGGGCTGGCCGGCTCAGGCTCACCTTCAGCAGCACGGGTGGTGGCAAGCAGGGCTAGTAGGAGGGCAGGAACGAGGAGTCTCATCCTGGGCGGCCAGGAGCGCAGCCCTCCTGCGACTGTGCGGACTGGAGCGTGGCTGCGGCCGGGGACCCGGAATCCGCTGTTTGCTCAGCCTGCCCCGGCGGGAGAAAACAAACAGGCCAAGGTCGGAGCAGAGGAAAAATGGGCAGGGACGCTCTCCCACCCAGCATCCCCCGCAGCCCACGCCAAGCTGGCTGCGTTTTGGGGGGCTACAGGGCTCCCCATGAGTGCAGGTGGCTCCGAGAGATGCTGGCCATGCTTTTGCTGCCAGCGCTTTCCCCGGCCAGGGTGCCGGGTGGGCAGCGGTTCAGAGAGAAGGGGGGGGAACTGCAGGCCAGAGCCAGGAACCGGTTTTGAGTTTCTGCCACACTTATTCCACAGCGAACTTCATGGTATTAAAGCTCTCAGCCTCCGTCTCGAGCGGGCTTTGCCCCCACTCTGGGACAAAAACCCAAAGGAGAGGGGGCAGAGGAGCGGTGCTCAGAGGGCAAAGGGAAAAGCCCTGGGATTATGCTTGCCCAAAACGCGACCGTTTTGGAGGACTTGCTCTTGGGATTTCAGCTCTCTCAATGCCAGCAAGGCTGGGAGCGGACGCTGGGAAGCACGGTGGGGCTGGGGACGGGGCAGGTGCCACCTCTGGGCACAGGGACCAGGGGCCAGAGGTGAGCGGCCGGGAGGGAGGGAGGGAGCGCGGGGAGCCCTCTGCACTTTCACTGCAGTAGGCAAACAAATGCCTGTGTATTTTGCTCCCATCATTCCCTTTCTGACCAATCTTTTCGGTTACTAATTAATGTCGACTCAGCTCTTTTGGCAGCTCCTGATAACTCCGGGATGTTTATTTAATCAGGGGCAAGGAGCAAACACACACGAGGCTACGGAGATACTGCCTCCAGCTGCCCCCGCTGCCGCAGCGCTGCCGGGACAGGAGCTCCGTAGGGTCTGTCCTGTGCCCGGGGCAGGAGCAGCACCGCTCTGGGCTTTAACAAGCGATGGAAGATTTGGGGAGAGAAGGACCCGAGCAGGGTGCCCTCTTCTCCAGGGGCCCCGCCTCTGCCAGCTCAGACACAGGCAGTTCCCGGCATCGGCTGCTCCCACCCTTGCTGGAAAGAGCTTTGATTTGGTGTTGCGAAAGGCATTTCTACCTGGAAAGTCCCGGTGAAGCCACAGGAAGCCACCGGACGTTGGGCTGTTGGGGCAGGATTTCTCCTGCAGCCCCGTCACCCCGCTCCTTGCCCCCTGGCCACAGGTATGGCGGGGCTGGCGTTGTCCCCGGGGGCAAGCACTAGCCCCGCGTTGCACTAAAGCTTCATCCCGTCCCTGTCGAATCGAGCCCGGGGGACAAGCGTCCCGAGAGATACGGGGGGGCGGAAGGTCTGGGCAGCGTCTGAGCTGCTTTTGCTGATCGGCTGAGACAAAGCTCCCTCCTGCTGCTCCAGGCTCCCCACCACCAGCAGCCGCAGACCCATGAAGGCTCGGAGGGCCCTTCCCTGGCTGCTGGGCACAAAGCAAGGCAGGAGGAGACCCCAGGAGAGGGGCTGGTTTGGGTAAGGTGGCCCTGGGGAGCCCTTGCAGCCAAGGGCTGAGCTCTCCCAGCAAGGAGAGCTCCGACATATGGGTGATCCCCCAGAGAAAGGCTGGGAATCCCTGCTATTCCCAGAGCCCTGGCTGCCGATGCTGGAAATAGCTTTCAAAAACCAAAGCGAAGCGAAGCGGAGCTCTCTGGGCTTGTCAGGACAAGCCTAAGGGGACGGTTTGAATTCCGTCTGCCACAAGCAGCAGCCTCCTCCGGGTCAGCGAACCCCTCTGCTGTTCTGCATCCCAACAGCCCATATCGTTACACCCAGTTAATAATAATGTATCAGGAAAATCCTTACTGGTTCTGCGCCGAGCCTCTCCTGCAGTACCAGGCCACGCAGGTCGCCTTGTTTATGGTCCTTCACTGCGAGCTAACGTCCCTTTCCTCTGTCTGTCCCTGCGTAGTGGATTCAGAGAGGATTAAAAGCGCCTCTGTGGCATCAAAACATCAACTTGAATTTAAGTCTCAGTCTGAGCTGGCAACAACCTGGTTTTGGAGCCAAGGATTTAAGCTGCTCCTCCCAACCCAGGCAAGAAGTGGCCAAAGCATTTCTGCCCTGAGCACGTCTGGCCTGGATAAAAAAGGAAAACAAAAGGGGCCCAGGCTGCCTCTGCTCTTTCTTTTCTCATGCAAATGTTGAGCCCACCCAGGAGAGCTGCTCTGAATTTCCCCCATGCAAAGGGAGCTATTCACCCCCCTGCGCTGATACCAAACGAGTGCAAAACGCAGTGCCAGGATGGCCACAACCGCACCGTGACCACGGCCACCGCGGTGGCCGTCCCTCTGCCCCCTTCACCGTCGCAGAGGGTCCCAGAGCAAGGCGGGGGGGGGGGGGGGGGGGGGTGTCCCTGCCTGACCACAGGCTCCGCAGCAGCTTGGGCAAGGCGGGGGACATTATCCATGGGGACAGAGGGACAAGCCCCAGCTGAGGCTGGGCAGGCGGAGGGCTGTGGAAGGAGGGGTCTGGGGGGATGCCAGAGCATCTGCAGCGAGGAGGGGGATGCTGCTGCCCGGAGATGAGCCCCTCCTTGGAGAGGCGGCGCCTGCGCGGGGTGACATCAGCCCCTGAGGACCCGAGATGCTGAGCCTGGATCTGGGAAGGCGGCTCCTGCCACGGCTTCCAGCTCCGCATCCCGGCAGGGCAGGGAGGGGAGAGGGAGCCCAGCCCTGCGGCTGGACCCTGGGCCAGCTCCGTCCCCACTCCGGCCACCTCGGGTCCCCCCAAGCGGCGTGGTGGCCCTGGCTGGGTGCTCCCAGCGGTCGGGTGACCAAGGATGCTGTGCTAGGAGATGCCGATGGTGCTCACCTTGCTCGTCTCCCTCTATAAGCTGGGCCGGTTCTTCGCCATGGCGGGTGCGGAGAGGCTGGTGGTGCCCGAGTGTGTGAGCCAGGCAGGGAGCTGGGCAGGGGGGGGCAGCTCCAGGGAGCACCGGGAGGTCTCCCCCGGGGTCAACATGGATGTGAGAGCAGCCCTGGACCGGATCCTGCCCGCCCTGCACCGGACCATCGCCCATGCCAAGCAGGCATCCAGCCCGGTGGAGCTGAGGAAGGCCATCGCCGAGGTCTTCCAGCTGGTGGAGGAAGCCTGGGGGATGCCCACGGTGGGGAGGGACGTGGCCAAAGTGTTGTGCGATGTGATCCGCCTGGAGGGGGGCCTGGACCTGCTGCTGAACCTGCTGTACACGGCGGAGCTGGAGACCAAGTGCCAGGCAGGAAAACTCCTGGAGCAGATCCTGGTGGCAGAAAACAGGTGAGTCTGCAAAGAGAACCCCCCCACCCTCTGCCGGGCACAGCCCTCCCCACCGCAGGCTCGCCTGCCGCCCCGAGCACAGCAGGGACTTCCTCCACCCATCCCACCCACAACCCCCAAATTTCCCTGCTCCGGGTGCTCCCAGGGCATCAAACTGTCCCGGCTCTGCACCGTGTCCCCCCACACCCGGTACTAGCACAGAGGGGTCCCTGTCTTGCTGGTCACACCCAGGCAATGGCACCTCCCGCTACTGCTGGAGGGAGGAGGACCAGCCCCAGCTCACGGGATGCCGGTGAGGATCGGGGTGTCCTCATGAGCCACCCTCAACCTGGGGCCACCCAGACAAGACACCATCCGTGGCTGAGGTGGGTCGGTTTGGCTGGCCCAGATTATCCGACCCCAAGGAGGAGACACAACTCCCCCTTAGCCGTAACCCCAGCAGGAGGAGGAGGATGAAGCCGGTTCCTAGAGACTTTTGCTGCTGGCCAGGGCTGGAATGATGCCCTAAGGAGGGGGCCAGCCTGTCAGCAGCCCTCGGAGCCCCCCAGCCCCTGGTCCCTAGGCTCAGATGCTGGAGAGGTGTGTGCTGTACCCCAGGAGAGGCGAGAGGCGTTGGGCTGGCTCTGCCGGAGCATCCTCACACGTGGGCTGGGAGTATGCGTGTGTGCGCGCGTACGGGCACATGTATGAGGGTGGCATGTGCGCACGTGGCACCCAACACATCTGAACACACAGCCGTGCCGACACAGCGCCCGCACGCAGCTTGCCCTTTGAACACCATGAACACAGTCCCGCACGCCCCGGCAGCATCGCCTGCAGCGTGCCGGTCCCCAAGAGGAGCTGTATGCCTGTGGCGAGCTGGGTCAGGATCAGCCTTTCTCTCCTGGCAAACACGTGGCTCTGCCAGCTCCGCTCGCCCTCGCCGTGCCCAACCCCAGCCAGGGCTCCGGGCGGGTGTCGAGGACGCCCGGCCAAGGTTTTGCTCCAGCTTCATGGGTGATGTGTCTCGCTCTAAGGTCACAGACTTGAAGGCTGGGCCTCGCTGCACGCGCTGGCAGGCAAAAAGAGGCAACAGCTAAATCAGGAAAGTCCATTAGGGTGGAATTAATCCCAGGAAACATCACTGGCACTGTCTGACTTCAGCACTTAGCTTCCTGGCAAGAGAAAGCAGCTGCTGGAGTCACCGTCTCTGCTCCAGGAGCAGTTCATGGGCCAGGGTCTTGGAGTAGCCGTGGGCCCTCAGCCCCTTGCTCCCTACAGCCTGACCCACCATCAGCACCCAAGCAATGGCGGGGAGGTGTTCGGTCCCTCCCTGGGTCCAAGCCACTGGCTTAGAGACCCCTCCCAGCATCCCTGCGCAGCAGAAGCGGTGCTCAGCTCCGCCAGGACTGGTCCTGGCTCCATCCCACGTCTCCAGGAAGTCGGGGACCTGGCAGGACTGTGTTTGTCATCCAGCTCCATGGCCGAGTCCGGGCTCGGAGCCAGTCCCAGACTGAGCGCTTTTTATTTCCAGAGCTCTCCACAGTGTTTGCTGCCAAACCCACCCCAAGGTCAGCATGAGCCATGCGGGACACAGGCTTCCCAGAAAGGCTCTTCCCGCCTCCCAGCACGGGGAGGCCAGTGTGCCTCCACCCCACCATCCCTGGGGGCCGAATGCATCCCTGCCCGCACGGACAGCATGGCACCGGGCATCTGCCCCAGCGCTTGTGCTTGTGAACGGAGCACTCCATTGCAGCACCAAACGGGTCATTTCCAAGGCCAGAGATGCAGCTGCCCGCTCATCCCAGGCAAGCTCCTGGGAGGACAGCCAAGAGCCCATCATTTCCCCCTTCCCCACTCTACACTTGTAGGGCACATTCAGGTGTCATTTTAAGACCATCCTCGCAGCACGGGGCTCCCAAGGCCAGCTGTGGCGGAGCAGCAGCTGGTGGCCCTCGGCCACCTGCCCCCAGGCTCTTGTTGTCCTCTTCTAGGAGAGCACAGGATTGCGGAAATAAACAGTTTTTCTCCAAGCTGCCTCCACATTACAATCCCAGGACGGGCAGATCCCTGTCTGTTGCACATCCCCATGGCCAGCTGTGTGTGGTTGCTCAGCCAGATGTGAAACCCCTGTCCTGGGCTTGGTACCGATCTGGAGAGCAGCCAGAGGACAGCACGGGTTAGGGACAAACGCGTTTTCACCCCTGAACACGAAGCAGCTCACACGCATCCAGGAAAGCTGACAAAGCAGGTCTATTTATAGTCTGTCCTGCACTGTTAATTGCTACGTACGTCTTACCTTGAGCACGAGAACCTCTGGCATGGTGGGGCTGAGCTACACGCCCCAAGTCCTGTCCCATCACAAGCTCTTCCATCGGACCCAGACAGCTTCTTCCAACGCCATCCTGCTGCATCTCGCTGCACCGCAGCCTGACAGCGTATCTGGCAGCCGCGTCCCACAGGGAAACAGCTGGCTGTCGTGGGGCAAACGCCACCGAAGCATGGGGGAGTCCACACGCCAGCCACTGTCCTCATTCCCTGCACGGCCGTCTGCCCCTCACCTGCCTGTGCCTCTCCTTCCTGCAGGGATCGGATCGCTCGGATCGGTCTGGGGGTGATCCTGAACTTAGCCAAGGAGCGGGACGTTCCCCAGCTGGCGCAGAGCGTCTCCGGTATCCTGGAGCACATGTTCAAACACACCGAGGAGACCTGTTTCCAGCTCATCTCTGATGGAGGCCTGGACGCTATCCTCTACTGGTGCCGCTGGACGGACCCCATCGTGCTGCGGCACTGCGCCATGGCCTTGGCCAACTGCGCCATGTACGGAGGGCAGGCCAACCAGCGCCTGATGATCGAGAAGAGGACAGCGGAGTGGCTTTTCCCACTGGTGTTCTCCAGGGACGATGAACTGATCCGCCTGCACGCGTGCCTGGCCATCACGGTGCTGGCCACCAACAAAGAAATCGAGAAGGAGGTGGAGCGCTCGGGGACGCTGGCGCTGGTGGAGCCGTTCATCGCCTCGCTGGACCCGGAGCAGTTTGCCTGTGAGATGCTGGGCAGCAGCGACAACAGCCAGGGGAGGACGGCGGACGACCTGCAGCGGCTGGTACCCTTGCTGGATAGCTCGCGGCTGGAAGCGCAGTGCATCGCGGCCTTCTACCTCTGCACGGAGGCTGCCATCAAAACCAGGCAGAAGAAAACAAAGGTAAAGGGTAGGTTGGCCCGAAGGAAGGAGGCGCAAAAGAGCAGGGGTGCCACAACTGCATCTTGGTGTCCTTTGCTTCCCTCCGAGCTCACCGAGTACCCTGGTTTTTTGGCTGGCCCGGCACAGGTTGTTGTGATGTCTCCTCCCTTTGTGTCCCCAGATTTTCAGTGAGATCGGGGCTACGCAGAGCCTGAAGAGGGTCGTGTGTTACTGCACCAGCAGCACCACCTCCTCCCTCGCCAAAAAGGTGCTGCGCATGATAGGGGAGGAGGTTCCTCGGCGCATCCTACCCACGGTTCCCAACTGGAAGCCCTGCGAGGTGCAGACGTGGCTGCAGCAGATTGGATTCAACAAATATTGCCAGAGCTTCCTGGTAGGGCTGCGTGCCGGGGGAGGGACACCTAGATGGGCCTTTTTGCCCCATCTTGCAGCAGAGGTGTAAGCGTCTCACCCAACAGCTTTTCCTTGGACGTTTCTAGCCTGGATTTCTCTTGGCAGGACCACCAGGTAGATGGGGACATTCTCCTGAGACTGACGGAGGAGGAGCTGCAGGAGGATTTGGGGATGGACTCCAGCATCACTCGGAAGAGGTAGGACCACTGCACCCCAGGAATGCTACCAGGGCACGCTGGTCTCTCTCACGGTCATCACCGTGGTGGCAGAGCCAGGGAAAAGGTCTGTGCCTTTCCCTTCTTGCAAAGACAAGAAGAGCGATCCTCACAGTGGGAAATCTGGACGGCCAGGGCTTTTCCGGGGCAGTATGCAGTCCCAGAGGGGACAACGCATGGGAGAAATGTGGGATGGGGAGAGACCACCTATGGCACTGGGGAGGTGGGATCCCACAAGTTACCCAGAAAGGTGGGAACTTACCTGAGCTTCTCCTCCCTTAGCTGAGCTCCTCATACCTCCGTGTCCTGAGGACCAACGCTCCCGCAGTCACGCAGCTATTCATCTCTTTATTCCTTTAGCTCATTCTTCACCACAGCATGTAGCTGCACTCTCTCCTGTGCAGACAAAAGATGCGGTACCAAATGTCTCTAGATCCTGGCTGGTCCAGCAGCCTCCCCTCCCCACCTCCACCTTTTCGTTTGTTTCTCCGCCAGGTTTTTCCGGGAGCTGACGGAGCTGAAGACCTTCGCAAACTATTCCACCTGCGACCGCAGCAACCTGGCCGACTGGCTGGGCAGCATCGACCCCAAGTTTCGCCAGTACACCTACAACCTGCTGACGAGCGGCATCAACCGCAACTTCTTGCACCGCGTGACGGAGCAGCAGCTGCAGGAGGACTGCCACATCAACACGGGCTTCCACCGCGTCCGCATCCTCACCGCTGCAAGGGGTGCGGGTCCTGCTGCTGCTCGCCGCGCCAGAGCAAGGGGGTGGGGGTGAGCATCGGGGGTTATTTGGGATGAGTTGTTGGGTATTTTTAACTTTTGGTTGCCCTTTGCTCTGCCTAGAAATGCTGCACTCCCCTATAACGCTGCAAACTGCTTCCGATGGGACTGATGTGTTTATCAGCTACCGGAGGAGCACCGGGTCGCAGCTGGCCAGGTGAGTCCTGCGGGCAACCTTATGGTGAAGCCCAGAGTGAAGGCTGGTGGTCAGGTGTGGGAAGAGCGTGGAGCCAGGACAGCTGAAGGCTGGAGCAGGGAGACGCTGCCAAAAGCTGCAGTGCAAATGGGGACAGCACGTGCCATAAGCTGCGTGGTGGACAGGCTAATTCCCAGTCCTGCTACTGCCACCCCGTCCCTCTTTGGCACTGACTTACCCTTTTTCCCCGCTGAGCTTGTAGGGGATCACAGCAGAGATTTAATGTCCTGCTCCCCGTGTTTTCTGCGTGGGCCCAGACACCTGTAAGCAGGCTGGGCTGGCAGCTGGCATCTCAAGGACCGTGCTGTTCTCTTGTGGGAGCCTGTTCGTTGCTCCTCCGTCTCACCATGTCTCGGCCAACGTGGTGGGAGAGCGCGTGAAAGCCAGGCGCTTGGCCGTAGCTCTCCTCGCGGTGCTGTCCCCTCTTGCCACCAGCCTGCTGAAGGTCCACCTGCAGCTGCACGGCTTCAGCGTGTTCATCGACGTGGAGAAGCTGGAGGCAGGGAAGTTTGAGGACAAGCTGATCCAGAGCGTCATGAGCGCCCGCAATTTCGTGCTGGTCCTCTCGCCAAACGCGCTGGATAAATGCATGGGAGACCCCGAGTGCAAGGACTGGGTGCACAAGGTAGGAGATGCCCGTCAGGTGGATGTTGGAGCAGGATGGGGCTGGCGACGCGCTGACATGGGCCACAGCCTGAGCACTCACGTGTTCCTGCAGGAGATTGTGACAGCCCTGAACTCTGGGAAGAACATTGTACCTGTTACAGACCATTTTGAGTGGCCGGACCCAGAAACACTTCCCAAGGACATGAGGGCCGTCCTGAAATTTAATGGTATCAAGTAAGTGAGAGGGACCCGTGCCACGGGGTTCCTCGACACCTGGAGAGAATGGCTTGCATAAGCAGTAGCAAAGAGCACAAGGAAATTGGGAGAAACAGATGAGGGAGGCAGAACGGGCCAAAGGAGAGGTGAATTACCTCAGGCACTCCAAAGCATGAAGGGAGCAAAGGTCCCCACCATAACCCTTCTGCCGTTATTGTGCTCAGGGCTCCTCTGGATAACAGAGGTCTCCACCCCATTGCTGCTGGGAGGACGGACGCCCATCCTCCTGCCCCCAGCCCTCCAGCCAGGGGTGATGCTGGCAGGTTTCGCAGCTCGCCTGGGTTCCTCGTGCCTCCAGCTCCCCCTCCAGCGCTCCAGGCTGGAATCCCAACCTGCTCATAGCCCTCCAGCCTGGCAGGGCGCAGGGGAAGAGGCTTTCCTGCGGCATCCAGTGTTCCTCCATTTTCCATGGGGAAAAGGGTGCTCCAAGAGAGCTGGGGTGGAGGAAGGGGGTCCTGACCTGCACGCACCGAGATATCTCATGGCATCTTGCACAGTGGAAAAATTAACTCAGATTTTCCCCTCAAACACAGGTGGTCCCACGAGTACCAGGAGGCCACGATTGAAAAAATCATCCGCTTTCTCCAGGGCCGTTCCTCCCGGGACTCCTCGGCTGGGTCGGAGAATGGCCTGGACTGCTTGCCCTCCCTGGGGCAGCCCTAGAACCAACACCTCGGCCCCTCCAGAGACTTCCCAGGCGACCCCTTTTTTATGTGGGGCCAAATTTCTCCCTCTAGATTTTTTTCCCCCCATCTCAGTACCTTTGGCTTGAGACGAGGCCTTGGCTCGTTAGACCCCCTTCACCCTCCAAATGCAAGCTAAAAGGCCAGTACTCACTTGTACGGTGCCTGGTGACCCAAGCCAGGGTGGACGAGTTGCCTTCCACCACCCCTTGGGCTGGCAGGACGCGCAGGCTACGCCTCCCGCAAGGCAGGTGGAGGGGGACCGACACCGTCCAGACCCCCGCAAACGGCTGCAGCTTCCCGCAGAAGCATGGCCGAAGAGGAGGGATCTTCTGCATACCGAAAGCTGGGGAACTGGCGAGGGGTACATCGCAAGAGGACACGTGAGGGGGAAGAGCAGCCGAGAGGGAACGGTCCACAAGCATCGTATGGCCTCTGCTGGGTGCCACGGGAACGTCACTGTGGTGAGAAGCTAAGAGCAGGAAAGGGCAAATAGAAGCTAAGCCCCAACGAAATCCCCGTGTTTGGGAAAGATAACGCACAGAGGCTTCTAAACTGCTCAGCCGCAGCTTTCCCTTTCCCTTTAATGTCCCTTTATCATGCGAGTTCGCTCCCTCCTCGAGGGCCTTTCACCTCCTAATGCTGCGAAACCACTTTGTGATCTTAACCCTGGTGATGGAAGTTTGGGTTCGGATCATGTAAAGTTTCAGCAGGGTCTTTGCGAAAAGTGCTTTTAAAAGAACACCATTCCCTCCAACTGATGTCTTGGCTTTGCCACTTTATCAGGTTTATACTTACAGGGCACAGGAGGCTGGATTGCGACTCTGGAAAACATATATCCATGCAGATACGGGAGATGCTAATTGCTGTACTGTACCTGTGGAGTTATTCCACACTGGCTGTATTTTATTCTGTTGTTGGAGCTCCGGAGCAGATCTGTGGCCCGTCCCTTCAAACAGCATCTCTCACCGCCAACAGCCCTGGCCAAGCTCCTCAGGCTGGGGGCTGTCCCTCCTCTCGGCTGGATGCAATACCAAGTACCATTTTGTTTCTTTCTACCGACCTCTCCTCAACACCCAACAGGGTCTTTTTGCAGCTACTCGCCCCGAAATATCAGGAAGGAGCAAAGTGGATGCAAAGGGCAGGCGGAGGCTGCTTGGTGCGAGCAGGACCCTCAGCTCCTGCTGCTGAACCTGCAGGTGAGGAACCAGGGGCAGCCTGACACGTCCTCCTCAATTCATAGAATCATAGAATTAAGGTTGGAAGGGACCTTAAAGATCATCTAGTTCCAACCCCCCTGCCATGGGCAGGGACACCTCCCACTAGATCAGGTTGCTCAGAGCCCCGTCCAGCCTGGCCTTAAAAACTTCCAGGGATGGGGCTTCCACCACCTCCCTGGGCAACCTGTTCCAGTGTCTCACCACCCTCATGGGGAAGAACTTCATCCTAACGCCCAGTCTGAATCGTCCCATCTCTAGTTTTAATCCGTTCCCTCTAGTCCTACCATTACCCGACATCCTAAAAAGTCCCTCCCCAGCTTTCTCGTAGGCCCCCTTAAGATACTGGTAGGCCACTCTAAGGTCTCCTCGGAGCCTTCTCTTCTCCAGACTGAACAACCCCAGCTCTCTCAGCCTGTCCTCACAGGAGAGGTGCTCCAGCCCTCTGATCATCCTCATGGCCCTTCTCTGGACACGTTCCAGCACGTCCATATCTCTCTTGCAGTAGGGGCTCCAGAACTGGACGCAGTACTCCAGGTGGGGTCTCACGAGAGTGGAGCAGAGGGGGAGAATCACCTCCCTCGACCTGCTGGCCACGCTCCTCCTGATGCAGCCCAGGGTACGATTGGCTTTCTGGGCTGCAAGTGCGCACTGATGGCTCATGTTGAGCCTCTCGTCCACCAGCACCCCCAAGTCCTTTTCTTCAGGGCTGCTCTCAAGCCAGTCACTGCCCAGCCTATATCGGTGCTTGGGATTGCCTCGACCCAGACGGAGGACCTTGCACTTGGTCTTGTTGAACTTCATGAGGTTGGCATGGGCCCACACTCCCAGCCTCGTCCCACATCTCACGCCCGCTTGGAAGGTGAGCAGGCTCTCAGCAACATGCCATTTTCATAGAATCACAGAATGGCTCAGGTTGGAAGGGACCTTAAAGATCATCTAGTTCCAATCCCCTGCCCTGGGCAGGGACACCTCCCGCTAGACCAGGCTTCTCAAAGACTCATCCAGCCTGGCCTTGAACATTTTGTGATCAGGATGAGAAACTGCAGCTCCTACCTCACCTTGGCTTTTTTTGTTTGTGGTTTTTTTTTTTTTTATGCAGAGCAAAGCAGATAATGCCCAATGACATCCTTGTTCAGAGCACGCGCAGGACGAAGAGCAAGCCACGCCTGGGGAACACCAGCCTGCCCTGACGGCCTGGAGACCTGATGCACCCCACTTCAGCAGAAGGAAGGTCCTTTGCCTGTCCCTGCTCAAGAGAACTCAACCCTTTCGGGAGGTAACGAGGAGTCTCAGCCACCTTGTCCTCATCCTGGCTCTCTCCGAAGCCTCGCCGCTGCCTTAACTGGCCACAACACAAACGCATTTCCTTTTTGGCTTAGATCCATGCACATTTGAGGGAAAAAAAAAAAAAAAAAAAAAGAAGAAGTTAAATTCAGGTGCTTAATTACAGCTTTATGGGTAGTTCTTATCAGCTCACAGTTAATGGCATCTTTGCTCTCCAGTGAAAGGTTAATAGCTGTATCTGCCCAGAATTCATCAGAAATAGAACCTCTCTAATCTCCAGATTAAACACGAGGCAGCCAGCTGATGAGCCCAAAGGTGAGTCTGCCAAAGGATGGAAGCCACTTGTGAGCTTCTTCAGGGAAAAGTCTTGAGTAACTGACTGAATGTCAGGGCCTCCACAGCCACTGAAGGTGTCCCACACAAACAGCCCTCAGGATTTTTCTCCCTACAACAACACGCAGCAAGACTATTGCGTATTGATTGCGTATTGTTTTCCAGGAACTGTCTAGCAATTAACCTCCTCGCCCACCACTCAATCTAGAGATTTACTCCTCCTCTACAGCTTAGGTGTCTCACCTGCAATGAGATCCCACCTCATGCTCCAGCTGCCCAGACCGTGACTCCTCCCGTTTCCCCATCAGTCGGTTATCTTCACCTTAACGAACTCGCCCTGCTCTTGACAAAACATCCCAGCCCCTTCCAGTTGGAGCAGATGGTCTCAAGATGAAGAATCCTTCTGTTCTCACCCTTCCTGATTCCATTGCCATGTCATGGCAGGAAGCGTTTAAAGTTGTTCTATCAGATATTATTAATAAATCTGGTTTATACTCTAAATCCCCACCTCTTTTCTGTTTGTGTCACGTGCTTCTCTCCTGCATCCCCAGGGACCCTCTACCTGCTGCCCACAACCACGATGCACAGATCATGTATCTGCTTCACGGCTGTCGTTCATGGTGGATGGCTTAGAAAAACTTTAGTTTGTTTTTTTTTTTAATAGAGCATAATAGCGCCTATTGAATTTCTCCTTTGCAAGCACACTGACACAACCGGGAAAGCAGAGCCAGTACACGAGTCTCACTTCACCGCACAACACTGAGCAGCCGCCAGCGTTGGCGCCCACGGAGTCTGTCGGTGGAGAAGACTTCACAATCAGTTCAGCTACAAAGATCTGATGCAAGGCTCACAGCATGCCCTGTTCCTCAGGGAGGCTAATTCTGGGCTCGGCCCGTCAGTCAGACACGTATCTCCTGCCTACGTCCACTGGCGTAACTACACACACCAAGTGGCGTAACACCAAGTTCTTAAAGCCTCCCTGCTTCTCCACCTCCTGCTCTGCTCCCCAATTCTCCTGCTTTCATCAGAAACCCCTAATGAACAAAGCTGTATATAAGCATTCCACATCTACTGCCAAGCTCTGGCTGCTTGCCAAAAGGCAAGGAAGAAGTTCTAAAGAACACTGAGGGTGGTGAGACACTGGCCCAGGTTGCCCAGAGAGGGGGTGGAGGCCCCATCCCTGGAGACATTCAAGGCCAGGCTGGATGAGGCTCTGAGCGACCTGATCTAGTAAAAGACGTCCCTGCTCACTGCGGGGGGGTTGGACTAGATGGCCTTTAGAGATCCCTTCCCACCCAACGCATTCTATGATTCTATGATCCTAAGTCCCAAACCTGCATTTTTCCTGCCTCAGGTCTCTCACGCGCTCATTCTCCACAAGGCCGATAATTTCCTGCTGCTCCTTCTTCACTGCAGAGTCTCCAATAAAAGAAGCGGCATGAAAACGTTGGAGAGGAGCAGAGAACAAGGCAAGGACAAATGACGTAAACGGCTGTACGAGAAAAGCTACCCTTTTATGAACCATAAAAGAGAATGGAGGTTTTATTTCATTCTGGAAGTAACATATCTGCCAAGCAATTCCGCAGTTAAGGACATTATTGCATGCGACTGAACAGCGCGTGCGACGTGGCGTACAGAGAACGGCTGCTTTATGGCAGTCTGAAGAAAGCTTAATGCTTTGGAAAGAACAATTACGGACAGCCAGCGCATAGAGGTTTGCTTGCTGGCATCATCGTATTCCCAGAAGGGCAGCAGAAGTGAGGTCACCGACACAAAATTGTGCCCTGTACAACAAAAAAAAATTCATCTCCAAAGACAGCAGTCCTGTCCCCGCACCAGCCCGTCCCACCAGTGCTGGGTACTGGTGAGGAAGGACCGCTCCTGGCTCTGCCATAAGCACACACGGCACTAGGGACCACTTATCACATCTGGGGCCTCAAATGTACAACGCAAGGATCGTCAGGTAGGGAGGCCCGATTTTGTCAATTTTAGCCTTAACTTCATCAGGTTTTGGCAACTGCCGATCAAGGCACCGACTTGTACCTTGGTGTTCTCACAGGAGCTATTACTCCTCGAAAGGACCTTTGAAATCCTGGGCTGGGGGCAGGACACGCCGCTGGCACTGCTCACTACAAGCACTTCATGCATCAGACCCTGCCCCTGGGACACCTCTAACCCCCGAAGCTAAAGCCGGTTTAGTCAGTAAGGATGGCGAGAGCGCTCCTGTGCCGAGCTACTTCTCATGACAAGGATTTCTGCAGGAGCCCAGTCTGGCATTCAACGTTTGTATGACTTTTATTGGCAGATAAAAGACAGATCTCCCTCCTCGGCAGCACGCTGTTGGGTACCTCTGCTTCAGTCTTGCTCCGCGGGCTTTGCTCTGGGCCTCACCCACGCCAGCAGCTCATCTGCTGCACCCCGCAGTACTCAGAGGGGAAGATGTTTGGCAATTAAACCAGGAATTCGGTCCTCTCTCACCACTAAAAGCATGCCACGGATCCTTCCCCCCCACCACCACCAAACCCCAAACCACTAACCAGCCTCGCAAATGGCCAACAGCAGCTTTTACTCTTGATTGGCTTTTGGGTCTCTTGGGTTTTCTCTGACAGCTGAGCCAACGCAACGGCGAGGAGGCATTCGCATCTGCAAATCGAGTTCCTAACGGCAGCCAGAGCCCTGATTTCCAACTATTTGGCATTTAAAAATGAGTGAGGACAAGCCAGGTGTCCTTCCAGGCACGAGTAAAGAGCAGTCTTCAGGTGGACTCTGCCCAGCTGGCCGACTCCTTGTCGCCAAGCTGCTGCTCAGCCATCTGCAGGGGACAGGGAAGCTTCTGGGAAGTGACTGTAGTCCTGGTTTGAGTCCCAGATTTCTATCCACCTACAAAAGAAAGAACAGTCAGAGCCTACGAAGGCACACTGGGACGTCGCCGAATGAAGGGAGTTTTTTAAAGTTTCAAGGAAACAGAACAAAAAGGCCCTGCCAGGAGCTGTTTCACTCCTACCGCAAATCCCAACACACTCTCTGTCGCAAGACTAACCACAGGTTTTGTTTTCTATCATGCCACTTCTGCTTTAATCAGTGGAGAAACAACGGGAAGAGAGACTGTTAGGAGAGCTCCATCTCTGCTGTAAAGGAGGACTTCCAAATTCAACGCCCGGTTCTGGATTCCACCCCAAGGGTGGAGTGAGACTTTGAAGAACTGTGAATTTCAGCAACTACCTTACTTGGGCTGGAGGTTTTATCGCTAGGGTTCAGACGCCAGAAGAGACGGACCTCTGCTCACTGGGGCGCATAAACATAATTGCAAATATGCCTTAAAAACCGCGAGCCTCTATTCTAAGTAGAGTAAATAGTATTTTTCACGTTACGCTTCACGGGTCCCATGGCGAAGTTTAGAAATTTGAAGTGAATTACCCAATAATAGCTGCTGGAATAAGAAGAATTATCGCCCCGAAGAGGAATGGGAACCCCCTCATGAAGTGCAGGGTGGCAGGGTAGAGGGAGTTGAACACTCCTGTAGCCACGAGCGAACACAGCCCTTCCACACAGGCAACGGAAGCGAAGAGAGCACCTGGAAAAAGATATTTTAGAGGTTAACGGAGAGATAACCCCACCCCCAGCAAACATCTTTACATCACTTCAGTGGAACGCTATGAATCTTTCCAAGGGTTTGCGCTTCCCGTCAGGAAAATCGGTGTCTGCATCGTCAAGCGTGGCGAGCAAGAGCTGGGAGCAGAGATGAGGCACACCACGCTGGCCAAACCTGTCCGGCTCAGCTTCTCCGGAGCCAGGACCAGCTCACTGACCTCCAGAACCAGTATCACCAGAGCTGACCAGGGATATCACGTATCAGCTGGACTGTAAATGCTTTAGACAGGGCTATCGAGATCTGCTTACTGCCGAGCACACCTTATCGCTTGTTAAACATTAAGTTCAGCAGAAGGCTGCGCTTTATAGGTTTAGTATCATAAATCTGGTACCAAGTCTGAGCCACCTTCGTTCTTAATATAAGAAATACGAATTCTGCACAGCCGCCTTTCGACCTCTTCCCTGGCGATTCCCTCCTCCCCTCTGCCTGCAGAGCCATTCCCAGGCGGTGTTTAACAGCAAGTGCAACCAAATTACTGGAGGAAAGGCAAATATGCTCCTCCCGTGGGTTATCCACGATCTTTCACCATGGTCAATGATATAACCCTCTAACAACACCGGGTTTCTTCCCACTGTTACTGATCTACCTGCAAGAGTCACGGTCAGGGAAATCTCTGTTTTCTGCTCGTTATATAATCCATTTTAACCCTTGCTCCTTGTAAAAGTTTTGGAAACAAACAAAGGAATGAATGAATGATGCCCCAGCTTGAACGTGACGCTCTTCACCTTGCTTGAAAATGCAGCAAGTCTAAATGGATGAAAACTGACAATTATTCCGAAAATATAAAAACGTCACCCTGAGCCTGAGGGTGAGTGCAGGGGCACAGGGGTCCAAAGGAGCCAGGGAAGTCCTAACCTCCCAAAGCGGTTTGGTTTCAGTGTTCCGTGAGACGGTGTTTCGGGACCCGGCTTAAGCAGAGCGGCTAACGCCTTACCCTGTTCCGTCTCGCTGACCAGCTTGGAGAGCTTGGCTCTGATGACTGGAGTGGCTGCCATGGAAAGGAACAGGATCCCGTAACCTGTGAGTAAGATACAGCACGTCAGGGAAAGCTCAGCTGAAGAATAAACAGCCTCCAAAGTCAATCCCAGGAATCTGCCACTCTAGGCAGTTTCTCCCTGCTATATTTAGACCCAATTCACCCTCCCGCACCTCACCGTGTGCTTTAGTCCGTGGCTGCAGTGTAACGCAGCTTCTAGGAACTACGCGGCTGCACTTTCAACTCCTGTGTTTGGCCAACTTTGCTGTTAGCAAGCCACAGCTTTGCTGGTACACAGGCTGAAACGGAGGCAGAACTTCCTCCGCGTGCTTGAACTCCCAGAAGCACCCAGCCTTCCTGCATCCCCTGCCATCTCCGAGCCAGGAGCCCGGGATACAGGGAAATTAAGAATCGGGCGTCACCTGTAAACATCAGTGGCGTTGTCGTTGCAAGAGAAATCACCACCAGTCCAGAAATATTGGAGATCAACCCGATCTCCGCCACCCAGGTGTCTTCAAGGCAGAGCTGCAGCAGCCGCAGCCCTCCCAGGCTGCCCAGATAAGCCAGGTAACTGGCGGCCGAGCCATACCCGATGAGGTCCGGGGCCCAGCAGAGAGGGGAGCCGAGCTCGTACAAAACAAAGAGGTCCTTGGTCCCAAAATGGACCGTGACAAGAAGAAAGAAAGCCAAGGAGTAAAGGGCGAGCTTCCGCCTGGAGTTCAAGCATTCCGGGGCCGTGTACAACCTGTAGACGGCCTTGTAATGACTGAGCGTCAACAGCTTGGCTGGTTTCTGCTGCTTCACCGATTCCTGGAGACAGAAGGCGGCGTAGAGAGCGGCAGCAAGGCTGGCGGCAAGCACCAGCCAAAAGGGGTTGATGTACCCCTGTGCCTTGCGCCACTGGCCACCGCCGATGCTGGCCAGCATGCCCGCCACCCCGAGGCACGCCTCCAGGATGGCGACGCGAAACGTCCGTGCCCGTTTCTCACTGGTGTCGGCCACGTAGGCGAAGCAGCTGGCCAGGATCAGGTTGTAGTCTCCCAGGAGGCCGCTCAAGAGGCGGCCGAGGAGAAAGTAGGCGACGTGCAGCTGCAGGTACATGACGAGCAGATAGACGGCCGCTTGCACGGCCATACCCACCGCCGGCAGGACGAGTGCCGGCCGGCGGCCCACGCTGTCGCTCCATGGCCCGAAGAGCGTGACGGAGAAGAGCCCAACGAAGAAGCCTCCCAGGTTGATACAGAGGTTCCAGTGGGACACCAGCGCTTCCACCTCCTGCAAGACAAACAGGCCCTGAGGCCCCGGTGGCACCCAACACGGCCCCGGGTGGCGGCAGCACCCCCGTTTCCCCCCCCCGCCATCCCCATCCCCGCTCCCCGACCTGCCGCAGGGGCTCGTCGGCGGCGCTGCCGTTCCCGCAGCCGGCGGGGCTACTGGCGTTGGGGCCGTTGTAGCCACGCTCGGCCCCCAGCCGGTCCCAGAGGTACTGGGTGGCCAGCGGGCCCTGCAGCCCGAGGGATAAGGTGGCCAGGAAGAGGAGCGGCTCGACGGCGGGCAGCGAGGGGCACCGGCGGGCGGGCGGCGGCGGGGCGGCGGCGGCGGCGGGGGGCTCCGGCGGCGGCGGGGCGGCCATGGCGGCGGCGGGGGGCGGAGGAGCCCAGCGCTCCGCCCGGGACGGGCTGCCCTCGCCCGCCGGCCCCGCCCCGCCCCGGGAGGCGGCAGCAGCAGCAGCAGCACGGGGGGAACCGGGGGGCGAGTGTTTGTTCCTGGTTGTCGCGCATCCCTCCGGTAAACCGGGACAGGGCTCGGCTCCGTGCGCTCGGCGGGAGCGCTTGGGTCCCTGCTGAATAGGCGGCTTTCAACCCCGTTTAGTGTTATTTCATAGCGTCGCAGGATGGTTTGGGTTGAAGGGACCTTGAAGCCCCCCCAGTGCCACCCCCTGCCCTGGGCAGGGACACCTCCCACCAGCCCAGGTTGCTCCAAGCCCCGTCCAACCTGGCCTTGAACCCCTCCAGGGATGGGGCAGCCACAGCTTCTCTGGGCAACCTGGGCCAGGGGCTCACCCCCCTCACAGCCAAGAATTTCTTCCTGATCTCTAACCTAAATCTCCCCTCTTTCAGTTTAAAACCATTGCCCCCCATCCCATGGCTCCCCTCCCTGACCCAGAGTCCCTCCGCAGCTTTCCTGGAGCCCCTTTAGGGACTGGAAGGGGCTCCAAGGTCTCCCCGGAGCCTTCTCTTCTCCAGGCTGAACCCCCCCAGCTCTCTCAGCCTGTCCCCACAGCAGAGGGGCTCCAGCGCTCCCAGCACCTCCGGGGGCTCCTCTGGCCCCGCTCCAACAGAATCACAGAATCACGGGATGATAGGGGTTGGAAGGGACCTCTGGAGATCATCTAGTCCAACAGGACCGTTTACTGATGGAGAAAGAAATTTAAACTTAAACCCTGCTTTTTATCTTACCTCCAAACAAAGGAAAAGTTGTAACCAACATTTTAAATGCACGAGGAATCTGAGAACTGGTAGCTAGCAATGTGTAATCACTTCTGTTAATTCACAGCATGTGAGAAAGCACTTTTGCTTCTAAAGGACAAAAAAACCTTATAAACTGTAACACACAAGAGGTTTTGGCTGTGCTTTTAGGTTCGGTCCGCCTTGAAGAGCAGATCAGTAAGCAAAGACCAAGTTGTTCTTTAAATTCAAAGAACGCAATTCAGAGTGTTAGATTAACCCTTTTATAGAAACTGGAGTAGTTCCAAATCAATGTAAATTGGCATCACCCCTTTGACACCATTGAGGGGGCCTTAATGGGCTACAGGCGAAGCTCTAACAAATCCCCCCTGAAGACATAACCCATTCATTTGGCAGTATCGCACTCACCGAGCTCATTTAGAGCATCCTCGAAAAGCAGCAGGGCTCGTGTAGCGGTGGAAACAATCCCCGTGGATGGGCTGCTTCCCAAGGACAGGCACGATGCCTTAGCTGAGGCCCTTCTGCGTTGTTTCGCACACCCTGTCGGCAAGGCTGCAGCTGGAGGCCAACCTTCCTGTTCCAGAGGGGTGAAAAAACAGAGGTTTCCTTTTAGATTTTGACTGCAACCTCAGGACGTAGAGGTGATTGTCCCCCTGCACTCAGCACTGGTGAGGCCACACCTCGAGTATTGTGGCCAGTTTTGGTCACCTCAATGCGAGAGAGATCTCGAGGTGCTGGAGCGAGGGCAGAGGAGGGCAACGGAGCTGGTGAAGGGCCTGGAGAATAAATCTGATGAGGAGCGATTGAAGGAGCTGGGAGTGTTTAGTGTGAGGAAGAGGAGGCTGAGGGGAGACCTCATCACTCTACAACTACTTGAAAGGACATTGTGGAGAGGTTGGGGCTGGTCTCTTCTCACAGGTAATTAGCGACAGAACAAGAGGGAATGGGTTAAAGCTGCAGCAGGGGAGGTTTAGGCTGGACATTAGGAAAAAATTCTTCCCAGAAGGAGTGGTCAGACACTGGAATAGGCTGCCCAGGGAGGTGGTGGAGTCACCATCCCTGAATGTGTTTCAGACTCGTTTAGATGTGGTGTTGGGGGATGTGGTGTAGGGGAGAACTTTGTAGGGTGGGGTTGATGGTTGGACTCGATGATCCCCAGGGTCTCTTCCAACCTAAGTGATTCTATGATTCTATGACGTGGGAGTAGAAAACAGACAAATTACTTTGTCATTGGCTGATTTTGTCGCTGCACCTTTTCAGATGCTAATTCAACGTTAAGGGGATGCAAAATTGGGCCGGGGAGGGGGGGGAATATAACTAACATGAAAGCTCCGTCTCGTTCTTTTTGTACCAAAGGTGAAATGCTAAAGCTCAGGACTGACAGTTATTTAACATGAAGCTGTTTCTTGTGAGCAACATGCTTGCAAGAGAGCTGCGAGTTCGCAGCTCTGACAACTGAAACCCCACTCTTTTCCAATCGTAAGCACGTTATTGAAAGAAAACAAGCCCCAGCAGAAAAGGGATGAGAGAGAGAAACAGCAGAAGCTCTCTGTGGAGCTGACATCAGATGACCTGATGTCTGTGCTTCTCTCTCTCTCTGCTTGAGTAAGCTATAAACAGAGCTGTGACAATTTATACCAATAAAATGGAAACGTTATCACCATTATCTGAAGCATGCGCTTGCATCATCTGCTAAATAAAGGCATCAAAAACATTAACAAGACACTCCCTTTGGAATTAAAAACTTCAGTTCCGTTCTGCTGTATTGACAGAACCAAGTAATCTGCTCCTTGCGTTTTGTAAGTTTCTTGCAACCGGGACACGAATTGCTGGTAATTTCCCAGTAGGTAATTTCCCCAGTGGGTAATTTCCCACTTTTTTTTTTCTTTTTTTTTTTTTTTTTCCAATACACCCTGCAAGCTACCAAAGCTGTGCCTGTAAACCTGCAAGGTCGGAACGGTGGAGAAAATAAATAGCCCAACGTCTGCAGAGTGATGCGGCGTAGCCAAGTCTTTCCCAACGCACCGAGATGTCAGAGGGAGTCACCGGGTTCCCTCTTTGGCGCCGCGCCTTCCTCATAACGCACTGCCACGGGGCAGGAGCTGGGTCCTCACCAGACCCCAACACTTCCCCCATTGCTCTTTGAGTAGGAGAAAAGGGGATTGTGGTGAGGGTCACCCTCGGACCACACAAAGACGGGTGTCCCTGCTCTCGGGTGGGGAGGACAGTAAATCCCTTCCTGCGTGGGGACTCCTTGTGGCCCCTGGCGACAGGAGCTCTGCTCTAGCGGATTTTGCCACCCAAAGATTTCCTCAGCGAACGCGATGGCGTCTGTGTAACACTTTGTGTAGATGTTTCTACTCTCTGTATTTGAGCGTTGCAGGTGCAGATGGCGTTTTGCGGTACGCTGCATATTTTTAAAACACTTTTCAACAATTATTCAAAGAAGGCATTATTGAAGAACAAAGTATAGGGTTTTTTAAAGTGTAGGTCATTTCAGGATGCTTTTAATAAACCTACTCGGTCCCCAAGGAGTTAATTCTCTCCTGGATTTACCAGTTATCAGGAAGATTGTCTTAAGAAAGTTCCTGGTCTGACACTCTTTTGCTGTCCCCTCCCTTCTTTGTTCTCTTCCTTCTTTCTCCGATTACAGTTCCAAAAACAACACCCAGTCTCCGGAGGTCAATGGTTAATATTCCCGAGGGTTTATATAGCCTCCAGCAGCCGGGCTCGGGCCCTTCAGCACTGGGCTAGCTCCAGCACCATGGCTGGCTTCCTCCAGATGACACTGGCCTTCAGGAAATACCTGATCATCGTGCTCGTACCCATTCTGTTTCTTCCTCTGCCCCTGGCCATCCCTACCAAGGTAAGAACTTTTTGCATTGAATTCAAGGGCCAAATCTCTCCTTGGAGTGGTTCCTTTTAAGTGACAGAGCGGAAGAGAACGCGCAGATTCTCTCTCGGAGGCACTTCCTTCCTTTATTGCTTGAAGATCTTGTTTATTTTTCCTGAGCAGACCCCTTTGACTACCAATAGTGGGGGAATAGAAAAGCCACGGGACACAGGTGGATGAACAGACACATCTGTGATTGCATATTCTAGAATAATGCTCGGTGACATGTGATTTTGTAACTTCTGCTTTGCCTCTAACTGATTTAGCAAAGGACTTTCTGTGCTGAAGCTCATATGTGTGAACCTAAGTTACCATCTAAGGCTCGATTTTAACCCCCCTTCTGAATTTCTAAAAGTATCCGGCCCACACCCTCTTTTAACTTTTTCCTTGTTGTCGTTGCCAGAAAGAAGAGGCATTTTTCTTGGTCAGATGGACAAGGCATTCTAATATTTAAGGATGAAATAATATGTATTTAACTCTTTTTTTTTTTTTTTTTTAAAAAAAAGCATATTTCTGTAAGAATCTTTCCAAACAAATGATTTAAAATTTAAAATGTCAAGTTTTGGAAGACACTTTGCTTAAGATTCTCTTCAGAAAAAAACCTGTAGAAGGTATTTCCGAGACGTCGATGATTTAAATACAGCCCTGTGAGCAGGCAGGGTGCCAGCCTTCTGCTGCTTCCTCACTCGGGCTTCATTCCTCCCGCTCCCAAATCTCTTCATGCAGAGAGATCTAATCTCCGCTCTTCAGGTCTCTCGTTACAGTCACAGCATCATTAAATAGCTAATCCCAATCTCCTGTCACTGCTCTTTGCATGTCAAGTCCTACCTCTTTCCTCCGGTCTCTGCCTGCCTGTCTCCTCATCCTACCGACTCCCAGTTTCTGGACTCCTTCACCAAGCTTCGTTCTTCGCTCCACCAGCTCTTTTTTGCAGCTCCTTCTTCCTCACAGCTCTTTTTCTGAGCGTTATCGGAGACTTCGGGAGCTTTGACCAGAGGATTGAAGGCAGGAATGACAGGGTGGCACTGAACTTGAGGTGAAATGTGCTAACTGATGAGGCGTGTCCTCCTAGTCCTTTGCTATGCAAATAAAATAGCTTTAACACTTAAAAGCTTCCTAAGAAGAAAAACACAAAAAGTACTTTTTTTGCCAGTTAACTTCCCACAGGCAAAAGAGTTACTGAAGTTAAAAAATATCTCAATCAGAAAAGTTATAAGTAGCCAGAAAGAGATAGATTTATTTTTTTTTTTCTGTTGTCCTGAGGCCACGAGTTCAAACTTGCTGGAGTCATTGTTACCATACAATAAGCCCGTGGGATTGCCTGTGGAATGATTCGGCAGCCTTGGTTCAGTTCCTCTGGTTTCTGTGTAGTCGGCTACAACACACACACAAAAAAAAAAATCTAAAAACGTCCTGGACTTTTCCCTTTGCAACCTGTGAGAAGGTTTCTTGTCTTGGAATTGTGCATGGCGGCACTGCTACGCAGGGAAAGCCGGTACCTCCGCAGGGAGAGTTGGAAGCAGACAACTTACCGGATGGAATTTCACATTTTTTCAATGCTGTTGAGCTATTAACCTGCCCTATAATGACATAGCTCCAGACACTAAACTATTCCAAATGAGAGCAAACAATGCTAAAGATTTTGTCTAGAGACAGAGGAATGTCCCTACAGGACAACTGACCTCGTGAAAAGCCTTATTCCGGCTTTTACTGCGAGGCTGGAAGAGAATAGCACTGTGCCTGTGACACGTGTTCCGAAGCCCTGCTGGGGTCTCTCAAAAGGCACCCGTTGGCATCTCTTAATAACAAAAATGGGAGAAAAATTATCATCAAAATGGAAAATTGCTTTCAGGGCTTGGTGGGATGTATAATTAAGGTTCTCACTGCTCACATTCAAAAAATAAGCTCAAAAAGGCATCTTTTAATCTCTTCATGTATCTCTTTCAGCTTTACTTCTCCAGCCCCGCTGCTTTGGTAATTTACCACCCAGACCGCTATCTTCTTCCTCTTCTTTCCGCCAGGCTGCTCAGCTCCCCTCTTCATCCTTTCCCTCCACCAGCTCTGTAACTTCCACGCCATGGTCAGAAGTCCTGACCGTGGTCAGAAGCATCACAAGTTTGATGCCGCCAGCCGCTATTCCAGCTCCTTGGTTTAATCCTCTGCAATCCAGCCATTACAATTCCCATCTCTTCATTGCTTCCTCGATAAACGTCACTACATTTGCATTCATACTCTCCAGTATATTTTAGTGGACATCCTTGATCCAAGACCACACAACCACCTTTTTCTTCCTTTGGATTCAATGGCGCCCATTCTCGTACCGGTTCCAAAATGAGGAAGGCACTGTAACCTGCAATGTTACTTTTCCTTGCCTTCTTCATCAGCCCAGCCACATGGAAATCTGTTGTGACGTGTTATTTTGAACCTTTTCCGTGTATGGGACTGAGTTAAATATTTTTACATAAAATTTGGAGTGGTTGTCCAAAGCAGAACTAAATCAGTGTACTCTCAGAAGAAGAGTATGTGAAATAGGGGATCAGACTTTCCTCAAAGAAACAAGTCAAAGTCAGCGCAAGCTGTGACCAGTTTGTCAGTGAGCCTTTCCAAGTCTGTAGTAAGCCAAAAATCCAACGAAAACTAGACAAAAGTATTTACAGTACAAGGAATCCAGGCTGGTGAAATTAGCTGGGGTTCACCTGGGCCACGTCCTGAACCATGCAGAGAAAAAGGGGGAAAAACCCTGACTGGACCAGTAACTGCTTCTGCAACTCAAAGACAGAAATATATAAAAAGAAAATGCCACCATCAGCAAAATGAAGAAGCGTGTGCAGAAACAGCCCCTCCCCTATCACAAAGGGTTCAAAGTCATCAATTTGTTTCTTTTCCGCAGTTTCTTGTTTGTCCCCGCTGCAGGCCCCGATCTTTTCCTCACAGTTCTGACAAGGCTGTTGAACAGTTTGTCAGTTGATTGGGATCCGCGCAGGTAGGAGGCCAGATGGGAGAGAGAGACAGAAAATAGCCTTTTCTCAAACCCCTTTACCAGGCAATGAATGTAATTATGGGCTGTTGCCTTCCCAAAGCCTACGCGAGATGTACGGTCTGTTCTGACTGCGCGTACTCTTCCTCTGCCAGGAGGCCCAATGCGGTTACGTTATCATCGTGATGGCGTTGTTCTGGTGCACGGAAGCCCTGCCGTTGGCGGTCACAGCTCTCTTTCCTGTCCTGCTCTTCCCACTCATGAACATCATGGATTCAACGACAGTAAGAGATCTTGCTCTGTACACCTTTGCTTATGTTATTTATTGGTCAGCTTCTCTTATTCTGGGATTATTTCCAGGGTGATTTCGAGAGTGTGGTGCAAAGAAGAGAAAATTGCACTATTGTTACCCAGGGAATCGTCTGTCCTCTCCGTGGAACAGAACTTGCATGACCCTAGAGTGAACTCTGGGTGGAGCTGCTAATCTGAAATCAAAGCAAATTCACTGTTTAGGTCATAGAATTCATAGAATGGTTTGGGTTGGAAGGGACCTTAAAGATCATCCCATCCCACCCCCTGCCCTGGGCAGGGACACCTCCCACCAGCCCAGGTTGCTCCAAGCCCCGTCCAACCTGGCCTTGAACCCCTCCAGGGATGGGGCAGCCACAGCTTCTCTGGGCAACCTGGGCCAGGGGCTCACCGCCCTCACAGCGAAGAATTTCTTCCTGAGATCTCATCTAAATCTCCCCTCTTTCAGTTTGAAACCGTTCCCCCTTGTCCTGTTGCTGTAGGCCCTGATAAAGATCCCTCCCCATCTTAAATGGATTGCATAGTTACTGCGTGCTAATGTCTTTGGGACAAGATCCTCTCTCAGAAAATGTCTTCTCCCTGGGCTTCTTGTCACTGTTTTCTCTCCCGTGTTCCATGTTCCAGGTCTGCCGGGAGTACCTGAAGGACACCAACATGCTTTTTATTGGGGGACTGCTGATGGCCATTGCTATTGAGAGCTGGGAGCTACACAAGCGCGTTGCTCTGCGGGTCTTGCTTATCACTGGTGTCAGACCAGCCCTGTGAGTAACAGCCGTGAAAACACGGTGGGATAAAGGAATTTATGGCATTAATTCCTGTCTCAGAGTTGCCTGTAAGTCTCCTATGCGAATCTGCAAATCACATCCTACAAATGCTTTTCTACAGCCCAGGTGAGTTAGTGCCTGAGCAAACCTCGCCCGTGGGGATCCTGTGATGTGTTACACACCTGCGGACTCTTTTTGGAATTCCAAATGGCTTCAGGTGGAGACATAGCAGCAAGAGAGACAACTTGGAAAAGACAAGGGTGCTGCTAGGCTTGGCCAGAAGCAGAGCTTTAGACAATCAGGAAAGACTACAGCTGAAACACAGAAAACATATACTCTCTAACTGTTATACTGATCGCAAAGAGAAGAGAAAATATGGGGATACTTGTTTTGAAATCAACAAACGTTCACCAGACTAGAACTCTAAGCTACGCAGAGGCTACATGGCCCTATTTAATTTGTCTCAGATCATGAGGAGAGGGAATACCGAAGGAAATTACAAAGCGATGGAATAAAAATGCCTACGAGATAAAGCCCTTTTCATCTAATATATAATCTGCATCTCATCTAAAGAGTAATTTTGAGACAAATAACACAGTAATACTGAAACAAGGATTAGAATTTTATATGAGTAGGAAAAGAATCTTAGATGACAGAGGTGGGATAAAATTCCAAAAAAAAATAAGAGAGATCATCTTCTTTATGGCTTACACTGGTTGCCATTTGGGATCAAATTCAGCTTGCAATTCCTCTGCAAGATATATTAAAATACGGGAATATGTGTTATTGAGATGATACGTCCTCCTCGGAAGCATGCAGAATAAGCAGGATACCGACTAGATAAACTCTGTGCTCCGAGATACCGGCTCCCACTTTCCTCGCATTGAGAACGTAAAAGCACAATCAATTGGCTGAAATTGCAACAAGAAAAAATTATGTTAAATCTTACTGTGACGTTCACAAAGCAGAGCGGGGTAAGAGGAGGCGCGAGGTGTGAATTGCTTCAGCATTTCCCACACCCAGCATTTGTAACCGAAGCTTCGCAACAGCAACAAAAAAGGTGGCGGGGGGGAACGACGGACGGGCATCGCAGCCCTGAGTTCTGAAAGGGCTCTTTGAAACCTTTTCATTTCAGGCTTCTCATGGGCTTCATGATTGTGACCGCCTTCCTGTCCATGTGGATCAGCAACACCGCCACCACTGCCATGATGGTCCCGATAGCACAAGCCGTGCTGGAACAGTTGCACAAGTCCGAAATGGAGTCTAGCGCAGCCGGCCAAGCATATGAGAACGTCAATAAAGCCTTCGAACTGCAGGAAGAGCCAACTAAATCAGCTATCTCCAAAGAAACGGAGGAAAAAGGTGAGTGGGTTATGGGCGTTTTTCTCTTTGGGATAATGGAGGATGACCTGGTGCCTTCTTCACCGTCGTTACAGTCGCCAGTAAATTCTAAAAGCAGAATGTACGTAAAGCATCCTGACTGTGTCAGACAGCATTTACGAGGCTCTTCCGTGAACCGAAGAAAAGCACAGTAAGACCCACTGACTGGGCTGAAGTTAGAAATAGGCTGAAAATACGAAGCGATGATAACTAATCAATAAAACAACAAAACGTATAAACTCCCCATTAGCTGAAGCCTTTACAGTAGGCTTGATATTGCCCAATATATTTATGTTAGTTCAATTGTTATCTACTGTGGAATTTAACAGGTGATAGGGAATTCCCAAGGGAAAATTTCTGGCCCATTTCGTGCCAGAAGGTTAGGGATTAAAACAATCTTTCTAATCCGAAGATATACAATCACGCAACAATATCCCTTTACCAGCTGTCTGGCTCTCTTCCCATCTTTGGGACAACTCAAGTGTTTCTGAACGTAAATCTCAGTGGGTGAGAATGTAAATCTCACCTCCAGCTCTCTTGGACTGGAAAGTAGTTGACCAGAAAATGCCTGGTAAATCCGAATGTAAATCTCACCGGGTGCAGCCAGGTGCCGATACAGAAGGAATTCCCTTCAGTCCAACTCCTCTGACTCTGTTGTCCCTCCTGAATTCTTGCCCCGCCACGTGCAGGTCAGGCATTGCCCTCGTTCACCAAGCAGTATGGTTGGACTTTATCACACATTTCAACTTCTTCTGAAAAACTGCTCTGTATCAAGACAGCCAGTGAAAACGGACAGAAGATCAAAGCAAAGAAGATCAATGCCGGCCTTAAAATGAGGAAAATCTGGCTCCTTCAGCTTTGAGTCCGTTGTGTCCTCTCCTTGAAATACCAAATTACACAGGCACGAGAGCTTTTCCTAGCTGCTCTACCTTCTGTAACTCTTTTGTTCCTGTCTTGGGACCTAGATAACAGTCACGTCCTGACAGTCGAGGAAGACAGAAAGAGAAATGAGAATCTGCTGGAGGAGAAGCACAAGAATTTCTCCAAGGGAATGTCTCTCTGCATTTGTTACTCGGCCAGTATTGGAGGGATTGCAACTCTGACTGGGACCACACCAAACCTGGTACTGCAAGGACAAGTTGATGAGTAAGTCTGGTTGAGTTCGGGATTACATGCCCGCTAAAGTGCTTCATTCTGCTACAGCTGACTGCCAGCCAACACCGAGAAGGAAAATACGAGTTTGGTAACTTTGTTGGGAAGTTAGCTTCCTTCCTTAGTGGGCCTCACAGTACCTCCTCTTTTCTGAATCATTAATGAAGATTCATCTTCAGAATAATGAAGATGAAGATCACCATACAGAAGAGAGTGCACAATCTCGGACGCTAACAGCCATCTGCATTTTACAGGCTCTTTCCCGACAATGGCAATATCATCAACTTTGCCTCGTGGTTCTCCTTTGCCTTCCCCACCATGATCGTGTTACTGGTTTTGACGTGGATTTGGCTGCAGATACTGTACCTGGGCTTTAAGTAAGTTCCCTTTACACGCTCTAACAGAGCTGACGGGCCTGTGAGCAAGCACTACGTGGTATAACACAAGTAATATTATCATTGATGAGCCTATGCTTGAAAGAAAGACAGCAAGCGACAAAGTCCTCACGTACAGCAGAGACCAGCACGACAGCGCACTCGGTATCTGTTAAAATACTGCAGCTTTCCCACCGAGGAACCTGATCCAATCCCAGCCAAATATACCCTGTAGCTGAAAATAGGACGTTATAACTGCACGTAACCTGTTCTGCAGCATTGCTTTCATGTCCTGAAAGACTGTCGTGCTTCAGATCAGGAAATCGATTTCTACATAGAGCTGGTAAATACCTTTGTGCCGAGCGTTGCCGCGGAGCTGGAGGATGAGCACTGCGCCGGCTCTCGGTGCTGATCACCCCATACAACCAGTTTGCGTTACCTGCTTAACGCTTAGCCTGTCACTTTGGGATTACCCCCAAACTCCTTTCTTTTAAACGGAAAGACCACTGTAACACCCGAAATGGTACTTTCGTCTTCCAATTCCCGTTTTAAAATTCTACTTTTCTGTAGTTTTAAAAAGCCTGGCAACTCTTTACTTCCCGGTGATCGTATAACCTTGTCAATCACACTAACATTGACATTATTTCCCCACGTGTCCAGGTAGCACACCCATTTATCTTTAGATAACGAGCTTTTAGGGGTAGGAAGCTTCTTTCTGAGCATCTTGGCAGCACGCAGTACAATGCAGTTACTACCCAACACCTGCAGCTGCTGATGCTGTGATAATAATAATAATATATATAATTTCTATATGCATATATAAATACATATATCTAAAAGACAGTGTGAGTGAGTATAAAATTTGGGTTCTTAACTCTGAGGGTCTCTGGCAAATTTCTCTGATGTTTCTTCTCCCATTTTTTTCTAGTTTTCAGAAGAATTTTGGTTGTGCTGCAGATGCCGCGGCAAAGGCTAAAGAGCAACGGGCCTATGACACTATCAAGGAAGAGAGCAAGAAATTGGGCTCAATGAAATTTGCAGAAATAGCGGTTTTGGTCCTCTTCATACTCCTGGTATTGCTGTGGTTTACAAGAGACCCTGGTTTCATACCAGGCTGGGCAACGGTTCTTTTCAACACAGGTGATACAAGGTACCGCCACTTCTCCTCCTCGCTTGGGATGAAAATGAAGTAGGCTAGATTGCATAGAAACGAGAACGCGGCTAGACTAAATATCTGACTGATCTATTGCAGCTACGTCACTGATGCTACAGTTGCCATCTTCATTTCAGTTCTGCTGTTCATCATCCCTTCCGACATTTCTACCCACGACAGCGACAGAGAACAAACAGGTACGTTTACTGAAGGCATCAAAAATCAACTGTCGGAATAGGCACGCGGTAAGTTTTAGATTTACAAAGGACATTTCAAACATTAAGCAGGATTTCAAACTGCTCTTCCTGCATAGCTAGGGCTGTATGCTTTAGGCAAGGCAAGGCATATATCCCATAAAAGTTCTCTGTTTCTTGTAATTTAACTAAGTAGGAAACTCTTATCCTAGCAGTGTCCCAGACACTAGTAGACACATACGTAAAATCTTCTGAAGCTGGAATCTTCAGGAGGGACTACATGGCTTAACACAAACACATACAGTTCTGCAGATACGTTGCCGTGCTTTGAACTCGCTCTTACCTTTATTCTACTATGTCTCTTGGAGCAGCTACAGATCATTCATTAGTATTTTTGCAAGTCAAGTTTTAAAATCTTTGTTGAGGAGGCTGCCATCATTTGCTTTCGGAGATAATTCCACAGTCTACTTGATCTTGCTGACAGAAGTGTTTCCTGACGTTCAGACTAAACTCACCTCCCACCAAGGAGTCCTCCTTTCTTCGGAGGACGTAACACGGCTTACAAAATCTTTTTGGATTTCAGGCAGCAAGTCAAAGATCCGAGCACCTCCAGCTCTCCTGGACTGGAAAGTGGTTCACCAGAAAATGCCGTGGAACATTGTGTTCCTGCTGGGAGGTGGCTTTGCCTTAGCCAAAGGCAGTGAGGTAACATTCCTCTGCTTACCTGGTATTTGCGTCTTCCTGAGGTGTTTTCCATCTCGCTTTTCACGCGTGCTCTCCCAGAACACAAGAGGGCACGCTGGGAGCACCGAACGCGCCTTTCCGCAGGTAGTGGCAGTAGGACAGACTCCACCATCCTTAGGAGGGGTCCTGTCATTAGAACAAATCTCTGTTGTTGCTTATGCAACTGGGACGGTACTACCAACCAAGGCAGCATGATTAACGCTGTTTCTAGAAAAGCAGATTATTAAGAAACAACCCCAATACATTAAAGGTTCTGTTAAAAATCTTCATTCACGTGGCAAGCACGAGGAGATATTGTGCCCAGAATGGGTGTCCAAACTGTTTCAAACAAACTACTTACGGAAATATGATTTAAATTAAACTACTGGAAGACAAATGCAGAGCAGGCTAGAGAACCTTCGGGAGCAGATAAAAACGTCTGGCTGTCAGACTGAAGGATGTGCTGATGTGCTTCTGCAGGCACCTGCCAGGAGCCCAGTGCTACAAATTATTTTTCAGCAATGACTAAGGTGATGGAACAGACAACACATTTATTAAATCTATAGACAATATAAAAAAAAAAAAATTGGAAAAGGCTTCAAGTGCCTGGAAATACTAGTTTAGAACTCAAAGGTCACAATGACCTGTAAAAGGGTTTGTAGAAAACAAGGAAGCAACTCAATATAGGAAATAGGAAGAAATAACCAAGTATCGCAACTGCAAGAAGTGGAAGTGACTGGGTGAGTTTTAAAGCTGCTTATACGCCTTATTCTAGTCAACATTTTTACATTGCTACCAGGGAAAAAGCAAACAACTGGGAACTACAGGTAGAGCCATCCTACACAAGACATGTAAAATCCATTCCTTCCACTCAGGACCGGCAAGTCCTCAGGAACAGCGATGTATTCAGTCTTGGATATCAGTCTTCAACAACATGGGGGCTATATGTAGAAGGTTTAGAGGAAGGTAGTAAGAATGGTCGTATCTCTGGGAAGCATGTTTGGAAGAGGAAAGAGTCAAGAAATTACATTAATTTATTCTAGACTAAGTCATCAAATACGTAAAGGCTGCTGCAGAAAGGAAGACAATATACTTCTGCAACGCTGGTTGCAAAACCAGTAAGCAAGCTAGGCCGTAATGCATGAAGCAGCAGGACAGGCACAGTTTGGATACGTTCTCCTGGGGAGAACAGCTGAATAATAATGATGCCCAAACGAGAGCCCGGAATGACAGGGAAGATGCTGGTATTTTTCAGTGACTGAGAAGGTTGAAAGGCACAAAAACCTTCAGAGAGTTCATCAGGATCTCAGACAATGTGATGAAGTTACCTTAAATCGCGAGAATACCTGCTAAGACATATGAAAGTGTTTTAGGGAGCGAGTTCAAAGATCTTTGCTTAGATTCCAAAGAAAGTTTAGATTCATTAGCTCTGTTCAGCTAATGGCCTGAACAGAGAAATAATTATTTGCTATCAATAACGTACTGTAGATCTTCTCCTTTCTACAAGATACTGTAGTATCTTCTTCTTTCAAATTCCGTGGAAGGGAAAGCACGTTTATTTTTATTTAACTTCCAGAATTATCGTGCCCGTGAGCATTGCCTCTTACATGCTTTTCTACAGAAAGCGGTTTGTATGTGTAAGAAGGGAAGGTAGAATTGGGATGAGAAATGTAATTGGACTGGGATGTGACTATTTTTCCTCCAGCCTACCGTCTCGACAGACCTCTTTCCTCTGTTGCAGGAATCCGGTCTGTCTGCGTGGTTAGGTACCAAACTGACTCCTCTGCAGCAAATCCCTCACCCAGCCATCGCTCTCCTGCTGTGTCTCCTCATCGCCACGTTCACGGAGTGCACCAGCAACGTGGCCACCACCACCCTCTTTCTCCCTATTCTGGCTTCAATGGTAGGTCCCAGCGTTTCAAAATACTCTTATAAGAACAGCTTTCAACTCTTCTCCAAGCATACATCTGCTCAATTACAAAAACAAACCGGCCGACGTAGCCAAGCACTGGTTCATCTATCAGCTCAGGAATACAAGACTTAAAATATACACACGTGTATGTGCATGCATATATATCCACACAGGCGGTGCCTAGTTCAACCTTTCTAAAATCGTTGCTGGTGAAAAGTAAAGGGATTAAATTCATTGGCATATTAGACTTTGCCTTCTGGCCTAAACAACCTCGTGAGGTCACTGCCAGCTGCACTTGTTTTTTCCTATTTGTTCTGCATAGAGACAGCAACAGCAGCAGCGTTTGCTTCCCTGCAACATTCCATTACTGTATTTCACTCCGACCACTCGCCTTACAGAAGTCTCGGAAGGTGATAGCATTAGTCAAGCTCTATGACCCAATTCGGACTTTTGCATTTCCACAGGAGATCCCTGTTGCTGGGGTAGACGTAGTTCTGCAGTGTGAAAAGCCGGTTCCAGACAGAAACTGGAATAAGCTCCACCAAAATCTTTTTGCACAGGCTTCAGCTCACCCCTAAACTGATCCACTCACCTTCAGGGTTTGGGCTGCCCCATTTCCCATGATAATTTAATTTTGCTCTTAACCAGTTTGAAGCCACTCTACATTTTTTTTTCCTGGTTTTAGAGTTGAATACCACCATTATTATTAATTTATACGGCAGCAGTGATCAGATTCCACATTCAGGAACCCAAAGCACTGACCACAAAATCAATCCTTGCATTTGCTGCATAAAGACATTGGCTAGAAGTATCTAAAGCAGAACCAAAATAAGAGTGTCTGCAGCGTCTGTGAAAGAACGAGGTTTCTGACGTGGGCAAATACGACCAGCCTTCTGCCGAAAGATTTCTATGCGTTTTTCTATATCGAAACCGTCATCTTTCCTCTCCCTTCTTGCACAGGCTGAAGCGATCTGCCTCAATCCCCTCTATGTCATGCTGCCCTGCACACTTTCTGCATCGTTGGCATTCATGCTCCCAGTGGCCACTCCTCCCAACGCCATTGTCTTCTCATATGGACAGCTCAAGGTTATCGACATGGTGAGCAAAAGCACATTCTTTTCAGAGTTTCCATCACTAGTTCCGACCTTTCCTTTTTCTAATATTGGTTCTTCTTGAAAGAGCGTTAGAAAACTCAACTGTGCTCAGCTAAAGTCGAATGGAAAGAACAACATACACGTGTGAATTAATAAAGAGCCTTAAAAAACGCTATTGAGCTTTTGGAAAACACCCAAGGCCTCCTGAAGATGTTCCAACATGAGCTTGATGTCAGTGAGAAATGGGAATGTCTGACTGATCCAAAAGCCCGAACGTAGATCACAGGGATGTCCAAGGGTCCTATCATCTGGACGGTCCTTCTGCAGGGACTAGGGGAAAGCCTCGCACATCTCACTAGGCTGCCCTGATGCCCTTTCTCAATATGTTAAGGGAAGATGTACAAGGATGCCACGTCTCGATAACTTTTCTAATTTATAATTGATCCAAGAAGAAATTCAAAGTAACGTTAGAGAGACAGATGCTAGGTCAGAAGTGAAAGTCCTACCCAAATGGATTTAAAGGATTTCAGGACTTCTAGGTTAAGAGTTTTATCCCATGGCAACTCATTTTCCCCTAATACAAATTATATTTGTGAAGAAAATCAGCTTAAATGTAATTTGATGGAGTTCTGCTGGAGCTGTGAAAAAAGGCCAAAGAGAAGATCTAACCATACGAATAGTCCTAATCAGCAGGGAAGGAAAAAAAGTACTCAGTTCAACCAATAACCCTTCTCTTTTATAATTCTAGGCCAAAGCTGGGTTTATACTCAACATCCTCGGAGTTCTGACGATAAGTCTAGCCATCAACACCTGGGCTTCATCTTTGTTCCAACTGCAAACTTTCCCATCTTGGGCAAACAGGTCAGGTACATGCCCATAACACGGAGAGGCAAAGGAACCCACAACCGTTTCTGTTAGAACCGCAATGAGAGCAAGACTATCACCTAACACCAGTTTTGCCGAGGCAGCGGGTAAGAGACAGGCCTGTTTTCGTGGGAAAGGACAAGTCACCTACAAGCAAAATCATTCCATTGATAACAGCAATAAAATTGCCTAACAGCGCTGCTCGGCAGGCAATTCCGTTACCCCAGCAGTAAGACGAGGTAACCTTTGGCTTTTCAACTCTTCCAGGGATCTTTAGTTTTGCTGTCTCAGCAGGGGTAGATTCTCCCCGAGTACTAGCCGCATCGCTTTTCCAGCTCCGCCTGTAAAGTCTGAAATCTGCAGCGAGAAAGAAGAGAGGGGTGTGAATATACAGGGAAGGATTCTACGTTCCTGATTTCATGCATCTGACTGTGTATTGTCACAACTAATAGGAATATCCACCTGTATACGAGTACACAGGCCTCTGCGTACGTGTTCAAAACATACGTGATCGTTATATACTCCATGGGCATTCACAGCAAGGCGCGTGCTGTATGATTACAGGCAAATCACACACCGTCAGCCCGCTCTATTACTTTGGAACATATTTATTTGCAGTCCGCTTGCTATGAATGTGAAAGACCATTTTTTCCCTAGAATATTTGTCCCGTGGTTATTTATGGAAGATTACAGCCTGCAAGGTCGTGATAAGAATGGCAATATTCTCTTGAGAAGGGGAGAATCCCTGTGTCCTAAAATACATATGATTGAATTAAAGATATTTTTTTCTGTATCCCCCGTGTTATGGAGATTTTTTCCTACTATATATCACCACTTCTAGTTCCGTCTTCCATATATCAACTGCTCGTCTGTGTGGTTCCTTAAGATATCCTGAAATAATCAGAGAAGTTAGCATAATTGATTTTCTCTTATCAGTAAAGTATTAATTACTTTATTATTATTAGTCTCATTTTCTTGGACTCTCAAAAACAAGACCTTCCTTTTCAAAGGCCCCTAATACAATTAAATGTTTAATCCCTGTTCGTCTGGAACTGGCTTCCAGTAGCACGTAGACTCCTAATGACCAAACTGGAATATCCAAAGACACTTTACTAAACCAAGCACTTAGTACCATACGTGAGGCTGGGTGCAGTGATACAATCTGTGCCCCTGAACTTTGCACCAAATGCTTTGTTCTGTTCTTGCCGAAGTTTTGCACAGAGTGTGTTGCGTTTCCGAAGTCCCACCTGAACCACAATGGTTGAATGAGAGCAAACATGAGTGAATTTCACTCTGCAATAGCACGTAAGCTTTTCAGAATCTTTCTTCTCACTACCTCTGTCCTAATTATTAGGTGACAAGGACAAAGTGCAGCGTACATTTGATTTATAAAATGTTAGAATTCACTGACCTGCAGTAGCTTCTGTCCAGTTCCAACTGTCAAGACAATTCTGGTACCTGCTGACCACGGATTCCCTCTGCACTGATACCTTCACCGGCCTCACAAGCACAGTTGCTCTGGAAAATCACCATCCCAGAAAGAACAGTCTGCTATTAACCCTTCAGTGCTTTGACTTGATATGTCACATCCATATAGATCCAATAGAATCCAATAGATCCAATAGAATATCCACAGCACAAGAAGGAAGGACATTTATTCTCTTTTGCTAATGAGCTCCTGGGTAATTGATTTCAATCACATAATGACTTGCTCAGGTCACTGCTAAACCACTCACCTTCTTTCCCTTTGCGTTTAGCCCTCTCGAATAACATCCAAACCTCCCTAAATATTTTTATTATCCTGCTCACCCTGTGCCTGAGCACCCAACGAAACGGCAAACCCAAGCAGCTGATTTGCTGCAAACCTCCCCCTTCTTTGCTCTTTGTCTGCAGCATCAGGGCAGCGCGCGCAGCTTTTGTTTGCCTTTTCGTTTTCTTTGAAACACTTGCGCGTAGTTTACATCTCCTTCTAAATTACTGCTTAGCTAAGCAGGAAATGCTGAATTCTTATAACATTTCCCATCAGCCTCTCCTTCCAGCCCTTTAAAACTGTGTTGTGGTTCTTTGAAGTCTTTTCTATTAGTCTACATTATTCAGAGGCTGTGGCGTGCCTAAGTACCTGTAGGAGCACAGGTGCAATCTTTATGGCAATCTCCAGAAGAAAGAAGAGAGACATCAAGTAGCGCAGAGTGTCGCGGGGCCGGGGCAATAACGCTGGGTGTTCCGTGTTCATTAGCACGGATGAGTATAGAAAGCTTAGAGACTTATCAAAAAATGGCTGCAGCAAAAGTTACTCAAGGGGTGTACAAATGCCCGGCTTCCAGAAGAAGACAGGCCAAAATAGGGCCTCACAACAGGGAGGTGACTGTCCCCCTACACTCAGCACTGGTGAGGCCACACCTCAAGTATTGTGGCCAGTTTTGGTCACCTCAATGCGAGAGAGATCTCGAGGTGCTGGAGCGAGGGCAGAGGAGGGCGACGGAGCTGGTGAAGGGCCTGGAGAATAAATCTGATGAGGAGCCATTGAAGGAGCTGGGACTGTTTAGTGTGAGGAAGAGGAGGCTGAGGGGAGACCTCATCACTCCCTACAACTACTTGAAAGGACATTGTAGAGAGGTTGGTGCTGGTCTCTTCTCACAGGTAATTAGCGACAGAACAAGAGGGAATGGGTTAAAGCTGCAGCAGGGGAGGTTTAGGCTGGACATTAGGAAAAAATTCTTCCCAGAAAGAGTGGTCAGACACTGGAATAGGCTGCCCAGGGAGGTGGTGGAGTCACCATCCCTGAATGTGTTTCAGACTCGTTTAGATGTGGTGTTGGGGGATGTGGTGTAGGGGAGAACTTTGTAGGGTGGGGTTGATGGTTGGACGCGATGATCCCAAGGGGCTCTTCCAACCTGAATGATTCTATGATTCTATGAAGAGCTGTCAGCTGTAGACAGAGAAGAAAAGCTCACAATAACACCGGGACATGAAGAGAACGGGAAATTTCATTAATAGTTTCCACCTCGGAGGGATGGTAGTAGCAAATACGCACCAGGCAGCTGATTGCCTTGGGTGTGTCTGAGCGCAGGAGTAGTTGAGGTACAGCTAAATATAGTGTGCTTGTGCAAAAACCAGTAACACCATTAAAAACGTTCATAATTTTCTAAGCAAAGCAGGTAGAAAGTGTTTCTGAGCCCCATTATTACACAGATCACCTTTGAAGGGTGGTTCCCCATTATGTTTCCAGATATTGCCCTCAAGGAGTGGCTCGATTTCCCATTGTGCGATCAAATTTCACAATCTTCTGTGAAACTGCCAGCTCAGCACCTGCTGGAGTGAGGTGTGATTTCCAATGCAGCTCTTCATTTCTGAGTTGACACCGCGTTTGTTTTACATAAGAGTGGCAAGTGATAAATTTGTTAATGAGAAGGGGCCGTCTGCCTTCTCACCTTGCCTCCTCTAAAAAAGCAAGTGCTCTACAAAACCGCAAAATACAGGTTTCCCACAGTAGATGCCGGTGAGTAAGTGGGTGACTCGCAGTCACCTCCTCCATTTTCCCTGGAGTTATGGTGCTGCCTTGCCTTGCCCAGACACACGCGCGCGCACACACACACGACTTCTACAGGCACATACATGTACACCGAAGAGAAGACGAAGGACTTATCCTGGTAAACATACACATTTCTGCAACACATGACCACACCAGAAAAGCAGAGGAATTTCTACAGCAATGAAAATAGCTCCCGTTTGAGAAAGGCACTTCCACCATAAACATCTTGACACGAGTTTGTAAAGCGGCGTGTGAGTGACGCAAGGATCACTTCATCAAGCACCGGGATCGTAAACGGCCTTCACAGGACACGTGGCAATTTTAAAGCCAAAAGAGGATAAAGCCAGCATGTCTTTTTAACCCTCAAGTTGGTTTGGAGAAACCAAAAAATTTGCTCCCAGTCACTTAAAAGCTATTAAAATGAGCTTCAAGGAAGCCTTGTTGTACAGCGCTGAAACCTTAAAATGGATCTAGGTCTTTCAATTTAATTCCTAAGCTTTCATTTATTAAAAAAAAAAAAACAAAAACCAAACAAACACGAAAACAAACAAAAAAAACCCCCCACAACCTAAAAGCGGCTTTGAAGGAAGCCTTGTCACATAACGGGCATAAAATAATTCTCAAAAATACGACAAATATTTTGAGAAAACAGAATGCAAACCAACAGAGACACAAAGGTCGTGTTTTATCTAATAGTCATCAGCACGTATGTAAATACGGACCTTTCTCCAGAAGCTGTAAGAGCAGTTCCACTCTCATCCCTGGAGGTAATTCCTCCCTCTGATAACTACGGCATGTTGGCAGGAGCGCGCGTCTTAGTGCAAAACTTCAGCTCCCTCCATTTGGCAGATTTATTCAGGAATACAACTCTCTGCTCTCAATTAGCACCTTGGTTTTAGTGTTTGCAAAGGCAGAGTCGGAGTTTAGAATTTCTGCAATGACAAATAGCCAAATAAAGAACAGAAACTAGAAATACAAGGACTTAGGAAATACATAACTTTAAATCATCAAGGAATTTCACAACCCTCAATTCTTTTTCCAACACGGAACCCATAAAACCATTTACAACTTGATTCACTGAACATTATGATTTGAGTTAGTAATGACCAAGGTGCCAAAGCCTGGAAATGAAGTGGTTTGAATGTACTAATCACCTGCTGTCCAGAATAACAACTGTTTAATAGAACTTAATCACTACCGTCAATGCTGTGCATTTTCTCCTATTAAAGAAACATTTCATATTATTTATCCTTTACTCATACTAACAGACCAAAAACGTCGAGTTGCTATTCGGGACGTACAGATTCCCTTGCCATGTGCCATCTAGTGGCTGCAGGTTCCCTACCAAGCCATGCCCAAAATTCCCAATTCCAGGCCAAGCGTCTAGTCTGGGTTTGATTTTCCTTGGAAAACATCCTTAAATAGATAAAGGGAAAGGAATGGAAGAAGAGGAATGCTTTTCAAAGGCAGCGCATGACAGCAGAGCTGCAAAAGGAGAAATATATAAGGCAACCCAGATAAATAAAAATTGATCGAAATCGTCAAAAAGAAAAAACCAAACAAACCACAAACTGACTTGAAAAAGGGACAGAACGGTTAATTCAAGGGTTCAACGCTTATATATAGTTATGTGTGATTTAGACCAGACCAGATGCAGCTGCAAGGCTCAGCCCTTGCGTGCCTGTGTAAGGCGTCTGTCCTGATAAATCATTAGTTGTGGCTATTTTTAGATGGCACTGTCCTTGAAATATGAACATTAAGTATGATCGACATACAAACTTTCCTCTGCTTCAAGTTCATACTCTTCAGCCGGCCTTAGGTTGGTGTTAAGGTTGTCTTGCCAACCTAGCAGCGTTACAGGAATCCCCGCGTTTCCCTTCATCCCTGCCCAGTCTATGAGAAGCGGAGCAATTTCAAGTTTTCCCAATACCCGCCACTGGGACCAAGGGCTTTCCGTTCTTTGCAAGGCAACGCAAAGCCCTAGGACACCGAATTTCATCCATTCTGCTGATCACAGAGCGGCTCGGTTCGTTCCGTAAAGCAAAAAGGAAAAGTGGTCAGAGCTGTCCGTGAAACTAATGTCCGTATTAATATGGAATTGCACAACGTTGGAAGCGCAAGCTGTGTGCAAGAGCAGAAGGGGAATAGCCGCCGTACAGCTACCTCTCCTGGCACCAGCTCTCCCGATTCCTATCAAGGGGATCTTCGACGGTGAGCAGTGGCTACTCCGCAGCAGTTGTAGCAGCTCCAAAGGGAAAGTCCCATTTCCCCCTTTTGCTGTAGGACTATCCTGATGAGACTTGCCAGAAAATTCAAAAGGATCCTCTTTTTTTATTTAGAAGATGTCTGTCACCCGAAGGGAGTTTGAATTTTCCTCCTCATTCTTACCTCTGGCAACATCATTCCTGCTACGTGAAACATGCCATCATAAATCACTTGTCTGCACTGCAGATAACACGGTTGTACAATGCCGGCTTCCTCACACCTGCGCTTTTTCTTTTCTCCCTCCACCTAAGGAAGCGGTGTTGCGGTAGCAGGAGCTCCGACTGAAGAAATAGTAGTCCCAGAAAGAGACTAGCTAGCCAACCAACCTGAAATCATCCTTGTAGTCCCTCTAGTGTTACACCTTCGTCATTCGGGCTACACAGAAAACAGCAACATCGTCAAGAGTTGAGATGGCTTTGAGACCTGCAAGCTTAGGGATCAAGACAGAAGAGTTTTTCCTCTAATTAGTGGCGAAAGCCAATGACCGCAGCTAGTGCTGCTGGCCCGCCGGAGAGTCACAACGGAAAGGTCGCACGCTGAAAAAACAAACTCCCTTTTCACGCTCATACATTATCTCTGCGTTTAAGATGCTCTGAGAGTTGATAGGAAGCATGGCGTAATGGATGTCTGAATGATATTGGGAAAAGGCTGAAGTACAGCTGCTGGGGGCAGGCCCCGTCTGCCAGCCTGGCTCCGGAAAGAAAATCTTTTCCCCCCAGTGTGCACGGGGTGTGTGGACATGCAGGAGTTCATAGTTCATACTGTATGGTTTTATATTTTGGAAGAGATCCTACAAGAAAAAGAAAAAACCAAAAAAGCCAACAACAAAAAAATACACACCGAAAAACCAAACCCAGGTCCCATCTGCCACCCTGGCTCCGGAAACAAAAGTTTTTCCCCCCGGTGGGCACGGGGTGTGTGGAAGTGCAGGAGTTCATAGTTCATACTGTATGGTTTTATATTTTGGAAGAGATCCTATAAGAAAAAAAAAAAAGAAAAAGAAAAAAACACACACCAAAAAAACCAAACCCAGGTCCCATCTGCCACCCTGGCTCCGGAAATAAATGTTTTTCCCCCCGGTGTGCACGGGGTGTGTGGAAGTGCAGGAGTTCAGACTGCGTGTTTTTATATTTTGGCAGAGATACTACAAGTTAAAAAAAAAAAAAAAAAAATACAACCAAAAAAACAACAACAACAAGAACAAAACCCCAACCGTGCAGCTTATTAGCCTAGAAGAAAAATCTTTGGTCTGTTTATAGTGTAACCACACACCTGTATCTCAGAAATATGAGACAACTGACGGGGAAAGGGGAGGGGACTGACATCTTCGGTTTCCTCTGCACCAGGCGCAGTCAAGTCTGTAATATCTTTCTAGCCACTATTTTGAACCAGTGCCACCGTTGGCCCTACTGTACCTGCCGAACAGCCCCTGCAGGGAAGGACTCCAAAACATGCCCGTGCTCCCCGCTCCGGCGAGAGCGGCTCCTACCCGCGGCCCTGGGGCTGCGCACGCCAAGCCAGCCGGATCCCGAAACCACGGAGCACAGCTGCCCCCGTCCTCCCGTCGTCACACGCAGGCAAAAGCGCTAAATCTTGGACCGGACGATTGTATCGACTCGTTTTTCCTTACAGCTTAATTTCCTGTCGCTGCCAGCGTTACGTTCCGTTTTTACGGGACGTAAGGGTGACAGTAAGGGAACTTCTTGTCTTGTCACCGTGCAGCCGTGTCACAAAACATCGAGGCAGGGGACAGAGGCAGAGCTGGACAAGAAGTCGGTCCCCTCTCCTTAGTTCCTCAATCTAAAGTGTAATACAGTAAAATCCAGCTGGATTAACCGTAACAGCTCTGAGCGTCCGCTTCTCCTGAGTATGATTGATTGATATTCCTGAGCAAACAGAGAAGAAGCAAATAGGGTTATATACAAAAATAATAATTTTTTTTACTTTTTTTTTTTTTTAACAAAACCGACTTTCTTTGTACCATGCAAATGCCGGAAAAAACATGCTCCGCGTTTATTACGAGCGCAGCCCCATGAATAAGCACAAAGTAGCTGCTATCGCAACACCGACGACACGAGACCAGACGTACTGCCGGCCGCGAAAACAGCGGCCGTGTTTCCCAGCTCTGTTCCTTTGGACTTACCAGCTTCTCTTTAGCGATAGCGCGACATGAAATCATTCGGCCTTCACGGAAGCAACGTGAGACTGTTTTAAAGAAAGTACGTTTCGCCCCACGGTACTCCGACGAAGCAGAAGGCATGAGGCGCTCTCTGCGAGGGATGGATGGAACTGGACCGCGCTGCTCGGAGGGACGCCGCGGCATTGCGTTGGCCCCTACTGACACCCACCTGGTGCTTCCCTCACTTTTATTTCTCGAATCCGACTGCACGCAACCCTACCAACCAGAGAAAGCGGAGTCTCTATGTCTAGGAACTTAGACCTTCGTTGGGAAAGGGGTATTTCATATTCTTTGGTGGTGATTAACACGAGCCCCGCGTTGGAGTTTATAAATACGACGAGTCTTTAATTTACACAACAAGTAGGGGAATAAAGATTAGAGGAAAGAGCTTGAGAGGGAAGGCGAAATACTTCATATCTAACTTAGGCTGCTAGCGCGCTCTAATTACAATTAGTCTCGCAACAAAGTCAGTCAAGAGTCAGTATGTTTCAGATTTAAAAATAGCCAGGTGCCGTATACCCCGCGTTAGCGCGAAGAGTTCTCAAACGCGCACTACAGCGCAACGCCTGGCTTCTCGCGAAATCTCACTCAGGTTATTTTTCGTCATGAAAGAAGTACCTGCACCTTCGGCAGCTGTAAAAATCCCATGCATGGCACCACCTGCCAGACTAATAACAATAATTAGAAATGCAATAAACTGTTCGCTGGCAAGGTAACAAATTGTCTTATCCTTTGAAAGTCACACTGGCCCCAGGCAATTCCTCACAGACATTCGCCACCGATGTCACAAGAGCCTGAGCGAAAAGCACACCGTGCAAAAAAGAAAAAAAACAGAGAGGAAGAAAAATAAGAAAGGGGGAAAAAACCCAACCCGCCACTGTCAAAGACACATTGAAGCCACGTAGAGTGGCTGCAGTGGATTCTCATTTTACTCAACAAACCGTTAAAACTCAGGGCTTACAAAGAGTTGACAGCGAAGGTGAAACCATCCTATCGCTTCCTACGAAACCTTGCGGACTGGAGCGACCGGAGGATCACATGAACTCGTAACACTCGCTTAAGGAGATAAAACGTTTTAAACCGAATTTAGAATTAACACTTCACTTGCAATTACTTCTTTTTATGCTCCTTAATTCTTTTCATCTTTTGTACAATGACCTTCCGAAAAATAGTTTGCATGGAATACCTTCTGTAGTGGGTTGCTCTCACACATCTAATTTAAGATCTGGCAATCTGGGATCAATATTTCCTTCTCACCGAAGCTCCTCTAAGTGCTAAGGCGATCTCGGTTTGTCTGCCAGGTAGGAAATTAATGGCCTGTTCAGGATTTTTACCTCCCATTATAACTTTCCATTTGAACAGACCACACGATTTCACGTTGCTTCTTTCCTAAGAGAGTGTTTAAAACCGTCCTCAGCAATGAAAACGTGGTTTGGTATTTTCATGACCTTATAATTTTTAACACCCCTCTTCCATGCAATGCGTTTGATGTCTCAAATAAAAAAAAAAAAAAAAAGAAATCCATTTTTACATTTCTGAAATGTAAAAGCCATCCAGAAATCTGCGAACGTGAACCATTTGCTTCAGTCCGTGCCCTTCGTGTCGACTATACGCGGGCATTCAAGAGCGCGCAGCTACCGGTTCCATGCTCACTGAGAAGTGCAGAGAAGAAAATCGAGTCATAAACGCTGCATAAGCACTTCTTTCTGAGGCTTCTGATGATTTCACAGTCCCAGTAAGTCATCTAGGAGGGGCCCATGCCAGGCAGCAGCCTGCTTTTGTTCTTTGCTTTGTACTAAGAAGGGAGGGACGTTGCTGAGGTACAACACTTTGAGTATTTAATATGATTCACTCCTCCTTTCATTGAATCATTTTCTAGTTTCTAAGATAATACCTCTGGGATGATTTCAGCCGCTGTTTGCGGAAGCGCAAGGTTTTATGTTTTCCACTATTGTGTGTGAAGATAAAAAGATGAAGGAAGGGTTGCCCAAGCAAGATGTGAGAACGTTTTGGGCAGGATGGGGGGAAACCTCTCTTGCGTAGGTCTGATGACTGACCTGATGGCTCCAAAGTTTGGCATCCACGAGCTCGAAGGTCAGCGCGGAACCCTGGCCGACGGCCAGGTATAGCTCCAAAACCTTCCTGCTGAACCTGTCACGTATTTCCCCAAATCCAAGCAATGCCCTGGACTGTGTCAAATAATTCACCAGAATGATGAATTATTAATTCATAACGCCGTGTTGGCATTACAATTGGTTAGGAAAACCCCAGTATGTCAGTCCTTATGAACATCCCAGGTAAACTCTTCCCCACTTGCTGTTTCAAAATCGAGACAATAAGAGCTGGGAGAATTTGAGTTCACACCTCGGAGTGGTGATATTAACCTCTGCCCATAAACACTGCAGGTATAACTACGTTGTCTTAACGAGCTCATAAGAAACTCATGCTTCAAGAACTAAATTTGAGTTGTGTTCCTAAAACAGTTTTTCTGCAATACAACTCTACTCATCCTGTTTATTATGCGTATTTCTCACATTGATACTGTCAGTGAATTTTGGGAAGCTTGGGACAAATGTCCCCCTCCCCGCCCCATCCCAAGCCTATGGAAGTGGAGAAACGCTAAAAGGGTGTGCATGTATTGGCACCGGCCGCTTATGGAGCACTGTAGTTAGGAACATCCAAGCACACTCCAAGAAAGGAAGAAGACAGACCAGTTGTACTGGTTATTAGACATGGTTAAGGGGCTAAAAAAAAAAAAAAAAAAAACCAACACCAAACCAACACACACACTTCTGCCAAGCCAGTTATAAGAAGATAATCATGTGCTAGCCTCAGCCTCTGGCAGGAGTAAAACACTGTTAGCTGTCTTCTAGTTAGCTAAATATTAATCATCCTGTTTAGAACCAATCATGTCACTAACTGGTTAGAGACTTGGTTAAAGGTTGTGGTACGGAGAAGGTGCGCTGGTTTATCTCTAGCTGCGGTATTCCTGGACTTCTACAGAAAATACGTCGAGCGAGGCAAACACAAGAGCAAAATCCCCGTTGTTAGCAAACCCACGAGGTTTTTTTGAAAGGGATGTAGGAGGTTGGGGCCTCCCGAGGGGCGCGGCGGGTCCCGAGAGCCTCAAACAATTCAACACAGATTCTCTTCAGCTGTTGTGCAGGAAGGGTGCAAGAGCACAACGCGTTTCATCTTGGGCTGCAGAGCGAGGACGGCAAATTGCCACCGTGCTTCGTCTGCAGCGCAAAGCGACGTCGCACGTCAGTCACGAGCAAATGTTGTTTCCAAGCTCTGTCGCGGATCCAGAAAGGATGCTGCATGCTCCTGACGGAATGTCGGCAAGGAGGAACAGACCAGAAACCAGCCCGAGAACTAAAAGGTGCACGCTATCCGGGGGAGGTGTGGGTTATTCAACGCCTTCAAAATCATCTTGCAGCTTAAAATAAATGGAAAATAAGAAGAGCAGGCAGCAGGCCTTAGAAGCGATGGGATGAAGTAATGTATGAGCCATCATTTCATTGCCTGTGCCTTAGCGCTGAGTGGCCAAACCTGCGTAACACATTCGAAATCATGAATGTGACAGGATTGGGTTTGGAAGACTCAGACAGTTCAAAGGCCTCGCTGGTAGCTCCACATGTTCTTGAAACTCCCACAGTCCCTCAGGGCCTTAAAAGCTGGATGCAATAGCATTCTCCTTTGAATCTCGTGTGGTCTGACCTTTGGAAAGTCCTGTTTAGGTAGAGGAGCTAGAGGTGACTAGACAAGAGGATCTGCCAACTGCTCTTTTCACTCCAATACCAGCCCCAAAATTTCCAGAGCCATCGCTCAGGTGGCTTAATGAAACGCTTGTAGGATTTGTTCACTTGTCTTCCGACGTTGGCCACGCTCTCCTACAGTCTTGTCTTTGACAGAGAATGCACTCGTCAAATTCCTCTGCTCTGGAAACGGACGTGAGGTGGACTTTCTCCTTATTATCGTCGTGTCACCAAAACTCCCCCAACAGCCTCGCTCTGCACAACTCTCTGATGTTAGAAAAAGCCTGGCAGCCAAAAATGAAGAAGGCATGAGACCAAACAAACAGAGACCGCCTGCCAACCTACCACTTATCCAGCAGCTCCGGGCTAGGAAAGCTTTCCCTCTTTCTGCTAACCTTGTCACAAAAAAAAAAAAAAAAAGGAAGAAAATCACAAAAGCTTCTTTCTGAAGTGCAACGTCAACAAAAAAGGGGAAGCTGACAGAATGCTGCCAGCTCTTCACAAATCACATTCTGCGAGAAGAAAGTTTATGAATGTTATAGGACGTTTCAACCTGATTCCGAGGTCTGAACCTTTACGTATACACAGCCATCAGCTCCAAGGAGGAATGAGCATTCCTTCCTGAGGACAGGAGAAAGGTCCAGATGCCCTGGAATGATACAGGGTCCTGAACACGGCATCCGATACTGAATGGTGATAAGGAACAAATAACTAAGAACGAGACAAAAATAAACCTGTGAGGAGAATCCAAGATTATTCCTCCGTTAGCCTAATATCTCCGTCTTAAATTAATTATCACACTCTTGTATTGAAAGTTGCGTTCTAGCAGCGGTCTTGTCAAAATAGCAAAACAAAACATATTGCTAGGTGACACAATGAGCGTAACGCGTGTCTAGATCACCTTCCTGAACTTCACCTAGAGCAGAAAGGCACGGAGTCAAGTCTAACACCACGTCTTGGGCTCATCCTCATTTCTGAAATAACAAAGCAATAATAGCTCGTGGTGGCTGCCACATTGCTACAGATGCCGCGCTTTATAGGCAACACTAAATCACCGGTCAGGAAACGATATTTCATATATAATAATGGTTCTTTATATTTTAATTTAGGATTAAACAATTAACAAACAGAAAGTTCTGCAAATGCCAACAAAAGAGCATCTTATGGGCGTGTCAGATTTGGAGGCTGTAATTCACATCTCCCCGGTGAATTTTTATCCTTCCGTCTTCCAGCCGAATACTGCAGCTCTCAGCTCCTCTAAGCCACTGCAACAACAGGGCAGGAGACAGATAGATCTCGTCAAAAGAAGGGGCTCAGAAGGGAACGAGAATGAAACTCTCTTAAATACACTGAATGCTCAAATTGACAACTTCAGTTTGCCAAAGTGTTTTTCTAGACGCACCGAACGACCAGACAAATGCACTTGGAGTTATTTCTTAGGGACAAAAATGGGCTGAAGTGTATGTAGGTTAAACCAAGGTGTGTATTCCCTAGGGATATCTCAGAAGATAAAAAGCAAGCCCTGACTACTATTTAAAGGCAGCGCAGCAGACGGTTAAGTTACACCCAGGTGTGTCTTCCCTCGGGTGATCCCAAGGGAGAGATGCTAGGCCACTTTTCCTATTTAATGGTGGCAGAATAGCTGGTTAGATTACGTCTTAAGTCATTTTGTAAGCTTATCATCCAAATGTTAGGATACAAAAATTGTAAGCCTACAAAGCTATTTATGATAACAAATACTGCTGCCATCACTGCATAATAAAATATAAACAATGTATTAAAAATAAGCAATTATCCCACTACTAAATTAAGTAAGAATATTTTATCAAAGGGATGAATTTATGCTCTGGCTGGGCACAAAATGAAGTAAGTTCATAGGGAGAACTCCTCACTGACAGATTTCCAGATCAACAAGACCGTTCTTGCCAATTTTAAATAGCAAGAGGGGTTTATAATGAGGTCACCGGTGGTTTTCCATGTTAAGGCAGCCTAACAGCCTTTCGTATTAAAATTGATCAAACATTCTGAATCGGACACGAAGCGTCATGCACACCTTGGAGCTCAGCTTACCCTTTTCCAGTGCTCTGCTTTGAAAAGCACTGCCTCATCCAGGAAAAAAAAAGAAAAATAACTTTTGAGACAAGGATCCAACTGTGGAAAACAAGAAGATAATTGTATTTTCCCAACTTCTATTACAAAATACGCTCATATACCCAAGATGCCAAAATGCAGCACTACAGGCAGCAGATCATGCAGGATGACTCCCCCTTATTCCGGACATCCTACGGAGACGCCGCGCCACGTCACTTATGCAGACTGTCATTTCTTTTCCCTCTGCCTGCGTAGAAGTACCAAAGAGCCCTGTCCCTTTAGCAACCTTCAATGGGCAGCTGAGCCCCCCCAGAAAGAGTGGACAGGAGCCACTGCCACCCGCTGACGTTACTGCTTCACACCGTAGCCTCAGTCAGGCACCGCTGACTTGCACTTTGAATATTTACTTTACAACTTTGATGGCTGCGATGTATTTTTGGGGGGGTTTTCCCCCCCAAAAAATGAAAGATCAGATCTGGGGAACAGAATTTAACAGTTTGGAATAGCTGCCAGTACACCAAATAAACACCCTTAGTCTTTCAATAAAGGCTCAGACCGAGGAGAGATCTAAAGCGAACTCATTACAGCAGTCTAGTCTGGATCTGACAAAACTAAGCTTGTTCTGATGTCAGCCTCTTGATCTCTCCTGTTCTTTGCTTGTGGCTTCCTCTCCTGAAGGACCAAACTGTTCTAGTTTAAGAAAACTCTTCAAGCTGACCACGGGACAGCTGACTTCGAATTCTGCAAAATTATTTCGCCAGTCAGAAGGAGAAAGGCCACGGAGCGGCACCGCGAGGCGGGCTGCGCTCTTCGCGTCCACCAAAGTTGTTGATACAAGGCTGTGACACGCGTTGGTAAGAGACAGGAAAAGTCTGCAGCGAACGCCGACGCCCCCCCTTTCCTCTAGGTATTTCATCCCGATAGTTATCCCAGGAAAGGAGAAGATAAAGCCTGCCAGGCAGTGGTTCACTTTCATTCGGGATCTTATCTCTGCACGGCAATCGACCTGTGACGCCAGCTCAAGTAAACACACCCAACGAGTTGATGTTAAACCAGCTAACTTAGGTACCAGTAACTACCTACCTGCAGCAGGCTGCAAAGCTCACTCCAGAGACGGGGTTGTTAATCCCGCCATTAGCCTACTTTGGCTATTGCAGTTAGTACCTAAGCCCCTAACGTAAAAACCATCTCAGCCCTGTCCATCTCAGCCATCAGAGCAAGAACTGTAAATTAAAGGTAGCGCAGAATTTGGGCATAATTGAGTAAAGACGTTGAGTGTATCCCAAACCATATCAGGATCTTCCCCGCCAGCTTTAGACGTGTAACCCTGAAGGACATCAAATGTGAAAGCCCTTGGAAAGGACAAGTCATTATCCAGCACTATCTTTGAGATCTTCCAGACAGGAAAGAGCATATCCACCAACGCTCCATGCCCACTGTCTCTACAAGATCCTGCAGATAAATTGATAAAGTCTTCATTTCTAGTATCACAAATTCCCGACAGATCTAATAAAATCAAACTGGCAAACTCCTGGTAGGAAATAATTAATCACGGCTAACAACATGGCTTTTCTTCCACCGGTCCCGTCACCATGACTTGCGGATGCCATGGCAGACCTTTTCTATCACAAACCTAATAGATTCTGCACCAGGAATCGCAAAACCACGTCATGAATAGCATGAACTTAATGTGAATATAAATACGTCTTCCAAAGCGGAGAGTATGTTTTTTATCAAAGTTTCAAGACCTTACTCAGTATCTCACCATAATCGTGGGAGATAAACATGGGTGTACCTATACAATAACCTGGGGGCCGCAAAGATGTTTCTACTGTTTTGTGGAATGACGATAATTATATTTAGCACTCATTCAAGGCTTTTCATCTTCAAAGCACTTTACAAACATTAATTAATCCTCACAACACCCTATGAGGTAGGTAAGTATTATTACAGTAGGTGTGATCAGGTTTGTGCAGGGGACTGTAGAGTGTGCACAAAGCCGGGTAAGGGCAGCAGAAATACATATTCCTGCAATTCCACATTTAAACTCAGATTCCTCTCTGCGTATTTGCACACAAAACCCCAACCCCTCCACATAAATATATATATATTTATATATACATACGTGCCCACACAAATGCAGACGCTCCAACCCAGTTCTATTTTTATCTGTGCTAAGGCCCTCTGTTTTGGGGAAGGCACGTTGCCCCGAGTATACCGGTCCTGTAAGCGTTCTTCTGACATTTAAATGGTGCAACGTGGTTTGACGCTCCGTGGTGGAGCCACGGTGCCTTTCCAACTTTGTACAGCTGAGACTGTACAGATGTGAGGCAGACACCCCATTTCTGGTAGCTGGATGCTTTCCGATAGCGTGGCAAAACCCGTGCCAGGCGAGAGCGTTTTTAACAACCACAGGTGGATAATAGGTTTGCAAAACACGGTTAACAGATGGGTATTTTTAAATTAAAAGAAAAACAGAGAGGTTGAGAGGGAGGACTCTCTCTCCAGACAGTTAGAGCTCAATACCTGCCCAACTTCTCTGAAGAATTACCAAGAGAACAAGGAAAAAAAAAAAAAACAAACCTGCAGCTTAGTCATATTTGTATTCTTATTAAATGCAGGACTGCCTGAGGCGAACAAGAGCTGATATCATAATTATTGGCTTGCCTAGCCAGCTGCCTTCTCTCACCTGATGTAAGATCAGATCTTTCCAGCCTTTGGAGACTCTGTACCGCTGAGCCTCCACTCTCTCTGCAGGGCTGTTTGAATGACCTAATCCTGTCCCGGAGCAGCAGCACGCCGTTTTGCTTCAGTAAAAAGGTAAGAGGAAACCTCTGACAACTTCATATAGCTTTTTAGAATTCAGCCGTGAACGCCAAACGGAAGGGGGAGCAGAACTCTTTTGCCTTGGCTCATCTATTTAATCTGAAGTCCCTGGGGCTGACTTTGAAGAACTTCAAGCTGAGGGAAGGGGAAGGTCAGCACCTACATCCCGTTCCTCGGCAACTCCTATAGGTATTTATCAGCCGCGAGTGAAGCGTAGCAAGAGCAGGAGGCAAGAAAACAGCAGGTAAGTTAACAGATCCGCGTCCTAGAACCGGGAGAGATTAAGACTGTAGGTGATTTCCCAAAGGGAAAAAAAAAAATAGCTCTTCTTGGCTCGGGTGTATACCGGCTTAATCTAAACTACTTAATACTAAACTGGGAAGGGTTTACCATTACCTGGTGAAAAAAAAAAAATTAATTAAATTATAGAAAGAGAAGACAAGAAAAGTATTTTTTTTTTTTTAAAAAAAAGGGGGGGAAGTCTCATTTCTCACAGGTTCATAATAGATTTATTTCAAACTTTTCCAATGGCGAATCGAAAATCTGGGAAGTTATGTATTTTTAAGTCAAGCTGGCTTTTACTACGGCTTCCGTTTTATATCTGTTACTTCTGGCTCGTGTGTTTTGTAGTAGTAGGTGAAAACTCGGTTTAGACTCGCTCCTGTACTGAAAGGTGACTGAAGTGAATGACCAGATTTGAGTACTGCGAATGGACACTTGTTTCTCGTTCCTTTCTATGCACAGGAAATGTTATCGCTTTCTTTTCACTTCTTAGTTTCAGACTGTTAGATTTCCAGCAAGAAAGGAACTGTTTGTGTTACAAACACGATAATTATCAAACCTACAAATAACAAGCAGCCATCATTCACTCTTGGCCCTCCTGCAAAGTTACTGGACCTCTGGTTAAACCTTGGGGAATTAGGCTTTATTCTGTAAACGTTTCCGTTTGGTTTATCTGAATCATGCGTTTCTAACCTGAATACTGATACAAGCTGGGTTGAACCGGGTGAGTTTTAGGCTGAAATGTGTGTATCTTGTTCGTAGCTAATTATGAGGACAGGAGACCAAAAAATATTAAATATCTAGAGTGTGTATTTCTGAAGGAGTAATGGATTGTGTAGTTTGTTTTCAGCCAGGTGATACCTGTTACGTATATGCATTATATACCTGTATTATATATGCAGCCAAGAAAATACACAACTGAAGCACATTGTTTACCCTACATCCTGGTGGGGGGAGATAAACACGGGTAGAAGTAGTATTAAGGTAAATGAAATAAGGGACTGCATCCTGCTAATTTGAGCATCTACGCTCACCTCACACGTTTAAATATAGTGTGAGAAAGTACTAGCTTGTGCCTGAGCGCGGACGCTTGTATAATATTGCCGTATTCCTAGATATAACCGGAGCCACGTGTTAGTTACTGAGATAGGAGTCAGTCGAGTACTGCGGGGAGTGAATGGAAATGTCTGTGTGCCACCGTGAGAGGTGTCACGGAGGAACCTGCCAGGAAGGCGCGAGGACACTGGCCATCGCTGCAAAGCCCTGAGCTGAAAGAGGAAAGCGTTTCCTACACGAAGCGATGTCTTTCTCATCCGCTCCTCCTAACAACGGGCTTTTTCTTTTTTTGGGAGAATAGCTTGCCGCTCAGATAGGTTTTTTTTGAAGGGGATGATGAGAAAGACATAAAAAAAATTAAAAAAAAATCAAGAGAGTGCACTGTGTCCTCCTAGAGCATCCATTTTGGAAAAACAGAAGTAAAAAGAAAACGTAATTGTTTAGGATTCCTGGAAACTAAACATTAACCACAATAACAACATCCTGATCTTTTTTTGGCCGCGAACTCCAGAAGTTTAACACAAGAAGTGGTGCCATGCAGAGCTACTTTCTGTCACGAAATCACTCCCGTAAGCTGCTAAATGACCAGGGACAGGGAGGCAAAAAGCCTGAAACAGAAATTTCCAAGTCCTGCAGAAAATACTGATAATTGATTCACATTGGAACCAAAAGGAGCCTTTGACTACGGCGCAGAGTGATCACAGCTAGATCTGAAGCCAGAAGTTCTGCAGTAATACATGCAGTAACATTTAAAAGGCATAAAGTCGGAAAAAAAAAAACCTCCAAGCCCAAAAAACCGAAAGACACCCCCAACACCACGTATTTCCCTTTTAAAAGGTAGGGACTCAAAGCACTGAGGGGTGTATAATGAAGAATTTTTTTTTACACGTACTACTCTGTCCTGCTTATAAACCAAACAATTACAGATGCAAAATATTCCAGCAGCTCATGCCTCGCTCAAGCAGAAAACTTTGGAAGTTGGCTCTTTCTGACCGGCTCCGTTGGAAAGTAAGGAAAAGCGTTGTTTCGGATGTGGCGTGAGCGAAACAGTATTTGGTAGGTCAGTCTAGAAGCCGTAGAAATAGTAAATGGAGACAACTCCCAAGCAGGTGGGATTCACCGCTTGTGGCCACGTCCTCGATTGTTACACAGAAAGCCTGAGCTTCGTGATTTGGGTCGAACACACCTCTCTGCTCTCCCGCACCTCAAAAAACTATTAGCTCGAAATACAAAGAGATTAATTTTGGAGATAACGCGGATTAAGCCAGAGGTACAAATAAAAATCCTCCCTTCGCACATCTGCGAGCACGGCCAGTCCCACCTCTTTCCAAGGCAAGTCTTCATCTAGGTAGGATTTGAAAGCAAGGTGGTGGTTCTCCGGAGCTATGTAGGGTTGAAAGAAGCTGGAACACCCCGAGCAGGAGCCCACTAACAAATGGCCACAGAATGGCATCCTTCTGGCCGCCTTAGGAAGCGGAGCTGTGAGGTGCTGCTCCTTCTTCCCAGTCCCTCCGGAATCGATGCCCCAACGTGGTGCTAGCGACAAGATGCTGCTCATATTAAAGACCAAAAGCAGAGTCTTGGCCAATTCTATTTATCAAAGACACTCTGCCACTTTTAATAAGACCAGGGAAATGATTAACCCTTTTGCCACATTTCACAGCTAAATTCAAGTCATGGCCTCACAGTCACGGCCACCCGCTTGCTCCTGCCCTAGACGGCTCCTCGCTCACCCCATAGACAAACATCCTGGGGGTTTTGTTGTTTTCTTTTAAATCAATTAAGTCCTGAACAACGCGGCCCGTTTCTTACACCCCTCGTGTGCAGCTAGGTCTCCTGCTCCTACAGGAGATGCTACCGGGGGGTTCTTCCACAACGCCGAGGAAGCTCAGACCCCTCACGACAACCCACTACGCCGTGCTTGCTGCCTTCCTGCAGACACCCCCTTCCCAAGGGGCCTATAGGCCACTATTCTTCCTTCAAATCCACACTTAAGAGAGCCACCTATTCCAAACAACTGCGATAGAACAGATTATCCTTCATTTTATGCGTGGGATGCGAGACCTTTAGAATTGTCCGCAGAACATTACCTTCTGCATTATATAAACAAAATAACAATGCATAAGATTATTATATGTATTTTACCTAAATTCCCTAATGTTTTCAAATGAAACCTGCGTTCTTTGTGCCCTGTTAAATGTTGACGAGTACCGAAGGGAGCTGCTAAACCTGTGGTTAGTACAGTGATCCCCGTGTAGCCTTTACAAATCTCAGCAGTGTCTTTTGAGGCTTAGTAAATATATGTAAAATCACTTTAAGAGGTTTGGATGAGACAGGGCTACTGCAATCCAGAGCATTATTATCTTTCTGTTGGTGAAGTGCTCAGAAATGAATGAAGCATATAGGGTGAGGTTCCATCAGAGTCATGTAATGAAGCTAAACATGCTGTCATTTTAACCCAATTTGTTTCCCTCTGTACTGCTGCCTCACCAGTTTGTTAGAGCCTCTCAAAGGAGCTCATCTGGTGTCAGCTTCCAACTTCCACACCTAGCCCGTACTTTACTCCCTGGAATGGGTAGGTATCCCTGCCCTGCAAACTCTTAACTGCTGGTTCAACAGACCTGCCAGGACAGGTCCCTGCAACATTCCCCTCTGTGGGCAAATGGTAGGATGCCAGAAATATTAGACAGGAACCTGTTCTCCCAGGAATGTAAGTAATTCATAGAAGGAAATAATTTACTATTTTCCCAGCTGGAATAATTAAACAGCTAGGCACTGTCCTCCCAAGCTGCAGAAAAGAAGAACAAACGAGAGGGATAAAAAGAGCTGGGATGTCCTTCAATGCAAATTCTCTTCCAGACTAAACAACCTTCATTCTGCAAACCTTTCCTCCTAAGCCGCGTTTTCTAGGCCCCCGACCATTCTCACTCCTCTCCGATGGACTCCAAATTGGAGTCCATTGTTTCAAAATGCAGTGACCGAAACTGGACACAAACCTTCGGCTGATACTTTGCCAACGCCGAGAGGAGGTAACTTCCCAAGTCTCACAGAACATACTTCTGTAAGCACCTTCTACCTGCTCACGTCTGGCCTTTTCCATTACGGCATCACGCGGCTGATTTAGGTTCATCTCATCACCCATTAAAACCTCAAGACCTTTTTATGCAGAACTGCTACCCAGCCGCTTCTCCTCATTCACTATCTGCAGGGTTTATTATTCCTGCCTGGACGCTGAGCTTAGATATTCTTCAACGACACTTTACTTTCGTCAGATCATTTTTCCTAACTCCTTTTGGATATTAATCCCGTCTCTACATACATATGCAAAGCCTTCCATCTTCATGCCGTCTCCGAATTTGATCAGCGTTCCTCTCCAGTCTATCACGCAAGTCATTAGTGAAAATACCAAGTAGTGTCAGGCTCTTTAAGAAATGCACTCAAAATAGCCTTTCATTCTGACAACAAGCACCCAGTAACGACTCGTAAGGCTCTATTCCACCCAACTCCTCTCCACTAGGGTTTTATCTAAAATAAATATTCTTAGTTTGCTTATGAGAACATCACAGGAGACGGCGTAGAACCCTCCTAACGTCAGGCTGTGTTACCTGTACGCCTTCTCCTCCTCTTGCCAGGCCAGTGCACAGGGAAGCGACACTGGTACAGCGTTTTCTTCTTAGCAAATTCATAATGGCTTTTACATTTGCCTTTCTTTTTTTTTTTCCTTAGTTTCTTGTGTTGGTGATTTTTTTTTTTTTTTAAATTTTGTACTTTTCTGGGAATTAAATCTGCCGCCCGTAATTCCCTCATAGTTTCCAGTTTCGAGACAGGCGCTATATCTGCCTCCTTTCAGTCTCCCCGTACGGCACTCACGCTCAGCGAATCCGCAGACACCTGCAGCTCCGCAGCAATTTCAGCTGATTCTCTACATTCACTAGAACGAAATTAATTGGGGCCACTGAACCTGAAGACGTCAAAAAGCCCCAGCCCTGTCCTCTGGGAGGTGAGAACACACGTATTCTTCAGTGCATGAGATCAGAGGCAAACAGCATTAATATTCCAGAATTTCTCATACTCTGACTTGGCATTGCCCCGTTAGTTTTCCATTGTGCTTTAAGGTCATTAATTAATGTATGCCCTACTTTTCTACCCAGAAATAGATTTGGGCTGGGTTTTGTTGGTTTTGTTTTTTTTTTTTTTTTCTTTGAAATGCAGAGTGTCTAGAGAGCACCTGACCCGCCGTGTGGGTTTGGGGTCGGCTCTGTGATATCTGAATTCTGTTTTGGCAACACACAAGAAACACTATCGTCTAACACCTTTTACAAGAACCTTTCAAAGCACTGAAAAATTAGATGCTAGGACCAACTTTTTTCAAGACCGGTCATTAATGCAAGGCGTTCTGCTTGGGATAGTCTGCGCATCGTCTTCTGAGGCGTTGAGCAATGATACTGCTTATTTAAATCTATGGAAATTCACTGTCCATAGGTATATATCAGTTTGGTACACAGCGTAAAATACCTGTACTTGTACGGAAAAACTCTTCGCCTCGCAAAATATTCATTCAATGGTTAAGACTCACTAGAAATCCAGCAACGGCTTCCTCGATTTCTGTCCATTCTCACACGGGTGAAAGTACCCTGCAGCCTAATTTGACACGCACTGGCAAGCAGTAGTTTTCAGCAGACGAACGTAACAGCCAGAAAACAAATAGAGCACAGCTTAATTCATGTCGTACCTGTTCTTTTTTTCCTCCCTGACCCGGTAAAAATACAACAGGGGACGGTTTTCAATCCATGTGCAGAGTGGCTCACAAGGAATGCAAAGGGAACCGTGAGATTTGGCTCGAAGTGATGGTGTTCCTTAGCATCGAAAAGTCTCCACTGAAAAAGTCGTTTTTAAAAAGATACGCAAGAAAATTAGGAAAAGATCAGGTATACACGAATAGAAGATTTTACCACATACAAAGACACCGTTAAGCTAAAATGTTTGAGAAAGAATGACAAAGTAAAATTTAAAAGAGGATGAAAAGGCGGAAACTGGAAAAACGCATCTACTGAAACTGAAGGTAGCATGTACCAAGAGTGAACTCCTTAACAATACGAACAGTCAAATTTTACCATCATGGAATTCTGAAAAAAAACAGCATATGATGCATCTATGGCACTTGCTTAAAGTTTTAGATACTGATGTAAGAATCAAGCGTCCATCTGCTTTTCAAAACTACCAATGCAAAAATATGCAATTTTGACAAAATAAAAATTGCGATTCTTGTATACTCACTCTTCCAGCAGCACTGAGTTTCTCAAAAAAAAAATGTAAGATATGCCAAGAATCACAATAAGAAAAGCGACAACTGGCAATATTTAACTTGGAAAGAGAGAGGGAAAGGAATACTTTACAGAAAACCAAATAAAGAGAACCCATATGAAGAATTCCTTTGCCCTGGTTTAGCAAGTCAGGTCTGATGATGTGTTCATTAGTGATGTTTAATGTCCAAACAAACATGCATGCTTTTTGTAGCAGACGTAGACCCTAGATTTCCCTGGCAGAAGAAACTAGGGATGTGGTTTTTATTTTTTCGCTGTTTTCCTACTGATATTCTTCCGTCCACGTTAACCCAGCTGGGCCCGCGTTGAGCAGGGAGAGCTGGACTAGACGGTCTCCTGGGATCGCTTCCAGCCTCAGCTTTCCTGGGACTCTGTGAATCTTTCCAATGGTATTTCTGCTAAATAGATCTCGTCATGAATTAGAAACAATAGTTGTGAAAACCAGGCACCTTATAGCTCTGCTCTACAGACTCCCAGCGGCGGCCAAGAATGGTCTTCGATGGGATCTGCCATGGGAAGCTGCTGTCACCACAAAACCAGTTGACAAAGAAAGCAAAGCATGAGGTTGCTTCCAGCAGCCAACTGGGCTCTTCACCAGCAAAGAATAACTAAAGCTGACAAAAGCTTCTCATATAGAAATTAATTTCACACAGCCTCAGATAAAGCCAATCCCAAACACAAATCTTCTCCTTGGCTATAAAACGCATTCCACGCTTCATAACCGGTAGCTACCGTAATATAAAATTCTGGCTTCAGCTGGAAAAAAATACTAAATCAGAGGCATAAATAAGTGAACGCAAACAAAAAAAAGTCTAAAATAAACCATGTTAATTAATTTCAAAATATTACTTTATGAATAAATATCTGAAAAGTCTCCAAGCAGCGCACTCTTCGCTCAGGACCCTATTTCCCCTGGCTGATGCCTTTTTCGTTCTGCTGAATTTGTAACGTTATGTTCTGCCCTTGCGTTACAGTCCCCCAGAATTCTATAATATTATAAATTTAGTCCTGTGCTTGTTCAGTCAATCTGAAAAAGCTAAAACACTAGTAAGTGTGAAAAAACTGTATTACTGGCAGAGGTCATTAAGAGGAAGGAAATATTGAGCTGTTTCTCTTGTCGATGTTGATACAGATTTGCAGGGGTTTTATAAAATATAAATATGTTTTCATATATCAGTTCTCTTTTTTCCCCTGAAATTACTACTCTGAGGACAGAGTTAGCAATAATATAAAACTGTACTAGTTCCTTAATGAATATTCTGTGCTTTTAAGAGTTGGAAACAAACACGTATAAAAAGTTTAATTTGCATGATTTTTTATGTATAAGAAAACAGAATGGTTTTCGTAATATGTTGAGTTTTACATCCCTTGCTTTAATGTGGTAATCCCCTTGGATCAGTTAAATATGTTTTATGTGGCATTGAAATTCAATATCTTAAGAGAAAAAATGAGCCATAGTCAGCCTCTTTCTATTTAGTTGCTCCCAAAAATGCAAGGTTCTATTTCAATAAGGGATTTAATTTTTCACACTAAAGGAGAGAATGGGCAAAATCCCCGTTAGAGGGGACATGAGTCTCCCCGGAATAATCTCTTCATAAGCTGCATGATGATAAATGTGTGTCAAATGCAACACGAGTATGGAGGAAAAATGCAGGACTCCTGTTTAATTTTAGCATTTTTTTCCTTCTTTCTAATTTTCCTCTCTATTAAGAATTTTGTAACAGCATCAAGTATGCGCATACAATTCAATGCACTTGCTCAAACGATGCTTCCTCAACGAAACAGAGACTGTTTATTCAGACTGTTTATTGCAAAACTCTTTCTGCGCGCAGGGTTTTGGGATGTTTGCTGTTCCTGTGAAATTCCTTTCCTTTATTTCAAGGGCGTTATCACCCCTTGTTTTGTGGCAAATTGAATCTCTGTTTTCTAAAGTCCCCGGGGGCCTTCCTGTAAGTGAGAGGTGGGGAAGGCTACCTATTGCGTCATGGAACCGAATTTCTCCTAAAAAAGCTGCGAAATTCACGTTTTCTAGTTTTTGTGGTTTATTTAATTTAGTTTTAATATTAAAAAAAAATACTTTGCCATAAGATATTTTAATTAACCATAATTTGGGACGGAAAGAATTAAAAGCATATTTGTCGTCTCGGTTATCGATAGGGTCGACACACTTACCTTAAAGGGGTCCTCAGTAGATGGACAGACACACAAGCAGATAGAATTCGGAATTTGGTCAGAAAGAGTGGAAAGCAGACAGGATATTTTGAATACATATATAGCTCTTGAAGGAGATTCTCTATTGCTTTAGATACTCATAAAGAAGTCAAAATATTTAAGCATGGAGAAGACTGCTATCACGGTCTCCATTTCTTAGATACTTGATAGGATACTTTTGAGATTTAAGCCCTGCAGAGGGATGTGCGTGTGTCACAAAGGTGTGCATTTTATTTTCAATCTTTTTTGCTGAGCGCAGCGACCATTAATTACTCAGCACTGCGCTCCTGGCCAGCCAGATGATGGCCAAATAAAAAATTAATATTAGAATACCTCAACGTTTCACAAGGCAGATGGATCCGGCTGAGAAGTCCATCCTAGATTAATAAATCGCATTGTTTTGACAAAATTTTCCCTGAACAACACGCTTTTAAACAACCAGGAATGAAGAGAACCAGGGAAAGAAACTTAGCTTTGTTTCGCCTTTTTTTTTTTTTTTTTTTCAGAAGAAACAGCTTTCACAAAGCTTGAAGAACTTTCCCGAAAGGGTTAAAATAGCATAAGATGAAGGATTAAATGAAATGAACTTAAAAATTAAATAGCTGTTCTTGCTACTTTTGCTTTTAACAGTAAGGAAGCAGCGTTTGTGAAACAGAAATAGACTCCAGGAATAAATTAGGCATCGGGAAAACAGGTGGGTGTAGCAGAGGAACGAGAACCTGGACAGTGGGGAGGGCAAAGGGGAAGAACAATCACTGGCGAAACCGAGAGATGGTTCATTGGGTGAACGAACTTTGGTGCAACTTAGTAAGTCAGATACAACCATATTTTACAGGTTTTAGAGACTCTTTTGCCGGTCTCACGTCTCGTAGGTGTCACTAGGGCTGGTTTTAGCGGTGTCTATTCTCTCGTAACTTCCCCCATTTTCAGATTCTCTTTTTCCCCGGGAACTTACAAAGAATGAGCATAATCCTTCCTGGATTTTTTTTTTATTTTTATATAAATTTATATAAATTTAATGCCTTCATGCACGACTTCTTGTTTTGTTCACCGCATGAGATTTGCTTCTCCTTCCCCCTCCCTCCTTCTTTTAGTCTTCCTAATTTCACGTCACTCGTATCTCTCATCCTGTTCTTGGCAGTTATTCCTTCCCAAAGGATTAGCGTATTTGTATGTTACTCATTTTGCAAAACAACGTCAGGCCATATTTTCTCATAAGGTTCTTTAATCTCCAAACTCCCCCTCATTTGTTCTTCAGCCTGTCCGTCCCTTGCTCCTCCTGGTATGCCTGAGACGATGCTTTAAATTACAAAACTCAGTTCTCAACTTTGTGCTGGGGTGTGAATGGCTTTGTAATTTTGGGGGCAGGGAGAGAGAAGTGTTGGGATAATCAGGCATTTGCCTTTTTATTTCTTCACCTATTATTTTTCCCTCTCTCTCCCTTTTCCCCAGCTAGAGCGTTTGTCTCTGCGGGTAGGCGGCTATGCCTCTCTGGAAAGATGTTCTCTTTTACACTGCAGAGAATTCCTGGCATTGAAACATGGAACATTCTCTGGTTTTATAAAACAGTGTGCAATACAGTGCACGTGAGACTGAAAAACATCCGTCCTGGGTGAAACCAAAGGCCCACCTAGCCCAGTGCCCCGTTTCCAGCAAGGAACAAGACTAAACGCCTGGGGAAAAGCACAGAAACAGCAGAGTTTGAAAGTCACGGACCTCTTAAGTCGGAGCTGGTGTCTATCTTATTTAATAAGCCACATTCCTTTCCGTGAACTTGCCCAGCCGTCCCTTGAACCTACGCAAGTCTTCACATCTCCAGCACCCCGTGGCAGGGGCTGGCACAGCTCCGCTACGCGCTCCGCAGCGAGCCACCACCTCGTCCGGCGAGGCTGGAATCTCCTTCCTACGGGGCTCACTTGATGCTCTGCAGCTGTTGGATTAGGCCCTCAATCCCTGCTCACCCTCTCCACCCCACCGGGGGTTTAATCCCTCTCGTTCATTCTTTCACCATCACCGATCCCCTCTTTTCCCCAGGCCAAAGCCCACTCACTCACTCCTCACCTGGAAGCTGGTCCAGGCTTGGACTCGCAGCCCTTTCCTCAGCCTCGCCTCTACCACCGTCTCCTTTTCCAGATAGGGAGAACCAGAACGGCACGCTGTTCAAGACGGCAACACACCGTGGGTTTATACCGCAGAAAAAAACCCAGCAGTTTGTTCTGGTTTTCCCTCACAATTCTTAACATCTGACTTTACTTTTGTGATTGCTATTGTCATTGAGCTGACACTTTCATGGAACCATCCATCATTACTCTTTCCTAAGTTTTAATAGTCAGCTAAATGGTTTGGGTTTTTTTTAAGGGGGGAAAAAAAAAAAAAGAATTTAGCATTGCTTTTAGTAAACAACGTTTTTGTGCTCCTCTTTAGGTTTACCTCTAAGATTTAACGCCCCATCTCTGAATCTCATCGTGTCTTTCTGCTGTTCCTCCCACCTCACCTTCATCATAACTATTCAGAGTAACAGTATCATCTGTGAATTTTGTCATGGCGCTTTTCACCTCTCAAGTTTAGGGGTTTTTTTTAATACATTAAGCAACACAAAGTCTCAGCAGGCCCCTAAGCACCGTTGGAGCACCAGTGGACCCCCAGCAGCAGTGACCTCCTTCCCTGTGAAAGCTGAACACTTACTTTGCCTTTGATTTTCTATCTTTTAACCAAACACCTATCCATGCAAAGACATTTTCCGTGGCTATTCAGGATTTCAGGGGATATTTAGTTCCCTTCAAAACCTTGTGATGAAGCATCTTGTCAAAAGCTCTTGCTGGTAACCAGATTATCCGCCCACTTTCCCCAGTATAGCTGTTCCAAACGCTTTACCGCGCTAACCGGTATTGACCGCTGCACATACAGAAACACCAAAGTTTCACAGAAAGGCTGTCGCTAGGACTGGAGGAGGGGGGGCATCCCTCCGGAGAAATAAATACCAGTCTCCATTACCTGTTCCTCCATCTTTCCTGCTTTACATGCAACATTTTTCATGCATGCCTAGGAATAGGTGTCAGCAGAATACATCACTCCCAATCAGCTGTGCTGCCATGAGCTAGCTGAATTAGTTACTACTTGCTAGGTGGATGCTGAAAGACCTTTGATCTTGAGAAGCCAAAGTAGGAGCTTGAGTCTCGGGGTGGAGGTTTTTTTTGGGGGGTTGGGTTTTTTTTTTTGTTTTTCTTTTCAAAGGTTTCTCCAGAAACTAAATGCTCGGACCGGTGCTGCACTGCTTCTGGCTGCGTGCAATTTCTTTTCTTCCCTGAGGGTCTCAGAGGCCGGTGTAGACCGCGTAACCCCGACTAAACGTGTAAAGCTAGTAGAAACTGTAGTTTGCACTGAGATTCTGTTTCATTCAATGGAAAACTAACAGAAACTGCTCCAACAAAAACCGTAACTTCCAGCAGCTTTGCCTGCTAACATTCAGAACGCAAAACAGGTGACAACAGGTGAAATTCCCCTTTGTACACGTGTATTTAGTCAGGCATTTCCAAAGCAAAAACTCCAAAACCACTTCACTTCAATAGCCCCGAACTTGGCTATCTGCGTCTCTGCTTCACGCATCGCTGCTGGGTGAATCAGTCATTCAAAGGTTTTTTGGTTGGTTGGGGTTTTGGCTTTTTTTTTTTTTTTTTTTTTTTTTATTTTAACATACTCAGCTTACGACGGTGCAAATAAGATTCCCAAATCCATTCCTCAGATCAAATAAAGGTAATTACAGAGCTTACTGTGGGCGATTCCCAGTGGGAGGGTGGGAGTGGCCACGGGTGGGGCTGCGAGGTGAATCCTGCACAGGCACAACAGAGAAAATGGGAATGTACCACACCCATCGTAAAACATGCTGCCACAGCCGGCAACAGAAACCATTAGGGTGGATCATCATACACACCTTCTCATAAAGACAGAAAGATGGCATGAGATCCCAAGATGAACTCGCAAGTCACAGGGAGATGAGCGTGACTCACGGAGAGAGAAGAGGAACGTCAAGCAGATGATGAGGCTGCTGAAGGATCCCTGTGTCCCGTGTCCCCTGCATTCCCCCTACGTGATGTTCCCCAAAAGGGATTAGTAGGGTACAGCCGCATTGCATGCAGCCCTTGAGATATCGATAAGCAATTCGAGAGAACAGCCCTTAATCACGTTTATTACACTAGCCCATAAGAAGGAAGGAACAAGGCCAACAACGTGTTACGTGTTGGGCACAGAGCTGGCAATTCCTGCCCCACGTTACTTATTATATCATGCAGTGGTTCTGCCTTTTTTTTTTTTTGAAACGTTAACCAACCTCATCTCTTCGCATTTGTCTTTAAAACCAACTGACATTTGCTTTTCAATTAAAATTTAATTGTGGACTCTACGAAGAGAGAGATCCTACAGCAAATGTTGTGAGCAGCCCATAGAGCACTTTGGAAACCAGGGCTAGAATAGCCGTAGTAGAAGGGAAGGGGATACGTTGGAATATATCAAAAGAACTAATAACATGATAGAAGAAAGTAAAGTGACATGGACTTTCATTGCAGGGAGAGGAAAGGAAAGAGGATGGATAAAGCAATACTTAGGAGGAGACAATCTACATGACAGGAGAAAGGGGCACTGAAGGGAACAAAAGATTGTATGAAACAGGGGTATAAAAAAGGTAAGAGAGAAGCACAGATGTGAGGGATGCCTGGAGAAGAGCAAAGTGATAACTCCCTACCTCAAACCAGGACTTTAATATATTCTCCTAGCTTTCTGCAGTCTGCAGTTCATGAATTTTTGAGCCAAAGAAGGTACCTCTTCACCATTCACTTTAATGGCTATAGCTGCTTTATCTTTGCTTCTTCCTATGATTTTCTTTTTTATAAGTTGCATGGTCGTACTGAGAGCTCTACCACACTTGATGCATCTCTCCATTGCCGTTCCCCAGACCCGCTGCAGAGTAAAACTTTGCTCTGAATCCAGCGCAAAGAGTTCAGTTATATACGTGCTGTGATCAGCCCGTGAACACGCTACGCCGTTATCTCCTGTGCTGGTTTGACCTGCCAACCGAGTGGGTTATTCATGAAAGAATCACCCAGTTTCTGTATCGTATTAACTACTTCAGCTCTTGGAACTGTGTCTGACTTCATGCTTAGACCTCTGGTAGAAAGAAAGCAATGAAATTTCATACTCCGCATTCAGGAAACAGCACGATCATTCATCCAGAACACAGCATGCAAAGGACAGGGGTTTGAAAATACCGTCAGGGTTGCAAAGCTGGTAGGGAGAGCTGACATCTTTTTTTTTTTTTTTAAATCAGGTTAACTGGTGTAGTTGGAAAGACGTATTAGTGTTTATTACGATGAGGAAAAAGGCGCGGGGAAAGCCAAGTCCAAGCGACAAGTTCATTCACCTTCTTAGCTAAATATTTCCATGCTTGGTTTCTGTTCAGTGCCGAGTTCCCTTTCTGCTGAGCTAATTATATCGGTTCAAGGCCTGTGAGGGACTTTTCTCTATCAAGGGCTTCCCAAAGGACGGGTCTGCCCAGTCTACGAGAAATATGGAAGTTCTTATAGTTGTTCCCTCAACGATACTATGTGAATTTCTGCCATGTTTTCTAGTTGTGCAGATATTCTCCAAGGACACAGTGATTCACTCAAAATAGAGGAAAGCAGCTCATAGGGTTTAAAGTGATAAAATACATACCCAAAATGAAGAAGATACGCAGCGCAGCTGGGGAGAAACCCTATGAGCTGCTTTCCTCTATTCCGAGTGAATCACTGTGTCCTTGGAGAATATCTGCTGCATAAACACCATGGTGTGCCCACACCTTCCACACCACGTGTCGTGTTGGTCCTCCCATCCCAGAAAGGTGTGAGCAGAACCAGAAGTTGTTCAAGGAAGGGCCGCGGGTATAACCAAAGGTCTGGAATGGCTTCACAATGAGAAATTACTAAGTTTCAGCCCGGAAAAAGAGGAAAATATAACAAAAATGTAATAAATCACAAACACAAAGTCCTCTGCAGGGGCAGGCGTGTTCCTCCTTCCTCACAGCTGGTGTCCAAAGTAACAGATACAGGATAAAATATAAATAAAATAGAAAATCTAAAATGTTGGTGTAAGGATGGGAAACCAGACTAAAGACCACAGCGATAGTAACATTGCCTGTATATTTTACCATGTTCAGATGTCCTGGATCTGCTTCTTAAAATGTTTTATTCCCTATTCCCTACAATAGATTTAGGACAAATGCCTTTTTTTTTTTTTTTGGAAAAAGTTTGTTTATACATTTAGTTGTAGTCTTTTATAGATGTGTTCCTACAGCAGATTCAACACCTGCTGCAAACACTCCACTTTTCTCCCCACCTACCAGGAAGCGCCTGGACGCTTTGGAGCTCCTCCCCACTCCTGCTTGAGAGCACGCCTGGACGTGGTGGCAATTAGGGTACCCTAAGTCTCCATGTAGTCCACAGCGATCCCTTGGGATCCAGCCTTGCCTCCAAGTAGCCCTCAATGAAAAGAAATAAATCCTGATAATTCAGGAATGATCTCATAAAAAATGGCATCCTTCTTTTACATGAGTTCAGTACCTTGATGTAGATGTAGTCTACCCAAAATTTTGGTAGACTTCTTAAAGCCCGTGGTACTGCAGACCACTATGCTGTCTATCGCTCTTAAATTTCTCAGAAAATTGCTAGATCCAGGCTTCTTCATCATCATTTTTCCATTTGTCATTACATCTTTTGCTATTTCATAATGCCACCATGTTTTGAGCACCCAATTCCCTTCAGTAATATTCATCTTAACACACAATCTTAATTTACAACTACATGTGGATGCCATCAATCAATTTACTTTCTCCCAAATCTCTAATGAAAGTAATAAATGACATTAGAGTTAATCCTAAACCCTGAAATACCCCACCAGACAACTTGCTCTGTTTAGACTTATCAAATTAAGTTCATCGTTATTCTAGTCAAGTGTCAGTTCACACAAGAAGTCCCAAACCCAAACTCACGTGGAATTATTCCACAACCAGATCTACTTGAGTAGAATCTATGCTTCTGTGGAGTTCTGAAACCCAACTACCTACATGCAAATTCATCCAGTGCTGTATCATTCGGGTTATTTATATCACTCTTGGAGTAACTATTCCATAGGAACTTATTCGCATGGGGAGATGTCGCAACAGGAAAGTTGGAATGCAGCCATAGTCAAACCTCTTTCCTCCTCGATAGGTACTTTTTAGAGGGTACCAAACACATCCCGTGTGATATGGTGCAGAAAGGGTTCTCATGGTCGCAAACTTTCTTCAGCCATACTTGAGATTATCACTGCTCCAGCCATGATGAATTAAGCTTATTTCCCACGTGCTCCCACGAAATATGCAAAAGTTATTTCCAGAAATAGCTAAATGTGGGCAGTTACCACCAGCTAACCATGAGAGAACTGAGCTCAGAGCCCTTGAACAAGAAAGCAAAAATAGCATAGTTAAATTAAACAAAGACTCACAAACAGATCTAAATTCAGAAGAGAAGAAATTACAATCCTTAGAAGCCCTGTAAAAGCTATTTGGGTATCCTATAATCAAGGTCCAACACACACTATAAAGAGAAGCAAGAAAACAGTAAGAAATGGATGTGGCTAAACCCGAATTTAGTGCTGTGCTGGGCAGATTGAAATCCTGCTCCTGAAAACGTCTTCGAAAAATAGGGGGAGCCTCAGTGACAAGGGTGGTAGAGATCAAGAAAGCAATCACAGCCATCACCAACCATCATCCAGCACAACCTTCGGTGTCAGTCTGTCGGGAATAAGCTCAGAAAGAAGGGTTTGCATTCATCGTAAGCCACAACAATTTCTGATTCTCAATAATAAATTTGTGTTTTGGTTTTTTTGTTTTTTCTGAAAGCTTCCCACATAAATAATTACACGTAGAAATATTCTGGTATACCTGCCAAGTGTTAGTCACAAAATTTTGGTCACTTTACAATATTTGGAACTTGACGTTACCGGGGGGCAGATTTTTAACTATAAACTGAAAAGCGGAATTCTAAAACCTCATGGTTTCCCTGGCTCCTTCCTCATAAAAGACTCGGGCGGGGTATATCCCAAATAGTTACTTCTTGGAAAACACCAATGTGATTTGGAGAGGAAAAAGACAATTTAGTGTTTTGGGGAGGGGGCGGAGAAGGGAGCAGGTCACAGAAGCCGGCGCCAAGCGAGGATGAGGGAGCTGCCTCCGGCACGCATGCGGAATGGATTAGGAACCGGGGAGCATCCAAACACACCTTCCTCTGGTGAAAACTGATCTCGGCCCCGAGGGACGGAGAGGGCATTTACAGTAACATACAGGGTTTGGAGCAGTTCGGATTGCGCGCACGGCCCCGTGCCCAGCTCTGCTGGAGTGTATCACCGGCAAAACACCCTCCAATCGCCAGAAAAAGACACAAAACCGAGAATTGTTTGAAGGATGGATTGCTGCCACGGGACGCCAGTCATGCAGAGCTAATAGATCGGCCGCTAATACTTTGCTTATCCCAACGCTCAGCTGAGGTTACAGCTTCTCACTCTTTTCTTTTTCGAAAGATAGTTATCTTATCACAGGAGCCTCGAATCGTCACGCAACATTTGCAAAAGTCGAAATGACATGGGCTGGGGAGAAACGGTTCCAGCTACATCTGGGATAATCAGATACCTCTTTTTCCAAAGCAAAGCATCATTGTTTTCTTTAACGCGTCCCACATCCAGGCAACCCACTATTTCCTTAAGTTCTCCATCTCTCTGTTACCGTAAACAGTTTATTGTAATCTTGAGTATTGACAACCTCCACTGGCCATAATTTCTTCTCTCTTAAAGACGATCTGTTCGTAACTGGCCTGATTTCCCTTTGCGAAAATCCGTATTAGCAATGCAAAGTGGGTTGGGTTGGGTTTGGTTTGGTTGGGTGTTCTTTTTTTTGTTGTTATGTATCCTTTATGCAACATAAAGTTAGTGTCTCTAAGGAACATTTTAAAAACAAAATAAGACATTTAAAGAACAGCGACAGCAAAGATTTTCCCGTGTGTTAGTTGGGCAGTTTCTACTTAGCTGTATTTATAGCCTGCTGTGACACACATCAATGAAAGTGAAGTTGCAAATGGCTTTTGGAGCGAGAATTGTGGATTCCAAGAAAAAATGAGAAAGTCAGAAGTACGTGGCCAGAGGTTTTTCTCCCACAGCAAGACACAGCGTGCCACTGCTAGGATAAGGATAACAGAGAGGTGGTTATTACGGAGCTGCTAAAGAGCGGTGCCGATCTTAATGCAAAAACCAAAGACTGCACTGGGATTGTAGACTTGGGATTTTTCCCCATATGGGAGATCCCTCCTAAATGGATTCTCAACAAAGGCATTAAATAACCCCCATTAGATGCCGGCTACCAGCTTGATATTGTTTTAGTACAAGGCTGCGTCTCATTTAACGTTCAGTAAAATGCTTTCTCTGCGCAGGGGGGAATTTTTATAGTATTAAAATGGCAGGAAGACTCCTCCTTTCCAGCAAAATGAAATTCATAAACAGAACCTGACAAAAGTCTTGGAGGGGAGGGACAATAGTAATTTGGTTTTCCTGGACCTTTTGTATTGACTGTCCGAATAACCGTGAAATCATAGAATCACTTAGGTTGGAAGAGACCCTTGGGATCATCGAGTCCAACCATCAACCCCACTCTACAAAGTTCTCCCCTACACCACATCCCCCAACACCACATCTAAACGAGTCTGAAACACATTCAGGGATGGTGACTCCACCACCTCCCTGGGCAGCCTATTCCAGTGTCTGACCACTCTTTCTGGGAAGAATTTTTTCCTAATGTCCAGCCTAAACCTCCCCTGCTGCAGCTTTAACCCATTCCCTCTTGTTCTGTCGCTAATTACCTGTGAGAAGAGACCAGCACCAACCTCTCCACAATGTCCTTTCAAGTAGTTGTAGAGAGTGATGAGGTCTCCCCTCAGCCTCCTCTTCCTCACACTAAACACTCCCAGCTCCTTCAATCGCTCCTCAATATCCACTTTGTTTTCGGAATGGAAGTCTGATTGCCTTCAGTCAGCAGAACCAGACCTTTCTGACCTGTTGAATTAACCCTTTAGATAATGCTTATTTTCATCTGGTTCTGTCACAGATCCTAATGGTAAACATGGCGAGAACAGAAAAGCTTCAGGCATTATTATATTCTGCAATCAGAGCTTTTTGACTTACCAATTTTCTTGTTTTCATGAATCGGATTTTCTTGAAACCAAGATCCTCCTCTTTCTTTCTTTGCGACCGTTCGTCACATGCCTCTTGCCGCGCAGAAGTCGTTAGGCGAGATTCGTAACCGTACAAAAGCTTTTAATACAGCTCTGATGCTTGCGACCACAAATTAGGCGGCTGGGTTGAAAAATTGCAGTAGAAAAGGGAGGTCAGACGCAGCTTTGTATAACCTGAAGACGAGTGGGAAACCAGCACTAAGAGGGCAGACAGTGTAGAACACCTACAAATCCACACATCTGTTTCCCAATTGTCACTTTTCCCACCTGCTGCTTTCACGACGAGCATCAGTTGGAAGCGTATCTCCCCGTCAGCCTCCAGTTGAGCTACTGGGAGAAGAGCCTGCGCCTGAGCAGTTTCTGAACTTTATCCAACATCATTTTTCCCTGGTCTACTACTGCAGGCCTCATACTTGGTTTCCAAGCCGCGTTGTGCTTTACCCCCTCGGGCAGTGCAGTCTTACTCATCATAAATACAGATTTCTCTTCGAACTACAAGGGCAAAAAAGGTTTTCCATATTTTTAGGTGATACATCTTTGTTAAGCAACCCTAACAAACCCCCTAGTTATTTACCTAACAGCCATTTAAACACGTGGCAAAGACCTTGCGAATTAACTCTTGGAGTAAAGGGGCTTTTCCGCCCCCCCCCAATTTGCACACCTGAAATCTAAACTATGAACACAAGATATCTTTACAAAGGTCCATACTTGGTGCAGCGTAAGAACGTAAGAAGTCGAAACAAGTTCTTATTTTGCAGCTTTGCTGTATGGTTACAGTGAACAAGGACTGGGGAAAAAAACACGGTAGAAAACAAAATGCCGGAAGATTCAATGTGTTCCTCTTAATCCAAGGAACACCATCAGATATGTCTCATATATCCCAAGATCAAAGATTGGGAACTTGAGATACAACTAATAAAAATAGGTACGGAAGGATGATCCTTACATATCGCAGATACATTTACTCATGCGAAACAGAAGGAAAAGGCTGAAGGGATTGGTACTAAAAAAAAAAAAAAAAAAAATCAAAAGCAAAGATATAAGTCTGTAGTAATCATCATTCTAAGTAACAACAGCAAAAAAACCCTTTATTTTATATAGTCCCACTGAAAGCAGTTGGGGTGCATTTATATAAAAATCTGTCAATAAAGCAATATTACTAAATTTGCGTAACCCCAAAGCAATACATTTTCATTCAATTATGAACCTATAGAAAACAAAGTAATGACTTATTTCTATAAAAACTGTATGGTAAATCCATCTGAACTCGGTATCGCGTCTTCATTGTAATTCCACCTACAGAACATTCCTTTAAGAGCTTAAAAAAATAAATTCAACTGCATTAGGAATTCATCCCAACGGGTTATCGTCCAGCTGCAGATGTAACACCACCTAGTCATCTATACGCACAAAGGTGGTTTCTTTCACAGTTTTAGAAAATATTTATTGTCATTTGATTTTTTTTTTTTTTTTGTGTCACAGGATTTCTATCTGACGTGGATTTGGTAATGGTTTCACTGCTCCAAGATCAATCTAATATTAAATTTTCTTCTCCGGACACTCTGGAAAGGGACCAACAAGACTTCATGAAGGCACAGGGGGGTTCAGTATCCCCAGTTCAGCAAACTGTGAGTAAGACGGACCAGTCCTGTTCTCTTTCTCCAGGGGTCAAATTCAATATTCAGCAATTACCGTACCAAATCTCAGCATACTTAAATGGTAACAAAGTAAACGTTGAAAGTTTCATTCATTAAGAGTGGAAAGTTGAGGTATTTTTCGGAGCTAATCTTAAACTCCATGCTAAATTTCCTATTCAATTGCTTAAAAATCCTATTACTTTAAAAACAAAATGGGCAATCCGTCTAGCTACTAATCCAGTAAAAATGCGACATTTAAAGTAATTCTCATCCCGTTTCTAAAATAAATAAATAAAAAGCAAGCAGACAGAGAGACATCAGCACCTTTTTGTCTGCTCCCTGCCAGTAGAGGACACCTCCCAGCACTTCAGGACTCCTTGGGACTTTTTTTTTTTTGTTTGTTTTTGGAATAAAATGATCTCTCTCCGGTTGCCTGTATATTCATGACGTTCACCTTTCATAACAGAAGTACGACCGAGAATAGCGTTTTCCATCGGGCAACAGCAGAATCACCGTTGTCCTACTTTTACGCCGAAAGTTTCAGGCGGGGAGCGGGCAGCACTGCCATCCGTACGGCTTTCTGTAACTAAATTCTTTTTTGAAATTCTTATTTAGAAAAAGATACCATAAACACATGCATTAGGACTATAGGGGAGAGCGAGGGAGTAAGAATTAGGAAGTTACAAACTGAGCAATTTCGTGTTCACGTGAGATAGCCCCAAAGCGTCACAGGGTCAGATTTGCTTTTTGGCAGGAATCCGTGATGGAACAGAACATTAAAACTTCGTCACACAGACCCGTGTGCAGGTGAATGAAAGAGCCGTGCCATGCCCTACTCCGCAGAAAGCACCGGCTGCTGTGCTAACGTCCCTTTGGGACTTCCTGAAATCCTGTTCTTCCGTGAAGAAGAACGAACTTCATTCCTTTACCTGTTCTCCTAAAATACTGCAAGACCTACTTGGATTTGGAGGGGGAAGGAGGAGAGGGACCACTCTATAATCTGGTCCGACTTTGTGCGTGACACAGAACATTACATTTTCCCCTTCGCCGAACCCCAGAACCTGCTCTTGGGCTTCAGCGTGTCTTCTCAAAGGGCATCCAAGTTGTTATTCATCCTTGATGTCAGGGAAAGTATGCATAATTTCTAACCGGAATGTGTTCGGCTTCAGGATCCAGACACCGGCTCTCGTCAAGCCTTTCTCTTCTAGATCAAAGAGCACTTTAGTAGCTGTTATTTTCTTTTTGTGCGAAAGGGAAGGGAGGAGATGAGCCAGGAAGAAGGTTAAAGTGTCTGCCCAGAGCCTACCTGTCTCCCAAAGTTAATGAAAGGAAGTGATGTAACGAGCGACGTACCTGGCAGCTTGTAACACCAGCGGGGAATGAGATCAAGCTTATTTGACTAAACTTGTGTGTGACAAGTCTCGCACTTATCATATTCCTGTCATTTAATCCGTCATCACTTGATCACACACCATCTTTTGCCTGGAACTGTCAGACCAACTAGTCGATAGTTACCTAAGACACCCTGTTTTTCCGAGATAGCTCAGTTTTCTCAACGCTTCTAATAATTTATTTTTGATCAGTTTGGGATACCAAGTAACCAGAAAACCCTTTAGATTTTTTAGGGTTCCTCTGCGTGAAGGTGGCTACAACTAGGAACTTTATACTTCTCGTGAATAATATATTTATAATGTATGTTTGGTGTTTTTTTTTTTGGTAGATAATGAAAATAATAAAGTGTTTGCTCACACTAATCCTAAGTAAATGCCAATAATTCATTGCAGGATAACCCCAGTTACAACTGCCAGCCATATGAGTCAGACGGCAGGACAGAAAGGAAGAGTTCAGAGTCTTCTCACAGCCCCAGCCCTGCTTCTCCAGCCCAGGATCAAATTCATGGGAGATACCCTACAAGCCAAGGAATCCACTGCGGCAAGAACAAATTCAAAGCGTCTTTCAGCACTGAGAAGTTCAGGCGGTACAGTTACGAGGAAAGTACTGTAGGAAATTATGACAGGTTTCTCAAGAGCAGCAGAAACCCCTTCCACCCGTACAAGAGGCAGATCAGCGAAGATGTCTTCCAGGAAGCACATCAAGCCCTCCCACCAGAAGGTTCACCCTTCAAAAACGCTACAAGCATCGATGGTTTTGAGGGTCTACCGGGATCTACAGGTCCTGATGAGTCGGAGTCATTTCCTACGCACATTCCGAACATCTCCACCGAACAACCGTGGTGTAACAGCCTCCAGTACAGCACCGCGGGTCAAGATCATGGTTCACAAGTCATGGTCAGTATTTTTTCTAAGTTTTTTTTCCTGCTTTTGATGGCAAAAATATTCTTTTGGAATTATTTTCTTATCTCCAAATGTGAATACATGGACATTTAGTCTCTTGTCAAGCTGCAGGCTAGAGCTCAGGGTAGACACCCATATTTATTTGTCAGAGTTCTCTATTTTATGGCCTTTCTCTACTGAAAAACAGCCCTCGGAAAGATGCACAGGGACAAACGATTTTCCACTAGACACGATACACGAACCCTAAATATCCAAATTCTTCCTGGCAACGGGTAGTTGTCATCAACTAGTATTTTCAAGGGGCAAATGTTAACAAAACAATACTTTTCAAGCACGAGCGCACGTGGGCACCTACGTTTTTCTCGATGCAAATAGAAGAGAAACTCTAAGACATCAGCACGACTTAAAATTAAATATAAGACGTGTTTATGGCATGTGCAGTGTAGAGGCACCTGGACTAAATCACATGCTGGATAGAGGCGACTGCGTACTCAGGGCAGCACAGAGATCCCTGAGAAGCGAGGTAAATTACCCTCCGGGATCTCCACAAGGTACCTCCGCTGCGATCCGAAGTGTAAAGCGTATTTTCGTCGTCATCATCAGACAAGAACAATGACTCCATCTGCCAGGAGAGGGCCCTAGCCACTGGTTCTAAATGCCTGCGAGGCAAAGAATTCCAGAGTTACCAAAAGAAAGAGGAGATAAAAAAAAAAAAAATCTAAATTGGATTAAGACAATTTACCAGGAAATGGAAGGATGTTGTCAGGGTACATATATGGGGACTGAAGCCATTCAGGTTAAGGAGGAAATTTATCTAAATCTCTTATTTCCTGGATAAGTACTCATCTAGGTCAGATGAGTTTAATGCAAAACCTGTAAGCAGTTGATGAAAAAAAATTCCCATTTTCTTCCCAAATCCCCCCTGGGCTGCAAGAGGTAGAGAGTGTAAAGCTGGCCCTGCAGGAGCTTTTTACCGAGTACAGGTGACTACTCGGGAAAAGAAAGTTCGTGTCTCCCCTGCTTCAGCCAGCACACAACGCCGAGGCTGAAAACGGCTGAAACAGCTTACACGCTGCTGGCAAGCTTCTGCAAAACTTCATCTTACCATCACCAAAATAGCACGGACACTTATTGATGCTGGATCTGGCATTTGCTGGGTGCCAGGCTATCAAATCAAGTCTAATATGTACAGCCACACTAGTCTATACCATAAAAGATGGTCGTTATGGCCCTGCTTTAAAACAAAAGGATAAATGTTACTAGTTCCTCGAAATAATAAGATGTTTATGGCATCAGCTCTCAGAAGGGAATTCCTGGCCGTGGATGTTAAGTGGGGGAAGGAACCCGCAGCCAGTCGCAGACGCGGGGATAAGGACACATCCTTCCCCGTGCTCTTCGTGACCCACCAGAGCTCTACCAAGAGCTTTGTTTGAATTTCTCTGCTAAAGCAGCCGGTGCTACCGCACACCCCACGTGTCATACATGTGATCCACCTGTCTAAATTACCATCAAAAAGAGTAGCGTTTCTATTGTTTCCTAACGCATAGTTTTTAGAACCATAACAACCAAAGACCCATTTCTGTGGCACATTTGCCGAAAGAGTTATTCCCCATTTGATATTCAAATAAAAACAGTGTTAGGTAGCAGATAAAAAAAATCAAGTAAGGTATATTCACCTGGTTCCATTTTAACTTTTGAGTCTACTCAGCATTCTAGCTAAAAGACAGCAAAATTTAACATGCCCGAGCCCTTGGCAGAACCAAGCCCAACGTAGAACCCGGGACAGGAGCTGGGCAGAGCTCCGAGAAGTTGAGACTTGACCAACTTTATGCTTATTTCCAGAGTTGCAGAAATAAATCACATTCTTACTGTATTTCCTATATCTTGATCAAATTGAGTAGTCAGCCTCGTTTCGTTCTTCTCCGTCACCTCTTTCCTGTGCATTAACTCACCCTCGACCCAATGACAAAACTCCAGCTTGAGGCACTGACAGTCGCCAAGATAAAATCAAGGAGTATGAAAGAGAGAGAGGGGCATGTGAGCACGCTCAGGAACGAGAGCTGGAGTACGCAGTGGGTGTCTGGAGGGGAAAAAAAGATAAACAGAAACCGACATTTTCCGAATTGCTCTTTGCATGGAATTTGGACTGGGATTTCCTTTCTTAAAGTAGTAATTACGTAAATGCAGGAAGCAATGTTTCTTCTTATCATAGAATCAGAATGGATTGGGTTGGAAGGGACCTTAAAGCCCACCCCGTGGCACCCCCTGCCCTGGGCAGGGACACCTCCCACCAGCCCAGGTTGCTCCAAGCCCCGTCCAGCCTGGCCTTGAACCCCTCCAGGGATGGGGCAGCCACAGCTTCTCTGGGCAACCTGGGCCAGGGGCTCACCCCCTCACAGCAAAGAATTTCTTCACAATATCTCATCTAAATCTCCCCTCTTCCAGTTTAAAACCGTTGCCCCCCCCATCCTATTGTTCCTCTCCCTGATCCAGAGTCCCTTCGCAGCTTTCCTGGAGCCCCTTTAGGGATTGGAAGGGGCTGGAAGGTCTCTCTGGAGCCTTCTCCTCTCCAGGCTGAACCCGCCCAACTCTCAGCCTGTCCTCATAGGAGACCACGTACCACTAAAATACAAAACAAATTCTACGTCACATAGAATCAAGTCCAAAAAAGTAATAAGTATAATGAAAGACAAATCAGAACAGTAACTAATACAATTATTCTATTTTAAACTGCTCTTCTCTGATAACTCTTCCCTTAAATATTTCCTAGCAGGATTCAGACATGAAGCTTAGGACATCCCCACTGGAAGGGCAGCCCGGTTTGTATTGCTACCAGCCTCCCGTGCAGCAGATGTATTGCCCCTCGCATCCTTTCCACCAGGTCAGTTACGAAATATAGACCAAAATCCCCTCTATTTCTGGTGCTATAACGGTATGGGAGTTATGGTAATAATACAAAACGACAGGTGAAACAACACCTGCTAGATTTGTGTTGGCGGGGCCGTGTTTGTATACATACATTTTGGTTATGACAATAAGATCTTAAAAGAACTGGATCTAAATGCATTTTTCAAATGGTCATCCAGAAAAGAAAAAAAAAAAAAGAAAAAAGAAAAAACCACCTCGTAAAAATGGAATCTTGGTACTTCTTATTCATATTTTCACCATTACGCTCAAGAAAATTGGCTTTGAAACCAGATAAATTTTTAACATAATTGTCGGCCTCTCAGGATCCAAGGGAATTGACTGTGCTTTAACTTCAGAATGAAAAGTTAAATGTAGGCGACTGTATGCTTAAAATTCGGATCAAACATAGAAAAACACCGCCAAAGCAAAATTTTAGCAGCAGGATGATGCACCCTTTCTTTGTGCTTGGTGGCCCACACAGCTCTTTCGCAACCTTTCCACTGTTACATCATCCCCAGTGAAAGATTATTCAGCTGAAGCCTAATTGACAATAATGCTGATGATGCACGAGCATGCACGGTATTAAGGTTGTTCTTCCGTAATGTAACGAGATTATTCACGCTAAAGATGCACAGGAGTAACTGACACCTTGTTTTTCGTGAGTGTGTTTGGGTGTCTTTTGACTACGTGTCGGCTCGTAGTTTCAAAGCAGCATGCACACGGCATCTTTGCAAAAATCCCACGTATTTACCTTAACCTTACACGCGATCCTAGTACGGATTTATAGAGGTTAGCGAGCGCGGTCTACTGAGCTTTGAAATCTTGGCGTAGAAGTAGGGTGTCTATTACAGAAAGTAATTTTCACGACTAGGAAATACCTTTAAACAATTTCCCGTAGATATAAAACGGCGGTGCTCTTCAATGCATCGGCACTTTCCTCTTTTATGCTCAGTTATCCGCCACGTGCAAAATTTTTAGTATAAAGGGCATTTGAGGAGATAAAAATATGCTTGAAACACCCTACTTTAAAATAACAACAACAAAAAAAACCCACACCCAACCTTATTTAAGGTGAAATTAAGGCAACAAGGATTTTTCAGATATATAGGCAGAAATCCATATACAAAAATAGCACAACTACCAAAACTCCCAACCATTAGAACTGAAGTAAATTAAGCTTACAGGAAATTCATATATATATAGAGAGAGAGAGTATTTGAACATAAAAGCCCACACTTGAGTTACGACTCCTTTGATCTCGCTGACTGATGACTGACGTTGTGGAATCAACTGTACCGTCTCATGCAACTTGCTCAAGAAGTATAAAAAAATATGACTAACAGAGCAGTGATTTAAAACCGTGCAAAGAAAACAAAAGTCAGGTTACCGTATGATATTTCTTTGGGATTGTTAATTCCTATGGTGTTACTACTCTGAGTCACTGAAATAGTAATTATACCATTCATCGTTAGGAGATTTAGTCCCTCATGAGGGAAAAGAAAGGTTAGTTTTGGCATGATTTTCTGTAAGAGGAAATTTAAGTAACTTCTGAAAACAGATGCTGAATGACCATAAAGAACAAGCATAGACATACGTAGGAATTTTATGGTCGTCAATAAAATTAAATCACCTGTCACAGGCGACTTTTTAGGAACTTCATTTGTTAAGAGTTTTGTAAAACGTTACTAAGGAAGAAGGAAAGTGGTGGATTTTCATATTTTTAAGTGTGTATTTCTTATACGCCCAAATCCCCCGCCCTGTCCACTGAAACTTAACGGAAGGTGTCTCATTATTACAGTATGTAACCCCTCAGATATAGAGGGGAATAAAATAGGGAGTAACTCTACCAACCACTTGGAGACCTTCAGGGACTTCTACGGCTTTTCCAGGCGCTGGAAGTTCAGCAGAGTTAAGTGATGGTGTGGCGAGGTACCAACGCTTGCGTGAAGTAAACTTCCACACCCAGGTTCCTATTACCGTCACCTTTCTCCTCCCGCTCCCTCAGCGGTGGCCGGTCCCTCACCACCAACTGGACTTTGTATTTAACCCAGCTCAGGGCCGCGGGGGTTCTTCTCCGAGGAGGTGTTGCACAAGGGCAGACCCACTTGCTCAGGGCGGCCACCGACTACCGAAGTTCAAATAGTTTCGACACAAAGGGCTTTCCGTACCCACTGTCCTCAGCTTGCGAGGCGTACAGGTGCTAAAGAGATGCGAGAAGGCACAGAAAGAAGCAGTTCCCCTACAACGAGTCAGGAAACTTGGCCAGAGAATAATCTCACTCCTGGCTCTTTCTTTTACCTATCACTCTGGCATTCCACTAGCTAACATTTACCGAAACTTTTTTTTTTCTTTTCCCTATATTGCGGTAAAAAGAGAACTATCTTTTAAGTTCTTACCAACACCGTGATAATTAATTTACTTGTGTTTTCTTGTTAGCCTAAAACTCAATCGAAGTGATAAAAGGTAATAATAATAGGATAAAGAGGAAGATGGTATTACACTACCATCCCATCTGACAAATTGATTTTATTACTGCTATTTTAGAAGAAAAGGGCCCCAGACAAAGGATTAACTTGCCACAAAAGCTCTGCTGCCAATATAGAGTTCCCCACTGGGGAACTGCCACTATACCAGTTCCCCACTGGGACTCCGCCACTATACCAGTTCCCCACCGGGACTCCGCCACTATACCAGTTCCCCACTGGGACTCCATCTCACACGCAGTATAAACGTCAGGTTTGTGTCTTGCTCTAGCAGAAAACTCCAGTTAGCTTGTTAATTCATTTGAATATTTTTTAATTTCTTTACTCATTCTGAAGCAGGCACCCTTCCCCTGCCACTGCCGATTTGGTACCAGTACTATGGCTGTACATCGGCATTAACCACATTGAAAAAAAACCTCAAAATTAAAGCTGAAATACACCTTCCGGGAGCTGCTAGGCAAGACACGACAAGCACTTAGAGGAAGGTCTTCCATCCACCTGCAGGCTGGCACTGTGACAGAGCTCCTACACGCAGCAGGTTTCTCTTAGTCTATTCAATATTTGTGCTTTTTCACGTTAACTATAGTAAAAATATGGCAAGGTGTCCTACTCCTCGGGGGAAAGGACCTATAGGTACAAGCAACCAAAGGCAGAGCAACGTAGAATTGTTGTCCCTGTGCCATAATCCGCTCCTGGGAGATGAAAAAACGCGTGGTACAAGACCAAGAAGACGGGGAATACCACCTTTTTGCATGAAGCAGCTCCAGAATTAATACTTTACATTTCAAATGCGAACAGAGCAGTTTTGGAGCAATTTGAATCGCTTAGGAAGTTTACACCGGAGAGAACGGGCCCTTTGGCCGGCGGCGAAGGACGGTCAAACCCCACCTCACTTTTCATTAGAGGGATGAGAGAGATCAACTCTGTCGTTAATGTTGTCCAAATGATAAAATGGCCTCACCTTCGCCTTTGCTGGACACAACACCGATGCTGACTCATAAGAAAAAATTACTTCTTACTGACCTGAAAGAAACAGCAGACACTTACAGAAGTCACTCACCCACCCACCATAAAAGACGGACACCTTTCATGCCAGTTGGGCGACGGCAAAACCAGCTCCAGCCTGTCCTACCGGACCATTCCCCAGCCTCTGCTCCCTCAAAAAGCAGTAACAAAACCAATAAAACAGAAATAATCCTTAAAACGCCCAGTTCTTGCCTTTGGTGATGCGACACCACAACCAGTCCCGTCTCAGTACTCCTTTCAAAGAGCCACTAACACCAATAAAACCCAAATCATGGTACGAATTGCCCAGTTTTCTACTCCCCCAGTGCAGCAAAGAAACAAACGCCCACGGAAACCAGTTCGCAGCTTGCTCTGGAGACTGCAGTTTTGCCCAGTATTTAGTTCAACAAGGCAGGACCTGATTAATTACGTACATCTCATTTCTTTCACCCTGCAAACAAAGGAGTGTATTCCGTGCGTTGTGTTTTTCTTCCCCCCCCCCGCCCCACATCCCGTTTCAGGCAGTTCAATGTTAGAAAGATAAAAGCAAACAGGAAAAAAAAAAAAAAAACAAAAAACAAAAACACACACCACACTCCAGCGGCGGCAAAAACAATAAAATTACTGAGGAACTGAAATAAATCATTAGGAATCCAGGCTCAATGCATAAACCACGAGGATTTTGCAAGCACATGATAACCTCTCACAGGGGTTTGAAAGGGCCAAAGACCCAGCGCAACAGGAACTATTGGAAAACAGGACTGAGAGTAAGAAACTAAGATGTATAAATTAATTGCCAAAGAAATTTTTCCCAACAAGGCCGGAAAGCTACATAATAATCTTTCAGAGGAACCGTAAAAACCTCCTGCCACAGGACTGCTGGAGGTAAGCAGTAAAACCCTAGAGCGGGGCTCAGCAACCCTCGAGTCCCAGCGAAGGCACACAGGTAGGGCTTTTTTAACAGCCTACGACGCGACTCCCTAATTTTGGCTGTGCCCTGGCCCTGGCATCTGGAAAGATCCGTCTGCGAGAGGCAGAAATTCCTCTCGCGCTGAGCTGCGAGTTCACGGGGAGCCAACTGATGGTATCTTACCTGCGCAGGGTAGCGTTTCTTTGTTCTCGAAAGCTGCCTGCCAGCAGGTTTAAACTCTAATTTGGAAGGGGAAAAAAAAAGAAAAGGAAAAAAAAAAAAAGAATACGCGACCAACTGCTGCGCTAAAAAAAATTGAGAGTAAACCTGCAGAAACGCTGATGCAATCGAGGCCGTGTGTGCGTGTTACCTCCCCTCTTTCAACTATTTTTTTTTTTTGGCGTATTTCTATCCTGGGGATCGCAGTTCCTCGGTGTGTGCTGGGATGCTCCGGAAGAGTGAACTCGGCATTTCATTCTCAGGGAGCATCCACGGCTTGCCCCGAGGGCTGTGGCGAGGGGTAGCATGAACGCTGTCTGGTTTTAGGCATCCTGACTGTTCCTTTTAGCTTTCTGGTAGAGAAAATGGGGGGGGGAAAAAAAAAGAAGCTGCTCGAGGTGGCGGTCAACAGCACTCAAACTCCCCGGCTCTTGCCATTGACTACGAGGGAACCTCACAGCTTTGGCACAAGTTGGGCCATATGAAAACCGCCCATGAGAAATGTCTCATATGCCACTCTCCTCACCCCCGGAATGACATTACTAACGTATTCTGTAATAATATATTCCCTTTGTGCGTGTATATATATATATATTCTGCTGCCATCCACTAAAGCTTTTGTTGTCACCGTTTGGTTTCCCCCCCACTCCCTTGCCTGGTAACAGCAAATTGAACGGATTCTTTGGGCTGCTGTTCTCTCGGAAGTAGATTTTCTACACTTTGAATTTTTGCCTTCTTGGATCCCCTTCCAAAAAAAAAAAAAACAAACCCACAAAAAAAAAAAGAAAACACAAAAAACCCCAGCACAGAAAACCAAACAAGGCTCAGTCAAAACTTCCCTGTTTCTTCCTATATTTTTAGTAGCCTTAATAGACCTATTTTTTCCTATGGTGCATATTGTTTGAAGTACTTTATTCTGTTTTTTTTTTTTTTTATTTATATAAATAAAATCATACCATTAATTTACTTATCTACGTAGCGTAATGTTGTACACGCCCTACTTCTTCTACTTCTTGAGCGTTAGCTGGTAACATTCATGTTTCCCAATGCCATGCTAGAAAGGCGTTAGGTCTGACTTGGCACAACGGCTATTAAATGTGGGCAGAGGGCAACATCCTCAGAACTAAGTCGTTTAATGCTGTTAACGAAGAAAGAAATATTTTTGAGAGCTTGTTGCTAAGCCAAGTTAACGTCTCTTTTCTTGTATCCCCAGTATCCCTCGGGAGGCAGCTACCCTGTGACTTACATTACTTCTTCACACTACCCTTACCAAAGAATCGCTCCTCAAAGCGGTCAAGAATCCCAGCAGCCTCTATTTCCCAAACCCATCTACTCCTACAGGTAATCATTTATTTATTATTTATTTCCCCCCCCCCAAGTCCTAATGTTACAGGAAATACACTGTTTACCCGTGGCCCATTTCCAGCATAATTTGCAATAACGTGCTTACTCGTTATTCGTCTGGTTCCCGGTGTGCTCTGTCCTGTCCCTGTGAATCACGAGACGTCCCAGGCTCCGGGGCCGAGGCGGAGGGAAAGGAGATGTTGTAAAGCATCTGAACGGTCCTGGCCACCCCCACAAAAGCTAGATCTTTCTCTAAAAGGAAAACTCAGGTGTTGCAAATTCCATCAGCACAAGACTAATCACACTTGATTGTCTTTTCCAGGGCCTCTGTTAAAACTAATTTAGTTTTTCTCTCTGGTTACCAGGGCATGGAAATGCCTAGAAAACATATCAGCTGTGCCAGTCACTGCGCGGGTTTAGCCCCCACAGAGCAAAGCAGATCAGGCAATTAAATTTTAATTATACCTTCTGTCACTGTCAGTTTGATGTTCTCTTTGTGGCCTTCATCAGTTGAAGCATTCAAACACGACCTTCGATAAAGGCAGGCTAGCAGGATTTGAAGGCTGTGGGCTTCATTCCGCTTTCTCTCAGTTTATTTTAAACCCAGGTTGGACCTTCTATATGCGCTTTGAGAGTTGCTTTTAGAAGTTAAGCGGTGTAAGGACATGGCTCATAAACAACTGGGTGGGAACATTAAGCGTTCAAGTATTCCTGCTATTCCAGTGAAAGCCGGAGTAATTACACACGCTGTGGAAAACGGGGGGTTTTCTGCCCCTGAGGAGTCAAGCAGTCCAGGCTAAAACACTTTTCTTTCTCTCCCTAAAGCATCTTGATCTTCATGGCACTCAAAAACAGCAAGACAGGGAGCTTGCCGGTCAGTGAGATTTACAATTTCATGACGGAACACTTTCCTTACTTTAAGGTGAGTTCCAGAGGGAGAGGGGGAATCTCTCCCAAGCTCGCCAGGCAGCAGAGGGAATAGGGGAGGGCATTCAAGCCATGAAAAGGGATAATTTCTCAATACGTTAACATGAAATCACGCTATAGCCCTTCCTAAACGCAAACTACCCAACATTTTAGGCTGGTTGAACATGATATGCAGTATTATTTAACACTAAAAGTTATCAAGAACTGTTCCAACTTTGAGTTTGTGCCGGTGACAGCGGCCGTTCCTCCCTAACAACTCATAAAAAGGAGAAATATTTTTTAAAAACCCCAGCCGTTCCTTCCTCTCGGCTCTCAAATACAGGCAGGGCTGGTCTTGTGGGTTCCTCCGCCATCGGCCGCAGCTCCAGGCCGGTGGGGAAGCAGAGGTTCAAGGTCATCTTGCTCCGGAGCTGGGATGTCTTGCTCCGGAGCTGGGATGTCGGTCTGAGGCAACTCCGTCACCGGCGTGCACTGCACAAAGGAAAGTACAGGACGTGATAAATGGCGCTAAGCTCATAATTACACAGTGGTGGCGGTGAAGGGAAGGCTGCACGGTTTGCAGCAGATACTATTGAAATTTAAATGGTTTCCTGCCCTTGGAACGCCAGTGGGAAGGGATGAGTCAGCACACGATCCGAGAGCAGGAGGATTACAGTTAAGATTTTAAAACGAGCTGTAATAGAACCCAACACGTTGCTGATGCTTCAAAAACCTCTCCCCGAAAGTCCACGTCAGGTGCCCCGCAACTGTCAGCAAGGCCCGAAACCGAAAATAAAGCACCGCGAGTCTGTCCCGTTGCCTATCGCAAATAAACATGCAGCAACTCAAATAAATTTGAATTAACTACAGAAAGGCAATTCAAACATCTGTATTAAGAAAAGAGCACTAAGAATGACTAAAAATAAACATTGGGATACAATTTTGCAATGGTTTTGGTCACTAAGTGAGGATAAATAATGCCTGGGGAAAAAAAAAGAAATTAAACATGCCAATAATCAGAGAAAAATAATCCACATTATCATGAAGGAAGGTCTGTTAGGATCCATTCCCCACCTGTATTCCCAGATCTCCTCCCCAGGGAATCACTAGCGACTCTGTTATTTCTTACAAGCAAGAGAAGGGAGGGAAAAAAAAAAAAATAAAGAAACCTGCCGTGATAATTCAAGAAGTATCACATCGCATCGTGACTGGTCATAATCCGCTGAAACAAATCCGAAGCGCTCGGACTTCGTTAAGTCACAGGGACGCAACCGATTTTTAGGCAAAACACATGAAATTAAGTAACGACAATAATCTAAAGAGGGAAAGGAAAGGTAGGATGGCACGTGACAAGAACACAGTAGCCGTACATTTATTTCTTTTTTCATTTTCAAAAGAAGAATAAATTGCAAGGTTTGGATTTTGTCCCTGAGAGTATCAACTCTATTTTCCGCGCGTTTTCACCCCTAGTTGCAAGAAAAATTCATAGGCCAAAAGGAAATAGTTTGAGGATGGTGAAAAAGGTCCTGGGCCACGATACCTTGAAATTGGTATTTCGCAGAACGGCGCTTCTTGGCTTCATGCACAATTTAGTCTTATCTGATCACTCTTCTCTAGAAAAATAGGGCGAGCTTCAAGCAGAGAGGTGGGAATATTAAAAAATAGGTTTTACAGACACGTCCACGTTGATTCGCCAGGCCAAACTGAAATTAGTTCTCCTTTGTCTTACAATACCATCCATTATAAAGCTAATCAGCAGCTCACAAACGAGATGCCGGTGCTGCCAACACGCGCGGGATGCCTCAGCCACGGGACGGTGGCTCCGAACTTAACGTTCGGGCCCGAACGTAACGTTACTCTGACACAGGGGGACGTAAATCCTTTCCTCGCCTATATATTGTGTGCAAATACTGCGCGTTGTGTATGTTGTGGTGTTGTGTGTGTGAATGTGTGCTCACACGTCCGTGTGTGTCCGTACAGCTGTGCGCTCATCCCTACAGCAGGTATATTTCTACCACAGCTTTAAATAACTGTTTTACACCTAATCTAAACTTTTCCCTTCTTATCAAAACTTGCCTGTTCCACAGGGGTTTGGTGGATTTTTTTCTTTTTTTTTTTTTTTTCTTTTCAGATCCTTGTGTATTTTTCTTAATTCGTTTAAAACGTGATGAGAGTGGGGTTACTCCTCTCATATGCATTATAGGAAGGTGACGATGCAGGGGGTATACTGCTGGAATACTCACTATTTTTGGACGGCTTTATTTTTGCGTTTTACTTACTAATACAGTCAAATCATTGAATAGTTCCATGCCAAACATCCTTAAAATAAGCAGGGGAGAATAAGCAAGCAAATACGCTTACAGGCACTAAGCCCTGTCTATCTCCGGTCTTTGCAGCAGCCCACAGAATTGTCGATATAGGGCAAAAGCTCGTGTCCTCTACCCTCCCTTTTCCGGAGAGCCTTCAGCAAGATAAAGTAATATAAAAAACAGCAGAGAGCATTTTGTTGTTGCTCCCAGGACGCACCAAATAGCAGGACACGACAGGGGGAGGGGAAGCAATTTAAGCCGGAGCGGAGCGGAGTGCAAGCGCGCGCAGAGCCTTGCTGGGAGACATGGGATGGTACAAGCCTAGTCCAATTAACTCGCATTCGCTGCCGCAGCAAATTTAGTTTCTATGATGCAACGATCTCATTTCTAGTTGAAACAGAGCAGTCCAACTCCTACGTCCTAAAAGAAAAAAAAAACAAAAAAAAAAAAAACAAAAAAACATCTACACGGCTAAAGTTGAATTACTCTTTGATGTACCTCTCCCTTCTCTTGAGACCTAGATTTAAAGAGAAAAGGTTTTGCAAGATCACTGAACTCTTTAAACTTCAAGAGGCGGGCAGGATCAATGGGTCTGCGCAATAATATTTTTTTCGCTTGTCATCCTTTTTTTTTTTTTTTTTTTGTTTTCCTTCGTAGCCATTAGTGAGTCTAAGAGAAAGCTTTAATCTTGGTAATTGGAGTTACTGCCAGTGGTCCAAGAGGTTAGAGAGGTCTGTGGTCTGGTGGAACTTCCAAGCAGCGAGCGTTCTCCTCCCCACAGCTCCGTCCGCACCAAGGGGCACGAAGGAGCCCTGGCAAGGGGATTCCGGCTATGTGAGAGCCAAAGCTCCCTTCGTTAGCAGGCGATCAAATGTTAACTTAACAAATTTGGTGACAGGGCTGTGACCGGAGTGTCCCTTCAGGCCCCGCCTCGGTGGACGACTCTCTGCTCAGCAAAACCACCCTTAACGCAGGAACCTGCTGGGCTGCTGGCAGCGCTCTCCGGGATGAATCCCTGTGCTTTTCGCTCTTAACGTTCCTAAAACCGTCTCACAGTTGACACCCCCACACCTTCTGAGAAACCTCTGAGAAACACCCGCCACTCCCATCTTCTCCGGTGCTTAGCAGAAACCCTAATTATCCCGTCTGGGCAGAGGCAGAGGTGGATGTGGCCTCACGCGCAGGGCAAGAAACAGGAATATTCTTTCAGGTCAGCTCATTCGGCAGCCGAAAGCGCGTCTCAACCGGGAGGAACAGTTGTATTTACTTTTGGAACTGCCAGAGAGCGACTTGAACATGATCCGCCAGGGAGAAAAACTGATTCAGCATCTTCAGTATCACCCTTTGGCAGAAAGAGTTTTAAAAGGGGGTTTTTTTGGTTGTTTTTATGTTGGGTTTTTTTGCGTTTTCTTTTTTTTCAATAGAAATGCACGTTTTCTCACCTCTGGGTCTGGCTAAGAGAATAGTGAAATGCTGACATCAGGTGGGCCAAAAGGGTAGAAACCGTGCTGCTGTGAAGGGAAAACAATTTCATTTTCACTAAACAGCACGTCTTTAACTTCCGCAACCAATTAGATTATTTTAAATGAAGAAAGCGAGCGTTAAAGCTGACCCTCAGATTCTTCAGCGAGGCTTTTAACCCCTTTAACCCACAAGATAGTCCTTCACAAGAAGCCAGGAAAGGACCGATTTTACCTTCCCGATAAACGTAGAATTTCTGTCGAAGTTATGTTCAAAAATTCCTGGTGTATCATGTGAAAGCAAAAATGCCCCCAAGCCCATTTATAAAAGATCTGTTACACTAGGCAACAATTGGAGAAATTATCAAAAATCCGGCTTTCTGTGAGAGACAGATCCCTATCCATAAAGTGTAAGAGTGGAAAGGAAACTTAATGCGCAGAAAAGGGAAATTTTAGTACTTAACCTCTTTAAAAAGACTATGGAAAATCATATTTATTTCTTGTGCTCCCTGTTCAATAATTCTGGGGGGTTGATATAGACAATGATGACAACAAATACGCGGCATCCGTTATGAATCAACAGTGGCACAGAGGCAACTTCACCCACCTTTCAGAGAGTTGTTTAATTTCTTTTGATTCTTGTGACGCAGAGAGGAGGATGGTTTGGAAACAAGAAAAGGAAAAGTATCCAAAATTGATTAAAAAAAAAAAAAAAAGAAGGAGAAAAAAGGCCTCACACACTAATACTAAAGATCATTCTTCGTAATACGATGAGCTCTGAAGTCTCTCTCTTGAGATTTCTTCTCTGCAAATGCAGACCTTTCGGAAAGAAAATAATTTGACTGACAGAGGAAAAGCTACAATTTCTTTTTTTTCTTTTATTTTCTTTTACAATGACAGGGAAAAGTGTAGCTGGACTAACAGTCACATCTATTGCAATGAAGTTGGGTTTCTCAGGTCAATTCCTACCATTATGAAGCAAGTCATTCTTCCCGCTCCCTTATTTATCTTGTTTTTTTAAGATTATAGTGCGGTGGCAATGAGCTAAGACACTTCCACTCAGATATGCAACAAACCGCGTTGTGCAATACCTGCCGAAAGGAAAGCAAAGAAGTGACACGTCAGGAATTTTCTATAGGAATCTCCTGAGATGAACGCGCACACTAATGTACAAGGCCTTAATGTGATGGGCAGCATCTTCTGGCCGCGTGGCTAAGTAAGCGGAAATGAGGGAAATCAAATAAACCAACACCAGGAAAACCCACATGCACTAAAAGGATCCAGTGCCCTTTCTTCAAGGTCGGAAGTTCAGCCTAGCAAGCAAACAGGCGTTTCCCATCAGAATCTGAGCAGGGCCATTTTGCTGGGTATTTTCCTCTTCGTCCCTTACAGCAACACTCATTTCCGAAGTGCTTTTACAATCAGGGAAAAAAAAAAAATATACAAAAATTAGATTTTATCAGCAGAGGGTTTGCACTACAGCTCCTTTTCTTTCCATTCTTGCAGCTGAATGCAAAACTGTCCTCAGGGAAAGGAGGGAATTTCGTTTCCCTCATTGATCAGTAGAGTAGAACAGAATAGAAGTAGGATAAAAATAGAGGAGTCATTTTAATGAAGCTTATATGTACTGTTCAGCTTAAAAAAACCCAACTTTCCAGCTTCCACTACCGAGGTAAAAATAAATGCAAAGCAAAGGGATGCAGCGACCAGCTGTAGAAACCCGTATCTCATCTGTAGGGCTTGTGATTAAACCATTGGGCTATAGAATTGGCTAGCACACACAGTTACACCTACAGCAGCGCGCTAAAATCCTTTTGAAGTCTGCCTGGACGCTTAATTTGAGCCCGAGTAGCAGGTAAATCCTTCAATTAAGCGTTGGAAATTTTTCTAGGTGTTCCAGAATAGATGAAGATAGATTTCCTGTTAGTTCACAGTTCTAGAATAGAATTCTTTACACACGTAATCCTGGTGATTTGCCAATCCACTCTCAACAGCCCCGCAGCCCCTCTGACGAGGCCAACCTTCTTGCTTAGAGGATCACTTACTATTTTATCCGATCCCCCTCTTCCCGCACAACATGACTCTAACATTTTTGGTGGCTTCCTTCTAATGTATAAGTTTCGTATTGTAAAAAGTATAATCTAAACGGCATTCCTTATAATCTCACCCATCAAAACAGAAATATATTTGGTTGGGTTTTTTTTTTTTCCCCTTGAAGTTCCATTCTTAGATCGGATTTGTTTTTCCAGACAGCTCCAGATGGCTGGAAGAATTCCGTGCGCCACAACTTATCTTTGAACAAATGCTTTGAGAAAGTTGAAAACAAGTCGGGCAATTCCTCTCGGAAAGGCTGCTTGTGGGCTCTGAATCCAGCCAAAATTGATAAGATGCAGGAGGAGCTTCAGAAATGGAAGAGGAAAGACCCGGTTGCTGTAAGGAAGAGTATGGCAAAGCCAGGTCAGTGGCATGTCAGTGTATTCGTTCTCAGACTCTGGTCCCCAGAAATTTTCTTTGCAATGGGCACCAAGCTGCAGAAGAGAAGTTGCACATGATCTAGGGAAACATATAAGAATTTTTCCTGGTTATAAAGGGATTGGCAAAAACAAGAAAAAAATTAAAAATTAAATTGAAAAGCAGAATTGGGTTTGTGGGATTGCTTCCAAAGAAGCGTCACCAAGATAACATTCTCTCTTGACATCTCACTGAACTTTAAGATAAAAAAAACCCTGAAATAAGTACTAGAGAATAAAATCTGATATTAACTGAGAAGTCTCCAAACCTTAAACACAAAAATGCGGTTTATCACACACTGACTCGGCAGTGATAATTTAGAAAAACATTTCAGGCTTTTGGAGTTCTTCTCATATATGGGCGAGCATTTTTCTTTGCCGTTCCACTCACCCATTTCCTGAGGAGCACTAAAATTCCAGCTGCAAGCTCTGAAGATTCAGGCTCTTTTAGGAATAAGTCAGTCACCGCCTTTTTTTTTTTCTTCCTTTCTTTCTTTCTTTCTCCTTCTTTTCCCTTGATTTGTAGAAGAACTCGACACGCTGATCGGCGACAAAAGTGAAAAGCTGAGATCTTCCATCATGTCCTGCAGCCCGACGGGGGTTGCAAGTGCCTCCCTCTCCAGGCAGATGGCAGTCCAGCCCCATTCCTTGGTGGAGCCATCTCTTTCCTCCGGCATCCCACAGCCCTTACACAGCATCCCCGCCTCGGGACCTCTACATGTCAAGACCCCGCTACCAAATTTACTCGGGGGGCAGCAAACCGCCTGCTATCCATCACCCCAGGGTTTTCCTCACATCTCCGCTCCACTGATGCAACAGCCACCTGACCCTCAGACCCTCTTTTCTTCTGGGGAGGCTCAAGGCGAGCTCGGAACTCAGCCCCGCGCCCCCCAGGACTCCCCGCTGCCGGCGCAGACCCCCCCCGGCTGTGGGGCGAGGGGGTCCCCAGCCCGCACAGCGCCGGGCACGCTCCTGCAGGAGGGGGAGCTCAGCAACGACATCGATGCTCTTAATCCATCCCTGACCGATTTTGATCTCCAAGGTAGGTATCCAAGGCATTTCTGTTCTGTGGAGTCAGGCTTGTTACATCACATCCCAACCTGCGTAAGGTCACAGAATGGTTTGGGTTGGAAGGGACCTTAAAGATCATGTCGTTCCACCCCCCTGCCCTGGGCAGGGACACCTCCCACCAGCCCAGGTTGCTCCAAGCCCCGTCCAACCTGGCCTTGAACCCCTCCAGGGATGGGGCAGCCACAGCTTCTCTGGGCAACCTGGGCCAGGGGCTCACCCCCCTCACAGCCAAGAATTTCTTCCTGAGATCTCATCTAAATCTCCCCTCTTTCAGTTTAAAACCGTTCTCTCTCGTCCTATTGCTCCCCTCCCTGACCCAGAGTCCCTCCCCAGCTTTCCTGGAGCCCCTTTAGGGACTGGAAGGGGCTCCAAGGTCTCCGCGGAGCCTTCTCTTCTCCAGGCTGAACCCCCCCAACTCTCTCAGCCTGTCCCCACAGCAGAGGGGCTCCAGCCCTCCCAGCATCTCCGGGGCCTCCTCTGGCCCCGCTCCAACAGCTCCGTGTCCTTCTGCTGTTGGTGCCCCAGAGCTGGAGGCAGCGCTGCAGGGGGGTCTCCCCAGAGCGGAGCAGAGGGGCAGAATCCGCCCCCCCCCCCGCCCTGCTGCCCACGCTGCTGGGGATGCAGCCCAGGAAAATACATTTATGTCCGTCTTTTTTAATTACTTCTCCTTGCCACTGCTACAAAGACCACCTTACTCAATCGCGTTGTTTTGCACAACATCGGATTTTGCACTATATCTTTAAAAAGTTTCCCAAGAAAGCTACAGATTTACATCTAGAGTTTAAAAAAGAGCCACCCTGCTTACTCTGGATTACAACTGCTGGTACCAAGCGCTGCCATACAGTATTTAGAACGTATCTTTTAAATTCGGACACGTTTTCTGCTGAAAATATGCGCAACTGATTAGCGCGTATCAAGAGAATTGTCACGTGAGGGGCACGAAGAGAAATAATTCCGACTGAAATAACATGTTAGCGTTTTTCTTTATCGCTATTTATTCAAACACCTTCCGCATCTCCACTCAAAAGAATGCTGTTTACTCCCTCCACGAGGCATTCATACCATCTATGCACTATATCTATACACTATATCTTTAAAAAGTTTCCCAAGAAAGCTACAGATTTACATCCAGAGTTTAAAGAAAAAAAAAAAAACCAAAAACCACCCTGCTTACTTCTTGACTACAACTGCTGATATCAAGCGCTGCCATACAGTATTTAGAACGTATTTTTTAAATTCGGACGTGTTTTCCGCTGAAAACTACTCAAGCACAACTATTTAGTGCGTACCGGGAGAATTGTCACGCGAGGGGCACGAAGAGAAATAATTCCGACTGAAATAACATGTTAGCGTTTTTCTTTATTGCTATTTATTCAACCACCTTCCGCATCTCCGCTCAAAAGACTGCTGTTTACTCCCTTCCCCAGCCATTCGCACGACCTGTGCCCCGGACGATTATATTTTCTGAGGTGCGTTCTTAAATACTGAGTTACGAAATGCTGGCAGTAAAGTTTTTTTATATAAAATAATTGGATCATCTGGGAACGGACGGGATTTTGAATGCTAAGAACGTAGCTTCCCGTGCAAAAATAAGAAAGAAAAAAGACCACCAAGTTTATGTGTGTGTATAGATATTTTATATATATATATATATATATTTTATATATATATATATTCGGTACTACATATAGGGCTACAGCTTGATATATCCTCGCTAGATATAGATAGATAGATAGATAGATAGATAGATAGATAGATAGATAGATAGATAGACAGACAGATAGATGATCTAGATATATATAAAAGGATGTTCCAAATGATAAAGCTCTTGCTGCAGCAAATAACAGCAAGGTTTGCCTTCCTGCACAGACAAAAGATGGTACGCAGGGCGACGGAAAGACAGAGTAAAAAACCCTCAGCCTTGATAACCTCCGTGACTCAGCGAAGGCAGCCGCCGTGCCGTCGCACTGGCACAAATATTCCGCAATCCTGCCGTGCCCAGATCGCTTTACCGAGATTAACAACACAGGGTTGCGGGGTTTGGTTTTGTCTTGTTTTGTCTTGTTTTTAATCCTCAGCTTCTTCCTCTTCCGCTCCTTTCTCTTTCCATTTTCCTCAGTTAATCTGGAGCACGCTCGTTCGTGCCGGGAATATTCAGCGCCGTGGCGCGATTCCAGCCCCCCTCTCTCCTTGCCCTTTTACCTTTAAATAATTTAACCCGATCTCAGCTTTCCACTTCCTTTCTTCAGGAAATTATCAAATCTCAATTTAGAGGTTCCCGGAGCTTAAGACAAGGCCTGCACACTTGGAGCAACCACATTATACACACACATTAAAAAAAATTGTATATATATACATATATATATGTATATACACATATATACACATATATGTATACATATATACACATACATATATATATATACACATATATATACATATGTGTGTGTGTATATAGTTATATATGTATATATGTGTGTGCACACATACATATACAAATATATACATGTATATATATGTGTATATGTGTGTATATATATGTGTGTATATACATGTATATATACATATATATACATACACGTGTATATATATACACACACATATACATATATATACATACACATGTATATATATACATGTGCATATATATACATGTGTATATACATATATACACACATGTATATATATACATATGTGTATGTATATATACACATGTATATACACACACACATATATATATACATATGTATATATATGTGTGTGTGTGTGTATATATATATATATATATATAAGAAACCCCAAATCAAACTTCTTCTAGCAAAAGGGCTCATTATTATCCCATTTGACAGCCTGCAGATGGTGGGTGCAGCTTTGGAGCGACAATGTCCCTGCCACCACCCCCCCGAGGAGCCCTTCGATGAGGAATGTGAACAATACAGCCCTCCTGCAGTAGCTTCTTTAACGCTTTCGCTGCGACGGGCACAGCTCGGCGGAAAGATGAGAAGCTTTTGGGGACACGTTGGGGGGGGGGGTGGAAATAATAGAGTAACATTTCGGATGTTTTGATTCGTCAGGTCGATCACACATCCGGTAATTCAGTTTGCAATTCAGTAAGAATAGGAGAAAGACAGTTGTAAAGTCATATTATTTGCAGCTTTGTCCCGCAGAGTGCCATTAGCTCTTGCGTCTCTTATAAAGAGGTGGTTTCCTTTTTCAAAATTAGCGTGGCTTTTCTCTTTTTTTTTTCCAAATAGAAGTTATGCTTCACCAGGATACTTCTGCATCAGGATCTTGCCAATTATCAAGCGAAATTATTTTCTTAAATTGACGCTGCTTTCTCCCAGGTTTCAATTTATTAGGGAGACGGACAAATAATAACTATCATCTAAAGAGCGTTATTCCTTTCTCAGTCCCAAGCCATTAAGAGTAGCTACGCACACAGCGCACGCGACTGTGTAATTACTGACTTTCTCCCGTAGAACAATGTTTGAAACAAAAAAAAAAAAAAAGCAAGTTGAGTCAACCCGGTTTTGGTTTGTTGCAGGAAACCTTTGGGAGGAGCTGAAAGACGACAGCCTAGCCGTGGACCCCCTGGTTCTCATTTCATCGTCCCCAACGTCTTCCCCGTGTTTCCCGTCCCACTGCCAGCCGGGGACCAGCCCCAAGGGCAGCCCCCCCAGCGCAGCCCCCCACGGCAGCCTGCCCGACCTACAGCTCACCACCCTCTACTCCGCCTTCATGGAGCTGGACACCGTCTCTCCCGCCTACCTGAGTAACCCCGGGTCCAAACCCATCGCACTGATGTGAACCACGCGCCAACCGAATTTATTCTTAGTATTATTAATTCTGTCTAAATACAGCCCTAACCACCACACGCGCGCTCACCCGTCTGATTTCCGTCAGCTGAAACCGGTGTCCCCCCGTCGGAATACGAATCCTCTTTTTCCAGAACTCGCCCGCAGGATATGTAGCTTTACCACGATAATTTTCTGCAGACAGATACTGCAAAAACAGAATAAAAATTAAAAACTATTTAAATGTAATATTGTTGACGGCTGAACTGGTCAACACCATTTTATCAAGCCACTCATCCTCCGCATCTTCCAGAAACAAACGACTACAAGAGGAAACCAAATGATTGACTTATTTTTTTCCTCTTTTTGTTGTTTTTTTTTTTTTTTCCTTAAACGAAAGCTGCTTGCAAACGAACATGGAAGTCAAAGCAAACAATAATCTAACTTATTTCCTCGAGCCGCTGATGCCAACATCATCTGCCACAGACCACTAAAAAAAAAAAAAAAAAAAAAGAAATAAAATAAAATAAAAATCTGCATATTCAAACTTCTATAGTCCCCTTGAAAGAAGTTCTGGGTTTTAAGAAACAGGAACATAAACTGAAAATTCTGCAAGTATTAGAAGATAAAGGACTAGCTGCTGACAGGCTAAACACCAAAGCAAGAAACATACTTTAGCGGAAAAAAAAATATAAGTTTTACTGTGTTTAAAAAGAAATTTAAAAAAAAAAACAAAACTCTGCTTTTTTAATAAAAAAGAACAAAACAATTTCGTGGAATTTTTACTTGGCTGGAAATTATTCACGTTCCTTCCTTTGCTTTTACCCACATAAGTTGAACAACAAGACGAATCATCCAACCCTCAAATCAAGATTTTGAAAAATGCTAATTAAAAAAAAAAAAAAAAAAAGAGAGAGAGAAGACTAATTGTTGCCGTTAGCCCAATGCAGAGACCATCTCTGTTGTAACACCCAGCTGACGGCTGATACATCCAGCGGGGTTTATTGGGATGCTGAACTGGAACTCAGCCGAGGCATCCCGGTAGCCGGTTTCTCAGGAACACGCTTCTCTCTCTGATTTACCACAAAGGTGCTGCTTGCGACACGACAGGACAGTGCTTCATTCCAAGTGAAGCAATCTAGAACCAAAGTCATGCGGAGCAGGAACCTTTAACGCTAAGGAAAATAGTCTACAAACCAAAAAAAAAAAAAAAAAAGTATCAATATCAAAGTGTGTTGGATGACGTCTCGACTGAGGCATTAGGGAAACTCGGGAGAAATTAAGGAGGTTAAAATTCGAGTCATATTTGGTCGCTCACACTGTGAAAAGGCGGCAAGGAATTACAAAGGAGAAGTACAGGGCGGGTAGAACAGCGGTAGAATTGTTACAGGAAATGCCGGCAGGTTTGATTAGCGGCGTTGGTTTCTCACCGAAGCCAACCCCAGGTTCAGACCCGCGGCCTCCGCCGAGCCTCAGCCCAGGCTTAGGGCACAATCAGCTTAGGGACAGGGGGATGGAGAGGACTTCGGAAGGACACGGGTGATGCAACTCCGCAATCCCTTACGCAGCTACTGAGAAGTCCTGGCTTGACTCCGGCCCCTCTTCCTCTGCCTTCCCGCGGACGGGTGAGACCCCGAGTGAGGAACGCAGCCGGGTTTGCCGGGCAGAAACCAGCGGGAGGAGTTACGCAAACACGGTAGAGCCAGGTGAATCAGTTCTTCACCGTCCTAACGTTTAGATAAAGAAATAAGGAAAAAAAATCAATATGCTACATCCCTTTTCCAAACAGAAAACCAGCAGGAAGAGTTACACAAACATACTAGACCCAGGTCCATTAATTCTTGACCATCCTAACACTTAGACAAAGAAATAAGGAAAAAAAAAAAATCAGTATGCTACGTCCCTTTCCCAAGCAGAAAACCAGCAGGAAGAGTTACACGAACATACTAGACCTCGGTCAATTAATTCTTGACCATCCTAACATTTAGATACAGAAATAAGGCGAAAAAATAAGGATTCCGCATCACTAGAAGTGTGCGTATTAAATGACAAGCCTAAAGCAATTAAGTATAAAGCTTCTAAACATCATATTCAGTATGATTTCAAAGGTACCAAGCTACAAATGAATACCAAATAAGTACAAACTTCAAGGGCAACAATATCATCCTAAATACCTTTTTTGTGTATTAAATAATAAGACTAAAGCATATAAGTATAAAGTTTCTAAACATTATAGTTTCTAAACATTATAAAGTTTCTGAACATATTCGGTATAATTTCAGAATTACCAAATTACGAATAAATACCAACCAAGTACAAACTTTAAGAACAATAATATTATCCTAGATACCTTTTTTGGAAAAAAAAAAAATCAAACAAATAAATATATCCTAATATAACCGTGCACTGAGGAAAAGCAAAACCAAGTGGATCCCCCCCAGCCCTGCCCTCAGGGAGGGGGGGTTGTACCTGCTGTTTTGGGAAAGATATGTTCATTAAAGTATGCCCACATCACTCTTAAGCCAAAAATCATAGAATCATAGGAGACGTTGGGTTGGAAGGGACCTTTAAAGGTCATCTAGTCCAACCCCCCCGCAGTACGCAGGGACATCTTTAACTAGATGAGATTGCTCAGAGCCTCATCCAGCCTGGCCTTGAAAAATAATAACAATATTTGGTAAATCATGTCACGTGCAGATATTAGGCTGTTTACAGCAGATCTGGCTTGTGCTGAGAGATGGGTCAGCTCTATGCTCAGCTCTATGCATTTCTCTGTGCTCTCTGGCATCCGTGCCACCCCCCACTGGTGGGACCAGCTGCCCCAGACCCTCTCCAGCTCCTCACAAATACCTACCTTCATCATCTACCTTCATCTACTACTTCGGTACCTGGAGGGCCGTGCCCAGCTCTGGAGCCCTCAGCACAAGAAGGACATGGACCTGGTGGAGCGGGTCCAGAGGAGGCCACGGAGATGATCCGAGGGCTGGAGCCCCTCTGCTGCGAGGACAGGCTGAGAGAGCTGGGGGGGTTCAGCCTGGGGAAGAGAAGGCTCCGGGGAGACCTTAGAGCCCCTTCCAGTCCCTAAAGGGGCTCCAGGAAAGCCGGGGAGGGGCTGTTTGCACAGGCATGTAGCGATAGGACAAGGGGCAACGGTTTAAACTAGAGCAGGGTGGGTTTAGATGAGACATTGGGAAGAAGTTCTAAAGAACACTGAGGGTGGTGAGACACTGGAACAGGTTGCCCAGAGAGGGGGTGGAGGCCCCATCCACAGAGACATTCAAGGCCAGGCTGGATGAGGCTCTGAGCAACCTGATCTAGTTAAAGATGTCCCTGCTCACTGCGGGGGGGTTGGACTAGATGGCCTTTAGAGATCCCTTCCCACCCAACACATTCTATGACCTTCATCTGCCTCAAACACCCGTAACAGCTGCCCTGATCCCGAAGGTCTTTTCAGGATAAGATTCTCCCTGTTTCCAAGTCCTCCACTGCAAACACCGAGGAGCTGGGAGGCAGATCCAAATTTTCAGAGGCCGAAGGGAGTGAGACTCTCAGTTCTCAGCTACTTTCGATCACCTTTTGCATCAAATTCTTGTTAGCCCTTTTTAAAATCCTTGTTATGATACCTACTGAGAAGCACAGGGTGAACCACTATTACATATGGCATTATATGGCCATTATACGGAATGACACAGACCTTTGCAAGACATTACCCTACAGAATTAACCATCTTCCCAATATTTTATGTTTGACAGAGGGAGGCGATGACAAAAAAAACACACGTGAGAACACAGCAGATGGAGGGCATCAGGAAGGGCCATCACTCTAAAAACAGAGCAAAAAACTGCAAGAAAATATTTGCAATTAAAGCAAATCCATGGCACATGAAAAATCCATTAAAATCAACAGTATGATGCTGGAGAACACTTTACCAAGGTGAGCTAAACATCTGCTACAGAAACCCCAAATTCACGGGTTTTGAATCCAGAAAAACCAAGATCCTTTTCCCACATTAAAGACTTAAAATTTATGGGCATAGCAGTGCATTCAGGATTTGTAAATTCACGCGTGGTTTGTATACGCTGTGCTCGGTGTTACACAGGCTGGGGCGTTCTCGCAGCGGCACCGATATATTCTGCACTTGGGACCACACGTGGTCACGAGGAGGAAGGGGAGGAAGAAATAGAGGGAGAAACCTACGTGTCATACCGTAGTCTGTATTTTTTCTTGGTAATGAGTCTTTGAAGAATGATCAGGCATACAGAACAAAGGGGAAAACAACACTCTAACACGTTTTTCTCGTGTTTTGCTTGATTTCCTTGATACACTCCATTTACTACACGAGAGAGGTTTGTCCTCCTTGTATAAAGTTATTTATTCTAAGCACCTTAATGTATTTTCTCCAACGCGTTCGGTATTTATCATGGTTGGACATTTCACAGAAGTTAGAATTCATCGTATGATTTTTCTTATATTAAAAAAGAGTCATGCTTTTTTTTAAAAAAAAAAAAAAAAAGATGCAAGTTATTAACTAATATAAATTGTCTGGGTTTCCCGTCCCCTCCAGGCTCTTCCATCTAGAATTTTATTGTCTTGCTTCAGTTTAGCATCAGTGATTCCAGCGCACACGAAAAAATCCCATTGAAATAGGGGTGCGTGAGGAAAAAGTCCTACTATAAATTACAATTCTGGGACAATTTTTTTTTTTTAAAGTAAAAAACTATATTTATTTAACTACTTTTATTTAAGTTTATATAGAAGTTTATATAGGGTATATATAGATATCCTTATCTTGTGCAAGTACTTTTAAGCTATTTTTTGATACGGTTTATAGCCCAGTAAACACTTCCTTAGAACTTGTAGAGCTGGCGACACCTTGCTTTGTACCTACCATAAAATGAGTATTTCGGACACATTGCAAATCTATTTAAGATACATTTATGTTCAAGCTCGTGTTAAGTAGTACTCTGAAAAGAGGGGGAGAAAGGAGGAAAAGAATGACGTTTTCCCAGTCCAAGGCTAACGATGTTTGCTTAATCAGCCTAAGCCAAACACATTATGCAAACAGCTATTTCTGTCTAGGAAAAAAAATAATCTTATGTGTAATTACCATAAAGATATCTTATTACCAAACAGAAGAAAGCGCTCACTGTTGCCCTCCCCAACGTATGATTAGGAAAAATTTGCATTCTGAAGTTTAGGATTTCTTAGTTTAGTCTTTTTTTTTTTGGCGTGCTTCCGAAAATTCAAATAATAATTGGAACTATGTTTTCAAGTTCTTTTTACCTTGACGTGAGCCCAAATTTACCGTTACAAGACTTCTGCCTGAAGTGGGCTGCCTCCCTTATGTTTTCCTCTTCTTGGTACAAAACCGTCGTCCCTGAAGATTCGTTTGCTTTTGTTGATGCAAAGATTCGTTTGCTTTTGTTGATGCAGCTCTTCCCAGATTCATCTCTTTGCGCAATCTTTCAAAACCCTGACACAGCACTGAGCTGATTAAAAACGACAGTGATTAACAGCTATTATGGAACAGGTAAAGCATTAAATAGCACGTCAGTGTTACTTTATGTCTCTAACTTCGTCCACAAAAGCTTGAAAAGTGCAACTGATTCACTGGCGCTTTCAAATAACTTTGAACTATGGCTGAAACCGATATTTGGATTCTAGAAACTGGTTAATCAATGCTGATGCTCCCGCTTTTATATTTCAATCGGGCTTCCAGATCGATGTGTAACTGTTTGTGTTTAGACTACTAAATATGAAAAAAGGCAAACACTTTTACAGAAGCTTTTTCTGACCTCTTCACCCGTTTCTAGTCGAACAAAACCAAAACGTTCACCAGCAGAGGAAGCACAACGCGGTTCGCCACGCGCCCCCTCGCTGCGATCACGTAAATGGAAGCTTTAAAGTAGCATTTCCTGCATATGCCCGTAGCAAAAATTTACTTGAGAACTACAGATTTGTTCTGGAACGAGCGATGGAGTTAGCCCATAAAATAAAATTTAAATCCAGTCCTTCCAAGAAGCGGAAAACGGCATTTTTTTTTTGTCGTCCGCTCAAAGAAACAAACACGCGCAAACAACACTTTGCACTGAAAATACCGAAAATAAAGAGCAGCAGAGACACCGTTAACACCTACCGGATTTATTCCCCCTGCCTGCTCCTCGGTCAGCTAGCACGCTGACGAAAAATCTCAGACCCTGGATATCAACACAACAAATTCGGAAGGGGTTAGGAACGGCTGGATTTCAGCAAACGGGCACCGATGCGAAACCATCACCAGCGACGAGCCCTCCCTGGTGGGCGGCTGGCAGGCAGTGATATTTGGTGGTTTGTAATAATGATTTTTTTACCTCTTGTTATCTCCACATCAAGATACCTTGATGGTACCCTTCAAGATATCAAGATACCTTTCTGGTACCTCTTAGTTACGGATTTCTAAGTAAATTTGGGCTCAATACAGTGAGGGACAGGGAGATAAGCAGAAGCCAGACAACCTAGCAGCCTTTTCTAGGATGAATCTCGCGGAATCACGAAGGGCCACGAGATGCCACCAAGTGCTGGAATTCATTTCCAAGGACTACCAACTTCACGCCGACTTGGCCACAAATTGTTTTTATGCATGGAAAGCATGGGACGTGCCTTGAGGCCAACAAATGCCGATGTGCAGACTGCGTGGCCATCAAACCTCCGTATTTTGGCCACCTGGATTAACAAAGCGCTGAAACGTGGGGCTGCTTAGATGAATTGAAGGCTTCTTATTCTATCGATTTTTGGACCTGGGCACAGACAAGGTGAGTAAAGCCATCTTGCTGTGCCAGGAAAGGCGCGTTTCGTGTGCTGAAAGTCAAGATGAAGGGCTCGGGATGAGTAATAAAGCTTAAAAAAAAGGCAGATGTGGCTCTGGGTCTTCTCCAGGCTTTGGTCTCCTCTCCAGGTTTGTGCTCTTCAAGAGAGTGGCCACGCACCGAGCTCTTGGGTCGAAGGGAACCAGTAAAAACAAAAAAAAACCCACCAGAGGAGGGAGTTTACACCATCTGGATGAGCAAAGAATTTGAAATCTCACTCATCAGGCAGCTACTGAGGAATTTTAACTTCAACCACATGAAAAAGCCCAGCGTGTTTGTGCCTGTCTGAGGCACCAGGCTTCCATGATTGCTTCAGGCATTTATTAAACTTACCTTTAACTCCGTGACTTTAGAACACCAAAAAAAAAAAAAAAAAAAGAACAAAACCCAAACCTACAGAAAAATATTTTGTACCAAATACCCAATTAATCTAAGGAGATAAACTGCAATGCTTTTAGCGCAAGCTTTTGCTTGGGCTGGAAATTACCTTTCTCATTTTAACGTGTCTCAAAGAAATTTAAATGGGAGCTGAAATAATAGCCTTTAAAAGTTATCTAAGCGGGGACACTTGTGCCTGTGTTTCCTGCCGGCGTCTCTTGCCAGACAGCCCCGGGAAGCGTAGCCATCGATTCCTCGGCCGCAAACACCACTTCTGGACTGTTATTTCAAACGTCGTTGATGACAAACGCCGGCCGACGAACCCCCGTGGGGGAACGTCTTTCAAAGGGACACGACATCTCGGTGCTGAGGAGACCTGGCGCGTCTGGGGCAGAAAGCTTTATTTCCTCTCAACTTGTAATCAGGCCTCCGTGCTCGCTTTAATTGCAGGGGACACGGTGTCCCCTCTGTTCTCCTGACTTATGAAACCCTGTAGACATCAAAGCAGCCAGCAGGTTTAATTAGACCCTTAATTATATAGTTATAATATATATATATAAGGGCGGTGAGGTATGCATTTGGGAAATAAAAACATGATTTTCAAAACTGGTTGAATGCCGGCGAACAGAGAAACACTGGCCTAACTGTGGCGCGCCGTCCCTTTCACATCATCACCCGGAAGTGGTTTGGCTTGGAGTCTGGGTAAGTTTGGGGCTTGTTATTTTTAATAAAATAGATTCTAGATCTTTCCAGCTTAAAGGTCTGGTGCGTGTAGCCCCTTCCGTAGCTGAAACAGGGTCCCGCCTACGCGGGCCGAAAGGATTTGAGAAATTTTACAATTTCTTTGGCTGCATGAGCGAGGAAATCCACGTGCCAGCGTACGCAGGGCCAGCAAGGGATATATAAATGGAACGGTTCGATGTTTTACTGGAAGCTTTGCCTGTAACTGGCAGACGTTCCCCTTTGCCCAGGCTTTGCTACTCCAGCTTTCGCCTTGCCTTTCTTGAAAAAGCCAGAGCTCCAAAAACACACTTCTACAGCACGAGAAGCACGACTGTCTGCATAACTGCTCCCGTAAAGACGGTAAAAACAGCATATTCTAATAATTCCTCAACTGGAATAATATTTTTTTACTCTTTATGGCCAAACTACAAGGATTATAAAACACCCCCTTGGCTATTCCCCTCTCCGGGCTCGTTCTGCCGTTCAGGAGGAACCGAAGGCGCGCAGGCCTCTCCCCTCCCCTCCGCGTTCACTGCCTTTCGTCAAGTAAATTTCATTATGGGTTTTCTGTATTACTGCTCTTTGTAACTTCCCTGCCTGTTTTTATTCCTTGCTACAAATTGCTTTCATCTGCAAGCTTCATTAACATGGCTCACGCCCTCTACGAGAATAATTAAATTATTATTCAATAAAACAGGCCTTTGTTATTTAAGGTCCCATGTCAGTTTTCAAAATAATGGCTGGGAATCATCCAACTGCAATTATGCTCTACCTACCTAAATTCTCTTTGTAGTTTTAATTAAAATGCATTATCCAGCATGATTTCACCTCCTATTTTTAAGTTCTTGTACAGCATTGGTTAAGGGGGAAAGAAAAAAAAAAAATCTCTGTAAAGCAATTACTTGTTTTCGTGGACTTAAATAGGCAGAATAAATACCTTTGGTTTATCCTACGCAATTAGAGATTTCTGTAATCTCGAAAATTTTCCTTAAAAATAAGATACACTGTCTTAAAGGTATACTTGGGGAAACTTGGAATAGTACATCCCGGAGAATTGTTCTTACTACAGTTAAGAAACGTTAAGGGAATGCAAGTCACAGGCAGATGAACGCCCTTGAACAATGACAAAGGACGTAGAAGCGAGGTGCGAACACGGAAGAGTTGCCACAACAGTTAAGCAGCTGACAAATGCCACGAGAACTAAGAATCTGAGGAGAGGTACAGAACATCTCCAGGATGATTAGGCTTAGTTATTAATAAACGAGACTGAGGTACGAGCTACGGGGCGAGGGGGGGGGGAGAAAAAGCATTGGTAACGCGGTATATTTTTGGCAGACGTTTAACTCTGGGAAATTTTCTCTTTAATAAAATCAGGAGGTTTTTGTTTTGTTTTTTTTTTTAAACGGTTCTCTTCAACCTCAGCACTTTTTCAACCAGTGCGGGTAATTATACTTGAGCATCAGCAAGATTGTTTAACCCGCCTTATTAGAGTCATTAGTGCTGATTTTGCTATCTCTTCTCTTTAGTCATTCAGTGAAATCAGCATATACTCCTTCCAAGAATTCCAAGAAAATAAACCCGATGTATCCAGTTGTTCGGGTAATTCCGCGAGGAAGATTTAATTGGGAGAGAGCATCTAACCGCAGAGAACCCGTACAGCCAAAGAAGAAACCATCCCCTGATTTAGAAGAGCCCGTTAAGGGAACCGATGGCAAATACTGAGTTTATCTTCGCTGCAGATTCCCCATGAGCCAACAGCAGCCTGGGTACAAACCTGTGCTCGGGTCACCACCGCCTTCACCGCGGGCACTTCGTCCAGCTCCAGGTAACAGTCCAAAACCAAAAGCCTTGAATTAATAAGAATACTTAAGACTTGTATTAATAAGAACTTTTCTGCAAGTTCCAGTACGCAACGGTTGCCGCGCCGTGTCGCTGAGGCATCCCCGGTAATTCTGAGCAATCAAAGTGAGTTTTAAAAATAAACCAAGAACATTCTACGTCGTTCCGCTTCGCAGAGGAACTCGGAGATATTCCCAGGAGTTTGTGACTAAAATAGCAAAGGCATCAAGATGGAATTAGCCCCACGCAACTCACTTCAGCCCGAGCAGATGTTTCCCTTCAGTCAATAAGGCAGAGGCGGCAATCGCAGGCGGCTCGTTCAGTTCAAAAAATTGATTTTTCCATCGGGCAGCCGGCAGATTTTTCAAAAGCAGAACCTGGTGCGTAACTGCAATCTGCGGAACTCCGAAGTTCTCTTAATCTACTTCGAAAATCGCTTATTTTAATTATGCCTCCAGACATTTACGCCAGTCAGAAAGCCGAATCCCATTTAAACGCTTTTAATATAATCGTTTTACTCACGTAACTACGCAAACCGCTGCAGGGCTTACAACCATCAGAAAGTGGAGCTACTTCCATAAATTTGCACAAAACCGGAGTTCAAATATTGATGGGAGACATCTGAAATGAAAATCTGAATGAATGCTTTCCACGTCACGTGCTGATATAAATATTTAAATAAAATAGACAATCACCCTCATTTCTAGGATCAATAATTTATTTAGGTTTTTTTTTTCTTTTTTTTTTTTTTTTTTTTTTTACATTTTGCAATTTGTTACAGGAGAAGAAACACTTGCGAACGGAAGTGACATGTTTTCTTTTAACCGTTTTCCGAGGTAATGGAAAAAGTTAAGCGTATTCCCTACTATGCACACTTAGGACTAAGCTGCCAATATTAAATAATTTTAAGCAAGTGTACTCCCTATTTAATCCCTGTATGAATTAATTTTAGTACTCTCCTTCTCCTACAGGAAGACTAAATTGTAGCATCTAATTTTCTTTATCCTGAAGTCTCAATCTTTGCTCTCGCTACTTATCTCGCTGCAGACAAGTCCAACAGCTGAAGCCAAAGCCACAGGAGCGGGTCCGATGCCAAGGTTCTTTTTCCTCCCGGCATCCTACTCGGTTTCCTACTGTCCCAAAAGGAAAGAAAAGACTCCCAGTTTTCGGAAAACCAGATTCTCTGCATGACAGTGCATCGCGTTGCCACCAAACGGGCCACAGTGGATGTTCTTAGAGGAAAGAAACCAGGTCGCTAACAAGATACAAAGAATTAGAAATGAACTCGGTAAAAACGTCTCTAGCGTTTCCCCAGTGGTATATTAACTAGAATCCTACTTTCCTTCCGCAAAAAATATATTTATTTTTTTTTTATAAATACATTTTAATACAGACAATTCTGATTCTATGCCAAAAAAAAATAATAATAATAAAGTCAACGTCACATTCAAACAGGTTTTCTCAGCGCCACGTTAAGACACAAGCAGAGATGGCAGCAGGCGTCGAGAGTGACCCCAGGGAGGTGTCAGCCACAGCCGGGGGACAGGGACAGGGACACCCACCGTCAGCCACAGCCGGGGGACAGGGACAGGGACACCCACCGTCAGCCACAGCCTTCGGACGGGGACACGGACACCCACCGTCAGCCACAGCGTGGGGACAGGGACATGGACACCCACCGTCAGCCACAGCCTGGGGACGGGGACACGGACACCCACCGTCAGCCACAGCGTGGGGACGGGGACGGGGACACGGACACCCACCGTCAGCCACAGCCTGGGGACGGGGACACGGACACCCACCGTCAGCCACAGCCTGGGGACGGGGACACGGACACCCACCGTCACCCCCCAGGCAGCCCCTCCTGTGGGTTAGGGACCGGCTGAGCTGCATCGCGCTCTTCTAATACACTTCCAGGTTGGGAACACGGTACGAGCTGTCGCTGAGATTTAATATCTGATTAATATTGAAACGTTCACACAAGCTTAGGTACCGCCTGTGCTGGGGGGGGGCTAGAAAGGAGCTGCTAACAGAAGGTGCCAGCTACCTCAAACGCAAAAGAAAAAGCATTTACCCTTAAAGCTCTTGGGTCCAATTAGCTGAAATTAACTCTTTTCCTGTCCTAGTCCTTCTCCCTCCTTTTTTCCCCAAGACAGATAACTTTTACCACTACAGTCGCTGCCTGTAAACCTTTTTGCTGTTGTGCGATATTCTAGCTGCAATCCCGCACACCCTCCCCTATAAGGGATAGCACTAACCTCTATAGCTTCATTCCTAACCAGATCTAATTAAAATCGAGCTGATAACCACATTTATTCCAGGTTATGAATAATTAAGAGAACATTTTTTTAACACTTAACTAAGCACAAGAGTTGGGTATCAGCATTTTCTTACCTCAAATAGCCCCCAAATCATCTTTGCACCGATAGGAGTTCCCTTTAATTTTTGTCACGAAGATTGGAATGTAGCGTTTATGGGTTATGCGCATAGCGCTATTTCTCAATATAGTTTAAGAGTCCGTTTGCTCACGAGGAAAGAGTTTGGGAACGGGCAGCCGCCACCCCGACACCTTCCACTGGTTTTTTAAGTGATCCTCAAGCGGGGGCCGGCGGGGGCGCCCGGAGCTGCCTTCCTGACCTGCTCAAAAACCAGGCGTAGAGAGAGATTACGAGCAAGAACTGAACCCCAATGCGTTGCTTTTAAACCTTGGGCTGACTTTCTACGTAAAAAAAAAAAAAAAAAACAAAAAACCAAAACTATTAAAAAGGAAAAAAAAAATTCATCTGAGTCAGGGAAAGTGGATTATTCGGTTATTTCATAAATGTCACCACACAAAGGACACATCCACAGAAACAATTCTGGCTTTTGTTACTGATCTGAGAACAAAGTTTCTCGAACTTAAACCATGCTTACACCTGATATGTTAATTTTAATAATAAATTAGTCTCTTTCTGCCACTAAAGGCTGTGAATTATTAGGCCGTGCAGCACGGCAGTTGACACAAATGCATTACTGCTGCTTTTCTCTAAAGAACCTGAAGTTTAAAGGAATCCGAGACTGAGAAAGTGAAAGAACGTGTGGAGTTACAATTTCCTTGTCTCTCAGAAAAGTTATGTCACTGTTAGCGCTCACAGAGCCTTAAGTTTCTTTTTCCAAGATGAATTCACCCTGTAAAGTACACGTATAACCCCGTCTTATGACAGGAGACAGCTAGTCATTATTAGCAGCTAATATCTTGGTTAGCTTTTAGATGTTTTCTTTCACTTCCAGAAAGTCAGATCACCAATTTCCAGACTGGCTCATTAAAGCAGAGTTGTAGTGCTAATTAAAATAATTTTTTTTTTTTTTTTAAATGAGACCAAAGGACAAAATACAAGAATTATTTTCCCAGAGCCAATAGTTGATGATTTTGTAGGTGAACTTCCAAAGTAAACCCAATAAAGATTAATATTAAAATAGAAAATAATAACCGGTCAAAAAGGAGACTAACAAATTCTTCTGCGAACAATGCTGTTCACATTTGATTTTCAACTGCTGTGTAATCAGAATCACCTGCCAATTTAAGGGGGAAAAACGTGGGTTTCATTTTACAGCTGACCTGAGAGCTCTCGGCTCCCTTTCAGGTGAAGGTTGAAGTTGTTCGGCGCTGTACAAAGCGTGGCCTTTTAACATTCAATTTTCCACATAGTTTTAACACTTAAAAAAAAAAAAAAAAAAAAAGGATGGAAGCGGCATTAGAACAGCAACTGTACTGCAAAAGTTTTGGAAGAAACATTTTCTTGGTTTACGTGCACCAATATAACGTCTCGTGTCGACGCTACGCACGACACCGGTGCAAGAACAGGGAGAAAAGGAACCGAACTTCTCCCTTGGGCGGTGACTCCCACGCGGTCGTAAACATCGTGGATGTAGATGACCTTAAGGAAACGTTAACTTTTTTCCTAAAGTTAGGAAACACTAAAGTGTTTCCAAGTGAACCAGCGAATTAACAGGGATACAGAAAAAAAAAAAAAACAAAGCATCTTCGTTACACTCCCCACAGAAAGTTTTATTGGCCTTGGGTTAAGAATCAGAACTTGATATTCGTGGCCACCTGTGGGGACTTTTAAAAAAAAAAAAAAAAGTAAAAATTCCTCAAACTGAAAAGCTAAAGCTAAAATATCTTGATATTGATTTCATTGGAAACGTCCGGTTTTTCTTTCTTCAAAAGTATTTAAAGTATAGGAATACTTTGAAGTATTCCTTTGAAGTCTTTGAAGTATTCCTAATAATAGAAGACGACAAATTCGCTCAATAAACTGTCTCCTATAGGATTCACACGAGGTTTTCTGTTAGCCTGAAGTGATTACCCGCAGAATGTGAACGGTCAGGACAGCCAGCAGAACTCAGATCGGCAGGGGATAGTTCATCCTCTTACGTTTAACCTCAAAACTACCACAAAAAGCAGAGTGTCAGAGAGCTCACCCGCCGACACGCCGCGCCGTTGGGAACAAGGCCACTTTCTGGAGGTTCTCTTTCAAAGGGGCATCTCTACCACTCAACTTGAGTTGATTACAGCCATGTTTTTATGGAAATACTTTGGGTTTTGAAGTCCGAAGCCTTAAAAGGAGGTAGCATTAAAAAAAAAAAAAAAAAAAAAAAAAAAAGGGGAGCAGAACTTGACTATTTGAGCTCAGCGGTCAATGATATGATAAACAGAAAGGAAACTCAGTCCCACAACCCAAGATGGACAAAAGTCTGGACCAAAGTACAGCCGCTTCCACCAAAATACACCCAGATGCGTATTTTTGTCTGAAATGTATGACTGGCAAAATCCTGGGCAAAACCAGGGCTAGAATTCTTTGAAAAATCTTACGCGTGGAAGTGATTATTATGAACAGCAGGTGAGAGTTGAAAGATACCCCCCAAAAAAACCCCGTATGGGGTGCTAGTTATAAACACACACACTCTGTCTTCAAATCAGTGTATTTTCTCCTTCAAGAGCTGCAATAAAATTCATAAATACTTAAACTTGCAAAATTTCATTGAATATATAGTTTAACAGCCCTGATGCAAAAAAAAAAAAAAAAAAAAATAGAGGGGAGGGGCCAGACCTAGACTTTTTGAAACTATTTAGACTTTTTTCCATCTTTAATAATTATCGCGCTATAAAACTTCGTGATCAGTAGCTCAAAGCGTTGTACAAATAATGAGGAAGTTCTTTGTAACTCTCAAACAGATCAAGTCAGCCATAGGCTACTTGTATGATTTAACACGCTAGAGACAAAAAACAGTGATAAATGCAAGTCTCGTTGTGATAATAATTACTACAAGATACTAGTTGTGTAAAATCAGGTGCTTTCTTAGCTATCAATCTTCATAAAAAAGTCCTGTGCTATAACCTAAACTCACCGCGTTTTCCTTAGAAAACCAAATCCTCTTTCAGAAGTAAAGCGAGCCAAGCCAAATACAAATGGTAACACATTTAATAGTGATCACAAACCCCAATAAAAGCACAAACCCCTCCCTGTTCTTAGGCGGATGGCTACGTTTCGAACCATTTGTAGTTCTGTTTGACTTCGGCTGCGACTAGAAAGATGTTAATCACGCCGGGACATGGGATTTTATAAAAATTATTACAATCACACCTATCTGAGGCTAACATAGAATGTTCCACTTAAACTCACAGAATTAGACATGGAGACATCAAGTATTTATAGAAATATCTACAAACCGCAACTGCCTTTTATTTCTTTTAAAGTATCAGTGAACTGACCTTTAGAGTAAGGGTTTCATGACAACAGGCCGCCCCTTCGCGGGCTTTGTTTTTAGCGTACACTAGTTTTTGCTCTTTTGGTCTTGCCGCTTCTTTGCCCGTCTACCTTTCTAAGCAGCACACACCGAGAAACTCGGGCAAAATTGGTCTTAAGCTTCTTACGGGGTCTGAAGAGAGAGCTTTCGCTACATTTTCGCTGTGCCTTCAAGTCCCGCGTTACTAGACTTACTCTCCCACCTGTATCAATACCTGACGCGAAACGCTTCTAACAAAGGGAAAACACTGTCATAACGATTCCTCAAATTCAGATACGAATGGAAAATTGGAAATTCCACGCTCTCCAACCGCCCTAGACAAATGAAAGCATTGCTCTAACACGCACTGCTGAAGCCCTTATATCCTAGTATTGAGCAGAGATGAAAGAAAATAGACATGGAAAAAGTATTGCATGAACAGGCTGAGTGTTAGCTATGTAAAAGTATTAAATAAAGCTAAAATCCTTCAATTTTTCCTCATTATTCTGCAGTCAGTTTGCAAAACCTGAAATTAATGGAAAACGTTTATGGAGGTTCATAGACCCTCGATGCTATTTTGCCTTCATGTGAAATGTAAAAGGACGGCACCCGATTAAAAACAGCTCTGTCACTGAATCACTGTCTTCATTGCGAGTTTCAGTGTTTGCAAGATTAAATGGAGTATTACATAGAAGGAACGAAACTAGAGGATGAGACACTTATTTAGACAACTAATCTAAAGATGAAACTTGCTTTTGTAAGTTATTGTGCTCGACATTGTCAACCGGATGTACAGGTTAAATTGGCCATGCCTTTGAAGCATCCGCAAAGAGAAACGAATAAACAGAAACTCTGCATCTGCATCCAATCTGCTCCCGTGGTTTCTCAGATTACATTCTTTGAGAAAGCAATCGTGTCCTAAAAGATACTTGAGGGCAAGAACACGAATCTGCAGAATTAGGGCAAAATCTCCCAAGGCCCCACAAGGCCATTTTCAAAGCAGCCAAAGAACTTAGGGAAGTGGCATCCAAAGACCATTTACCATTGTAGAACTGCTTAAAGTTCTGAAGAACTGGGTCTGCTTCAAAGCTCAAAAAGAGAGGAGACCGGCAAATTTAGTCATGAAACTCCTACTGTGGCAAAGAGTCCTTGGTTTGTGGATCCTCGTCCAGTTGACGCTGGAGGCAACTGAACCGAAGGTGTTGGTATCCCTGACGACTTCGATGGGAAGGGGAAGGCCAGCGCAGGTGGGCTGTCCAGCCTGTGCTCAAGGTCCTCCACTGTACGAATAATCTGCCTTGTTGTGCATCACCAGCTTGTTGTCTACAAAGTAGAAACTGTCCGACTGTGTCTCATACGGATGAAGGATCATCTCTCGAACTGCAAGAAAAAGGAAAAAAAAAATAAAATTAATCGTATTACGCGGAAGCCCCACTGAGGCGACGCTCCGCACTGGGTTGCAGTTGCGTTTAATAGCATCGCTCAGACGGCAGCGAACTCTCAAGTGAGAAACCAAAACAGGCACCCAACCATTAATTGACAGACTCAAACACAATCCAAATATGTTAAGACACCATACAAAATGTGAGCGTCCTACCTAACCTCAAAAAAATATCCCACTGGAGTTTGGGGCCTTTGTTTTGTTTGGTTTTTTGTTTTTTTTTTTTTTTTTAAAAAAAAGGTGATAAAACAGCAAACTCCAAAGAAAATTGGAAAGCCAAACAGCCAAGACCAGGTTGGATGGGTCTAGTGGGAGGTGTCCCTGCCCAGGGCAGGGGGGTTGGAACTAGATGGTCTTTAAAGTCCCTTCCAACCCCAAACCATTCTATGATTCTATGATTCTGTGAAATTTGTCATGGTGTGACAATAAGTAAGCGGCAGCGCATCGCTGTATTTTCCAGAGACTGTAATATTAGTGCTGACATACATGATTAGGGGTTGTAAAGAACATAATATCACACAGATTTAGTACTCCTGCTATTGTATCTTGGGAGAGAGGAGAGAAAATAAAAAGTTATGTTCATACTAAAACTAAAACCTCCCAAGCCATCAATACAGCACATCAAACAGAACATAACGTTTAAGTCACCCATTTATCGGATGTCTTTTTAATCCTAGTTTTTGGGTTGGTTTATGACACAATTATCTTTTTCCCACCCCGACACTGAACTTCCCTCATATGATTTTTTTTTTTTTTTTAAAAAATAGGACAATCGTCTGGTGAGTGACAAGATACATGCTAGTAGAAAACAAAATCTGTATTAACACGGATATAAAACTACCTGGAAGTGTTCTACCCAACCCGCTTTCGACAGACGGCTCTTAAGAAAGGGCTTCTTCAAAACACCTTAGATTAAACCTCACTGCGTGATAACCCAGTAATTAAAAGAGCGCTTACTGAGATCCTCAGAGAGCTGGGGGAATTCATAGATGTGCTCACAAGTATTTTTACTGCTGGGGATGCAGAACCCAAATTCAAAATCAAAACTCTTGAGCAATTGATCGCGGAAGTAGTGCCTCTCAATCATGCGGAAGTTATTAATGGGTTTGTCCCCTACTGTGAATTCCACCCTGAAAAAGAAGGACAAGATTGAAATGAGCTTTCTTCCTTTAGTAAGGTTTTTCAACCATTCCTGAGAGGTAGAAGAGAGCTCTTCTACAAAAAAGCCAAAAATGTAAAGCAATGGTACTAACCAAATTATCGTTTCCTCTTTTTCTACGGGGACACAACGTAGCATTATTAATCATAGAGTATACTATATTTTGATTCTTTTTACTCAAAAAGAAAAAAACAAAAGGACACGCAAGACAATTTTACAATCTTAAACTCATCTTCAGTGAAGAAAAGATCCCTCCAACTATCCTGGATAGACACTTCACTAGACGTTCCTTATTGCATTGGATTTTTATACAAGTTATTTTAATCCTTCTGCTGAGTACCAAAAAAAAAGCCAGATCTACAGAAAAAGGCCTTTCTTCTGTTCCTGCTTTGTAAGTGGTAAAGGGGGACAATTCAAGTTTCTCTTACCAAGAAGCATGACCTCTTGGGAGAAAGATGGGTGTTAGTTACACGGGATACGCTGCGAACAAGCCAGGAAGACACTGTCACTAGTTTGGCACAAATCAAAAGGTGCACATTTACCATTTTAACCAAACAGTGGCCAAAGAGGTGCTAATTGATACCTAGCTTCAATTTTTTTCTTCCAAAACAAAATCTAAATGGTGCACATCGTTAAGATTACCAGGACGTGGGAATGTGCAACCTCGCTCTAAATATGTTCTCGACAACAAATTTTAATTCTTTCGCATCATAACCCAATACTGAATTTTAATCAAGCTCTCAAAAACCACATGTTTGTTGGTTTGTTTGTTTTAAGCAAGGCTACTGTGCATCGGTTCCTCTGAAATACACATTTGCTGCTGAAGGGATCCATCAAACTGCACTCCAACACCAACCTAAACTAATGATTTATACACACGTGAAACAAAGGTTTGCGCTGGAAACGGTAACTGACGCTCAATTATAGTATTACGGGCTTAATGACAGAATAGCAATGGGCAGAAAGCTCTCGATTGGAAAAACAAAGATAACAAAGGACCTGCCACACTGTGGCCCAATATCCTTCTAAAACCTCCAGTAAAGACAAAGCAGCCCATGAGCCGGCTCTTTGGAGGGCCAGAAAATTGCATCTCCAACCGCAGATCAACGTGCAGTCAGTAGTGAGTTAGTAGTAACAGCGAGTTAGTAGAAAATACCACTAACTTTTACCAAAGACACAACACACCCGTATCACAGTAGCAATAACTTGGGCCTAAAGCCTTACAGAAAGATACTTCAGGTGTCACGTTGTGGTGCAGTTTATGGATGGACGCGCGCAGTGCTACCAGACACGTCAAAGATCATTCTGGCACATAAAGCATCCAACATGACTTCACCCTTCCGCACGCATCTATGGGTTAATGGTTTTTTTTGGGGGGGGGGGGGGAATGCAAGGTGGAAGGCTGCAGAAACACCTTCCGAAGCTGGCAGAGCCTCTGACAAACAAACGATAATCACTCCCTATGGTCTGCATGGGATAGCTTCTAAAACGAGCAAGCTGCTTTCTGTAAATGTTGTCATTAAGTGCTCGGTTCCTAGGTTGAAGCTAAAGGTTTCGCCAGGTGGAGAGATACCCAGTGTCAGCAAGAGCAGGGCTGCTCCAAGAGAGAGGACGAGCTGGAAGCCAGGGGGAACACAGGCAGGGCAGTCACCCCAGCAACCAGCACACAGTTCCAAAATACCAGGGGACACAGCTGGGTTACTCTTAGGGTCTACTGACAGTCCCAGACATGGTGAGGTAATGAAATAAATCCAGCGTCCACCCAGGGGTGCCAGTCAGGAGCAGCAGAAGATGGGGCTGGAGACATGATTACAACGTAGGGCTGAGGTTCAGCCAGAAAAACCAGTCAACAAGTTAGGACAGCAAAGGACAAGGACGGGTATTGGTGTACCTTCAACACAGCTCAAGGGCCTGAGCTTAAATAAGCCCCGAGAAAAAGTTGGGTGAGAGGAAGACCAAGGTGAGGGTGGTCATAATAATTAAGGTCAACTGGTGGCCCAGGCTCCTTTGCAGACTTAGCCCTTTGTGCAGAATAGAGTTGGAATATCTGGGTAGTCTGTCCATATTGTTTTGCCCCTTTTAGCATCAATTTCTTCAACGCCATGCCTATTCCTGAGGTAAATAAACAACCTAAGGGATGGAGAAAGGAAGGCATCCAGCAAAGATGTCTGAAGATCCATAAAATAACAAAAGAACCCCATTAAATCACCTTCCTGACAGGATCAACAAGCAAGACCCACTTTTTCTAAGATTTCAGTTGTTTCCCGTGCTAGAAAAAGGAGCCCAGGAGCAATTACTTACGTGGCTCCCACTTGCCGAAGTCTAAGAAAAGCCGGGGTAAACTGATAGCGTACAAACCGTCCAGCATTGGGGTCGATGTCCTTCTTGTCATTGTGCTCACGTTCTGGAAAAGCGCAAAGCAAAGCTCCGTCACAGTCGTCTGAGAAACAGAAACCCAGTGAAAATACTTGCAAACATACATTATGGAGTCATGTAAGCCGGGAAACTATTCTGAGAAAGCCTGATGATGCGCTTACCTTCTTCCCGTCCTCTCCAAGGCATCTGCTGCTGGCCACTCAGAGTATTGCAAGAGGGCCCTGTGGTTTAATACTCTTCGTATAGAATCATGGAATGGTTTGGGTTGGAAGGGACCGTAAAGATCATCTCATTCCACCCGCTGCCCTGGGCAGGGACACCTCCCACCAGCCCAGGTTGCTCCAAGCCCCGTCCAACCTGGCCTTGAACCCCTCCAGGGATGGGGCAGCCACAGCTTCTCTGGGCAACCTGGGCCAGGGGCTCACCCCCTCACAGCAAAGAATTTCTTCCTGAGATCTCATCTAAATCTCCCCTCTTCCAGTTTGAAACCGTTCCCCCTCGTCCTATCTTGTGAAGTGACTTACTGCTCCTACCTGTGATTCAGCATCGCAGCGTGACGCCGAACAAGCCGTTTCACCTGAGCTTTGCTACCTCTGAGCTACAGAAAACTTCCTCCCCCCTGCAGGGGAGATGGGGAAGACTTGATCAGGAAAAGAACAGTCGCCCTGGGTTTTTATTACCACTGGCAACAGGTAACACTTCGGTGGTTAGAAGTAACACCTAAGCAGCCCAGAAAGCCAGTTGTATCCTGGGCTGCATCAGGAGGAGCGTGGCCAGCAGGTCGAGGGAGGTGATTCTCCCCCTCTACTCCACTCTCGTGAGACCCCACCTGGAGTCCTGCGTCCAGTTCTGGAGCCCCTACTGCAAGAGAGATACGGACGTGCTGGAACGTGTCCAGAGAAGGGCCACGAGGATGATCCGAGGGCTGGAGCACCTCTCCTGTGAGGACAGGCTGAGAGAGTTGGGGTTGTTCAGTCTGGAGAAAAGAAGGCTCCGAGGAGACCTTAGAGTGGCCTACCAGTATCTTAAGGGGGCCTACGAGAAAGCTGGGGAGGGACTTTTTAGGATGTCGGGTAATGGTAGGACTAGAGGGAACGGATTAAAACTAGAGATGGGATGATTCAGACTGGACGTTAGGAAGAAGTTCTTCCCCATGAGGGTGGTGAGACACTGGAACAGGTTGCCCAGAGAGGTGGTGGAAGCCCCATCCCTGGAAGTTTTTAAGGCCAGGCTGGACGGGGCTCTGAGCAACCTGATGTAGTGGGAGGTGTCCCTGCCCAGGGCAGGGGGTTGGAACTAGATGATCTTTAAGGTCCCTTCCAACCCTAACAATTCTATGATTCTAAAAATTATGAAAAGAAAAAACCCATAGATTTTCAGTTTGCCCGATTTGCACAATTGACAAAGTTTTCTCCCTTTTGGAAATACCATTTTCCTGACTCCTGAGTGAAAGATGTTAGACTCACAGTTAAACTATGTGCGGGGGGACGCTAGCTGATGAACAGCCAGGAAAGGAACACACAGGCGACCTCCTCCTCCTCCTCCTCTGCTTCTGTTTACAACACCCATCTGTCCTTTCTCATCACAGATGGCAGTCGTAAGATACAGCAGCAGCGAGTTCTGTTCACTGTGTCGGTACAGAGGGACACCTGAATAGTATTTTTGCTGCTAGCCGGGACCCTGCTCCTGCAGTCGAGAGCATCTCCTCTTCTGGGGAAATGTATTGAATAAAAGGAGTGGGAAAAGGCAAAAGGAAGCAGACACTAGCCCTGGGTTGTGCCTGAAACCAGCGTTTTGTGTGCGCACTCACCTGAAGCTGCTGGTTTGGTGATTTCAAACAAGACCGTGCCAGATTCCATGTCCCGGATTTTGAACCTGGTGAAGTCTATCTTGTAAACATTTTCCTCTGGAGTGCACAAATAATCTGCAGAGGAAAGCAAATCTAAATGAAGGCTGCCGGGAATTACCAGGTATTACTCTTCGGAGGTCACAACCAGCAGCGAGAGCGGCCCAAAGGCATCTCCACTACCTACTACTGTTTGGTTTGATCCAAAACTGGAAGACAGTCCCAGTCGTGAATGCCCACACCGCCCTGCTCGGACAGGACAGGGAAAAGCCTTCTCTCCCCCAGCGCTGGGTCATCACCTTTTCCCAACCCTGTGCCAGCATCTTCTGCATCCATTGCCCCTCGGCGTATTGAGAATAGTCAGCACCTCCATCAAATCCCAGCCTTTCCAGTGTAAGAGGCTTTGCCTGTTTTAAAAACTGCCCGCTGGGCAGAACGCGAGTGCTAAGCAGCTTTGTGAGCGCTAAGCCTGCGCTTAACTGGGACAGGACCGTCCTCTCCTGTGCCACCTCCCCTGTCTCCAGCCCTCTGCAGACAAAGGGCGGCCTCTCCTCTCCACCGACGCTTGTCCCATGCAAGGACCTCTTTTTCCCCAGCACTGAAAACAGCGTTGAAGCCTTTCCTTGCATTAAGAAACCAGTTTGGGAACAGAGCCCTTCCAGGCTTCCACCAGAGTCGGTATTTTGGGGAGAAAGTCCTTGTTTCCGTCGTCATCCCTGCTGTGCCCTGAGAGACCTTCCCAGCCTGGGTGTCAGCCTCCTCTCTGGGGAAAGGGCAGCAATATTTCATTTTCACCGCACATAAAAGCGCCTCCAATAATATACTTTATCCTGACAAATCTAAACAAATGCTGGATGTATACAAGCCGGGTTGCCTTTTGAACAACTGGGCGTCCGCATGTTGTAGGAGGCTTGTTTTGGAGGTTCTAAGGGGAAAGTAATACTTTAACATTCTAATTCTAAGCCCTTTCTCAGCCACTAATTCCTGGTGTTAGCCTGGGTTAATCACTTATTGCTGCCTGCTTTCCTATTCATAAAATTCAAATAGATCCAGCCACCGAAGACTTATCCATTGACTATACGAAAACAAGTTTCAGCGTCCCCGGAGGTCACACCTGCCCGTGACAACCCCTACTTCAGCGCAGGTGTAACAAATCGGGGGCCTACACCACGGCTGGGGTGGGGGGGGTTACGGTTGATGGGAAGTGGTTGGCACATCCCAGGGATCGGGAGTTACTAAAAGATTGCTGCGGTGCAGTAAGAGAACATCCCAAACGCCGGAGAAATCCCAGACTCCCAGACAGCGCGGCTCCCACGCTGGGATCCGTAATTAAGAGAAATCAGGTCGCTCCGTAGTGAGGGACAAACGTAGGTGGGGAAGATTGCTCCCAGGCGCTGCCGAGCCTCTGCTTTCCCGGAAACCTTTCATTCTTTCTAAGTCTCCTTAACTTGGAGAACTGTGCTCGCTGGTGGAAGGAACAGAGGCGTTAAACGTACTCTCCGCACAGTTTTACCACTCTCCATCATCACCACCATGAAGCGAACGCTCAAAGGGATGGGCTTTAAGAGAGAGGACTGTGTTCGAAGCATCCCTGGCATTTGGCAGGGAGGTTTTCCCTTTCCTGCCAACGCAGCACAAAGGAAAACTAAGACCAATACCCACACTATGGGGAAGAACAAGATAAAAGCTCAACCTTTTTACTACCACGAAAAAAAATGCAAGCTACTGTTAGACAAAATAGCCCAAGAACTGCACAAAACCTTCTTTTCTGTCTTTAACAGAAACGGGACAGAAATTTAAATCAAGCCCTTGCCCTTAGCCCCAACGCTCAGCCATCGGTCCTCAGGTAGACGTCCTGCAATTCACACGTCCTGCAATTCACACGGTGGTTTTTGGTTCTACCACATCAGCCAGTCCCAAATCTTTAACCCGTCCCACAACCTCCCCGCTCCAAAACCAAACCACAAACTGACAGGAGCCGGCTCAGCTCCCCGCGGTCCCGGCTTTGCGCCCCAGGGCCACGTTTGGGCCAGCGGCTCTCCACGATGGCAAAAGGACTGTACCAGGATGGGCTGGCGGTCGCCTGGGAGCCCAGGACACCTTCCCTAGAGCACGCTGGCAAAGTCTGAAGCCGCGTTTGTCTGCGAGTTAATTATTAAGTGTTTTTCCCTCCTGCAGAATTCCTGCCCATCCAGCACCATGGCAACAGCTTTATCCCCCTCCTTGGCAGCAGCGTTGCTGCAGTAACAGTGTCCATGACTCATCTGGAGCAGAGGAGAGCCAAGCAGAGCCACCCAAGGGGAGTGAACCCCGGGCAGAATCCCCACCAGGCTCCTGCTCGTCGACGTTTGCACCCCTCCACTATGTTTTCCAACTCTTTTCACACCGAAAATATTTTTAAACCCTTTTCTTTTAAAAAAAAAAAAAAAATCAACATGCCAATATGTGACTGGATGACATCTGGGAAGATTAGCTGCCAGAGTACTGCAATCAAGTGGGTTTTTTCCTCCTCCTCTGGCAGTGCCCAGTCTCCCAGCAGGGAAAAATAAAAAAAAAAAGAAGAAGGGGGGAAAAGAGGAAAAAGGGGGGAAAAGAGGAAAAAGGGGGGAAAAGAGGAAAAAGGGGGGAAAAGAGGAAAAAGGGGAAAGGAGGAAAAAGGGGAAAGGAGGAAAAAGGGGAAAGGAGGAAAAAGGGGGGGGAAGGAAAAAGGGGGGAAAAAAGGAAGAAGGGGGAAAAAAGGAAGAAGGGGGAAAAAAAGGAAGAAGGGGGAAAAAAAGGAAGAAGGGGGAGAAAAGATAAAGACGGAAAAAGGAAGAAGGAAGGAAAAAAAAGGGGGTGTGTGTGTATATATATATACACATATATATATATATTGGTCTGTATTAAATTTGCTTGCTGCGATTCCTGTTCAAAAATCAATCAAAGTAGCCACGTGCTGGTTTTGCCCCCCATAAATAAGACAAGCCCAGGGCTACCCTGGCAGGTCTTACTGGGAACGAGCTGCTTGCAATTGGCAGATACTTCTGCCGAGCTGAGCACTGTCAAATTTGCTAATCTCATCCCATACATACTTATTTTTAAATTACTGTCGGGCCCAGTTGCCCACACTTCCGTGACGCACTTAAATGTATCATCTGCTTTCATTATCCGAATTCAGCGTCACCGCAGTTTGGGGAATGGAGGCCGCATCCATGGCTATTTCAGTTAGACATAAGGCAGCTCAAACCTCCGTCGAGTGAAGTGGATCATTACAAGAAAGGGAGTTTTGGACTCTCACGACAGAACGTCTTCTCCTTTCTTCCACTTCCCCTGAAGCAGGTTGCACTATTTCCCGTCATTAACCAAATAATCACAATAAATCTCTGAACAAGCCCTCAGTTCTCACCTGATTCAGCGCTGACAGAGGGCTCCAAACAAGTGATGGAGGGATGGACACATCAGCACCATCTTAGGAAACCCAACAGACTGGCTTTTGCCCTAAGTACCCACATTAAGTAGAGAAAAACAGGTCACAAAAGAGGAGCATTTCCTATTCCTTCCTAAAGCCCCGTGAACTGCCATATCCCAGACGCTCAGGCCCAAACTCCTCCTGGAAAGAATTCACCAACTGGGTTGAAATTGTTCCCAAAGCAAAGAGCAAACTTACAACTGGCCCAAGCCTGGCATTAGCAGCTGCTTCTCACACATCACTGTTCCTGCCGGAGCCTCCCCAGCTTCCCTCCCATAATCTCTGTACCATGCCCAAAGATCCGCAGCTCCCCCCTGCTAGAGATATTTTCTACCTTAAGACCTACCATGGTTTTGAAGAGTCTGGAAGCACAACTAGCAACACTGAGGTGGTCTCGGGAAGCAGAAGAGGCGGTGGGCTTCCTGAGCCAGACAATGGATTCCTTAATTAATTCTCCTGTTCCCTTTGTGTGATTTTGTTTTCCCTGGTGAGGGGTCTGGAGCACAAGTCCTGTGAGGAGCGGCTGAGGGAGCTGGGGGTGTTCAGCCTGGAGAAAAGGAGGCTGAGGGGAGACCTTCTCGCTCTCTACAGCTCCCTGAAAGGAGGGGGTAGCCAGGGGGGGTCGGGCTCTTCTCCCAAGGAACAAGTGTCAGGACAAGAGGAAACGGCCTGAAGTTGCACCAGGGGAGGTTTAGATTGGATATTAGGAAACATTTTTACACTGAAAGGGTTATTAAGCATTGGAACAGGCTGCCCGGGGGAGTGGTTGAGGCACCATCCCTGGAGGGATTTAAAGGATGGGTAGACACAGTGCTTAGAGATGTGGTTTAGTGATGGGTTTTGTCAGAGTTAGGTCGATGGTTGGACTCGACGATCTGAAAGGTCCCTTCCAACCCAGGCGGTTCTGTGATTCTATGAAAAAGTGCTTCCAAAAAAAAAAAACACCCAACCCCAAACGGTAATCTGTAGATCTGTAGCAAAGCATTCGTTAAGAAGTCTCCAGCTTTGTTATCGGAAACCGTGGATGCTCATTCCCTGTTTACAGTTCTGAGGTGGAACCTCTGCTGTCCAGTCCAGGGAAGAGCCGGTTTCTCATCCAGGAAACCTTCCTCCCCTCCCAGCAACAACCGAGATTGCAAAAGAAACCGGCAAAACAGCCCAGACAATGACAGCAGGAACAGCCTATCCTCCGGTGAGCTGTGAACCCCGGCGCACATTTCCAGCCATGTATTTTAGCAAGCTGGTGTCACCAAGGAGCGCAAAAGGTGAGGGATAACACAACGCTAGATAACGCAAGAAGAAAGCTAATGAAGCGACTTTCTCCTCCTGCCCCCTCCCTGTTACTTCGGTTATCCAACGGATGAGATTATGTGTCTTATCCTCCTCGGAGAAAGCTAAACACTGATGACATATTTTCAGATTTTCCTTTGCAACCAGCCCACCCATCCCGTTTTATCAAGAGGAGTTCATCAACCGGGTTAGCGCTCCTTGTCGCGCTGCTTTCAGGATCCCTTCTCCGTCCCCGCCACCGGGAGAACGCACGTGTCCCCTCTCACGGACACGACGGCTATTTCTGCCGTGCCCATCACAGCCTCTGAGCTCAGATCGGGCAGCTCCTATTTTAGGGCTTTAATAGCCCACAAAGGAAAGTAGAGGGCACCCGGGGTAAGAAAGGACTCCAAAATCTGGTCGCGAAAACGGGTGTAAATCAGGAGAATGCTGTACAAGAAGGTGACGCATCAGCAGTGACTTGTGACAGGGACGTCTCGCCCCGGCACAGGCAATAACAAGAATTTGGGGGATGAGAGGGCTCCTGTAGCGACGCGGCCCTATTTCCTAACGTGCATTAGCCAACAAGGTCAGGAGCTATTTTGAAGGCTGCTCCCAAGACATAAAGCAGGTATCAAGCAAAGACAACCGCCGACGGATCGCCGGGAGCTGGAGATTAGGAGATTATCAGATTGAAGAGTCTCAGGAGGAAGCGAGCGGAAAATAGCACGGGGCCCGGCGGAGACGCAGAGCCGTGACGCAGGACAGAGCGCAGGACCTGGAGGGGAAGGCAGGGCAAGCTCCGAGCCGTGCCGGCACGCCTGCTTAGACAACCGGAGTTCAAGTAAAGTGAAAAAAAAAAAAAAGAAAAAAAAGCAAAACTTAAAGCATTTTCCCTGCCCTCTGCCTCAGCAGTTCACCTTCCGTAAAGAGAGGGGCAAGACAAAGCAGGCAGGATCCCCTCCGTCTCTAAAGCCGGGGGTGTTGGGGGAGTGAAGATGAATGGGGAGGGAGGCCCCTGCAGCCCCCCTCTCCCCCCCAGCCCCAGCCTGGCTCAGGAATTAGGCTGCTGGGAATGCGCCAGAGGGGAAAAAAAAAAAAAAAAACCTCTTGCTCCAGGAGAATCCCACGGGAGTTTTTTTCCTGCAGCAGCACATTTCCTGAGCGATGCCGCGCGTGGAGCAGAGCGGGGCATCCCAGCAGGCTCTGAGCCAGGGCATTTACAAAGATCCCCCATCGCTCATGAGACGTACCCACCCGGCAGCATGCCTTTTTGGGGCAGCCTGCTCACCTTTTTCTTTTTTTTATTGTTTTTTTGTTTGGTTTTTTTTTTTTTTTTTAGCTAGAGATTTCCATACTTCACCCTCCCACGAATTAATTTGATCACAGCCCTCCAAACCCTGTTAGGGAAGGATGGAGTTGCTCTTCCCCCATCCCCGTGGCCTCCAAACGCTCTTTCCTGCCCCCTTGTTGGTGCTGATCACGCTCGACGTCCGAACCCACGTGCACGACATTAACGAAATCCGCTCACTTCGCTCTAAGACCGGGCTAAACCCAGGCTGATTCCCCCCACCTTTCCTCTAACCTTCCCCGTTTCTACCAGGGATGGCCCAAACCCACAACGCAGAAGGAGGAACCGGCTCAGACGCCAGCCTGGCGCCCTGTGCTACGCACACGCCATGTGTGCTGCCCCTGGAAACCTTCGCAGGCCATATTGTGCTGCGAGACTACCAAAAAAATCCCCCTTCATCCACACAACGTGTTATCACAAAGCCTCGAAAAGGTTCATAACGCACGTGGGGATGGCGAGGAAAGGGGTCGTGGCGAGAGCAGCTCTGCGATATCGCTCCGCCACAAGAAATCAGCGTATCAAAACGCTTTTATACATATCACAGCCCCGGACAACTCAGCACGGCGATTCATTAACCTCCTCGCAAACACCCCCTGCTAATCAGAGCTCCTAATATGATAAATTTTCCCAATTAATTGGGGAAGGAAAGAAAAAATCACGGTCCAGGAGCAGCTCCGAGGATTGATTTGCGCACAGCAGGTTTCCCTTAATGCTACGGGGAAACGGGTATGAAAGTCACCCGGGAAGGGTCTGCCCTGAGCGACCCCTCGGGGCAGCCCTCTGCCAAGCCGGCCTTTAGCTAAAGCTGCTAAGAGACGTCTCAGAGAAATCCGAAACGACAGCTCGGGGAAGAGAGATTAGTTTCAGCGACGATTAAGTGTGCGCTCCTTATTTTTAGGTTTGGTTTTGTAATTGTCTCCAAGTATGCAATCAATGATTTAACCCTTCGGCTCGCTAAAAATCAAAGTAAGCTTTACAATAAAGCTCTCATCTGCAGACAAACTGTACAGGTGCCCAAAGCCGCGATAAGCAGGGCGGTCTCAGAGGCTGAAGCGCACCTCGTTACGTACCTCATTACGTTTGAAGCCTGGCACTATCGCACCCTGGCACAAGGGGATGGCATTACGGGGGCTGGGAATATCATCTTTCTGCTGACCACCACCGACGCCTCTAATCCCAAAGACGGAGGAAGAAATTAAAGCTCTGCTTGAATTGCCCTTGCCCTGCAGCTAACGTGGGAGCAGCACAGCGTGACCCAGCAAAGCTGCGAGATGCAGCACAGTGACAGACACGAGGGACGGTCCCCGGGGACGACGGGTCCCAGCTCCTCAGCTGGCTCCGGGAGGCAGGACACGGCATCCACAGACACCGACATCCCAATGACTGCAGACTCCTCTGATCCTCTGGCTGCTTCGGTAATTAATTGCAATTTGTACTGAGCTCTGCCGCCTGCTACATGATTAGCTCCTTTGCTAATCACGTAGTAAGGTTTTTTTTCCTCTTTTTGTAACCGCAGTTGTGTGAGCAAGTAACAAATCTTGCTAATCGCAAAGAAAATGGTTCATCCCCCTTACACTTAATCCAGCTGGAGCAGGGCCAGCACCAGCCCAGCCAAAATACCCACATATTCTGGGGCAGCACCTCGGATCCGTCAGGCTGGACCTTAGCGTTCCCGGAAACGTTATAGCCCTGGAGCCGCTGGAGAATTTAACATTGAGAGGACGCGGCATATGCAGGACGGTTTGCAAAACCCCCCCTTTAAGCTTATTAGAAGCCCATTAAGAGCAGAGCCCAGCTGGCTCTGCCGGCTGGCTACGGAGGGGGTTCTCTGGGGTAGCAGTAAGCGCGTGTTCGCCACGGAGCCGCATCCTGCGCCTCCACCCGCCCAGCCCGAGACATTTAACCTTCCGTCACTTATCAGCTGTACCCATGGGAAGAGGAAACCCCTGCTGTGCTTTCTGCTGCAAAAACAAGGGCTTCCCCTAGACCCGAATGGTAGAATCATAGAATCACAGAATGCCAGAGCGGGGCTAAGCGCCTGCCCAAGGGCTGCCTGGGCAACAGGTACCGACCAGGAGCATCGGTTTGGCTCCAGACAGACCCGGCTCCTCCAGGGCTGGAGGGCGAGAAGATGTGCCCAGGAAGCACGGAGGAGCTCCGCAGCAGGCAGAGCGAGCAGGAGATGGCCAAGCCTAGCTCTAAAAAGAGCATCTGCAAGATCAGGGCAGCTCAGGCACGCGCAGGGGTGGAAGGACCCTCCGAGGTGTGAGCACGGTGCCCTGCTGCCATGCCAGGGAGTCCCTTTTGTAACTGCATCCGTGCCGTACCCCATACAGTAGCTGGGATTCACAAGCTGGAAGGCCGTTGAGAAACACGCGGGCTGCTCGTGGTGTAAGCGTTCCTAAAGCACACGTTCCTGCAGCACCAAGCCCTCCTCTAACGTGGTTTACCCTGGGCTCTGTTTGCTGAAGCAAGGCGAAAACGTGGCCAGACCACGCCAGGTCCATGCGCACCACGCAGCTCACCCGCAGTCCCTCGACAGCGCGAGCCACCATCTTGCTGGCCCATGAGTTTGTACGGAGATGAACTATACCCCATCTGGAACCACTAGGGATGTCCGAGGCACCAGGACGTTCCAGCTACAACCCCACCACCGACTCCCGCTTCAACTTCAAACCGTCTGGAGCACCACAACTTTAGGCATTACAACGAGAATCGCTGAAATAGGGTGTCACGTCTGCCCCAGCTCAGCGTCTCCAAGGGAGAGGCTGGGGCTGGGGTAACCATGAACTTCTCCCCCTTAGTGTCGTCCTTCCCGCTCCCTGTGGCACCCTCCGCTCGGAGCAGAAGGCTGGAACGGTTTCCCGTTGGTATTTTTGGCAATCTGTTTTTAAGAGCTTGCTGTGACATGTGGAAATGAGAAGAGGCCGCAGAGCGCCCCAAATAACCACTACATGTTCAGGATCGGAACAACGTTCTTGTACCTTCGCTTGCTGCGTTAAACCCACCGGGTGGAAAGCTGAGCTCGAGAAGGGGTGCTGCACAATATTGCTAGGTAGTAAAATAAGATAATCTCACTGTGGAGGTATCATATACCTGCATCCCCAAGCACATACCGAGGATTTTAGGTGCGGAGAGCATTTGCTGGCCCCTGAGTACCCACCAGGACAGACAAGCACTTCCCATGGGAAGGCATTACCCAGGGCTCACTGCAGTGCCTGGGTCTTGTTTAGCGTGACTTATCTTCATCCCCTGCACTACCCCTTGTACCAGCAAATCCCACAGCAGGAGAGGAACAAACCATTTCCACGCATTTCACATCTTCCCTGCGCTCCAGAGCGTGCTGCCCCATGGTTGGAAGAGGCAGGCGACAACCAGCTCCTGGCTCTGAAGCCAGGGTGACCGGAGCCCAGCCTTCCCCGTGCCTTGGGAAGGCAGGTGTTTACCAAGAGAGATGGTCAGAGAGACGCCACGTGAGGTCTGCACGCCCCGGGAGCGAGGGTGCGTGGTGGCCATGAGCCTGCAGCTCCTCCAGGCAGCACCGCCGAAGGCAGGGACACGCAGGCTGCTGTAAAGCGAGCACGCAAAGCGCTGAATGGGGCCATCGCTTGGATTCTCCATCGAACCGCTGGTCCTCCGAGCGCGCCGGCAGTACCCTTCGGCGCCTGCCGCACAGCTCTTCCTGCTACAGGCAGAGGATTTCTGGGCCTGGGCAGTGAATCACGCCGCTGCAGCCCATCGGAGCGTCTCAGCTCGGAGAAGGGGACCCAAGGACCCCCCCAGCATCTGCAGCCCCTCCTTCAGTGGAGCCTCCCGAGGGCGAACACGGAGCACCGGCAGGGTTTTCCTCCCGCCCTGCTCCCCACAGGCAGCCCCACGGGCCTGCACGCCCCGACACTGGCAGCCGCAGCCTTTCTTCTCCTCCGGGGCTCGTCACGCCGCACAGCCCTGGCCTGCCACACGAAACCTGCTCTAACGCCACATCGCAGGGCGCTGCGAGGCAACGAGGAGCACGGCCGGACACCCTGGCCAGCCCCCTCCTCATAGAGTGGTGACCCAAAGGTCCCCAAAAGGCCTATTTGGGGGCAGCGGGGGAGGCCACCCCTGTGGCCAGGTTGGCCTGAGGCACATGCCTTCTCCCAGCCCGGCGTGCTGCAACCCCAGCAGGTCCAACGCGGCCGCCCGGTCCCAACCGAGCTGCTCTGCCGAGCACAACAAACCCTCCAGCCGGCACGCTCCCGCCAGCCCCCGAGGATGCTCTGATGACCAGCGGTGCTATATTGGGGAAGGGGAAACTGGGGAAGGGGAAACTGGGGGGGCGGGGGAGGCGGGACTGCAGGATGAGTCGATAGCAAAGCCCCCACACACACTGCAGCCATAGATCCAGCCTGCCCCCCCCCCCCCCCCGCCAAGCCCCACCACTGTGGGCACAGGCTGGGGGCACAGACGCAGGAGGGAGGTGATGGGGAGAGCACCGGGGAGCATCTCACCGCTGACCTTCGACCCTGGGGAGGGGGGAGGCTCTACTCGCTGTGCATCCCTGGGGGATGGAGCAGGGGGGGTACATCCCCATCACGGAGCCTCAGAGCCGGGCATCCCCTGGGGACGGTCCTTAGGTGGTACCCGGCCCCCGGGGGCACCGCATCCCCGGGGCGGACCCTCTCCCCCGCGGTACCGCATCCCCATCCCCCGGGGAGGGGGGACCGCATCCCTTTCCCCCCCCCCGGCGGTTTCCCCCGCTCTCCAGCCCCAAAGGGGACGCGGTCCCCATCACCCTGCACCCCTGGGTCGGCGCTGGACCTCCCCATCCCGCATTCCCCCCCCCTTCCCCCGCCGCCACCGGAGCAGCCCGGTGCCCGGTACCCACCGCTGGTGACCCGCTGCAGCCCCAGCACGTCGTCGGGCCCGATGAGCGCTTTGCGGCCCAGCTCCTCCTCGGTACGGGCCGCCGCCGCCGCCGCCCCGGCCCCGGCTCCGGCCCCGGCCCCGCCGCTCTTCTTCACCTTCATGGCCCCGCCGCCGCCGCCGCCACCGGTGTGAGCGGCCCCGGCCCCGCTGCGCGCCGCCGCCGGCCCCGCCGCACCGGGAGGGGCATCGCCGCCCCGCCCGCCCCGCGGCCCGCCCCCCGCCCGGCCCAGCACCGGGGAAGGCGCGGGTTGGGGGAGGGTACAGCTCCCCCCGACCTTGGCTGCTCCAGCATCCCCATCATGGGGGGCTGAGCCCAGGGGGTGGCCCCAGGAGCCCCCCCAGAACCGGAGGGGTTGTGGGGACAGACCCTGGGGGTATCCTCAGGAGCCCCCCCCGCTCCCAGAACCGGGAGCTGCCCCTGAAAGCACGGGGGTAGGGTCCCCATAACTGCCCCCCCAAAAGCATCAGGGAGGGGGGCAACACCTATAATGGGGTCGGGGGTCCCCATAACTCCTCCCCCCCCCCAAGAACCTCAGGCTAATACACTGAATGGATGAGCTGGACCAAATTAAGGTGGAACCGCTCCCCCAAGAGACCCTGTCCCACTACCCATCAACAAGAGATGGAGCCCCTTAAGTAAGAACTAACCACACACACACACCCACACCCACCCACCCACACACACACCCCAAGCCAAATACCATAAATTGTGTTAAATTCCCCAAGCGCTTTGGGCTAAATACATGTCGGACAGGAGCCAGATCCCATAAAGCAATGGGAGAGGGAGATGCAGAGGCAGGGACTCCAGGCGAGACGAAGGCAACGGGCACCCACCAAGGGCTAATGAAGAAGAGCGTCACACAGCCCCACACCAGGCCCCCGCACAACAGGGTTTTTTTTTTTATTCATACAGCAGCTTGTTCTGAACACAGTGCAGGGCCCCGGGGAACCCCCTCCCTCCTCTCGGATCTCAGCATTGCTGGGTGGAGGGCTCAGGACCCAGATTGAGAACATCTCCCACCCCTCAAAGCAGCCTCTCTTCCCACTCCTGCGTCTTTGGCCACGGCAGACCCAGGCAGGGCACAGCCCTGACACAGTCCTGGCGGACCTTCTTGGGCCACGGGTCCACGACAACACACTGCACAAGGTGGAGATAGTCCCAAGACAGGCCACCATCACAATGGGCTCAGTCCACCTTGGTGGGCTCCTTCTTACGCTGCCTGGTCTCCCGGACAATCTTGGCTAAGGAGAGGAGAATGGGGACAGCCATGGGCAGGAAGAGCGGGATGTAGATGGCAAATTTCTGGTCATCGGGGAAGTAGAGGAGATGGAGGAGAGATGGGTCAAAGAAGGCCCGCTCCGATGAGGTGACTGCCTCCTTGCTGGCCTGGAAAGCTGAGTGCAGGTGGCCCACGGCCAGCTCAGCCACGGCTCTCTGTGCTGAGGCCACCGCTCGGTACACCTACATGGGAACACCACCGAGGGTCAGTCCCTGACCAGGGAAGACCACAGGAACAAGCCTCGGGGCCTCGCTCGCTACCAGGCCTGGGCAGCACAACACCAGCGAGAGCTCATGGTCCGCACAGAGACAGCAACACCACGGCCCTACCTCAGAAGCAACATCGTCTTTGATGACAATGTTCCCGATCTTGTCCAGGAGCTGGGCCAGCGAGGTCAAGGTGGTGGACACGGTGGCGATGTTCTCCACGGTGTGAGCCCAGAGGAGGCGGTCCAGCTCCCAGTCGGCCAGCCCGTCGTTCCCTGGGCTCTCCAGCAGGAACTCGGGGGGCAGCTCCTCCCGAGATAACCCAAACAGTAACCTGGGAGTAGAGGGGAAGGTCCCAGCCCGCACCATAAGTGGGTTCTCCCACGTGCGCTCCCCACTCTCCCCCTTCCCTGCTGCGTTCAGTCTTGGCAGGGGTCAACCCACACCTGATGGCCTCCTGCATAAGAGGCAGGACATGACAAGCCTCCCACCCCAGGAGATGCACCAGCAACCCTGGCCAGAGAGCACTGCTGGCTGGCAGTCAGCACCTCGAAGACCACAAAAAGCCACCCTCAGCCTCCCAGAGCCCACGGAGGAGTGAGTAAGTTGCACGGATAGGGCCTGCTCTGACCCCATGGATTTCCATGTGCACCAGGAGAGCATACGGAGGGCCAGGAAGGGAAGAGGCACGTTCTCACCGGAGCTGGGCCAGGAAAACCTCCATCACTCGCACCATGTCCACGTCCACGTGCAGCGGGAGGGAGGCTTGCGGGGAAGCCGGCGCTTCAACGTTGTAAACCTGCAGGAGAGCATCAGTGAGGCACAGAGCCCTGGGGCTGGCAAGGCCACCAGCACTCGCTAGGGATGGGGAACCACCGCCTTGTCTGAGCTCTGCCAGCACCCTCACACCCCCGTACCATGATGCCGCCCCAGCGAGGGCTATGGAAGGCGTTGGTGCTCACTGGGGCTCCGTCCTTGTCCTGGATGTACAGAGGAGAGTGGGAACGCTCTGGCACGTACAGCAGGAAGTTCAGCACAGGGTAGAGCGAGGCAGCGCTGGAGCCTGCAGCAGGACAGAGTCAGAGAAGGCCCCTGCCTGGCAGGGACAGCGAGAGCAGACCGCCTACACGCAGCGCTAGGGCAGAGCCCAGCCCTGCTCCTCCTTCCACAGCAAGTCCTGAGCGGAACTGCCAGCCCAGCAGGTCTCAGTCACCCTCAGTCCCACCCAGGGCATGGCCATAGGCACAGCTGTCCCCACTCCCGCCGCAGAGCAGGGTCCCATGGGAGCCAGGTCAGGAGCACAGTGCTCACCCAGCCGGGCCTCCACTGGGTTGATGACGTGCGGGAGGCTGTGGGCGCTCAGGAGAAAGCTGGAGGACTCCTTGTCAAAGCGTGGTGTCACTCCTAGGACGGCATAGTACAGGATCTGCAGGTACACAACAAAGACGTTGCTGGCAGAGAAGCACGTCCCGGAGCACCCGGGATGGCCAGGGCTGGGCTCTCCCCATCGCCTCTCCCAGCCCTCACCTGCGAGTCAACGGAGAAGTTGGCCACCAAGCTCAGTTTGTCCAGGACAGGCTGCACGTAGCGGTTCACGGCATCCTCGATGTCCCAGTCCACGGCGTGGGACTTGGGGTCAGGGTTCAGCAGACTGAAGGTGATCTCGTACCCTGCCGAGGACCCACAGCCTGTGAGGCACTGGCACGGCCGAGGTCGTTGATTCCGAGGTCGGGCATGTGGCGATGACAGAGCTCAGGAGCAGCAGGACATGACCCCCTCCTCCCTGACCCTCCCCGATGCGGGGTCGTGCATCAATGCCCCATTGCACAGCGATCGCAGCACAGATCCCAGCCCAAAGCAATGACCGAGGGCAAAGGGAAGACCCTGGGGTCTGTGACCCCAGAAGACGTCCAGGGATGCTACAGGTACAACGGGAACAGCGTCTCCCCCAGAGTCTTCCCCAGGTCAGGGAACGGGGCTGGCAAACACGTCCGTACCCAGGCTGGATTTCAAGTGCCGCCGGGCATCAGGGCCGAGCTGGCCATCGGGCACGCGGTCCGAGAGCGCAGCGGTGATAGAGCTGACCGTGAATGACATCACCTGCGTGAGCTGCTGGAGGCGGGCGCAGAGGGCAGCCAGGCCCCCCCCAGCCCTCACCAGGGCGCTGCGGTGCTTCCCCACGTAGACGCTGATGCCCTGGGGAAGGGGCAGGGGTGAGGGCTGGCTCCCACCAACACACCCAAGAACAGCACGGTGCCACCTGTGACAGCCTGGGGACAGGTGCCTCCCCCCAGGGCACCTTTGAGGTGTGAAGTACGCCGAGGCTGGCACCGCAGGGTGCTGCTCCCTACCTGAGGCAGGAGAGAGGAGGTTTCGGGGACCACATACATGGTCAGAGAGCCCAACGAGGCGTCCTGCAGCGGGTGCAGAGCAGCATCAGCCTCTGGGGAAAGACGGAGGCACTAGCAGGGTTGGGATTTCACTCCAATCCCCGACCCGCCCTGAGACACAGCAAAGCCAAGTCCTCGGCTCAACCAGCCTCAGAAACAGGGGCCCGCTGCCCCACAAGAGCTCCTGCAGCCACCGCGATCCCTCCTCTCGGTACCTCGGGCAGTAGCCGCCTCCAGCGCTGCCTCCTCCTGAGCCGTGGTGCTGCGATAGATCGTCTCGTAACGGGTCGTGACGGTGGTTCTCACTGCCGGGGGACAAAGCCCGAGTGAAGCCATGAATCCCAGCCCTTCGTAGGAGCCAGGTGCTAAGAGGGACAAGGGACAGCCCCAGAGGGACGCATGCCACAAGATCCTTTGGGTGCCACCTCTAATCCCAGCTGACTGACCCACCGCAACGCGTGGCCTCAGCTGGTCAGTGCTGGCAAGCAGGATGGCCCCATGCCAGCCAGGGCACGTCCCACCCTCCGAGGGCTGCCATCAGCCCTGTCCCCAGGGAGGGGAGCCAGTCTCTTCCCTGTGGCACCCTGGGGACCTCGCTGTCCCCACTGCTCCCCTGTTCTGCCAGCTCAGGACAAGATGATGCTGGCGGACCATGGGTGCAGGGGGCTCCGAGCTGATGGCCAGTGCTAGCCTCCCGCGGACAGAAGCCGCGGGCACGCAGGGACACCCTGGGGAAGGACGAGGGACACACGGGTTGGGGGCAGCCGGCGGGGTCTCTCACGGTTCACGGGAATCTCCGTCTCCTGCACGTCCCTGAAAGGCAGCGGCCTCGGCAGGTCCCCGGGCACCGACCCCGGGGCGAAGACCACGGCGACGGGCACGGCCAGCTGGAACTGAGCAGAGGCGTCAGCCCGGGCGCCCGAGCCCGGGGACCCGCCGCCCCGGCCCCCTCCCGGCGCTCACCGGCAGCTGTCCCAGCTCCTCGATGTCCCCGTAGGGCAGCGCGGCGCGGTAGGTCTCGGTCGTCCTCCACCACAGCGGCAGCCCCAGCACCACGGCGATGGCGGCGAAGGACAGGGCGGCCCGCCGGCCCCGCGCCCGCTCTGCGGGGACAGCGCTCAGCACCGGCCCGGCCCGTCGGGACCGGGCACCCGGCGACAGGCGCTGGGGAGGGAGGGGACCGACCCCCGGGCACCGCCGGTACCTGCTTCGTCCGCCGCTATCGCCGCCGCCGCCGCCATCTTCACTTCCCGTACCAGACGCGGAGGGCGGGGCCTGCGCCCAGCCCAGCCAGTCAGAACTCCCCGTCCTCACGACAGCCAATAGGCGTGGAGGCCGGCGGGCGATGGCGCAGACGGGCGGGGAGTAGCACCAATCAGAGAGCGGCACCCGCCCTGAGGAGGCGGGCTTTGGCCGCATGGCCTCTACGAGTGCCGCGGAGGGACAGGCCATGCCTGTGCAGGGCTGAGCACCACGGCCGGGAACGGGGGCTGGAAACGGGGGGCGAGGGGGAGAACGGGGGGCCCCCCAAGGGCTCCCCATCCGACTATATGGCCCATAGGGAGAGCTCAGCCACCCCTCCGGGCTCCCAGCACCCCACGATGGGTGTGGGGGGGGCTGAGACCAGGCACAGCTCATTGCATGGGCGAGCACAACAGGCTGCGGGAGGTGCCCAGACCCGGCGGAGGGACGGGGCAGCCCGGGATGGGTCAGTGCACAGTCCCCAGGGTGCCCAGCAGCGAGGGAGGAGGCGGCACAGTGCTGTCTCTACCGTTTATTCGTTGTTAGGCTATTTGGTACACGGGGTGCACACGGCAAACACAACACAGGCGCCCCAAGGGCGGCAGCAACCGGGACTGCGAAGCTACGGCAGGGCAGGGGCACCCCCAGGCCTCCCCTCCTGCCCCCCACGTGGCCGGGGGTCCACCCCAAAATGCTCTGGCCGGAGCCCCCCGCCAAAGGGGCAGCCGGGTGGCTCCCTGCGGGGGCCGGGTAACCCGGGCCCCCCATTTCATCTGCAGAGGTGGCGGCGTGGGGCCGGCCCGCGGGGCGCGCTCCCCTTCCCCTCCCCGCGTGGCGGCTCCCCTGGGTGGCTGGGGTGGAAGCGGGGTGTGAGCAGTGGCGGGGAAGGGGCCGGGGCGGGGGCCGGGGCCGGTGGGCCGCCCGGCCGGGGCTCAGTACGCGTGGTTGGCCACGTAGAGGGACTGCCCGGCGGCCCCCGAGTCGTCCCCGCTGCCCTCGTACTTGCCCAGCGCCGCCAGCCCATTCACCTGCAGGGAAAGGAAATGTCAGCGGCCCCCAGCCCCCATGGGGTACAGCCATCGGCGTCCCCCAGTCCCTGGGGACACAGCCTTCAGGGTCCCCCAGCCCGTGAGGTCATGGTCCTTAGTGTCCTTGCAACAACACAGCCCTTGGCATCCCCCTCCCATGGGGACAGAGCCCTCCATGTCTCCCACCTCACTGGGCACAACCTTTGGTGTCCCCCGTCACCCCACGGGACGTGGCTTTTGGCATCCCTCTTCCCACAGGTACAGAGCCCTCGATGTCCCATGTCACCCTAGGGGGCCCATCCCGCAGGGACCTGGCCCTGAGTCCCCCCTGCCCTGTGGGGACATAGCCCCTGCTGCCTCCCATGGAGACCCCCCCTCCATGGGGACCATAGTCCTTGGCATCCCTTGGTGTCTCCTGTCACCCTGTGGGACATGACCCTCAACATCTCCTATCCCTATCGGTGTATCCCCTCCCACGGGGACACGGTCCTTGGTGTCCCCATCATCCCCATTGTGACACAGCCCTCGGTGTCCCCCATGGGACACAGCCCCCGGCACCCCCCAGCCATCCCCATCACCTCTGCGCGTTTGACGAACTCCTCGGTGGCGGCGGTGGCATTGTCCTGCTGCCCGCGCCAGGCGCTGAGTGCCGATGCCTGCAGCGCCCGCCCGTAGGAGAAGGTGAGGGCCCATGGCCGCATCAGCGGGCACGTGTTGATTGCGTTGAGGTTGATGGAAGCCTCCTCCTCACTCTGACCCCCGGAGAGGAAGGTGACACCTGCAGAGAGCGGGGTTATGGCACCAGGGGGGCCACAGGGCATCCTCCTCCCGGTCCCCACCATGTCCTGGTGCCAGTACCTGGCACGGCTGGGGGCACGGTGCGGCGCAGGGCGGTGACAGTGGCCATGGCAATCTCCTCAGGGCTGTACTTGGTGGGGCAGGAGTGCCCGGGGGTCACCATGTTGGGTTTCAGCAGGGTCCCCTCCAGGTAGACGTGGTGGTCGCTCAGTGCCTTGTAGACAGCTGCCAGCACCTGGGGAGGATGGGCAGCGTGAAGTCCCCTGGCACGGCATGGCTCAGCGCAGCACAGTGCCCGCCCTGCTGCCCGCTCCACTGCTCACCTTCTCTGTCACGTACTGGCACCGCTTGAGGTCATGGTCACCATCGGGCAGGATCTCTGGCTCCACGATGGGTACAATGCCATTCTGCAAACACCAGGCAGATGCCATCACAGGGATGTCCCTGGGCATCCCCCTAGCCCCATGGAATGTGGGGCCAATGCCTGGACCTGGGGGGCAATGCTCAGCCCCGAGGTTCAATGTTGACCCTTGCTGGTGATGCCCATTACAGTGGGGTGATGCCTGGCCCCGTGGGGTGATGCCTGGCCCCATGGGGTGATGCCCAACCTAGGAATGTCCATTCTTAGCCCCACAGAGCAATGCCCATGTTTGCAAGGTGATGCCCAGCCCCATGCAGCAGTGGCCCCATGGTTGATGCCCACCCTATGGGGCAATGCCTGGTCCTGAGGGTCAATGACCATCCACGTGAGGTGTCACCTAGCCCTTGGGTTGATGCCCAGCCCCACGGGGTGATACCCAGGCACAGGGGCAATGCTGAGCTCCGTGGATCTGTGCCCATCCCTGTGGGGCAAGCCCCTTAAGTCAATGCCCATCCCGTGGGGTGATGCCCGGCCACAGGAACATACCTGCTGGCAGATGCTGGCATAGCGGGCCAGGACGTTGGCGTTCTCCATGATAGCGAGCGCAGAGGGGGTGTTGTCGCTGATCTTCAGCACGCAGCGCCACTTGGCAAAGTCGGCCCCATCCTTCTTGTACTGGGCACAACGCTCCGACAGCCCGTCCAGACCTGCCAGGGCAGTGCGTCAGCTCCACAGCCCCGAACCCCGCAGCCCCCCATCCCTCTGCCTGCTCCACCTACCCTGCGTGGTGGTCTCCCCATCTGTCCCAGCCAGCGGCACGACACCCTTGTCCACCTGCGGAGAGAAGGGGAAGGCGGCGCTGAGCCCCACCAGCACTCTCCAAGCACCCTCAGCACCCCACAAACCCGCCAGACACCCCCCACACCTTGATGCCCACAACGATGCCCTTGTCCTTGATCATCTGGACGAAGGGGGTGCCGTCATCAGCCTTCTGGTACATGGTCTCGTGGAAGAAAATGACGCCCCCGATGCATTTCTTCACCCGGCTGTCGGCGCTGAAGAGGATCTGGCGGTACAGCCGGCGGTTCTCCTCCGTGTTCTCCACCCCAATCTGGTTGAGGCGCTTCGCCATGCTCCCTGCGGGCACCCAGCACCCTCATCAGCCTCAGCCGGGGCGGGGGGAAAAAGGGTGGCGGGACAGATTCTCCCCGACACTGACCTACAGACTCATCGGCGGCCAAGATGCCCTTGCCCGGGGCCACGATACGCAGCGCGATGTCCGACAGCTCCTTCTTCTGCTCGGCCGTCAGCGCGGGGTATTGGTGCGTCATGGTGGCGGTGGCTGCGAGCAGACGGGGGCTGAGTCACGCGCCGGCGGGGTGGCCCCCCCATCCGCCACGCGCCCGTATCCTGCGGGGACTGGGGACCCCCACGGCGCTGGGACCCCGGCCCTGCCGGTCACCGGGGGCGGGGGGGTGTCCATAAGCCGGCAGCTGCCCTCACCCCGGGACGGGCAGGGCCTCGTGGAGGATGCCGGGGAGCTCCCAGCCATTTTGCTGCCTGCTCGCCCGCCCCCAGCCCAGCCATCTTGAGGGAGCGCAGCTCCGCGGGGGGCCGGGGCAGGGAACGGGGCGGGGGGGACGACCGGGGATGGAGATATCCCGCGGCCGGGTGGGAGATAGGCGGGGGATGGCGATCGCCCGGGGATAGGGATACTGGGGGGGGGGGGGTGGAAATACCCCGGGAATGGCGCTACCTGGGGAGGGAGAGACCCCCGCGGCGGCACAACGGGGGCTGGGGGTACCCGGGGGCGGGGGTACCGCGGGGCTGGCGCCGCCGCGGGGCTGCGGATGCCCCGGGGAGCCCGTGCTCGCCCCCGGGCGGCGATCCCCCGGCCGGCAGCGCCTGGGCTCGAGCTGCGCCAGCGCAGGGGGGGTTCTCCAGGCTTCCCCACCCCCCCGGCACCCCCATGCCCGGGGCTCCCTCTGCCCCAGAGCCCCCCAGCCCCTGCCCGACCCCCGGCATGCCGGCGGCGCCGCACGGAGACACGCCGGAGCCCCGGCGGGGATGCCGGCTCCCGTTGCCGGGGTCCCTCGGTTGCACCCCCGGCCGGCCGAACCGCGCCCCCCCCCCCGGCCCCCTCGGCTCCCCCGGCTCCCAGCTCCCCCTTACCGTGCAGGGCGGGCGCGGACTGCGGGCTGTGAGCTCCGGTCCCGCGGTAAATGGGGCTGCGGTGCCGCAGAGCTACGTGACCGGCGGGGCGGCACCCGGTAAGACCGGCCCCCCCGGCCCGCTCCGCCCCCGCCGCCGCACGCACCGCCTGACACCCCCCCCCCCACACACACACACACGCCGGCGGCAACCCCTGCCGCTGGTGGGGACCCCAGGGTGACAACCTGGGACCCCGCTGTGCCGCCCCTTTGCAACCCCCCTACTAATGGTGGGGACCCCTCTGTGCCCCCCCCAGCCCCGTCCAGGGGCTCGACTGAGTCACCCCCCGTCGTGGGCAGGGACCCCCCCGTGCCGCCCAGGCACCCCTCTGTGCCACCCCAGTGCCACCCCCTGGTGCTGCTGGGGACCCCTCTGTGCCACGGACCCTGCTGTGCCATTCCTGGCTGTGGGTAGGGACACCCCCTGCCACCCCCTTGCCGCTGCTGGGGACCCCGCTGTGCCACCCTGTTGCTGCTGCAAATTAGACAGGGACCTTCCCCTCACCAGCTCTGGGCCAGGGACCCCCCTGTGCCACCCCCAGGCTGGGGACCCCACCACGCCACCCCACCACTTGCTGTGCCAGGGTCCCCAGCTGCGTCACCTCTCCTTCCAAGGACCAAGCCCCAGCAGCGCAGAGCTCCAGACTCTTGGACAAGGTGGGGGCTCCCGCAGGAGACCGGTGTCCCCCCCCCCCCAAAAAAGCCGCCCTGAGCCGGCGCAGGGACAATAGCGGTGTCCCCGCTCACCCCCCGGGGCCAGCTGCCAGGGCCGTGCTCTGCTGAATCCCCGCCGTAAAAGGAGGGCTCAGCCGCCCCGCATGGCCCCGATCCAGGGAGGGGAAACGCATCTCCCCCCGCATCCCAGAGCCGGGCACAGCCTGGGGGGCCCCCACTGCCAGCCCCCTCGTCTCGGGGGGCCACACCTGACCCCCTGCCAGCAGGGCGACAGCCACGGCAGGGAGGGAAGCGATGCCAGGGAGCAGCAAGGGCTGCTTCCCCACGAGCCACCCACGCACCCGGTAAATGGAGGTGCAATCCCAAACACCTCCATTTCCTGGGTGCGGGGGTAAATAAAGGTGCCAGCACCCACCCCACACAGGGTGGCAATGCTGGGGCAGAGGGCAGGGGAAGGTGATTTACACACACCCCCCTCCCCCGGCAGAAGAAACAGGCCATTAAAAACCAGAGCACTTGTCTGAGCGCTGCTATTTTGGGCCGTGCTGGGGGAGGGAGGTGCCGCATGGCCCCCATGACAGCAGGGAGCATCCTTAGGGTCAGGAACACCAGGAGGGGGATCCCGCAGGAGATGCCCTAGCAGGGAAGGAGGGAGGTAAGTCTGGAGCTGTGCTGGGAGTAGGGGTGGCCCTGAGGGAGCCCCCCCCATCCCCGATGCAGCAGCGGGTGCCAAGGGGGGGCTGGGAGCCAGAGCTGGCGGAGCTCCCAGTGCCTGGCAGACAGAGCTCGCCACCACCCAGGGGATGCTGGATGCCGGATCCACACTGGGAGGGGAACCGTCCCCACGCAACAGGCGTGTGGCCCACGGCCCGTGATGGGGGGGGGCGATGGGGGCAGGGGCAGGATCCAGCCTCCGATACCCTCCGCAGGGGGAGGCAGGAGGGAATCTAGGGCAGGAGGAGGAGCAGGGGCCTGGGGAGGGAAGCTAGGTCAGCCCGGGTGCTGCCAGGGCCTTATTGAGAGCAAGCGCCGCGGGGGGTGGGGGAGTGGGGGGGGTGTATGCGTGTCCCCCGCCAAAGAGGAGAGGCCCCGGGGTGGCAGGGAGGGGGAGGGAGCAGGCAGAGGCGGCGCAAGGCTGGAGGAGTTGTCCCCACCCAGGGCACCAGAAGCTTCCTCCATGCAGGCACCTGGCAGCGTGAAACGCCAACAAAACTTTATTCAATACATAATTACAGCATTAAGGAGAGGAAGGTTTCAGGCTATAGCGGCTCGGCCACTTCCTTGCTGCCGCTGCCCAGCTTCAGGCCCAAGTACCGCAGCAGGCTGGGGAGCTCCTGGCAGCCCACTGCCACGTCGGGGACAGCCGACAGGACCTGGGGACGACAGCAGCGTTAGTGACAGCGTTTGGGATGAGGGTTGGCGTTGCCGCAGTCACAGCAAGGGGTGAGAGCGATGAACCACAAACCTCACCTCTTTCATCTTCTCCTGCATCTCCTCATGGGTCCTCAGCATTTTCTGAGCCTGCTGGAGCCTCAGCTCCAGCCCTCGGACCTGCGGTGGGAGATGTCTGTCAGCAGCCTGCCCCAAAATTGGGCAGGGAACAGGTCTGGGGGGTGGTGGTGGTGGGGGGGGGGGACACGACCCTAGAGCCAGGGCAGCCCCTCGGGGCTCCCCCCGTACCTGCTCCTGGTACTTGTCGGAGAGCAGCAGATTCTCATCCTCTTTCTCCAAGAGCAGCAGCCGCAGTTTGTCCACCTGCAAAAAGAGCGAGCCTTGGGGTGGGAGGCTCTCCCCTGCCATCCCGCTGGTTGCCTGCTCAAGGAGCAAGGTCTCGAGAGGTCCCCTGTCCACAGAGGGGTGGCGATACGAGGAGCCCGCAGCCCTGGCAGCCCCCCCGCCTCACCTCCTGCCGCAGCAGGACTCGCTCCTGGACGTAGGTAGCATCCACCTTGGGCTCCTGCCCCCGCATCTCCTCCCACAGCACCTTGGCCTCTGTCTCTGCGCGCTGGAGCGAGCGCTTCAGCTGGGAGACCTCTCCCTTCAGCCTCTGGGGGGGAGAAAGGAGATGCTGAGAGGGGTCCCATGGCTGGCACCCCCCAGGCACGCAGCCCGGCCAGGCCCCCATCATGCACCGTGACTTCCCCACTCTTGTCAATGAGTTGCAGCATCTTCTCTTCCTGCTGTTTCACCACGTCCTGCAGCTCCTTCTCATTCTGCAGGGGGGGAAGAAGTGGTGTCAGACAGTGCCCAGCCCTGGCCACCCCCAGGACCTCAGCGGGGAGCGGGTTTTCTCATGTTTGAGAAGGTCAGACGAGCCAGGAGCACCCATGGGGCATCACCGGAGCCGGTCACCCAGATTTCTCCGTGTCCTAGATCAGCGCCTGTCCCAGTTCGGCTCTGCCCTGGGGTGAGTGCTGGCCCACTTCTGGCACCGGCTCACCTCTAGCTTGCCCCTCAGAGCCTTGTTCAGCTTGGCGATGGTGGCAGCCTGGGCATCCATCTTCTCTTGGCTCTCGGCTGTCACTGTCTCCAGCTGGAGCTGCAGGTTGGAGCTGGGAGAGCACAGTGGGGCTGAGCAGGTGGGGAGCATGGTGCCCGGCCCCAAACCCCATCCCGGGCATCCCACCAGCCCCCCATGGTGGGAGAGGCCAACCCGCCAGCCCGGCCAGCTGGAAAAAGCCCTTCTAGCCATGGCAGGAGAGGTCTAACCCAAAGTTGGGGCGAGAGGCAGACCCCAGATAGGTTGCCCGCAGGAGATACCATGCCCAGGAGAGCAGTGCCCATGCCCAGCCCTCGACGTGAGCCCCCGCTGAACTCACATCTCTGTCTGCAGCGCCTTGAACTCGCTCTGCTCCAGCTCCTGGATGCGAGAACTCAGCATGGCGAGGTTGGAGACCACGGCTCTCAGCTCCTTGACGCTCTCCAGCAGACCTTCCTCGGGCTCTGCGGGCAGGGCAGAGGCTCGTGAGCGGCACGGAGGGAATGTCAACCCCAGGGGACGCAGAGCCAAGCAGGAAGGCATGGCTGCTCGTCCCCTGGTGCAGGCAGCCCCGCAGCTTCGGAGCAGGGTCCAGGGCAGGGTGACAGCCCCAGTACCTATTGGTTTTGGTGTAGAGGCACGTTTGTCCTTGGTAAATGCACTCCCACCTCCGGCACCTTCATCAACATCTGCGAGAGGAGAGGGCAGAGGCGCTGCTGTGCCCAGCCCTGCGTGCCCCAGGAAACACGACCGGAGCTCACCCACGCACCCGTCCGCCCCGGGGAGCTCAGAGATAAGACCCCAGCTGCCCACAGTACCCGTGACCCAGCCCATGGCTGCCACAAGGGAACAACTGGGGAATCCGCAGGGAAGGGCATGGGAATGGCACTGGGATGTCCTCCTCTCCAGCTCCAATGCACATCCCCAGCATGAGAGGGAGCGATCCCCCCATCCCCACCCCCCAGCGCCCAGCCAGCGGGTGCCGCCTCACCTTTCCGTGACACCGCTTTCAGGACGCTGCCCACAAAGGAGTCCCCGGCGCGGTATGGGGTACGGTACGGGGTACGGCACGCCGGCGTGCGGCATGCCGGGGTCCAGGCACGGCGGGGTGTCTGCCAGCTCGGTGTCCGTGGAGCCGGGGTCCAGGCTCTGCTTCTTGATGGGGCACCTTCATCCTTCAGAGGGGAGGGAGAGCACAGCACCGGAGCGCAGCTTGTGACAGCTCTGCACTGCCCCAGCGAGTCGGGGGGGGGCTCAAAGCCACACCATGGAGAGCCACAGGGGTCCAGTTCCCCCCACCCATGCCACCTTCTTGTCATTGTCCCTGGGGCAGGGCTCCTACCTCCTCTTGCAGAGCGGCCTCGAGGCAGTCAGCGAGCTCCTGCAGCCGCATCTTGCTCTCCATGATGTCTGTGGAGCACCAGGAGACTTTGTCCCTCTTGAGCTGCAAGTCGCGGAGCTCGGCCTCGGTGCTCTCCAGCTCTTGGCTGAGGGCAGCCTGCTCTTCCCTGTGGGATGGCATCAGCCTCAGTGGGAGCATTCCCCCTCCTCGGCATGGCATGGGGACATTTCACATGCTTGCCTCCCACCGTGACACATGGGGGGTGCAAATCCCGGAGATTTAGGCACCTTCCCCCAAGATAGGGTCTGCTGGGCTTCGCCATAGCCCCTTCCACCTGCCTTGGCAACCACGCTGGGCTGGGCAGCAGCCACTGGAGCCCTGTCCCCCTGTGTGTCCCCCACCCCCCCACAGGAGGAGCTCAATTTCCCAAAATAGAGGGTTTCAAGCGGAGGTGGTGAGCAGGGTCAGTACCGCAGGCGCTGGTGGGAGCCCATCAGCTCCTCGTACTGCAGGTTGAGCTCCTGCAGGGCGGCCAGCGAGGACTTCTGCCTGGCCTCCAGCTCCAGCAGCTGCGTGCGGGACATGCGGTTCTCCTGGTCGAGGAACTGCAAGAGTCGGGGGCGGGGGGGACACGGGACACAGCCATGAGCACCCGGCCGGAGACCCGAGAGGGCCCATTGGGACCCCCAGCACGGTCCCTCCCACACCTCGGGGTGCTGTTCCCAATGTGGGGCAGCTTTGCCCCTAACAGACCAACCCCTGGAGAAGAGCGGTTTACCGGGGACAGAGGACAGGCTTGGGGACAGCATCATGGCTGCAGCTGGGGGAATTATCCCAGAGAGCTGTCATCCCTGCCCCCCCACCCAGGAATCGCCACCAGGCAGGACGGAGAGCGGCGCTTACGTGCGGGATGTCAACCGCCCCCACCGCGCTCATCCCCCACCGCGGGAGGGCTAATCCCAGCTCCTGGCCGGCCGCCAGCGATGCCGCCAGGCCGTGACGGGGACCGGCAGCGCGTGACGGCGTGGGCAGGGTCTGGCAGCTCCTACCTCCCGGCACTCGGTCGCCTCCCGCAGCTCCTGGAAGAGCCCGTTGCACTCCTGCTGCAGGGTGTCCCTCTGCTGCGCCAGCCTGCGGGGACGGGACGGCGTCAGGGGGTGCCACGGGGTGGCTATGGGGAGGAGGGGGGGGGGGGCCAATGCCCTGCCCCAAGGACTCAGACCCACCGGGCCATCTCCTCCCACTGCTTCTCGTTCTCCTGCTGCAGCGTATCCCGCTCCTGCTCCACGCTGGCCAGTTTTGTCATCACGGAGCTCAGGTCTGCGAGGGGCAGAGCCATCAGCGTCGGAGGGGGGACACAGGGGCAGGGTCCAGCCCCCATGTCACCCACCCCTACCTGTGCTGAGGCGTGAGTTGGCCACCGTCAGCTGCTTCAGCTGAGCCTCCGCATCCCGCAGGGCTACCGAGTTCTCCTCCAGCTGGCCGGATGCCTGCAGAGACACCGTGCCCACCGTGCTCTTCCCCATGGGGCGTTCCCACACCAAGGGAACCCCCATACCTGGGGTCAGCTGGGCTGTAGGGGAGCATCCCGGACACCCCCAGGCACTGCTCAGCACAAGGCATCCCCCTACCTCCTCCTTGGCTTGAAGAGCTTCCTCCGCTTGTTGCCTCATGGCATCCCGCTCCTCTAGGCAGCCCTGCAGCTTGCCGGGCACGTTCTCCAGCACGGCCCGGCACCGTGACACCAGGGTCCTCACCGCCTCCCGCTGCGAGGGGACATGGCACCGGGCAGAGCTTAGCATGGCACTGTCAGGCTCAGGGCCGGGGCAGCGCAGCCGTGACGGCTGGTGGTGGCACTGCCCCGCTGCACGACCAGGGACGGGGCTGGCAGCCAGGCTGCCCGCGGCACCCAGGGCACGAAGGGCTGCGGGGCAAGGGGGAAGGGAGGGCGAGGGGCTGAGCCTGCCGCCAGCCCCCAGCGGGACACCCCTCACCTCCGCGTCCAGGGCCCTCCTTTCCTTCTCCACGTTTTCAAAGGTGACACCTATGAATTCCCGGAAAAACCGAGCCTCGGCAGCCAGGGATGCCTGTGGGGCAGGAGAGACGGGTCAGCGCTGCCAGGGTGGAAGAACCACATTCCATGGCTGCGGAGGGAAGCAAGCGCCAGCCTCGAGGCCGGATTTGTGGCAGCTTTCCAGCAGCGCCAAGAAACCTCTGGTGGTCCCGAGCCCATCGCAGACCATCGCTCAGAGCATCACCCAAGCTCAGGATGTGGGGATGTCCCTTCCAGCCCCCCAAGGACCCAGGTCATAGAATCATAGAATCACTTAGGTTGGAAGAGACCCTGGGGATCATCGAGTCCAACCATCAACTTCACTCTACAAAGTTCTCCCCTACACCACATCCCCCAACACCACATCTAAACGAGTCTGAAACACATTCAGGGGTGGTGACTCCACCACCTCCCTGGGCAGCCTATTCCAGTGTCTGACCACTCTTTCTGGGAAGAATTTTTTCCTAATGTCCAGCCTAAACCTCCCCTGCTGCAGCTTGAACCCATTCCCTCTTGTTCTGTCGCTAATTACCTGTGAGAAGAGACCAGCCCCAACCTCTCCACACTGTCCTTTCAAGTAGCTGTCGAGAGTGATGAGGTCTCCCCTCAGCCTCCTCTTCCTCACACTAAACACTCCCAGCTCCTTCAATCGCTCCTCATCAGATTTATTCTCCAGGCCCTTCACCAGCTCCGTCGCCCTCCTCTGCCCTCGCTCCAGCACCTCGAGATCTCTCTCATATTGGGGTGCCCAAAACTGGCCACAATACCCGAGGTGTGGCCTCACCAGTGCTGAGTGTAGGGGGACAGTCACCTCCCTACTTCTGCTGGTCACACTATTTCTAATACAAGCCAGGATGCAGCCGGAGGTGCCCACCCACTCAGTACCTGCGCGTCGATGGCGTCTGCCAGCAGCGTGCCCAGCTCTCGCTGGGAGGCCAGGCTCTGGTCGCGGGCGCTGATCTGGGCGCTGGCATGGGCACGGAAGGCCTCCAGGAAGCGATCTCCCTGCCGAGGGAAGGATGATGCTCCAGGCGTGGTGTCACAAGAGGGGCAATCCCAGGAGCCATCCCCACACGCTGCTGCTCCCACTCCCAGCGGGACACAGCCCGAGCCAAAATCTCATCCCGAGAGCTCCAGCCGCCCCAGGCAGCCACAAGCTCTTCCAGGACCACATCAGGCTTTTCCCCTGGGACACCAGAGAGACCTTCATGCCCTGGAGATGGGCAGACACAGGATGCCCCACCAAAGGCACGGGGGGACAGCAGAGCCTGCCCCAACCACCCACACTGGCTGCCCCTCCCACCTCCTCCTTGGCTCGGATGGCTTCGTCTGCTCGCTGTCTCATGGCATCCCGCTCCTCCAGGCAGCTCCGCAGCTTGCCGGGCACACTCTCCAGTACAGCCCGGCACCGTGACACCAGGGCCCTCACCTGCTCCTGCTGGAAGGGGAGACAGTGCCGGGAGGCACCGGGTATAGCCGACAGCTGCCGCGTGTGCCGGCAGTGCCAGTATCGCCTGAAATCCGGGGGAGAGGAGGGCCAGCCTGGCTGCACGGGGTCTCACCTGCTGGGAGAGGGCTCCCTGCTCATCCCGCAACCTCTGAAAGGCGTCATCCGCGAGGCTCCGAAACAGGAGGCTCTGCCTGCTCCAGGCGCTCTGGGGAAGGGACGAGGGCACCGGCGCTCAGGCAGTGCTCCCGGAGCTGGCACAGGCAGCGCCGGGCACACGTGTGCCCTGCCTGGCTGAGACCTGGCACACTCATCGCACGCCAGCCGGCTGAGACGCACCATCCCCGCCGCGGCCAGCTCCAGCTCCCGCCGCAGGTCCTGCTCCGCTCCCCGCTGCCGCTGCAGAGCCTCCGTTTTCTTCCGCAGCTCAAGGTAGAGGTTGCGGTAGATCTCCTCCTCCTAAGGGCATCCGGGCAGAGCGGAGGGGGCTTCGCACCAGCCCGGCTCCATCCCGGGGTCCAGCGAGAGCCATTTGGCTGTGACACCTCCCATCCACCCCTACCCGTGTGTGCCAGGGATGTTTCCCCGCGCAAAGGGTTCAAATCCAGCAAAAATAGCAGGTTGAGCTGGGCACGTGATGCCACAACAGCCCTGCTTTACTTCTGCTCCGCCAGGTTGCGGTCCAGCCGGAGCCACCGTCCTGCCGGCAGCACGTGCGCACTGTCATGGCACCGAGGCCACACGGAACTGGGTGGCATCACCCCGGTGAGGACTCTTACCCCTTTGGGGCGGGTGACATCCGTCTGCGTGAGCGCATCCCTCTGCTCGGCCGGTCCCACGCCGGGCAGCGGCCGCTGGCTCTCCTGCCAGTCGCGCAGCCGGAGGGAGAGGGCTTCCATGATGATGAGGGTGCTCTCCAGCCGCCCCTCCAGCTCTGCCCGCGGCAGGGACTTCAGCTGCTCCCGGGGACAGCTGGGGACAGAGAGAGGGGGAGCTTGGGGAAGGGACAGCCCGTGGGTGCCACAGCCCCATCCAGGGGGGGCACGTCCCCACACTTACTGCCAGAGCAGGGAGTCCGTTTCGGCAGCGCTGTCCTTGGCGCGAGGGGGGCCGCCCACAGACGTGTTCGTGCTCCTCTCCCGCAGGTCCCGGGGGGTCATGAAGGTGCCGGTGACCGCGGTGGACACGGGGGTGATGCTGGTGCCGGCCACCGCGGTGGACACAGGGGTGACGCTGGTGCCGGCCACCGCGGTGGACACAGGGGTGACGCTGGTGCCGGCGTCCCACCGCGGGGCGGGCAGGGGCAGGCTGTGCCGCAGGGACTCCAGCAGGGATGAGGCGTTGAGGCTCTTCTCCAGCCACACCAGCGGCAGCACCCAGGACACAGCACCCGGGGCCACCTCGGGCGAGGGGACGGGGGTGGCCATTGCCTCCAATCCGGCATGCTCAGACTTATCTGCATTGGTGGGAGGGGGTCCGGGGGGGTCCTGCTCTGGGGGGGCAGAGGCTGGGGACTGGGTACCCTCAGGGGTGTCCTGGCAAGGTGAGGGACCCGAACTCCCATCTCCAGCCGAGGGCTCGGTGGCCACGGGGCTGCAGGAGAGGTCGGTGGGCACCGTGCGCCAGCCATGGAAAGGAGCTTCCTGCGGGGTGGAGCTGGTGCCGGGGGGGCCTGGGGTGCAGGAGGCCAGGCTGGCACCGACAGGGGTCCCGGGGGTGCAGGGTGCTAGAGTGGTGCTGCCCAGGGAGTTTGGGGTGCAAGGCACTGAGCTGATGATGCCAGGGGGGATGGGGGAGGTGCTGCCGGGGGGCTCAGGGGTGCACGGCCCCAGGATGGAACTACACATCAGGGCTGGCACGGTGCTGCCGGGGGGCTCCGGGGGGCTGGGCCCTGGGATGGGGCTGCACAGGGGAGCCAGCGTGGTGTTGCTGGGGGGCTCTGGGGTGCACGGTCCTGGGATAGAGCTACAGGTGGGGGCTGGCACGGGACTGCTGGGGGGCTCCGGGCTGCTGGATCCCAGGATGGGGCTGCACAGGGGGGCTGGCACGGTGCTGCCGGGGGGCTCTGGGGGGCTGGGCCACAGGGGGGCTGGCACGATGTTGCTAGGGAGCTCTGGGGTGCGTGGTCCTGGGATAGAGCTACAGGTGGGGGCTGGCACGGTGCTGCTGGGGGGCTCCGGGCTGCTGGGCCCCAGGATGGGGCTGCACAGGGGGGGTGACACAGTGCTGCCGGGGGGCTCTGGGGTGCATGGCTCCAGGACAGAGCTACATATAGGGGCTGGCACGGTGCTGCCGGGGGGCTCTAGGGGGCTGGACCCTGGACTAGGACTGCACAGGGGGGCTGGCACGATGTTGCTGGGGGGGCTCTGGTGTGTATGGCCCTGGTATAGAAATACATATAGGGGCCGGCACGGTGCTGCTGGGGGGCTCCAGGGTGGGGTTGCACAGCGGGGCTGGCACAATGTTGCTGGGGGGCTCTGGTGTGTACAGCCCTGGGACAGAGCTACATATAGGGGCTGGCATGGTGTTGCTGGGGGGCTCTGGGGTGCTGGGTCCTGGGCTGGGGGTGCACAGGGGGGCCAGCACAGTGCTGCCAGGGGGCTCTGGGGGGCTGGGCCCCGGAGTGGATCTACCAGGGGGCTCCAGGCTGGTGCTGCTGGGGGGCTCCAGGGCAGCGGGCACCAAACCGGGATTGCCGAGGGGCTCAGGGGCACCAGGCTTCAGGGTGGGAGTCGCGGGGGTCTCTGAGGCGCTGGGCCCCCAGGCTGTAGTCCTGGGGGGCCATGGGATGGTGCTGCTGGGGGGCCCCCGGGCGCAGGACACGGGGGTGGCACAGTCATGGTCCTACAGGATATTTAGGGAGGATGGGAGGGTCAGGACTGCCCTTGCCCTGCCCCCCAGCACCCCACAGCCGTTTCCCCCCGTCTCCCCATTTCCCCCACCCCAGTGCCTACACCTGTCCCCCCAGTGCCCTGGAACCACACCACCCTCTCCCAGTATACCCAGTTCCGGTACACCCCAGCATCCCTTCCTGTTACTCCATACACACACACCCCCTTCCAAGTCCCCCCTCCGTCCCCACACCGACCTTGAGCCGCAGGCGGCGGAGCAGGGGGGTGAGGCTGGTGCGCTCGGCGCCCGGCTGCAGCCGCAGCTCCTGCAGGGGGGTGCGCCGGGGCCGCTGCTGCGCCTGGGGGGCGAGGGGGGAGGAAGCACCGGCGGTCACCGACGGCACCACCGACGGCACCACCACATACGTACCAGGAGCGCTCCAGCCCGCCGCCCCCCCAACCACCCCGACACGCCCGGGGCCGCCCCGCTGGGACACCCCCCGACCCCCGGGGCTCTTCGCGCCGCCTCACCGGGACGCGGATAACGGTGCTCCCCCTCCGCCAACCCCGTGCCGAACCCCCCCGGCCCCGGGCCGCACTCACGGCGGGGGTCCGTGCGGCCCGCATGGCCCGGTCCCGGTCCCGGCTCCGCTCCCGGTCTCGGCTCCGCTCCCGGTCTGGCCCCGCCCCTCCCCGCGCGCTGCCGCCGCCGCCCGTTTGAAAACCAGGCGCCGCTGCGATTGGCTGCTCGGGGGCACGCGTCACCCCGCACGGGGGCGGTGGTTAGAGGCGGGGACGCGCCCGATTGGTGGGCGGGGGTGTGTGGGCGGGGCCTCACCCGCGGCCCCGCCCCAACGGCGCTGTGCAGCGCCGAGCACCGCGGGGGGGGGGGGGGGGGATAACGGGGAAGGGCCCAGCTCCCCCCGCACCCCGGGCGCTCCCCAGCGCCGGTCCCGGGGGAACCAGCCCCCTGCACCCGCCCCGACCCAAGGGGGGGACACCAGCCCCGCACACACACCCCCCGGGGGTCCCATTTCCCCCCTCCGGGGTCCCATTTCCCCCCCCCCCCGGGGGTCCCGCAGGAGTCAGGGCAGCCCCCGCAACGGTGCCCCGCGGCTCTGCGGTTTATTGCTCCCGCGGGGAGAGGTACAGCGTTGGGGTGGAGGGGGACCTGGCCCAGCGGGGTCCGACCCGCTGCCGGGTTTTGGGGGGGTGGGATGTCCCTGAGCGATGCCGGGGGTCCCGGCCGCGGCGGCTCAGCCAGGCCAGGGCCGGCCCGGGGAGGCGGCGAGGTCGCAGTCGAAGTCGGCGAAGGTGGCGGGGTCGGGTGGGGGCTGCTCGGGGGGACGGGGGGGCACCACCACCGCCACCGGGTCCTTCTGCAGCAGGTCGGCGTCGAAGGCCACCCCGCGGAAGAAGGGGTGGCCCTGGAAGTGGTGGAGGTAGCGCAGGCGGTGCAGGGGGTTGTGGCACAGCAGCTGGGGACGGAGGGAGGACAGTGAGCAGTGGGGACGCCAGCATCCAGCCTGGGGGGCCAGTGGGGACCCCAACATCCCAGCAGGAGGGTTACCTCGGCGAGCAGCCGGGCCAGCGCGGGGCTGACTGTGGGTGGGCTCTCGTAGCTGCTCTGGTTGACACGCTCCAGCATGGCCACATGGTCCCCCGCCGGTGCCACGGGGAACTGGGGGGGCAGGGAGTGAATTTAGGGGCTCCATGGCATGCCCCTATCCCCCCTTGTCCCCCCGGTCCTCACCTCCCCGCTGGCCAGGGCGAAGAGCAGGACTCCTAGGGACCACCAGTCGGCTGGGTGGCTGTAGGGCCCCCCGCTCAGCACCTCTGGGGCTGTGGGGATGAGCGGGTGAGTGCCTGGGAGGACCGTGCCCCCCACCGCAGCCCCTCGCTGCCCCCTTACCCATGTACTGCAGGGTGCCGCAGATGGTGTGGGCTCGCTCGCCCCACCGCAGGTGCCGGGAGAGACCGAAGTCGGTGAGTTTGAGGTGTCCTGTGGGGTGAGACGCTGTGTGGGGGCCCCACGGAGGGGGCGTCCCTGTGGACAGGGCATTCCCATGGATGGGATGTCCCCACACCACTGTCACCAGACTCTTACCTCTCTCATCCAGGAGGATGTTCTCCATCTGAAATGAGACAGGTACTGGCGTGGCCTCTCCATGCCAGGGGGGTTTGGAGACCCCACCACCCCATCCTACGGCCCCCCCAGCCCCGCTGCCACCCACCTTCACGTCTCTGTGCACGATGCCCAGGTCGTGGAGATACACTGGGGAGAAGACGGAGTGGTCAGAGCGATGGGTCCCCTCCCTGCATGATTGCCCACTGCCACCTCCGCGGCACCCAGCAGGCAGCTGCCCACCCCTGGGGACAGCTGACCCTGCCTGTGGGTCCCCATTGGTGGGGACAGGGGTGGCTGTCCCCAGCATGCTGGGCCACTCACCCAGCACCAACACCAGCTCGGCGGCGAACAGGCGGACCGTGGCCTCGGCGAAGCGCCCGACAGCGCGCCACAGGACGTGTAGGTCTCCGGTGCTGCAGTAGGTGCACACTGCCAGGACGGTCGACGTGCCTTACCGACGGGCTGGCACGAGGGGCACGGGCACCGGGGTGGCACGGGCACGAGGGGCCAGGTGGGTCACTGGAGCCATGCACCAAGGTGACATGGGCACCAGGGCCATGCACCAAGGTGATGCAAACACCGGGGCCATAAGGGCAGCGAGGTGGCACAAGCGCCAGGACCACACTCACACCGAGGTACCACAAGATTCAACATGGGCACCAGAACCACGTACTAAGATGACGTGGGCGTGACTAAGGCAGCGTGGGAGCATGCGAGTACCCGGGACACGTACCATGGTGACATGGGCACCAGAGCCATGTGAGTAGTGGGAACACACGAGCATCAGGGCCACATGAGCTCCAAGGTGGCACAGGCACCATGGCCACACGGGTACCAAAGTGACACAGTCCCCGGGGTCACACAGGCACAAGCTACGTGGGCACCGAGGTGGCACGGCCACCAGGGCCAGGCAGGCACTGGGGCACCTCATTCATCCCCACACTGGTCCCTGCCCCACTGTGGCTCATCCCCATCCCTGTCTCCCCCCCCCATCCCCACAGTGGGAGCCAGCAGCTGAGCGCCTGGATCCCCGCAGGGCAGCGGGCAGCACGGGGGGAGCGTGCGCGTGTGCGGGGACACGTGTGCGGGCGGCGAGGACACGTGCTCGAGCAAGGCAGGGGGGGAGGCAGGGTGAGCCCACGGGCAGATGGTCACTCACTGATGAAGAGGTGGCGCTGGCCCTGCCAGCTGTCCCCCAGCCCGTGGACAAACGGGTGCCTGACCTGTCTCTGGGGACACAAAGCAGAGAGGGTGAGCGGCCCCTGGGGTGGGGTGGGGGGGCAGGGGGGACCGGGGACCCCGCTCCTGCCACCCTCCCTCCTTATCCCCAGCAGCCTCCTGCCACCCTCACAGCCACCCCGAAACCCCTCCGCGGGCTGCGGTCCCCCTTGGACCCCCCCTAACCTGGATGCTGACTTCTTCCTTGCACTGCTTGAGGGTGTCACGGCGCAGCACCTCCACTTTGGGCACGACCTGGGCGGGGGGCAAGGGGGGCCATCAGTGGGACCAGAGGCAGGCAGGGGGTACCCATGGACCCTAGGGTACAGCACCCACCTTGACGGCACAGACCTTCTCCCGTCCACAGTCCAGCACTTTGAGGATGGTCCCGAAGGAGCCTTTGGCCACAAAACCCAGGATCTGGGGCGTGGGGAGGGGGGGGAAGCAGGGTCTGAGCACCCCACGGAGACGGGATCGGGGTGTTTGGGGTGGGGCAGGGCGTGGGGTCCTGCATGGCGTGAGGTGGGGTGGCACAGGGCACCCGAGGCAGGCGGTGGGGACACATGGGGAGCAGGAGGACCCAACAGGGACCCCAGTGGGATGCGGGGGGACCCAGTATGGGGCACGTGGGGACAGGGACACGGGGACCCCAGCACGGCGGCTGTGGGTGCCGGCAGGACGCACGGGGACCCCGGTAGGGTGCAGAGGGACCCCGGTGGGACGCACAGAGACTCGACACGGGGCACGGGGATCCGGCGAGGGTAGAAGGGGACCCGGTGGGACGGCCGCGGACGCCGGTAGGATGCGCGGGGACCTGGCACAGCGTGCGAGGAGAGCCGGTAAGACGGTCGGTAGTCCCGGGACGGCGGCGGGGGATGGACGGACGGCGCGGGAGGACGCTCGGGGAGGATGTACGGGGCGCTGGGGGATCCCGGTAGGACGTGCGGGGACCCCGGTACGGGGTGAGAGGCGACCCGTTAGGGCTCTCGGGGCTGCCGGGGCGGGATGCACCAGCGCTCCGGTAGGATGGTTGGGGACCCCGTTAGGACACACCGGGACCCCGTTAGGAGGGTGGGACGTTAGGGGGGGGCCCGGGACGGCACCTTGAGCTGCTGCTGGCGGGCGGAGGGGCGGACGGGGAACTCCGGCAGGAAAAGCGAGACGAGCTGCGGCAGCGGCCAACCGGGCAGCGGCGGCTCCTCGGCGTGGCCCCGCGGGGCCAAGGCGAGCCCCGACCCCGGTACCGGTACCGACCCGGCGCGGCCCAGCAGCGCCCGCACCCACGACCCCACGGCGCGGCCCTGCGGAACCGGGGGCAGCGTCAGCGGGGCGGCGGCAGGGGAACGGGACCCCGGGACGGTGGGGACCCCCCGGAGCCGCCGCCGCCGCACGCACCTGGGGGGGCCGCACGGGGGCCGGGCCGGGGCCGCTGCTCGTTGCTCCCATCGCGGCGCCGCCCGGCCGCGCCCCGGGCCCGGTCCCCGGTAATCCGCCGCTTTACATAACCCCGCCGCCCCGCCCCGCCCCGCCCCGCCCCGCCCGCCCGCGACCACCCCCCGCCCCGGGGCCGGGTACCGGGGCTGCCCCCCTCCCTGCGCAACCCCCCTGCACCGGGGCTCGTCCTTGCGCCCCGGGACACCCCACCCGTGACTGACACCCCCTGCCCGGCTTCTGGGCAGGGCACACGCCTTGGGGTTCCCCCTTGCACACCTTGGGGTTCCCCCTTCAACCACTCGTCGTCCCTTTGCATCCCACTTGCCGGACCCCCCCCGCCCTGGGGCAGATGGTGGGGTATCAGCAGCCCCCCGCTGAGCCCCAGGGCAGCCCCGGGCACTGACGGGCTCACGGAGGAGATGGGAGAGGGACAAGCACAAGGGCTGAGCCTGGGGACACGGAGGATGCCACAAGGGAGCCCCTGAACCTCCAAAGCGGGTGTCCCCTGGGAAGGGCAGGGGGTGCAGTCGCAGCGTTTGGGGCGCTGCCGAGCCAAGAGGGGGGACAACCCCGAGTCTGGCACCACGGCGTGGTGGGGAGGTGAGTAACGAGCCACTGACCCAAGGCTGTTCCAAATTAAAAACTCTTTATTTAAACTCTCTCTTGTTCCCCTTTCTCCCAGCCTGGAGCGACCCTGCTGCTTCGCTGGGACCAGCATCAGCACAGCAGGGAGGGGGGAAGCTCACGGGAGCCCTTCGCATGGGGGTCTGTGCCCCACGAAGCAGCCCCAGAGCACGCTGCACCCCACATCCCTGTGCTGCTGCACCCCCGCCCCGCAGCAACAGGGCTGCTGAGGGCCTGCGGGCGGCTAACCCCCACCTCGGGCATCGCCGCGCTGAGCAGCGTGGCCCCCCTGCCACCATAGGGGTGGCCCCTCCGGAGTGGGGAGCACGGGGCATCCCAGTCCTTTCCCGGCCTGCCGGGTGCTGCCCTCATTTACGCCTGCCGAAGATCGATTTCTTGCTGGGGTTCTTCTCGCCCACGCTCAGGCCGATGAGCAGACGCGCCTTCTCGTCCTCCTCCTGCTGCTGGATGGTCCCGTCCGATTTGTTTTCCAGCTTCCCCCGGGCTTCTGCACCCGCCGCCGGCTTCAGGCGTAGCTTCTCTTTGATCACCTGCCCCGGGATTTAGGGGGCTCAGCACCCCAGGGCCGCACCCAGCCCCCTCGGCGTGGGTGAGAGCCCGAGCTGCTAAGCCAGTGTGGCTGCTTCCCGTTCTGGAGAACGTGCCACCCGCCGTGGGGTTACCACCTCTGTCCTGGGCAGAGCGGCTCTGGGAGCCTCCCTGCGAGCAGGAAGGAGGCACCACGGGCTGGGGTCCCACCCTACCTGTGCCACCAAGGCTTTGCGGCTGTCCCTCTTCACCGCCATGGCAAAGTCCAGCCACGTCCACGTGTTGTTGTGGTATTCCAGGCACGGCAGCACCAGGTTCAGGTCGCCCCAGTCCACGCTGTTCTTCTCGCCCTGCGTGAGAGGGGGGTCAGGCAGCGTGGGACGATGCCCTAGGCCACCCCCCACCAGAGGGGCTGTGCCCCGTCCCCAGCACACCCCGACCCACCGGCCCCGCACCTTGTAGCTGACACAGAGTGGCACCTGCGGGATCTTGATGTAGATGAAGGAGTTGTTCATGGCCGCGCGCTCCTTCATCTTGTCGATGTCATCCACGGGATGCTGGGGACAGAGCAGGAGCCATGAGCAGAAGGGAAGGAGAGGGGACACAGCCAGGAATCAGCGGGGAAGGGACAGCCGGGCACTAGGCCACGGCATTGCTTCACCGGGGAGAGGTGAGAGCTGGTGTAAGGAAAATGAGATGCTGCAGGGATCACATCAAGCGTGCAGGTGCTCGGCTGTAAAGGACGCAAATCCTCATGGTGGGAGGGAGCAGGAGAAAACAGACAGGCAAGCAGGGGAGGACATGGCTGCCCAGCCCTGGAGCTGAGGGAAAACAGATGGGCTCCACAGCAGGGCTCTCCCACATTCCCCCCTCAAGGCAGCAGCAGGTACCTCGGGTGCTTTTCGGAATGATCTTCTGACCCCTGACGTCCGATTCAGTCCCTGAGTGACTCCCTTCCCTGGGCCCAGCGAGTCATCGGCCACAATCAGCTGCCGCGGCTTCACCACAGGGATCCCTGGGAGAAACAGGGCGGGAGGTGGTGCCCGGCTGGGGGTCAGCCATGACCCAGATTCCCCCGACAACGGCTCCCTGACCCCAGGGGAGACTACAAGTTCCTCAACACGTGGCCTGCCAGCAGCTGCCCACAAACATATCCTGGAGAGGCAGCCAGAACTGCTTGGAGACATCCCTCAGGTGCCAGGTAGGAGGGTGACCATGAGCCTCTCACCTGTTGTCACCAGCTTAGACTTGTCTTCCTCATCCCCCACCTCCTCCTCCTCCACATTGCGGCCGGGGAAGAAGAAACCCATCATCCTGTGGAAGAACTGGTGGGTGAGCTGGATGGTGAGGGGTACCACGTTCACCTGCGGGAGAGAGGTGTGTCAGAGCTGGGCACACGCTGCCTGCACCCCATGGGGACTCTGCCACCTCCCGGCGTGGCCCTGACACCTCAAAGTGCTCCTTGATGGAGATGCCTCCCACAGGTGGCCGGACTTTGCTGAAGATCCTCAACGCCAGCTGCCGGCCAGATTGGCAGGAGCTCTGGGGACGTAGCACCACCTGCAGGGAAGAGGTTGGGTGGCTGGGGTGAGGACAGGCCACCTTGGCCAGGCCACCCAGAGGTCCCCAGGGTGCAGGGCTGCTCCCCCAGGCTGCCACTTGCCTTGTACACAGCGTTGGGCAGGAGGTTGTTCATCGTGACCCAGCCCAGTTCCAGCAGATGCTCCGCCGTGTCGTCAGATTTGTTGACCTGTGCACACAGAGCAATAGGACCATCGAGGTTGGAAGGGACCTTTAAGATCATCGAGTCCAACCATCAACCTGACTCTGCCAAAATCACCACTGACCCATGTCCCTCAGCACCACGTCTGCCCATCTTTTAAATATCTCCAAGGGATGGCGATTCCACCACCTTCCTGGGCAGCCTGTTCCAGTGTTTGATAACCCTTTTGGTGAAGAAATTTTTCCTAATATCCATCCTAAACCTCCCCTGGAGCAACTTGAGCCTGTTTCCTCTTGTCCTGACACTTGTTACTTGGCAGAAAAGCCCGACCCCCCCTGGCTACCCCCTCCTTTCAGGGAGCTGTAGAGAGCGAGAAGGTCTCCCCTCAGCCTCCTTTTCTCCAGGCTGAACACCCCCAGCTCCCTCAGCCGCTCCTCACAAGGCTTGTGCTCCAGACCCCTCACCAGCTCCGTTGCCCTTCTCTGGACACGCTCCAGACCCTGCACATCCCCGGCCCCAGCTCGGGGGCTGTGGGTGCCACCGGCCGGCTCGGTACCTTGCTGTAGAGGAAGCGCTGGAGCTCCAGCTCGGCTATGCCCAGCTGCCCGTCCTCCTCGGTCAGGCGCCAGCGTGCCTGGGCGAAGTAGAACTCAGTCCGCCGTGCCACGCTCACGTCCTCCGGCTGCTTTCGCAGCTCCATCTTGTTGGCTCGCTGCAGCTGGAAGTCCTTGAAGCACCTGCAAGCAGAGAGGGGAGCACTGGGATGTGGGACCCCTGGAATAAGGGGAACACAAGGCTGGGGAAGCCAGACATGGGCCCCCACCTGATCAGTATGTTCAGTTCCTCGCTCTCCAGCTGCAGGTCAGCTTTCTCCTGGCTCAGCTGCTGCTGCAGCCTGTGGTTGAGGTCGAGCAGGCTCTCGTTTTTGCTGTCGTCCTGCAGGGACTGAAGGACAGACAACCCTCAGCAACTTCTGCCCCGGAGCAGGGATCCTGGGGAGCCAGGCCCCGCCTGGATGCAGGCTCACCTTCACGTTGGAGTACATCTGCTTCTCCAGCTGCCGGATCTGGGCGACGTGCTGCCTCACGGCTTCTTGCAAGTGTAGGATACTGCTACGCTGCTCCTCAGGGTTGCTGGAAATTTCCAGCTGGAAGCGCACCCGTTGTTTCTTCTCACTGTGCTCCTGGACACAGGGATAGGGGAAGGTTAGGATTGCCCTGGGTGCAGTAAGTGACACGGTGACCTGAAGCCTCATGGGTACCTTGCGTTTGGGCTCCACGTGCAGCAGCAGGTTGTTGACTATGTCAAGGATCATGGCATACTGCGCAGGGTTGGTGGAGATCTCCAGGTCGTGGTGGATCAGTGTGAACGTATCCACAGCTCCTGCGGGGACACACAAGACGGCAAGCAGGGCCTCAGCATGGCCAGAAACAGACACATGTGGGGTCCAGCCAGAGACGGAGAGGGACGGGGAACGAGCCAAGGTGGCTCTGGTGGCTCCAGCAGGCACAGCATGTCCAGCATCATCTGGTGCACCACCACGTGTCTGAGGACCCCTACTGTATGCACCCCTCTGATCTCAGCAGGGCCAAGACAGACCATCCCTGGATTCAGCTGGCACCTGTGGGTCAGCCCAGAGCTCTACCCCCTGCGACACACAGCCTGGAGGTACTCACCCTCCTGCTTCTTCAGCAGATCTTCCTTCTCCTGGTTGGCAGGAGTCTCGGGGGGCTTTATCTGCGTGGCCAGCTCGGGGTCGATGTCATGGCTGTAGCTGATATAGTACATGCGGCAGCTGCAGCGAGAGATGATCCTCTGCACCTGCTGGGTCTGCTGGGCTTCTGAGGGCTGGTTCCAGTCTGGGGACAGGCAGGGGGACCACGGTCAGAGTACCATGTTCCGGCACTTCAGGGACCCCACGGCACAGGGCTCAGAGCATCAGCCAGTTTCTGGAGCCATCCGGGGACAGGGACGCTCTCAGCCTGGGGACACACGCGAGCGGGTTTGGGGTAGGCAAAGCAGCCAGCTCTGCGGGCAGTACCTGTGGTGGTGCTGACCATGCCCCCCACCGCCTGCCCGCTCTCCATCAGCTCCTGCACCGAGTCCAGGCTCCGTTGCCGATGCTCCTCAATATTTTTCACCTGGGGACACAAAGAGGCACTGCTGGCTGTCCCCGCTCTCCCTGCCCTGGCCAGGGCACTGCCTGTCCCCACCACAGCTCACCCATCACAGCCCGCCCAGCCGCTCACCTCCAGCCAGAGCTGCCCGTGCTCCCTCTCGGTGGGGCCGCTCTCCGTCGTGGCGAAATACTGCATGCCGTCCAGCAAGCAGGTCCAGGACGTCTTCTGCTTCAGCGTGTCCCCGTACCAGGCGGGGTGGTGCTGGCACTGGAGCAGCTGAGCCTTCGCAGCGGACACAATCACGCAGCCCTCCGTCTCCGCGCCGCGCAGCACCATCTGCCGGGGGAGAGACCCTGGGGGTCAGACCAGCCCTTGTGGGGCAGGTACAGCCCCCCTCGCAGCAAAGCCGTGGGGAGGGGAGAGCGTGGGGACAGGCAGGGTGGCCGAGGGCAGGCACCTGGCAGTTGACCAGCTCGATGAGGCAGTTGCGGTTGTAGATGTCGTCGGTTTGGCAGGCGGCGATGCCGCACAGCTGCTCGCTAGCCCCCGACTCCTCCTCCGTGAAGACCACGAACTTGTCCGTCTCCTCAATGAGCTTCTGCAGCATGTAGGCCCCTGGGGAAGGAGAAAGGGTCGGCGTGAGGCTGCGGGGGGCTGGCTGGGGGTGACAGGGTGAAGGCAGGCACGGCTTTGGGTTTCTCGTTGCCCCCCTCCTTGCTGTGCTCACCCCCCGAGGAGGCTCTCTCAGGACGGCCGCTGGTGATGGGAGCGGTCACTCTGGCAGGGACGGAGTGAGCAGAGAGCGGGCCCCGCTTCAGCTTTTTGGCTTGCAGCTGAGTGTCGATCTTCAGCCCCTTCAGGGCCTCAGTGGACAGGTTGCGCTTGAGCACAGCTGCTTTCTTGTAGCCGTCGTAGAGGCCGAAGGCAATGTCCCGGTTGGTGGTGGTCCAGGACGCTCGCAGGTCCACCAAGTGCAGCTGGTGCGTGTGGAAGCCATCGTCCCCATCCCGCAGGGGCAGCTCCTGGGCACAGAGGGTCAGAGCCTCAACACGGCAAAGTCACCCTCCTGCCCCTTCCCACGGGCCTCACACACAAGGGCTGGGAGCCCTGCCAGTCCCTGCAGGCAGGGTATGGGGACCAGAGCCTGGGGGACAACCCCAGAGCCCTCAGCAGGGACCCATTCCAGGGACACTGTGGCTGGAACAAGGCATCCTTTTGTCCAGGCACTTGGGAGACCAGAGGCCCTGCAGGTCTCTCTCCTCTCCAGCCAAATCCCTCCCCCACTGCACCCAAAGACCAAGGTCCCCTTGTCCCAGGGGGATGCCATCAGGCCAGCACAGGCTGCCATGCCCTACGTGTTTGCAGTGGTACCTCCTCAGCCGTGCGGTTGCTGTGCCGCTGGTAGGTGAGGGAGGACAGGCTCAGCAGATGAGTTTTCTTCACCAGGGTGTCGAGCCGGTGGTCAGCATTCTCATCGCAAGTGGAGGCCATGAGGTGCACGGTGACCTGGCTCAGGTCACTCACCATCTGCGTGATGCTCCACTCCGAAATAAGGCGTCGCATCACTGTGCCAGCTGGGGGACAGGCAGAGGGGTCAGCCGGGGCCCTGCCCTACACGGAAGAGGTGACAGCAGGGTCCCCGCTCACCTTGTGGGATAAGCCGCTGGGTGCCGCGAGTGAAGATGTGCCCCTGGCAGCACTCCACCTGGATCCCCCGCTGCTGGGCAAAGGAGGCCCAGTAATGCACCTGCGAGGGAGCAGAGAGCAGAGGTTGAGAGCCCAGCACAGGCAGAACGGGGAGGTAAAACCGCACTCCCACTCCCAGCACTTGCCTGCAGCCGGGGGAAGAGCGCAGTGTAAGAGAGCTGCTTGTAATGCTGCCCCAGCTTCTTCTTACTGGGTTTCATGTTGTTGAAAAGCTTCCCGCGGCAGATGGGGCGCGTCACGCTGGTCCAGGTGGCCCAGAAGTTCTGCATCCAGCGGAGGGTGCTGCTGTAGAGCAGGATCCGGGGCTGGGAGTGCTCTGAGAATATACTCGCCGTCAGCCAGCGCTGCGGGCCAGGAACGCGGCAGCACCCAACCCAGGACCGATAAGGATCACCAAAACCAGAAAGCCCTGCCCTGGACCCGAGGGATCCCCAGGGCGCTGTCACCCACCCTCACTGGGACGCGTCAGGTCCATCCGGATGGAGAGGTTGAGGTTCTCGGAGCGGAAGGCACGGTAGGAATCGTATTGTTGCCCCACCGGCACCTCAGGTAGGAACTCAGGGGAGCGCAGCACCACGCCGTGGTGGTCGTGGGGGTTCCCGTGGCACAGCCACTGCAGGTCCAGGGTCATGCACAGGTCAGGGAGGTGCAGGAAGCAGCAGTCATCATACCTGAACAGGGAAAGCGTCCCCGGTTGCCCCACAGCACTGGTGTCAGCCCCCATGCTCCGGGGCCCACACTCACTTGGAGGCTGTCCGGACATTGATGTCCAGGTTGCCCTTGAAGACGAACTGCCCAGGCTTCCAGTGGAAGGAGAGGTGGCTCCACTCCCAGTGCATGTTCTCCGTGGTGTTGTAGGGGTCCTGTAAGGACAAGCAAAAGGCGAGGCAGGTGTGAGCCAGCGCCACGCTGTGCTCTGCTCCCTGCCTCGGCGGCACCCACCTCAGTAGCCAACTGGTGCAGGTTGGCCTGTTCGATGTCCATGTGCCAGTCCCCGTGGAAGAGAAGGCGGCTCTTGTCCCACCAGGGCAATGGGGCGCTGGGGTCCTCTGAGGGCTTGGTGAGGAGATCCACGCACTGGCCGATCAGGGTCCAGGCCGGGTCCCAGCACGGCCCCCACACGATGGTGTACTGGGAGATCTCAGCTGGGGACACAGAAGTTGGCTCAGCCCTTTGCATGTCCCAAGCAACCCCTTCCCCACCCTGGCACAGAGTCCCCCTGCCCCTCCAGCTCTTACAGTGGAAGTCGTGGTAGAACTTCAAGGGTGGCATGTTCCTCTCCACCGTCGCGTCCCCCCAGGGCAGCCCCAGCTTCAGGACCTGGCGGCGCCGGGAGCAGGCCTGGCCGCACTGCTCGGCTCCGATCAGCCGGCCCGAGAGCTGCCAGTTCCGGATCTCGAAGAGGTAGCGAGGGTAGTCACGGATCCGCACTGTGGGGCAGAGAAAGGGCTGAGAGATGGGGCAGCAAAGGGACATTGCACCGCTCCCCCACTCTGGGCCATGGCAGGAGTCACTGTCCTGTCACATCTCTGCTCCCTTCTCACTCCCTCAAACCTCCATAAACCATTTCCTCTGCTCAGTTACACATCTCATGGTGCCAGCAGGTCCCTGTCCTAGAAGCCCAGGCCACACAGCCACAGTGCTGTCCTCCACAGGCACCCTCACACAAAGCAACTCACCAAAGAAGCTGCCAACTCTGCCCTTCATCATGCGGCACCACTGGGTCACCATCTCCAGACCCTCAGGGGGGAAGGGGCTGACACTGTCCAGGTCCCTCATCTGCTCCAACACACGCTCCGTGCCGTGGAAGGACTCATCGGCCATGGCCACCAGCTCCAAGTGGGCCAGGGTCCAGGTGAGGAGGGCCCTCCGCATTGGGGTGTTGGCATAGAGGCGTCGCGAGCGCTGGATGTAGATCTCGATGTTCTTTTTCTCCAGCGAGGCATAGAGCTCCTCGATCTTGCGTGCAGGCAGCAGCTCGCCATGCTGCTTGCGCAGCGCAGCCACCTTGGCGTCCAGCAGCTGCAAACGCTTGGCGCTCTCCTTGCTCTCGTCCTTCATCAGCTCGTAGTTGTCTCGTAACTTGACCTCAAAGACGTCATCCAGGAAGACCCAGGAGAAGTGTGTCACTTTGAGCAGGAGGTCGGGGGGCAGCGCCGTGCTGGTAGGGCGGCCACGCCGGTGCAGGCCTTTAAGCCACTTTTGCACACCCACAGCAGCGTCCAGCGTGCGGGAGAAGTCGTACTGGTAGGGGAACTCAATGGTCACGCTGGCAAAGGAGAAGGCCCAGCCGCGGTTACGGAGGGTGCGGAGGGTGGGGAAGGCGCAGCGGTGCAAGATGACCTCCTCCAGCTCTGGCAGCAGCTTCACCTCCACCTCCTTGAAGCTGAAGATGCTGTGTCCATCAAAGCCGGCGGCCAGCTCGGGGCAGTAGCTGTGCAGGGCACCGCCGTGCCAGCTCACAGAGGTCCTTTCGGCAGCCAGGCTGATGTAGTTGGCCTCGGAGACAAAGGCTGTGAGCTTGGCAGAGCTCAGCTCCAGGGACAGGGACAGGAGTCTTTTGGGGGGGGTTCCATCTGGTTGTGGGGCTCCTGATGTTTCAGCAGGGGTGGCTGGGTGGGATGCTGGGCTCTCTGGGGGCAGGGAGGGAGGCGTCCCGTGGCCAAGGGCACTCCGCAAGGCTTCATGGCACTGCTGGGTTGCCAGGGTGTGATGGTACAAGTGCATGTGGTCCGGCGGGCTCCACAGCACCGCCAGCCCCTCGCCGCACTGCACCTACAGCAGAGAGAGCAAGCAGGCACCAAGTCACTGCCAGGTCCAGAAGAGCACGGCCCCGTTCTCCTCCCCATCACCTTTCGGTGCCAACCAACCCTCCCCCTGCCCCAGCCATCCCAGCTCCCACCAGTACAGGATAAAGCAGAGATCCGAGACCCACACCAACCTCCAGGGAGCGGATGCTGCTGTGGTAGGTGACAGAGAGCATGGAGAGGTTGGCCACCGGGTTGGGGATGGCAGGAGCTTTGCAGCAGGGCTGCATCTTCTCCGTGATGCTCTTCACCAAGGCCAGCACCATGCCCTGGACGCTGACCGTGCAGCTCTCGGCACTCCCCAAGACGGTCAGCGTGTCCAGCCGCAGCTCCAGGGCGCCTAGAGAGATGGCACGTCAGTGCTGGAGGCACAGAGGAGGCACGCCAAGACATGCCAGGTTCCTCTGACCGCAGGGGCTCTTCCAGGACAACCATCTAGGATGAGCCTGGATGCTACTTACCCACCAGGGCCGAAAGTGTGAAAAGGTTCACATCCTCCACCTTCAGATCCACCTTCCAGAGCAGCCCCCAGGGCTCACTTGAGGCAGAGGGTGGCTGCTTGGCAAGCTCAGCTCCGCTGGGCCGCGGGCAGAACAGGGGCAGGACCCTGGCCAGGCACTCGGTGCAGGTGTCCGACGACTCCACTTGCAACCCCCGGATGGTGCAGTCCAGGAAGAGCGTGTCCGACTGGGCACTGGACATGCCCAGAGGCTGGTTGTAACTGCCCTGCAGGACAAACAAGACGATCACTCTCAGGTTGCAGGATGTCTCCAAACCGCCACGCATCCAGATGCCATCCACACAGACTTGTGGACAGGTAGGTCCCCCCTGAGAGCCACCCCTCACCCCCTCAGCTCGCCCTTCACCTGCAGGTTGAAGGAGTCGAGGATGAGGGCTTCTCCCCACACGTGCATGTTGGGAGGATGCGGGGCACGCTGGATGTGCGAGTCATTGCCCACGCGCCAGCAGAGATGGTCCACGGCCAGCACCGCTCGCTGGTGCACGCTCTGCGGCCGCAGGTGCTGGTAGTCTGTGGGCAGAGAGAAGCAGGGGAGTGCAGGCAGGGCTCGCTGCTGCCTGCTCTGCTGCCCCCGAACACGACAACCCACACACAACCACGCAGGGGTCCACAGCCCCTGGCCAGACACAGATATGGGCAAGCACAGAGGTGGCACAGCACCCCCTTTCCCATCCTGGTGCCCCTCTGGCAGAGCCACCAACTCCCAAGAAGAGCCCAGCAGCCACCCTGGTGCCAGCTGCCAGCCCGTACCTGCAGAGATGGAGTTGAAGCCCAAGGCGAAGGGTGGCGTGTCCCCCAGCTGCACCGACACATTGACGTTGGACAGCGAGGCACTCAGGATGATGGGCGCTATGATTTGGGGATAACTCCTGCGTGGGACAAGGAGGGACGGGCTGTCACTGGGGCACTGTGTTACTGGGGAACTGCCAGGGAGCAGGCTCAGAGGGATGCCTTTTCCACAGCGGTCCCCAAAACGCTCACCACCCTCTGTATCAGCCTCCCCATCCCATGGGCTGTGCAGAGGGTAGAGAAGGTGCTGGGTGCCCAGGCACCCTGCCAGAGCATGGCAGGTGAGAGGAAACAAGCTGCGATAACAGCAGCTGCGCTGAGGCCAAGTTTACCTTCCCTTGTGCCCTTGGCTGGGGACAGGCACCGCCTGGCACCTGTACTCCTGTGCCAACAGGCCCAGCCAGTGCGAAAACTCTTGGTGGCGGTAGTGGATGATGCAGGTATTGAGCAGCACAGCAGCCGAGAGGTCAATGGCTGTGACCTAGAGCAGGGAGAGGGCCGGGTGGCAGAAAGCTCATGCCAGGAGCCAAACCAGCCACCCCCGGGGGACAGGAGTGTGCCCAGTGCTCGCTCACCTGCACACTGGTCTTCAGGGAGTTGAGGCACACGATGCGCTGGCGGCTCTGGGACAGGAGAAGGCCGTCTGGGGAGAGAGAGGAGCAAAAGTGAGGGGTGGCAGAGGGCAGTGGTGGCAGCCCTGTCCCATGGGCGCCCTCCTGACTACTTGCCCTCCAGATGGAGGTCTACACTCATTTGGTCCAGGTCTGAGGTGGGCGTGAAGTTGCGCAGCGGGATCTGCTCCTCTTCACGCTGATATAGAAACTGCAGCAGCTTCAGGCTCCAGGTGAGGTGCCTGTAAGGAGGAGGGAATCACTACCTGAAGGGAACGGCACCGTCATGTCCTCCATCTCCCCGTCTCTCATCCCCAGCTGACCAGCAGGCTGGCACAGACAAAGACACCAGCCAGCGCCCAGCTGCAGCCCAGCCCAGCACTCTCACCCCCTCAGCAGAGGATCCCATCAGGCTGTCCTACCGGAGAACAAGCTCACGTGCCTTCCTCCTTCCCCAAGAGCCTGGCCCCAGGCCAAGCTCAGTCCTTCCCTCTGGCAGAGCAGGGGGTGGGCAGGGAATGGCACAGCTGTCCCCAGGTCCCTGTCCCCAGCGCTGACTGGGGCTAAGACAGCCTCCTCCTCACCTCTTCTGGCTGTTCATAGACAGCACCACGCTGGTGTTCTCCAGCTTCACCTCCACCCTCCTGGGGATGAGCTGCAGCGTGTCCCTGCTCAGCAGAGACAGGGACTTCAGGGGGTCCCCCGATCCTGGAGAGGGACACACAGAGTCACGGGAAGGCTCTTGCCCAGACCCCCACACCTTGCAGTGGGTGGCAGTGGCAGCACATCCCTCTGGCTCCAGTGCAATTATTGGGGCTGCCAGTCCCTGTCCCCCTCCCTCACCTGCGCTGGCCTGTTTTCCCGCACTGCTGCGCTGGGCTCTGGCAGTGACACGGTGCAGCAGTGGGCTACAGAAAAGCCCTTCGTGCAGCTCTGCCTGCAGGGTCCGGACACGCAGCCTGACGCCCGCCAGCCGCCGCTTGCTGCTGATCTCCAGCGAGAGGGAGAGCGCCAGGGCCAGCTCTGCCAGGCAGGTGTCATCCTGTACAGGGACATGGGCAAGGAGTGCACAGGGAGTGCCCCAACTCCGCGCCAGTGGATGCTGCAGGTGAAGCGCTGCGCACAGCACGGACCCCAGAGCCTTGCAGGAGTCTTGCAGCATCGCCCAGATTTGGGGATGTGCTGGAACAGGTCCTTGGGGTGTCCCAGTGCCCAGGCCCACAGCGTTTAATTTCTCCCTTCCCCAGCACTCACCAGCTGGCTGCTGCGGAGCACTTTGCTGTTCACCTTTGTCAGGCTCACCTCGCAGGTCAGGCTGGGGAGAGCAGAGAACAGACAGGGGCTGCGGGCGCTGCTGTCTCCAAACCAAGCCCCTGCCCTCTCTTTTCTGTGGGACACAGGGACCCCAAGTCCTCCCAAAAGCAGAGCACACCCTAACTCCATGCACAGCGCAGCAACACATAATTTGGAGAACAAAAAACTCGAGCTTCCCGTGAAGGGAAAAGGCACCAGGAGGTTAATGTGTCACATCACAGGTAACATGGGATGCTGCTGAGCAGGACGGAGAGAGGTGAGACACCAGATTGGGGTCAAAGGAACCTCCCTGTCCCCTAGGACTCAGGGCCAGGCTGCCTAAGCAGAGCAGGGCACGAGCACAGCATTACCTCTTCCCGTCGCCATTCAGGAGGAGACGGGTCTTGCTGGCCTGGATGTGCCAGAGAGACTCTGAGGTGGCCACGTGCAGAACCATGATGTTGATGGAGTCCATGTGGATGGAAAAGAGCTGGGGGGAAGGTGCTATCATGAAGAACGTCCGACAGCAGCGCAGCCCACAACAGCCTCTCACCAAGCTAGTGCCTCACCTGGCTAAGAAGCCTCAGCAGGGAGGGTTTAAGAGTCAGGTCTGCTCTGTTTTCATTTCCATCAGCTTCTCTGGGAGCCTCCGGGATGGACGGCTGGAACCCAGGTCTCTTCTGGAGATCCGTGCGAATTCGCACCTCGCCAAAACACAGCTCAAAGTAGCGCCTGTAGGAGAATAGCACAGGCAACTTTTACAAGAGCTCGCACATGGCACACCCGGCCCCATCACCAGGGATGGCCCCCTCCTTGGGGACAGGCAGGACCAGCAAAAGGGCACGCACAAGACACTGCCACCTCGAAAAAGAGTGATTCACTCCCACACAGAGCAGACCATGGGGAAACAGGGACTGGAGAAAGGTGCAAAGGCAGCAGAACCAGTCAGCAGGGCCAGGGATGAGCCAGACCCCGCAAGCAAGCAGGGAGGAAGCTGGGGTGGGGATACGTACGGCAGCTCCCGGCTCAGTTTACTGGAGATCCAGACGTTGTCGATCTCCTGCAAGGATGCACAGGTAGGTCAGAGAAGAAACAACCCGCCTCTGCCCTGTGATGCTCATCCCTCCGTTCCCGCTCCACTCCCAATGCCTGACATCATGCAGGGAGCAGCCAAAAACCCCAAGTTTGGCCATGGGAGGAAGGGCCTGGCACCAGCTCTGGGGCTGCACGACAGGAGCTTGGCTGCAGGGACTTGCTGCCAGCCTGGAAGTGACCGCAGCCGCCCTGCCTGCCGGCGACCGCCCCTCGCCTGGGTACCCACCACAGTCTGCTGCTCCTGCTGGAACTTGAGGCTGATGTTCTGGGCCCAGAAGAAGCCGAAGGAGCCAATCTTCAGCTCCGCGTGAAGCTTCTGCCGGCACCAGGTGACGGCCAGGCGACACGCCAGCCACCTGCAGGGACAGGCGGATGGCCAGGGTCAGCCTCCCCGCTGGGACTGGGGACCCTCTTTGCCCTTCGAGCGCCAGCTCCAGCACCCACAGCTGGATGGGAGCTCCAAGGGCCCAGTCCTGCCACCATGGGTGCCCCATATTGGGGCAGAGACCCTGCAGAGTCACCCCCCCACAAGCCCTGACACCCACCGCCCCAGCCCCAAGGGCCCCGTTTGATCCCCGCACCACCCTGACACCCCATACCCACCCTTATGGGCTCCCCTAGACTCCTGGAAGCCCCCAAGCCCCTGATACCCGCCCCATCCAGCCCCATGGGCCCTCCCAAAGCCCCACGGGCCTCCCATGCCCTACGCTTGCTCCCCACAACCCTAGGACCCTCCCAAACACCTGCAGGCTCCCCCCCACACCCCGACACCTCTCCCCCAGCCCTGTGAGCCACCCCAAACTCCTGATGCCCCCCCAAGCCCTCGTTGTCCCCCTTAACCCCTGCTGCCCCCCCCCCCAAACCCCCGACACCTCACCCTCAGCCCTGTGGGTCCCCCCACACCCCTGGCAGCCCCCACACAGCCCTGTGGCCCCCCCATGACTCCTGTGGGCCCCCTCCACCCCTGACACTACCCCAGCCAGCCCTGTCACCCCCTTAAAACCCCTACGCATCCTGAAACCCCCTGACACCCCACTGCCAGCCTCGTGGGCCCCCCCTTCACCCTTGTGAGCCCCCTCCAAATGCCCGTGAGCCCCCAAAACCACACAACACCCCACAACCAGCCCCGTGGCCCCCCCTTCACCCTTGTGAGCCCCCCCCCACCCGAGTAGAGCCCACCCCAAACACCTGCAGGCCCCCCAAAACCCCCTGACACTCCACTGCTGGCCCCACACCCCCCTTCACCCTTGTGAGCCCCCCCACATGCCTGTGGGCCCCCAAGACCACACGACACCCCACAGCCAGCCCCATGGGCCCCTCCTTCACCCTTGCGAGCCCCCCCCACCCCAGCAGAGCCCCCCCCAAACACCTGCAGGCCCCCAAAAACACCTGACACCCCACTGCCAGCCCCGTGGGCTCCCCCTTCACCCTTGCGAGACCCCCCAACCCCTACGGGCCCCCCAAATCCCCTGACACCCCACTGCCACCCCCATAGGACCCCCCTTCACGCTTGCGAGCCCCCCCCCCAACCCCCTGACACCCCACTGCAGCCCCATAGGACTCCCATTCACGCTTGCGAGCCCCCCCCAACCCCCTGACACCCCACTGCCAGCCCCATAGGACCCTCCTTCACGCTTGCGAGCCCCCCCCAACCCCCGACACCCCACTGCCAGCCCCATAGGACCCCCCTTCACGCTTGCGAGCCCCCCCCAACCCCCTGACACCCCACTGCCAGCCCCATAGGACCCCCCTTCACGCTTGCGAGCCCCCCCCAACCCCCTGACACCCCACTGCCAGCCCCATAGGACCCCCCCTTCACGCTTCCGAGCCCCCCCCAACCCCCTGACACCCCACTGCCAGCCCCATAGGACCCCCCAACCCCTGCGCCCCCCCCCCCAGCCCTGTTACTCCCCCCCAAATCCCTGCGGCCACCCCTACACCCCTGTCACCCCACTGCCAGGCCCCCCCAGCCCCATCACCCCTCGAACCCCCGTGGACCTCCCCCCCGCCTCCAGGCCCTGACCGCGCCAGCAGCCCGGCGAGCAGCGCGACGACGACGAGGCCGAGCAGCACGGCGGGCAGCGGCGGCGGCATGGCGGCCCCCAGCCCCGGGGGGGGGTGTCCGTGTCCGTGTTGTGTGTGCGTCCGTGTGCCCCCCCCCAGCCCCGGTACCGCCGCCGCCGCCCCGGGGCCAACCGCCCGCGCACCCGGAGTGGCGGTTGGGCGGGGCGTGGCCGGCGGCGGGGCCGAGCGGCGACTTTCCCGGAGTTGAGAGGCAGCGGCAGCGCCGCGCCGGGGCCGGCACCGGCATAGGGATACGGATGGCGGGGGGGGGGGGGGGGGGGCACCGGGTCCGCTCCGCCCCGCCACCCCCCCGCACAAACAGCCGCACGACAGGGGAGGATTCAACTCTTTTATGGCCCCAGGACCCGGCCGGGAGCAGTTTGGGGTACAGCGGGGGGGGTTACCGGGGCAGAGCAGCCCTTTGGGGGATCCTCAGCCGGATGGGACCAACCAGGGGGGGACAAAGCTACAAGGGAGTTGGGGAGTTCTGGAATCTGCTCTGGGTTGGGTCTGGACATGGGGCTCAGCTTTCTGCTGGATTTGGGACACGGGGAACCTTCTTTATGCTGGATCTTGGACATTGGGGTCTGCTTCAGGTCAGGTCTGGACACAAGGATCTGCTTTGGGTTGGATTTGGGATGTGGGGACCTGCTTCATGTTGGATCTGAGACATTGGGTCCAGTCTGGACACGAGGATCTGCTTTGGGTTGGATTTAGGACACGGGGACCTGTTTCATGTTGGATCTTGGATGCTGGGCTCTGCTTTGGGTCAGGTCTGGATATTTGGATCTGCTTTGCGTCAGGTTTGGGACAGCAGGATCTGCTCCGTGTCAAATTCAGAATGTTGGGATCTGCTTTGTGTTGGATTTGGGACAGCAGGATCTGCTCTGCGTCAAATTCAGGATGTTGGGATCTGCTTCCGGTTGGATTTGACATTGGGATCTGCTTCAGGTTGGATCTGGGGCTCTGTATCGTGGCGTGTGTCAGACCCACATGGGGACAGGGGGCATCCCTGGGACTGAGCAGCCCCAAACACTGCAGGGCAGCACCCAGAGGCTCGGCGGCAGTCTGTCTGTCCATCACAACTCAGCGTGGTACTGCTCCGATTTGAAGACCTCGCTGGGCTGCATGAAGATGCCCTCCATCACCTTCCAGTAGTTATTCTGGCTGGAGGCGGCCATGCCATGCACCTCCTTCTGCCCGTGGATGGGCCGCCCGTACTGTTCCCCCGTCACCGAGAGGAAGACGTCGGTGGAGGTGTGCTGAAAGCGCACCTCGCTGTCCCGCGACCAGTAGGTCCCACTGCACACCACTGTCCAGTCGTCCAGGTAGTCACCCTCGCCAGCCTCCCCAAACGCACTCACCTCCTGTGGGTGAAAAAGAGCTCGTTTTGGGGCTGGGATGAAGAGAGGGGGGTGCCCAGGGGTCTTGAGTTGGGCTCAGAAGGCAAGGCAGGGGCAGAGGAAAGGGCTGGGTCTAGGGGACAAGGTGGGGGACCTGGTTGGGACTGGGGCTCTGCTGGGAGTTGGAGGGTCTGGTTGGGACTGGGGGCCTGGGAGGGCAAGGGGGAGCTGGTAGGGACTGGGGAACAAAGTGTGACTGGTAGGGACCCAGTTGGGACCAGGGAACAAGGCAGGGCTGGTAGGGACATGGGTGACAAGGGGGACCCAGTCGGGACTTGTAGGGACAGGGAGAACCCAGTAGGGACATAGGGGACAAGGTGGGACTGGTAGGGACACGGGGGAGCTGGCAGGGACTGATAGGGACAGGGAGAACCTGGTAGGGACTATGGAACAAGGTGGAGCTGGCAGGGACATGGGTGACCCAGTTGGGACCAGGGAGTAAGGTAGTGCTGACAGGGACACGGGTGACAAAGGGACCCAGTCAGGACTGGTAGGGACAGGGACAACCCAGAAGGGACACGGGGGACAACCCAGAAGGGACACGGGGGACAACCCAGAAGGGACACGGGGGACAACCCAGAAGGGACACGGGGGACAAGGTGGGACTGGTAGGGACCTGGGGGAGCCGGTTGCGACTAGGGAACAAGGCAGGGGTGGTACATGGGGGACAAGGGGGACCTGATCGGGACATGTAGGGACAGGGAGAACCCAGTAGGGACACAGGGGACAAGGTGGGGCTGGGAGGGACTGATAGGGACAGGAAGAACCTGTCAGGGACTGGGGAACAAGGCAGGGTTGGCAGGGACATGGGTGACCCGGGCCTGGGGAACAAAGCAGGGCTGGGACATGGGGGACCTGGTTGGGACAAGGAGAACCCAGTCGGGACTCAGGGGCAGCGGCCTGGCCGGGGTGACAAGGAGGGGGGCCCGTTGTACCTGGGGAAAGGGTCTGGGTTTGGGGGACAAGGTGGGGTCCCGGGGGAAAAAGGGGGGGCCCCCGGGGGTACCTGGTTTCCGGAGAGCGGGGAGGCGAAGTGGTGGCTGTGGAGGTTGCGGCCGGTACCCAGGTGGGTGAGGCGGATGGCCTGCCCGCAGCGCACCGGCGTGCCCCGCTCGCAGACGGCCGCCGTCCTGCCCCGCACCCGCCAGTAGCTGTTCCCGTCATCCGCCGCCGCCACCCCGGTCACCGACTGCTGCCCGCTGCCTGCCGAGGGGGAGAACCGCGCTCAGGCCTGGTGCCGGTACCGGGGAAAGAAGGAAGTGGGGGGGGGGGGGGGGGGGGGGGGGGGGGGGATATGTCCCGTTACCGGAGCCGTAGCGCACGTCGTGCGAGTGCAGGCGGACATTGTGCCGCACGTTGAGCAGCTTCACCACCGAGCCGCAGGTGACGGGCCCGGGTCCGGCTCGCACCGCCGCCGCCAGCACCAACACCGGTACCAGCACTAACCGGCCTGCCACCGCCGCCGCCGGCCCCATCGCGCCGCCGCCGGAAGCGGAAGTGGCGCCGCTCCGCCCGCCCGGAGGTCGCCGCTCGTCTGCTCCGCCCCCCCTCGCTCTCCGCCGCCGCTGCGGAGGCCTCCATTTTCCCTCGGCGCCTCGGGTAAGGCCGCGACGGGTGGGACGGGGGCTGTGATGGGTCGGGTGGGGACGAGCAGCGGCCTCCCGGTCGGTAAGGCTCCGTGTCACCCCGGTAGGCGCCGGGGGGGGCGTTGCCAGGGGAACCGCGGGCCGCGCAGGGCCTGGGGCGGCTCCGAGGCCTTCTGGGCTGGGCGGCCCCGGCGGGCCTGGGCCCCGGTAAGGGCGTACCGGTGCTTGGTGGGGGGCTGCGCCGCGAACCCCTGTACCGGCTGCGGGGGAGGCTGGCGGTGGCTGGAGCCTCCCGGGGCGGAGAGCCCGGCTGGGGACCCTGTCGGGTTTGGGCGGGGAGGGGGAAGGCTCGGCGGTGGGTAGGGGGCCTGTGACCGGGGTGGGGGGCTGCTCCCCTGGGGATGGAAGGGTGCTAGTTTCCCCCACCCGCCGGAGCGGCCTTGTGGCTGCGGAACATCACCGACATGGTCGGAAAAGCTGTGATGGACATGGAGAGCGTCGGCCTGCTTTTCTCGGGGGGGGGGGGGGGGGGGGGAAGGTGGGGGGGGGGAAGGTTCTGACCTTTGTTTCTCAGGTACGCTGGCGGCCCACCCCGCTCCGCAGGTGTGATTCCTGGAGCACCGCCTGTGGTTTTGCAAGCTTCTGACAAGGTTTTCCGTGAAAAGCCAAAGGACAGCAGCCTGGGAAGGTCCTTTTTGGTGATTAGTCGTTGACTAAAGGGTGGCAAGGACAGGGTAAGGATGGATGGTTGGTGCTCATGGCAGAGTGAGGTTATTGTGGAGTTTCGTAGTCATCTCTGCTTCCTTTTTTTTCCTGAATATGGTGATGTGGAGAAGGAAAATTTAACCCTAAGTCATTGAGAATAGCTAAACTAGACTGTGGGAAGCTGCAGAGACCAGATAATGCTGACTGGCTGAGTGCTAGTGTGGTATATGAGATACAGCAGCAACGGGCGTAATGAAGGTAACAAACACCGCAGCAATTGACTCTACATCAGCTTTTACTATTCAGGAAAGAGCTGTTGGTGTCTCAGCAATTGTTCTTTTAAAACATCACTTCAACACCCCGCCGTAGCCTAAAAAAGATATTTTGGACTTACTTTAAAGGAACAGAGAACAAAGCAGAAAACATCATTACTGCTGCATAAATCGTTGGCAGTTTGTGCCCTGATGATTGCTGGCAGTTCTGCTTAGCCCGTCTCAAAAGGGGAGCACTGGAAAAGGCAGGGAGCAGCGCAGACGAGCAGGTTTCTGGGCAAGCGAAGCCTTCGCTTCCTCACCTTAGGGGAGAAGCTTGCTGACAGGAGATACGATGCAGGTGCATGAAGTCGTGGGCAGGTCAGAGAAAGCAAGGAGGGAACATCAATTTTCTGTTTCTTACAGGAAATTATGATGCAGCAGGTCTAAAATAAACAGGCGGAAGTGCTTTTTCACACAACATGCTATTAAACTGTGGCACTTTGCCACAGGATGTTCCACCGCCCAATAGCATCAGGGGTGGTGGGACTGACGGGGAGCATTAAAACTAATGAAGCAGGTATGGGAAGTTCCTGAGCTGCAGTGGCTGGCTGCCTGGACTTTCCCTGTCGCAGCATCATTTGTCTCCTGTCATCATTTCGGCCCTGTGCTCCTTCGCACACCTACCACCGAGAAGGGTGGGAGTGTCTGGTTTAGGTCCTGACTTCAGAAACTGGTAAAACAGCTGTAAAAGCTACATAGAAAACTACATGTTGCTGATGCCATATCAGGACTGTCAGACCCCGGCGGAGATTGGCCCTACAAATGTCCCTGCCTGCACCAAGGAGTGGCTCTGAGGACGAGCTCAGCGCTGACGAGGTGCCCGTGAGGGTAGTTTGTTGTGGTGCCTTACAGTGCTTCATGGGGATGTTTTTATTATTCTCATAACCTTCAAATTAAAAGATGCCGATATGATCTTGTCTGAATTCTGTGGTGGGATGGAGCCTGGAGACCATTGCTTAGTGATTAGTGTTAAATCCACACATTCTGGCTCAACCCCCTGGCTTTTTTGTTTTTTGGTTTTTTTTTGTTTTGTTTTGGTTTTTTTTGTTAAGAAAACCAAAATTGTTTTCATTTTGAGAGCTTCAGGGAGTGGAACGGTGGCGTTACCTTTGTGGCTTGTTTGTCTTTTCCTAATGAGCCATTTATTGCCACAGTCTTTTACACCAGTGGACATACTTGCTCTGTGCTCAAATTAATTTCCTGAGCGTTTCATTGACAAAATGAATAGATCGGGCTTCCTTAGGCTCTACATTTTAATTGTCTTCCCAGCTTTCTTATTCTCACAGAGCTCTCTGAATCCTCTCCAATTTAACTTTTCTCTTTGAAGTGTAGAGATGAGATGAGAACTGAGCAAAACTCTTCAGTGCTGGCTTTGCAGGTTCCATGGACCTACGTGATTTTAACTGGACTGTGAGTTGAACCGTGAAATGGCAGAGGTTAAAGCAATTCCTGTCCAAACCCTCTCCCCCCTCAAAAAGAAAAAAAAACCCCACCACAAAACCAGTATTAGCGTGGGTCAGGGCCTTGATGTAGTTTCTCCCACAAAGGATGGGGAGAAGTCAGGACTTGCTTCTCTTCATCCCCCATGCTGTAGTAAGCCTAGATTAGCACTCGGTTTTGCTGTTTTGTGCATTGTCCCTGATATCCTGGGACTGATTGCTGAATAATAAATGTACCTCACTGTGAGGACACTCCTTAGTTATTCTGGAGCATCACTGAGGTTTCTTGCTTTAGTTGTCATCCCTGTGTCTGGATAGCGTGAGATGCTTCTGGTTTCCCTCAGCCCACACCTGCTCAGGCTGTGAAGCTCCTGCCATTCCCGATGCCATCCTGCACGCAGTTGTCTCCCTGCCTTGCCAGAGTGACACCTTAACTGGCAAGGTGCAGGAGCTTTTCCTGTAACATATTCTGATGTTTCCATTTCTAAACCTAATGAGTTAAATTTTACTGGTGTGTGATGTACAAAGCTGCGTCTGCCTCCAGCGCTGCGATGTTTTGCAGTCCTGAGCCGCCAGCAGGTACCTGGATGCGTGGCCAAGTCTTTACAAGTATTTGAACGCCTGATTTCCAGAATTCTCAGGTCCATTGCAAAGCAGCACTTGTTCTAAAGGCGCTGCCTCACCTAACCAGGGAGCTAGTGCCTGTAGCTGATGTCCAGCCCGGTCCTGCTGACCTGATCAGAGATCTGCAGTCTCGGTATTGACAGCGTAGGGAGATACCTGCTCAGGGTCATCCCAGTTAAAAGGAGCTGTGGACTCTGGACAATTGCCATTGTGCCCTTGAGCCGAGCAAAGTGCGGACGCCCCTGGTTGAAAGCAGAGGTCGTGTAATTGCTCAGCCCTGAGCTGCTCCAGTGTCGCTGCCGAGCGGGAGAGGCCGTGCTCAAGGTGCCTGGCTCAGCGCGGAGGCACCCGTGCTTCCTTCAGGTGCCATTGCAGCACTGCTTGCTGCATTGCCGTTGTCTTTGGTCCATCTTGGTCAGTGTGTAGTAGCCGTAGGGTATCTTTGGGGTAAAGCTGTTTATGTATCACTGGTAGGAGCCCGTCTGCTTGGGTACAGGTAAGCGTGCAGGATTAGGTGCAGTGTCCCTGTCTTTTTGGTGCTCTAGTGCAATTTAGTACTTGCCTCCCGTGCTGCAGCAATCTCTGACCCTCTCCTAGGAGTGTTACTGGAGACAGGGATGCTGCTGTGCTGCTTGAAAGAAGGGCCCGTAGCATGATACAGCTCCAGTCCTCAGTCTGGAGATTCTTAAACCCTCTCCAAGCCAGACAAGCAGCACTGCTTGAGCGGGGCTCTCCCCGTGGGACCGACTGCTCGGGGGGCTCCCCCCGGGCGGCAGTGCTGGTCTGAGCTCTGCCGCTGCCCCTCCGCCCGCACTGGCTGCAGTCCCTGCCTGCCTCCCTGAACTGTTTTATTTCAAATGAAGGCCTTCCTGGCACGGAGGGTGGGAGAGGCACCGTATCTGATTCAACATCTCCTTGGTAATAGCTACCCTTGCTTCTATTTGCCCTGCAAAGTGACATCCCCGCTGTCCTGAGGTGGATTTCACTGGAACTGAAAGCACCTGGTTTTGTGGGTGGATGGCTTGTGCCGAACCTGCTTGGCTGGATCATTAAATGAGATGGGTTTCCTAAGTCATAGCTGTTCCCTGTGTCCAGACAAATTTGATTTGACATGAACTGAAGTTGCCAGGAAATGGTAGAACAAGTGATGAGGAACAAAGTTGGAATTGTGAGTGAAACGCTTCACTGACAGAGAATAGTGAAATTGTATGTGGTGCTATGACAAGGGGTTTTCTTTCTTGCTGGATTTGTGTGTTGATCGTGGATGGGAGAAAGATGAGGCTATTAGACTTAGACATGGAAATGTTCTAGGAAAAGCCACTTAGCCTGCAGTTTTGTGTATATTAATACACCCTGATGGATATGTGAAGAAGAATTGTTGAGAAATTGTGAAGTTGACATAATGTTCATACACAGGCTGGTAAACATATCGATTCCTGTTCCTTTACCGTATGTAGTTACACAGGTTAGCAGTGGCATTTGTTTCAGGAACAAATTTGTTTATTTCTGAGAGGGATGCTTAAACACACGTGTGTGACTTCTACGGTGCCCTCTCGGGGACGGGGATCACCCCGTGCCCATGCAGCCAGCCAGGGCAGCGATGTCCGGCCTGGGTGCAGAGCAGCAGCCTTGGCCTGCCACGATTTCTGCCTGTCTGGAGCATCGTCGATAGATGTTGGCCACAGCCATGTAATCACCAGCCAAGGAGAATGAGCTGCTGGCTGCTTGTGTCTGAAATCTGGGAGAGATTGTCTTTGTTGTGGGTTTTCTTTAATGAGATACGGCCGACGCATTTCTTTGGAGCTATTAGTATTTTAAGACTTAAAAGATTATCCAAGATTGGCCTTGCCCCTTTTTTTTTTTTTCCTTTGTGTTTTTTTTTTTCTTTAACTGAGAAGTAAGTCCCTGGTTTTCTCTAAGTTATTGTGTTTGTGCACCAGATGTGTAGATCTCAGGGCAGAACAAGAAGGCTCACATACGAGAATTGTTGTGGCAAAGCCGTGATCAGGTTGTCCCATAGGGGACTAATTTCCTTCAGCTGTTTGTTTGTAGTGGGGAAATGATTATGGGAACATTTTGAAGCATGTTAGTTTAGATATCGTTCCCTGGCATATGGAATTCCTTTCTCATCTTTTTCCTCTTTTTTTTTTTTTTTTTGTAATGTTAAATTACATCAGATGTAATTTAACATGGAGGTTCTGGCTTTAGATCTGACACCTCCTCTGAGCTTCTTTTTGTACCTTCCCAAAGGCTGGTCGTTCTTCCTGGATTGGCGTTTTCATCTTCACAGCCATTTGAGAAATTGATTTGTTTTTTCTTGTAGCTGACTTTTGTAAGCTTCTGTTGTTTTGGTGTATATAAAAAGGAACTAAAAAAAAAAATCCTTTGAAAATTTTAAAAATGACAGCAAGTTTTGTAACCACAAGAAGTGAAAGGCTCAGAGAGGCAGAACTTGAGCCACGTCTTTATGGACTCACACGTTCCTTTGTGCCAAGCTTGATCTATACTGCTTCCAGAAACCCCAGTTGGGGAAAAACATAAAACAAAAGGTTCTGGATATAGAAAACACACCATTTCAGTAGTCTCTTATTAATTCCTAAGCTCTGGACAGATGCCTCTGGCCTGGAACATCCCGGCTGTGGCTCCGGCCATGCAGGGCGGTGGAGTTGGGCAGCCCGCAGCCCCCAGGTCTCTCTCCTGTTTGCTCCATGGGGGTCTGCAGAGCCTTGCTAACACCCTGCAATTGCAACTCAGTCAAGGCCCTTTTCAGGGTTGCCCTGGCGTCATTAACTGTGTGAGGATTAATCAAATTAAGAACCTAATTGGTTGAACTGTGTGCCTAACATGGTGCAGTGTCAGTGGCAGCATGGAGTTGCTTTCCTGGCTGCGTGGGAGAGTATGGACGGGATGAAGGGCTAAGGCTGTGTGTGCTATTTCAGCCACAGCCGAGAGCTCAGCTGTGTAACAAATGCTGTTGTGACAGGTCCTGTCCTGCTCACTGAGACACAGGTTGACAGGAGCTAGCAGCACTTGGCTACTGGCTCCACTTGCCTAATCTCTGGTGACAGCAATGTCCAGGCAAGGTGGACACAGGGTAATTCAGGGCCTCGACAGATAATTTTAAACCCTCTTGCCTTAACTGTCTTCTCTTCAAAACCCGGTAGGGGGAAGTGCTTGTGTTTCGCTCGCTTGGCTCACGCAATGGATGTCTCCTTTTTCCCCAGTTCCTGTGGAGCCGTGTGTGAGACGCTGCGGTCATGTCTGACTTCGTAGAAAGTGAAGCGGAGGAGTCAGAGGAGGAGTACAACCAAGATGGGGAGGTTGTGCCCAGAGTAACCAAGAAGTTTGTAGAGGAAGATGAGGACGGTGAGTCTGCCTGTCTGTTCTGAGTTTGCTGAATTGCCTGTGTGCCTCACTGCTTTATTTTACATTCCATGACTCTGCAGATGGAGCAATAACTGTGGTATAATCGTATGGCCATCTGTAGTCGATAATCTCAGCCGTTTAAGTGCTTCCCTTTCTCAAAGTGCTTAGGTGGTTTTTATATTTGGCAATAGAAAATACACTGCCTGATCCCCGTAGGACTTGCAGTCTCACAATTTGATGGTAAACGGTAAAAGCAGAGGAATTTTCCCAGTGTGGCCACTCCACCTGTTCCCTCCGCAGAGCGAGCATGAGACAAGAAGTGGGGTTCTGGCACGAGCAGCTGGCTGGGTTCTGTGTCAGTAAAAGCGTTCAGTTAAAACTCTCCATGGATAGCGTGAAGGAAGATGCCATTTGCACAGAGCTGAGAAGGAGTCTCAGCAGATAACCAATGAGTAAATGTCTAACGCTTGCTGCTCTCCAACAGATGAGGAAGAGGAGGAGGAGAACCTTGATGATCAAGATGAACAGGGGAACCTGAAAGGATTCATTAATGATGACGATGATGAGGAAGAGGAAGAGGAGGAAGAAGCCAGTGACTCTGGAGACTCTGAGGATGACGTTGGCCACAAAAAGAGAAAGCGCAGTAAGTTTATGATGATTGTTCATAGCAGGCCACAGCGTAATGCTCTCACACTGCCCTGACAGAGAGCAGAGCTCTCCCTCTGCCCGGGGTGCCTGCATGGGCTGGATAAGCTGTACCCTTCCCACTGGTTGGTCCATTCCCACATTAGTAAAGGGAGAGCATAACTTGTCTCTGCTTTCTTCTCTTAGCTTTTGATGACCGTCTGGAGGATGATGATTTTGACCTCATTGAAGAGAACTTGGGCGTTAAAGTCAAAAGAGTGAGTTGTGTTCCCATGCTGCTGTTAACGGTGTGATACATCTTAGCATGAAGGAGGGTGGGCTCCTGCCTGGAGTGCACAAGTGGTGCCTCCCGTCTGCTCCTGCCCTCTTGGAAAGGGAGAGCTGAGTGCTTGAACCAGGATTGCTCCCTGCCCAGGCAACTGGGAACTGGCTTCCTAGAGTTTGCAAGACACTTTCTTCTGGTTCCTAAAGTCTGGTGTACTCCTCCCCTCCCACCTCTGCAAGACGGTCTCAGAGGAGCCCATCTTCCAATAACTTTCTCCTGCATGGTGCCGACCTCAAAGTCAGCACAGGCTATTATGGGCTCTAAAGCTCCTTCTGTCACACTCGATAGAGGCACATCAAGCTAAGCTAACACTGGTGGTGACAGCATGCTGGTGACACAGGCCTGGACATGGCGCAGTCCTCAGCAGGCTCAGTTATGTCGTGCACATTGCTGTGCCCAATGAGGATCTGCAGCACAGCTTCTGAGGGGGTGGCTTTTCTCCCCTGTGTGCCTGTGCTGGGCTCCATCCTGCTCCCTCTCGGGTGCCACCTGGGGAGCAGAAGTGCAGTTCTGGCCTGGCAGAGAGCACACCGAGCTTGAGTGTCTGTGCCAGGAATTACATGCACTAACAAACCTTTTTGCTTGCAGCAAAAATTCAGGCGTGTGCGAAAAATGTCCGATGATGAGGATGACGAAGAGGAAGACTATGGAAAAGAAGAACATGAGAAGGAAGCTATTGCTGAAGAAATCTTTCAGGATGGTGAAGGCGAGGAGGGAGGGGAAGCTGTTGAAGCTCCTGTTGCTCCACCAGAAGAGGAAGAGGAGGAGGAGGAAGATGAATCTGGTGAGCATGGATGGTCAATTACATCCAAAGTTTGTCCTGAGATTAAAGCACAGGAACCAATTTAAGACTTTCTCTGATCTATAAATAACCAAGCCTTGTTGTCGTCAAGCTCTTGCTGGTCTGATGAGTACAATCTTTAAAATTAAACGTTTCTGGGTGGCAGGTTTAGTTTTTCTGTCTAAACCGCTTTGTCCAGAAGCACATTACATAGGCTGAGGTGTTGAATATCTCCTCTAAGCTGCCTTCAAAATGGAAATGCTTCAAAGGAAGGAAGTCAAGGCACTGTTTAGTACCAGTAGCACAGCACACGCCTTCTCTTCAGCATCAGCCCGTCACCACTGATAGTACCATACTGAAAGAGTTTCAAGAATTTTTTTCTGTCTACTGTCCAAAGCACCAAGGCCTTTTCTGACTGCATTTTCAGTGCGCTGAGCTGCAGATAGTTACCAGATGGCTTTGCCTGTGTTTGGAAGTTTGTTCTAGCTTGTTATTGTGGTTCAGACTCCTGGAATGTCTGAGGTTGGTGTAGGAGATGCTGTGGGCAGCGGAGCAGGCTGACAGCCAGTGGCAGCCTAAGTCTGTGGTGGAGGCTTATAGTTGCACTGGCTGAGCTGAGCTTTGTGAGAGGTACCAGTTGAATATGCAAGTGTCCTGACTATTAAATTGCTTCTCAATGTCCAGACATCGATGACTTCATTGTGGATGACGATGGACAACCTCTGAAGAAGCCAAAATGGCGAAAGAAGCTCCCTGGATACACAGATGCGTAAGTATTGATTGAAAGTTGGCCTGGAGCCTCAAAAACAGCGCTCAGCTTACTTGATTCTTGCAACTGCAGAGTGATTCAGCTTGTGGTTGGATACAGCTGGTCTCTCTCCCCAAAGGAACCTGGTAAATTTAAACACAGGGCTTTTACCCTGTGATTTCTTAAATGTCTGATTCCTTCCTTTCTCCCCTGGATTTTTTACAGGGGTACCAAAACCAGTCTCTTAAGAGAACTATTTGCACGTAAAGCTCAAAGAGTTGTCTGTCTATCCATAAGTTTTTAGCCTAGGTACAAAACTAAAGCTTAGACTTGGGTGCTCTGGCCACCTCTGGCTAAAAAGATGTTCTGTGAACTGCACCATGGGGCTGAACAGTAGTTTTTGCCTTCCAGTGCTTTGCAGGAAGCCCAGGAAATCTTTGGTGTGGACTTTGACTATGATGAGTTTGAGAAGTACAATGAGTACGATGAGGAGATGGAGGAGGAATATGAGTATGAGGATGAAGAAACCGAAGGGGAGACCCGTGTACGACCCAAAAAGACTGCCAAGAAGCGTGTTAGTCGGCGTAGCATCTTTGAGATGTACGAGCCCAGTGAGCTGGAGAGCAGTCACCTGACAGACCAGGACAACGAGATCCGCATGACAGACATGCCCGAGAGGTTCCAGGTGAGGGAAGAGGGTGCTTGAGTGTAGGCAAGAAAGCATTTTGTCTCCTCCCGAGTACAGCAGGCCTGGGACCTGCAGGCTGGCTTTCTCACCTGGCTGCTGGCTGGATTTTGGCATCTCTTTTTTCCTCTTTGAAGGTCCCACCTGTCAAATGTATAGGCTAAAACTCTGCATTCAAACATTTCAGTGACATTGTGAACTGTTGTAGCTGTGCGAGTGCTATTTTAGCGCTGGTCATAATTTCTCTTTGGCCACTGGGTGCCAGTGTTGCACTCCTGGGAGTGGTGCAAGGGCTTGTGCTCTGCTGAGACATCCTCTATGCTGGATGCTGTTAGTAATCCCATGAGTTCTATCTGTGGACAGCAAGAGTGAAGCTAGAGTGCTGGAGAAGGTTTGCTAGGTTTTTTTTAGCCTGCTCGTGTGCCAGCCAACACGTAACTCTTCCGTACAAGGTGTTTCTGTAATGCACTTTAATCCAAGCTACTGGGACTTATGCTGCTCTCATTGTGGAGTCCCATTTGTGCTGCTAGGAATCATTCTGATATCTCATATTTTTGTCTTAATTTTACCCTGTAATCAGGTTTTCCCTGAACGGGCCATGTTCTTCAGTCTCCCTTAAGTGTATGTTAATGTAATTCTGTGCAGAGGCTTGTTACCCTGTTTCGTAAAGTGGGACACCTGAAGCTGCCAGCTTTTCAGGAGGACCTTTTTTCCCGTGCCAGTGTGCACAGCACAAGGGAACGCTGTGTGTAATGTCTTCTGGCCGTATGTGGCCTGTTCAGACATTTTGTCGTCTTCACAGATGTAAGTGATGATTAGAGCAGGCCTTCTGAAAGAGAATTGGCTGGGACTAAACACTCAGAGAGGGTTTGGAGCTGCTTTATGTTCTGTTATTCTATGGCTGCAGCAAGAAAAGTGATACCAAGCCTAGAACAGGCACAGATAGATTGGAACAGAGGAGGGTTTGGGAGTCTGGAAGGAAGTAGGGATACCCTGACTTGATCATCATGGAAGATTTCGCACCATTGCAGGCCTTTTCCACAAGCCTTTGACAGAATTGTTTCTGCCTTTACCTAGTGTAAAGCTGATGGAGGTTTCCTGTGTGCTCAGAATATAATAATTTCCAGAAAACAGTAATTTCCAGGCTTCTTGAAGACACGGTAGTACCAGCCCTGAGGTTGCACATGCCTCTCCTCATCCTGTTGTCTTTTCACAGTTGCGATCCATCCCGGTGAAGAGTGCTGAAGATGATGAACTGGAGGAAGAAGCTGACTGGATTTACAGGAACGCATTTGCGACACCCACCATCTCCCTGCAGGTAAAGGATTATGCCTGGGACTTCTGTGCTAAGAGGACTGGAAGGTGCTGCAGATTTCCAGCCTGGAGACATTGTTCCAGGAGTCTGCTCAGAGGAATGTGGTGCCCAGTACACCTACCTTTCTGGTTTTGAGCACGTCATTTAACATGCACGTGTCTTCATTTTCGCATCCGTAAAACAGGACAAAAAGGACCACAGAGAAGTAGCAAGAATAATTGTCAAGAATGATTGAAAGATCTCTGAGCCACTGTGCTCTTAGGGCTAAACTAGTATTAGCCATGATCTGATTTTAACCATCAGTTACCGTGGCCAGATGCTCCTTCTCCATTTCCCTTAAGCCAGTCAGGACTAGGATGCTTTTCTGTGGTCTAAAATCAGAGCGTGTACCTAAACCTTCATTCCCAGCTAACAAAAGGACCACCGTTTTCCAGCCTTAGCCTGGGCTACTCTTTTGGGGGTCAGCTCAGGAATATGGTCAACACAGCGTTTTTTTCCTTTTAGGAAAGTTCTGATTACCTTGACCGTGGACAAGCCAGCAGCAGCTTCAGCCGCAAGGGGCCCAGCACTATCCAGAAGATTAAAGAAGCCCTGAATTTCATGAGAAATCAACACTTTGAGGTAACTCACAACTTGGCTTCATTGCCAAGATAAGGTCTGAGTTGCTGTCTCCTTATCCTGACAACATTAGCAGAGGGGCTGCTGCAAGTATTTAGGGTAGCAAACTAAAAGGGGCTGAGATACGGTACCTGATTGCCTCTCCTGTGACAAAGTGATGCTTCATTGGAAAGTGCAGCTTGTCTTACTTGAGCTGTGGCAACGTGGGTTTTTAAAGCCTGTTTGATGGGCCTGCTGTCATTGTGTTTCCCTGATCCTGGACAAATTGATGCTAAATGAAGTAGAGGAATTTCAGAGTATCCTGAGCCTTGCTGTGTCCATTCAGCATATTCTCTGAGGTGTGCCTGATGTTGCAGCAGCTCTTTGGTATATGTGGTATATTCTTTGGTGGAATGGTCTCAAGAGCTGGGACATGACTTGTTAGATCTCCCACGCTGCTGCCCTATTAGCGTGTTCTCCCGCGTGGAACAGAAGCACTCCCTGGACACCTGGCTGCCAGGAACAGTCTCCTACATGGTGATGATGAGTCTTATTTCTTACCCAGGTCCCATTCATCGCCTTCTACAGAAAGGAGTATGTGGAGCCAGAACTGCACATCAATGACCTGTGGAGGGTCTGGCAGTGGGATGAGAAGGTGAGGAGTGTTGTCACTGCTTGTTAGCCATTACCAAGCCTTGAGTGCTTAGCAACAACTAAAACCACCGGTGTGCTATCAACACTATTTCTCATCCCAAATCCAAAACATAGCACTACACCAGCTGCTAGCAAAAAAATTAACTCCATCCCAGCTGAAACTACGACATATCTTCCCACCTAGCCTGATACAGCAGATTTCGTTTTGGCGGTGGAGACCTTGTGTGCTTTTCTCTGCATGTTTGCTATCACGTGGTGGTAAAGGGTTATCTGACAAAAAGAGGGTTCAAAATAGTCCTTTCCCTCCACCGAATTCCTTTTGTGTAGTGACCTTTCTTGCAAGGAGTGCAGGTTCCTTCTCTACTATGAGGTAGATCCAAACCTTGATTATTTTTCTTTTCTGTTAATATAATCCATCTCTGAGATGAAACCTGCCACATGTGTCACATCTGGGCTTGGCTGTGGATGAAGATTTATATGACAAATATCCCAAGGTCTTGGGAGCCCCTGTTTGGGAAGGGAGGAGTCAGATGTGACACACAACTATGGTGCATTTCACTGGAAATCTTTGCTCTCATATTAGTGGACCCAGCTGAAGATCCGCAAGCAGAACCTGACACGTCTTTTTGAGAAGATGCAGGCCTATCAGTACGAACAAATCTCTGCTGACCCAGACAAGCCCTTGGCAGATGGAATAAGGGCTCTGGATACTACTGACATGGAGAGGTATGGTGCCATGACTTTCTTATATTCATTCCAAAATGATTTAAAAAGTGTGTTAACTTGCCCAAAGAGCACAGGCTCTCTGGCCACTGCAGTGCATTGACTTTAGCCTCCCCACAAAGACACTAATGAGAAATATTTAAAACTCTTTTGGAAGATGAGCCCAAGCTCTGCCTGATCTGTACCAGAGCGTGTTCCTTGAGTGCTCTGACCACGGCTCAGCTGCAAGCAGGGTGTAACGTGCTGGCTTTGCATGCCATAGGCTGAAGGACGTGCAGTCCATGGACGAGCTGAAGGACGTGTATAATCACTTCCTGCTGTACTATGGGCGAGACATCCCCAAGATGCAGAATGCTGCCAAGGCTGCTCGAAAGAAGCAAAAGCGTATCCGAGAGGATGGTGAAGAGGAGGAAGGTTTGTCCCCAGACTTGATAGTCTCCTAATTGTGGGCTGTTCGAAAATCCTGGTTTAAGAGAGTAGTTAGAAAGTTTGTTGAAAAGCCCGTTTGTTTGCACAGAGCATCTCTGCTGTTTGCTTACATCTCAAGTTAGTTCCAGGTCTTCTAGGCGTCTCTGAAAATGCTTGAAGTTTGCCACCCAAGGTGCTGCTTTTCCAATGGACTGAATACCACCCCTCGTGGTAGGGGCCAAAGCAAGGATCAATCACCTTGATGCGCATTTTAATGTGCAGCACAGAGATGCTGCTATTAAAGCTGCAGAAGAGTGAAACTGAAGAGAAGATTTTCAGGGTGTTTTTCTAACCCTGAATAATTTTAAGGCTACTGTAACCTTTGAGATGTGTTTGTGGAATCTAGGGACTCTGTTGCATGATGTAGGTTGTGTTTGATCCCTTCGCTGTGCTTCTGACACCCTGCGGCTGTCTGGATGCCTCTGTAAGGAGGCCTTGCTAAACATATCCTTCCCATAGGTGAAGGGGAGGATGCAGAAGATGATGAGCAGAAAGGACCTGAGCTGAAGCAGGCTTCCCGTCGGGATATGTACACCATCTGTCAAACAGCTGGGCTGGGTAAGGGCTGTGCTCTGTGTCACGTTGACCTTGCAGTGGCCTAGCCCACATACTCCTCTGGGTGTTGTGGCTGACCTGTGGAAGGAGGAGTGGTAGTGTTGCTCAGTATAAGCTACAGTACCCTTGTCGTCCTCATTTTTGTGGGTTTTTTTTCCCCAGATGGCCTGGCTAAGAAGTTTGGTCTGACACCTGAGCAGTTCGGAGAGAATCTCCGAGACAGTTACCAGCGTCACGAGACAGAGCAGTTCCCTGCAGAGCCCCTGGAGCTGGCCAAGGATTATGTGTGTAGGTCAGTGCGGGGGGATCTTCGTGGAGGTCTTGTGGATGTGACACAGGGGAGGGGATCCGGGGGCATTCTCAAGTCCTAAGCCTTCATGTTGCCTTTTTGGTTTTAGTCAATTCCCAAGCCCTGAAGCGGTGCTGGAAGGAGCCCGGTACATGGTGGCTTTGCAGATAGCCAGGGAGCCTTTGGTCAGGCAGGTCCTGAGACAGACTTTCCAAGAAAGAGCTAAAATCAACATTTCACCAACCAAAAAGGGGAAGAAGGTAAGGAAGGGAGCTCTGACTCTGTGGGGTCAAGTCAGGGAAGGATCTAAATAACATACAAATGCTTGTTTTTGCATCTGAAAACTTCTCCCGTCTCAGTGGCAACTCTGAATAAATCTTAGAGCAGCATGTGAGCTAGACTGTTGCAGAGGCCAGCTCAGCAGCATGCTGCATTTTTAGTCTTGCTGTTGAGATACTGCCTTCAATTATTGGAACGGTCTCTGTTTCTCTGGGACTGGGAATGAATTCCGCTGTGTCCTGCTGGGGAAGGAAATGCAGACTGGCAGGCATAGGGGTAAGGGGGTATTGAATAAAAACCATTGTCTGCTACAGTATACAGAAGGGTCTTTCTTCATGAATGCACTGTATGGATGCTGACTGTCTTTCCTCTCTCCCAGGATATTGATGAAGCCCACTATGCCTATTCCTTTAAGTACTTGAAGAACAAGCCTGTGAAGGAGCTGCGAGATGACCAGTTCCTGAAAATGAGCCTGGCAGAGGAGGAGGCACTGCTCACTATAGATATCAGCATTGACATGAAAGGCGTGGAGGGGTGAGTCCTTACTGGCCATGCCATCCGTGCCTTGGCAGAGCTTGTTCATCCAGTGCTGCTGTGCTGTTAGAGCCCCTCTGTAACCCAAATTGCTCCTGGAAGTCATGGCCTGGTGGTTTCCTGTGCCTTAAACCAAGGCACCCTCTCAGGGTCTTGCTTTTTTATTCATTTTAATGAATACGGTAGAAGACATTTGGTTTATTTGTTTGAAGGCAAAGTTTGAAGCCTTTAGGATTTTTGTCAAAGATGATGCTTGTTTCCCAACCATCCTCACTGTGTGGCTCTTTGGTTCCTTCCTGCACATCTGAGTAGCCACACTGTGTGATACGAGTGTGCTGGAGTGGCGGTGGGCTGCCCCGTGTTGTACTGATCAGGCCTCTCTGTGCTGCCAGCATGGCGTTCAGCTGTGATCTGTCTAGCAGCATAGCTTTTGCAGCTAAAGGAATTTTTGGTGGGCGGATTCACTCTTCTCTAAATTTTCCAGGCAACTCACTGAATGTAAGGTGCTGCTGTCACATCCTTGTGCAGGAATCTGCCAGTGGTGGTGCCAGTGCAGGTGTTTGGAGCCCTTCTGTATCTCTTCCTCTCATTTCTTGCAGTTATGGTAGTGACCAGACGTACTTTGAGGAAATCAAACAGTTCTATTACCGAGATGAGTTCAGCCACCAGGTGCAGGAGTGGAATCGGCAGCGTACGATGGCCATTGAGCGGTCTCTCAACCAGTTCCTCTACGTGCAGATGGCTAAAGAGTTGAAGAACAAGCTCTTGGTGGAGGCCAAGGAGTATGTCCTCAAGGTGAGATGCTAACAGTCCTGCAGCATGCTGGGAAGAGTACTGACAGTCTGTACATAGGCATTTGAGGAGGAGGAGGAGACCGGCAGGGGTCTGAATCTGGTTCTTTCCCAAGGATGCAGAGAAGAGCAGATGAGCTCCATGGTTCTGGAGAGCTGGTCCCAAACCTGGCAGAATATACTGTCTTGCTGCCTTGAGCAGTCCGTGACCTTCCCCGTGGAGAAGGGCTATGACGAAGAACCTGCAGTTCATTTTCTCGCTCCTCTCTCCCCTTCTCTGTTCTACCAGGCTTGTAGCCGGAAGCTGTACAACTGGCTAAAAGTAGCTTCATACCGTCCTGATCAACAAGTGGAGGAAGATGATGATTTCATGGATGAAAACCAAGGGAAGGGGATTCGGGTGCTAGGCATTGCATTTTCCTCAGCCAGGTAGGAGGAAAGGAATTGCCTATGGATCCGTGTTCAGCTTTAGCAGTCCTCCATGTCTGAGTGATCTCTGTTTCGCAGGGACCACCCCGTGTTTTGCGCCCTTGTTAATGGAGAGGGTGAGGTTACAGACTTCCTCCGATTGCCACATTTCACAAAGAGAAGGAACGCCTGGCGTGAGGAAGAGAGGGAAAAGAAGGTGAGCCTTCGTGCAGCTATTGCCGAGATGAAGGTGTAAAAGCACACTGCTTTTGGTACTGTGCAATCCGCTGTGGACTGCAGAGGAACAGTCAGTCTGAAGACAGCTCAGGCCTTGTCACTCTTGCATGCAAGAATAATACCTTTTTCCCACCCTGTAATTATTCTGGCAGAACGGTTGCTTCCAGTTAACTTCCAGTTCATCTCTTCTGCTCCTCTTACGGGGAGTGGCAGGGCCTTGCCATTCCTGAGTTCTGTTGGTGTTGGGGTTTTTGTGAGCTTCTGTGGTCCCAGCTACAGAAACTTTCTCCCTTTTCCCTGATCACATTGTAATAGCAAGAGACTGTGGGACCTCCTGGAGCCTGGGGCAGGCTTTTGACTTCCATTCCCTACCTGCACTGATTTCCTGTAACACCAGACCACGAGGCCATCAGTCTTCCCTCTGCAGAGCCTTCCTGTTTGTCCTTACAGTAGTCAGGAGCTGCAAGCCTGTGGAGAAGGCATTTAGCCATGCTCATGTCATGGTGGCAGATCGGGATGGCAATGGGGGAGGATTTGCCCTGTGAAACAGGAACCCAGGACTGGTAGCTAGGTCAGTACAGAAACCCTCTAGCTTTTTTACTCTTGACACTTTACTTTCTAGGCCCAGGACATTGAAACCTTGAAAAAATTCCTCCTGAACAAGAAGCCTCACGTGGTGACAATTGCAGGCGAGAACAGGTCAGCCTTTGTGTTCCTTCCCCTTCCCAGTCTCTTTGCAGTCCTCTCCTCATGCCTGTCCACATTTCACTGTTTCTGCCCGTGGTGTGAGGTAACCCATTGCGGTTATTTCCCTAAGTGAGTCCAGGACCCAGCTTTGCACTGTCCCCTCAATCCCCTTGGCTGTCTCTCCCTAGGGATGCTCAGATGCTGATGGAGGATGTAAAGAGAATTGTTCATGAGCTGGATCAAGGGCAGCAGCTGTCCTCTATTGGGGTGGAGCTGGTGGACAATGAACTGGCCATCCTCTACATGAACAGCAAGAAGTCTGAGGTGAACCTCCTGTTATTCCAGCTATCCCTTAGTCTGTCGCTCATTTGTGCTGTCTCATCCTCCATTTGTTGTGCTGGCCCTGCCTTCTGCCATCTGCTGCCTCATGTAATCTGTCTGGTCACTCATGTACTGGTCTTTGGGTCTTACTTGGGCTTCCCTGAGGAGATCAGCACCAGCATATGTACAAAGTAGATATTGATGTAGTCTGAAATGAATTTTGCTTAGCTGAGTGGATGGAGTTGTTTCATTCCTAGTTGCAGCAAAGTTCCTGGGAGCCTTTGACCTCATCTCTCCTTTGCCCTGAGCACCAAATATTTCCCTTCTTCCAGTCCCTGCCTGATGTGTCTTTGCTACTTGTGCTACAAAGTGTGAAAACATGTATTCCCTGATTCTCTGGCCTCTTGCAGAATGAGTTCCGGGATTACCCACCTCTGCTGCGTCAAGCCGTCTCCCTTGCTCGCCGCATTCAGGACCCCCTCATAGAGTTTGCCCAGGTCTGCAGCTCCGATGAGGATATTCTCTGCCTAAAACTCCATCCTCTGCAGGTAACTTCGCCTTGGGGATCCTTCTCTGCAGGAGAAAGTGGCCTGGGAGACCTGGGACAGCTTGCTGTCAAAGAAAAGTATTCCAAGTTGAACTGATGCGAGTTCTGCCTTTTCTGTGCCGTATTCAGGCTACACAGCACCTTTTTTTTTTTTTTGTATCCTTTACCCCATCTGCCTCCTGCCTTTAGGCTGTTCTCAGGGGTAACTCTGAGGTGCAGCACAGCTCCTGAGAGCCAGTCTGTTGTGTTTGGCTCAGCTTCCTTATGGCACAGTGTTGCACACATCTCCTTGGGAGGCTAACGTCTCTCCTTTCTTGTCAGGAGCACGTGGTGAAGGAGGAACTGCTGAATGCCCTCTACTGCGAATTCATAAACCGTGTGAACGAGGTGGGAGTGGATGTCAATCGGGCGATTGCTCACCCTCACAGCCAGGCTTTGCTGCAGTACGTGTGTGGCCTGGGACCACGCAAAGGCACTCATCTGCTAAAGGTAAGGAGACTTCTGTCCCTGCCCAAAAACACAACACATCACCAATAACGTGTGAGTTGTCCCGATGGCAGTGCTGTTACGAGATGAGTCAGGGTCCCATGTGCCAGATGCAGCTGACAGCTCCACTGACGTGTATTTTAGTATGTGTTATCTCGCTGCGCCTAACCCTGAAGCTGTACGTGGACTTACGTCTCTGAGAGACCCAAGCAACTCAGCAGATCTGTCAATCCTAGCTAGCTCCTGAGCCCACGGGAACGGATGTGCTGTTACAGTATCAAGGAGCCTCTGTACTGTAGAAAACACAAGGCAAAAAGCCAACACTTTTCCTGAGAGTTGGGGCTGTTCCATGTGGAGTTGTCTCCTTTCACACAATGTTGAGACACAGGCAGTGGGCAACAATTTACAAGTTGCGATGGGCTTGAGTATGTCAGATGCTTTGAACACTGCAGTGTCTGGTGTGAGTCCTCTGCTTTTCCTGGAGAACCCTTGTGTTTGAATAGCAGGGTTTATGCTGTTACCTCTTTCTCCAGATCTTAAAACAAAACAACACGCGCCTGGAGAACAGGACCCAGCTGGTTACGATGTGTCACATGGGACCCAAGGTGTTTATCAACTGTGCTGGCTTCATCAAAATTGACACCGCGTCGCTGGGCGATAGGTGGGTATTGGGTTCTGTTCCATGTCGTATGGGGTATGGAGTTAGCATGAGCAGCAGGCTGAAGCAACCTTGTTCCGTGGAGTCCATGTTCCCCAGAGCTTCTGTGTGGCCTGTCTGCTCCCTGGCCAAGTTTAGGTATTGCTGGTTATTAATCTGATTCTTATGGGCAGCTAAACTTGCGCAGCAATGTGAGCTGCAGAACATTCATTATATAACTTGCTGTGGTTTGAAATGCCCTTTGTGTTTAACAGCAACTGAACTAAAAACAGTTGTTCCCTAGCATAGTTGTCATGCGTGTCTGTCGTGCGCTTTTGCTTAGTTTCTGCCTAGTCCCGCCATCCGTGTTTTATTTTTGTAAAGTTTCGAACTTGAGGCGTAACTTGGCAATTTAGCTTCCTCTTAAACCAGTAGCAACACTGGGAGGTTTGTAGAGCATTAGGTTACTGGTAACTAAACGAGAGATGTGTGTTCGGAGGATGGTGGTAACCTGGTTTCTAAGTCTCTAGCCACCTGCTTTGCACAGAAGGGTCGCTAACGCTCACACATCATCCTTCTTGCCTGTGAAAAGCAGACTGAGAAAGGACACCTGGCTGAATCCTTACGCTGAGTGATCCAGCCCCGCTAGGTGCCTGCTTCTTGCAGGATACAAATGCCAGATGTGCCGGGGGCAAAGTGTAAATTCCTCCGAACAGCTGGATGCAGATGGCTGCACTGCCAGTTGGCAACGCTTAATTTGTGTGAGGAGAGAAACTGTAAAAAGCTGTGTGTTCACGGAGCAGCTATAGCATGCAGAGCGATCAAATCTAGATAGCATCTGAAACACCTGGCTGTATCTTTGCCGTGTAGGAGCTGCAGACTGGAATTTGTCATGTCTTGCCTTGACTCTTATTGACGTAACAGTGAAGAATTCACTGTGTAATTTTTAGAGTAGTTTGTTCCACTGAGGGCAGCAGCGGCAAAGCAGCCACACAGCCAGTAGTGGTGCTCAACAGCCTGATTTGTTATTGAGCTGAAGGAGGTGATGCTGGAACTCTGCCGAACCCTATCTGAACATGGCTTTGATTTTTATTTCAGTACTGATTCCTACATCGAAGTCCTAGATGGGTCTAGGGTCCATCCTGAAACCTACGAATGGGCAAGAAAAATGGCAGTGGATGCCTTAGAATACGATGAGTCGGCAGAGGACGCTAATCCCGCAGGAGCTCTAGAGGAGATCTTAGAAAACCCTGAGCGTCTGAAAGACCTGGATCTCGATGCCTTTGCTGAAGAACTGGAAAGACAGGTGCACTGAGGTTCCCGGTGCTGAGAAACAGAGGGGAAGCTCTACTGCCCAGCTCAGATTCTTAAGTTTTATAGCTGGTGACCCTTATCCTTTTTAGGAGCTGAGCGTTTAACTGTTGCTGCTGTAAAATGTATAAACAGCCACGATGAGTATTCAGTGTCTGACAATGGCATGTAGTAAATGCTTACAGAAAGTACGCTTGGGGCAGAGGGAGGAAGGAGGCAGGAGACAGTAATTAGACCATTTAAGATGTCCTCCCTGAACTGATCTAACTTTTTTCTGAACGTATCGGTACTTTTGACGAACCTCAACATCCTGTAACTGAGTTCCACAGTTTGGTAGTACCTTGTGCATTCCTCTGTTTTAAATTTGCTGTTTGATAAGTTCCTTGAGTTCTTTAATAACTTACACTGGATTTTCTGTTCACCTCCTTCCTGCTCCTCATGGCTTTATAACCTTTGAATACCGCACAGGGCTACGGTGACAAGCATATCACTTTATATGACATTCGAGCTGAATTAAGCTGCAGATACAAGGACCTGAGAACACCGTACCGTTCTCCAAACACAGAAGAGGTCTTCAATATGCTGACCAAAGAAACTCCAGAGACTTTTTATATAGGTACATCCCTATTTACATCCTTGGTTTCTGTCATCCTAAGTTGACTTAGGATGTGTAAATGTGGGGAGAGGGATCTTGGTGAGAGTAATGTTGAGATGGGGCAATGTTTGCATGTATGTGAAGCAGCTTTTCAAGTACTTGGATAGGCTCCTTACACCTTCAAGTGCGACTCCCTTAGATCGAGGGAACTGCCCAGCCCTGTTGTTAGCTTTCAGTTTTTCATTCTTTCCTTCTCCTCTCCCATCACACCACAGGTAAAATGATCATCTGCAATGTGACTGGCATAGCCCACAGGCGGCCACAAGGAGAAAGCTACGACCAGGCAATACGGAATGATGAAACTGGCCTTTGGCAGTGTCCTTTCTGTCAGCAGGATAACTTTCCAGAGCTCAGCGAGGTGGGGCTGCTTCTCCTAATGGGTCTCCCTTTGTCAGGAGTCTGCTGTCAGCAGGCTTGACTTGGTAGACAAGGTATAAGAGCCAAGATTGCGTCTGCAGTGCCCCAGGATCCCAACCTGAATGTGACCTTTGACTGCAAATATAATCTGTTCCACTTTTGACTAATTGTTTCAGTGTAGATTTGACACATCCTTTATGGCTACATTGTGGATTTTAGTGAACTGGGCTAGGAGTGACATGGACCCGGGGCTAAGCTGACCGGTTCTTTGCAAATACATAAAGCAGGCTTGTTTGTGGTCTAGGATTGTGTTTTACGCAGAGAAACAGCCCGTGACACCTGAGAACAGAAGCTTGTTCTGCCACCTGCTCAATTTTAAGAACTTATCTGGCCTCCCTGCTGCTTAATGCAGCTGTACTTTAGGTCTCTTCTAAACATTGCTGAATTCCAGCCTTGATAATCCGTGACTTTAAAACCCTATAGCGTTCATTAGAAACCAGCCCTAGCTGCAGCTTGTGTTCAGGGTCTAAAAATGTTCTGACCTTCCCGGTTGCAAAGCCCCATAAGCTGAGCAGAACTGAAGTAGGAAGATTGCGTTACTGGGTAGCATTCATTGAAGTCCTCTGTCCCCTGCCCTTCCACATGTCTCTGGCTGCACCAATTTGCTGACACAGCTTTTAGATTTGTTTGAGTGTGAGCTGCCGGGGCTATTTTGTTTCCATGCCGAATGACTTTTACTTTTGCCTTATTCAAGGTCTGGAACCATTTTGACAGTGGTTCCTGCCCGGGTCAGGCCATTGGAGTGAAGACACGTCTGGATAATGGCGTCGCTGGCTTCATCCCAACAAAATTTCTTAGTGATAAGGTGGTCAAGCGACCAGAAGAAAGAGTGAAGGTATGAAAGCAGTGGATTTTCACGTATCCAGCAAGAGCTGGAAGAGCCTGGAGGCAATACCAGAGATCCAGAATTTGGTTAATAACACTGTTCCCTAAATGACTTTTCAAACCTTATATTCGTTTAAGGACTTCAAATCAGCAGGAAGGTCAGGTACTAGTTAGTGTCCTTTTCCCACAGTGCAAATCTCTCTTGGCAGCTGGTGGAAACCATGTTAATCAGTTAACATGTTGCACTGCGGGAGGATTTATTATAGTCTGGCTAAGGTCTGGGTTTAGGAGACCAGAAGGCATTCTAATGCAGAGCTGCCCTTTGTTTCTGGCTTTCTAAAGAGTTCACAGAACTGCTGTTAGATACGCAAGGGTCACTTTCCTTCTCTCATAGCTTTTTTTATTCTGCCTCAATTCATTTGCGGAGGTCATCAGAGTTACTGCTCTTGCTCAGGACAGGGACTGGGGTTCTGAAAGAAAGAGAATCATATTTTTATCACGTGTTAAAATAGAGATTTAACATCTTTGCTGTCTTTTGGGGTTCCCCTGACAGTCCATGCAGGTGATGGATAATCCTGTAAGCTCAGAGGTCTCTTAGCATTTCATTGGAGTGTCATTAACTTCAGCATGGTTAACTGGACTAAGACATTGCCGTTTTTGTGGTGGTATTTTCCGTTTCCCATTTAATTAGAGCAGTCCTTTGGGTGACTTCCACTCTGTTTCTGAATGGACTTAACTGCTTTCTTGCACACTGTGAAGTCCCAATTTGCTGCTTGCATCGTTAGAGATGTGTGAAATAGCAAAATTAATTGTCTTCAGCCTCCAGACATGCAGTTTGCTGTGTGGTATGGAGCCTAGGTGGTAGATGCGCCGGAGAACTACCCATTTTTCCTTTAATCTCTCTTGATTCTAGTCATCTTGGGGATCACTTTCAAAGGTTGTATCATTCTGAAGTAGGTGAGGTAATTTGTACCTCCTTACTGGCAGCATGACCCCGCACAGATTGCTCCATAGCGCGGGGGGGCTGGTGTATCAGCCAAACCTGCTGATCGGCTTTGCCTGACCCTCTCCTGTAGGTGGGAATGACCGTTCACTGCAGGATTATGAAGATTGACATCGAGAAGTTCAGTGCGGACCTGACCTGCAGGACCTCAGACCTGATGGATAAGAACAATGAGTGGAAACTGCCTAAAGACACTTACTATGACTTTGACTCTGAGGCAGCAGATCACAAACAGGAAGAAGACCTGAAAAGAAAGCAGCAGCGGACAAGTGAGTCTCTCGTTTTTTCTCTCCCTCATAATGCCAGCCTTCCCAGAGTGCTTCAGGAGAATAAGCACAATGAGACATGGAATTGGAATAAAGCAGTTCCTCTTGGAAGCCTAACCACTCCTCTTTGTCCTCTAGCGTACATCAAGAGGGTAATTGCTCACCCATCATTCCACAACATTAGCTTCAAGCAAGCTGAGAAGATGATGGAGACCATGGACCAAGGGGATGTGATTATTCGGCCAAGTAGCAAAGGGGAGAACCACTTGACTGTCACCTGGAAGGTGAATGATGGGATTTACCAGCATGTGGATGTCCGAGAAGAGGGCAAGGAGAATGCCTTCAGCCTTGGCTCCACACTTTGGATTAACACAGAGGTAAGAGCCTTGCAGAGCATGCCTGGCGAGGAGTCAGTGGGTAAGAAGTACTTATTTGGCAGGGACAGGTTGGCACAGCTTTTCTGGCCTTGCAGCTGCCTTCTGGTTGTTGGAGAGTAACTTCTACTGCAGACCTCAGGTTCTTCGACAATACTCAACTCTTTTATTTTTTTCTTCTCAAAGCATCCATCCTTGCTGTGCAGAATGTATGACTGAGAGCTGTATGCTAGAATCAGAGTTCCTCATCATGCACCCTAAATACCTCTTTAAATGTGTTTGTTCAAAGGAGTTCGAAGACCTGGATGAAATTGTTGCTCGCTATGTCCAACCAATGGCTTCTTTTGCCAGAGACCTGTTGAATCACAAATACTACCAGGACTGCAATGGTGGAGACAAGAAGGTGAGCCTGTCCCAGGCTGCGGTAGCTTGTGTGGGAGATAAAGGAGCGTAGTATAAGTTTCTTTGTCTCAGGATAGTCTTAAACTCTTTGAGTCTGGCATGAGCTGCTGCTGAACTGAGCTCTCAGATCTTTCTCTTGTTGCTTGGGGCTTGGCAGTCGCTTTCCAGCTGTAGATCTCAGGGGGATTCTGTCTGGAGTTAGGGCATGGGAGTGTGGTGTGCTACAGCAGTGTGCCAGAGCAGCAGAGGGTTGCCCTGCCAGCAAATGTCACCGACAGGAGAGTATCGGCTTTCTGTGACCTGGTGACATTTGTGCACCAACACCACGCAGAAATATTGGTCCTTGTTGGATCGCTGGCATCAGGGCTGGGGGAAAAAAGGGCTGTCTGCAGCATGGAGGGAGATATCTGTAGACCCTGTGTGTTGCTAAAAATGCAGGCTCACCTCGAGCATTTCTCTTCCCCCTCCCTCTCTCTGTAATTAGAAGCTGGAAGAGCTGCTGATAAAGACCAAGAAAGAGAAGCCAACATTTATTCCCTACTTTATCAGTGCCTGTAAAGATCTGCCTGGCAAATTCCTCTTGGGATATCAGCCTCGAGGCAAACCAAGGTAAGTGAGAGGCAAGCCCGGCAGCGGCAGCTGAATACTGCCAGTACCACACCTCAGCTTACTGCTGCCAGTTTTTCTTGTGCCTCTCTCAGTATCCCCATAAGTCAGGCCACCCCTTAGCAGGGTTTGGCCTCTTGACAGTAGAGGACCCATGTCTAGGAGTAAATGTCACCCAGGAGACTCCCGTCTTTCTAACCAGCTGGCTGCCACAAGCAATGCTGCCCTGTGCGGGGGGTATCACTGGGTTATAGGCAATGATTAATAGAATTTGCATGGAAAGGCATGGTATTTGGGAGCATTTGTTTGAAAACAAAATGAAAGTGGCTTGGGTAGGTCTATCTGTTCAGTATCACCACGGCCATCGCCTGAGTGTGTAGGTCTTGCCTGTTCTGACTGTCACCTGTTGGTGTGAGGGTGCCGTACAGTGGCAGGTATGGCTCTGAAGCAGCCTCTTGTCATTTGTGCTCTCCTGTATTCACTGCTCCTCACAGGATAGAGTATGTGACGGTGACACCAGAAGGATTCCGCTACCGGGGCCAGGTCTTCCCTACCGTGAACGGACTCTTCCGATGGTTTAAGGATCATTACCAGGACCCTGTTCCAGGTGAGCACCCCAAAACCTCAGTACCTCAGCTGTTTGTTTGATAAGTTTCACACAGCAGGGGCTGTTAGTGAAGGACAATTACATGTTCTTTATCCCTGAAATGTGTCCTAGGATTTTCTACGAGTGGGAAGTTTCAAAGCAATGCCCAAGTGTTTGGCTTCCACAGACCCCTTCAGAGCTCCCTGAGAGTTAATATTTCAGCCAAGTGGGCCACGAGGCAAAGGCTGCGCTTGTCCCTTTCCTCTCCCTCAGCCTTTCCCCACCATACAACCCTCATACACCGTTCGATGCTAAAATAGCGTCTTGCCCAGACAAGTGTTGCCTGCATTTTTTTCAAATCCTGAGTTTCAGGGCAATAGCTGCTCTTCTGGGAGAACTAATCTATCTCTCTTGGTTTATATTTTATGTAGGTATTACACCCAGCAGTAGCAGTCGGACTAGGACTCCAGCCTCCATTAACGCTACTCCAGCTAACATTAACCTGGCAGGTCAGTGCAGGCCTTTCCTGGTTGGAATCGGGATGTGCACTCCTTTTCCAGACTCTGCTTTGTCTAACGCGATGGGCCTTTCTTGCAGACCTGACCCGTGCAGTGAACGCTCTACCGCAGAACATGACCTCCCAGATGTTCAGTGCCATCGCTGCTGTGACAGGCCAGGGACAGAACCCAAATGCCACCCCTGCGCAGTGGGCAACCAGTCAGTATGGCTATGGAGGCAGCGGAGGCGGCAGCAGCGCGTACCACGTAAGAGTCACTTAAATTTCTGAGGGGAGGTGCTGCATGGCTTCTCCTTGCTGCTAGAAACCATCCTGTGGGGGCTCCCCTGGGAGCCTAAGCTGTTTCTCCTTGCCTGGGATCATCCAGTCCTTGTTGTGTACCTGTGGTGCTGCACAGGGGAGCCTGGCTGGATTCTTGGAGTGGGTTTCTTCTTACCTCCTGTGGCTGAGGAAATGAGGCACATAATACAGCCCTGCTCTGGGGAGGGTTGAAGCAAGTAGCAAATCGGTCTGGCCCCCAAGGAATGTGGCAGGGTGGAGAGGTGAGATCCAGCGGTGAGGGCGCACAACCTTCTGATTGTGCCTCTGAATTGGCAACGTGAGCTGCCAGTGGAAGAGATTAGCTGTGAAACTATGCGCTGAGTTTGCAGGGCTTTTCAGATCAGCGTGCTAATCTCCGAGCAGCACCGGCAGGCGAACACCTCAGCCTGACCGAACACCCAGAGGCTCTGCAGGGAGTAAGATGGAATTGGACAGTTTCGGCTCGCACTGAAGCTTTTCCTTATGTGTGCTGGTGCGTACCTCCTGCCAGCTCCCCAGCTGATCCTGAGGCTAAATCCAGCTGCAGAAGGACTGAGGTGCCTGGGTACAAAAAACACACCCAGCTGTTAGATACACCTAACGAAGAGGTGCTGCAAGACAAGGCTTGCAGAGAAGAGTGATCCTCTTTTAGAGTGCCTTGGGAGGCTTTCACAGAGTTTGGCGCAGTAATGCTGAGCTGGGGATAGGCAGGGGTTCTGGATAACCCAATGTGTTAATCATCAAGACAATCTGAAGGAAAAAGGAGGCGAACACCGGGAGGCAAACAGACTCAGCGCTCCATTGGACAAACAGTGAGCCAGCCAGCTTGAGGTGTGGGAGGGAGCCATCTCGGGAGCTGCTGCACCATCTCTGTGGCCCACAGGGGAAGAATTAATCTGTGTTCTTCATCCCCACTGCAGGACGTCATTGCTGCTAGCTTGCCCCAGGTGTCTCTTGTGCCCATCTCTTGTGGCCCTTACCTTTGCTTGCTTTAAGGATCTCCCCTTGTACCCTGTGTGGGGTGAACAAGGCAGGCAGGCAGTGCTGGCCCAGGTTGGGTGGGCGATCAGGGGCTTTCAGGGCACCAAATGTCTGTGCTCAGCAGGGTCTTGCTCCTTTTGCTGCGCAGCCCCCCATTCCCTGGGCAATGGTCACCACAAACCTCTCCTTGCCCAGATGAGGGGCTCCAGCAGGGCTGGGAGTGTGCAACAAGGGTGGGCACCAGCCTCCTGGGCAAGTACTTGGGTCACAACAACCCCCTGCAGTGCTACAGGATTGGGGCGGAGCGGCTCGAAAGCTGCCCGGCAGAAAAGGACCTGGGGGTGTTGGTGGACAGCCGGCTGAATATGAGCCAGCAGAGTGCCCAGGTGGCCAAGAAGGCCAACAGCACCCTGGCCTGTATCAGGAACAGTGTGGTGAGCCGGACTAGGGAAGTGATCACCCCCCTGTACTCGGCACTGGTGGGGCCCCACCTCGAGTGCTGCGTTCAGTTTTGGGCCCCTCACTACAAGAAGGACATTGAGGTGTTGGAGCGTGTCCGGAGAAGGGCTACAAAGCTGGGGAGGGGTCTGGAGGACAAACCTTATGAGGAACGACTGAGGGAGCTGGGGGTGTTTATCCTGGAGAAGAGGAGGCTGAGGGGAGACCTCATCACCCTCTACAACTACCTGAAAGGAGGGTGTAGGGAGATGGGGACTGACCTCTTCTCCTGGTGACAAGAGATAGGACAAGAGGAAACGGGTTCAAATTACATCAGGGGAGGTTTAGATTGGATATTAGGAAACATTTTTTCACTGAAAGGGTTATTAAACATTGGAACAGGCTGCCCAGGGAGGCGGTGGATTCACCGTCCCTGGAGGTGTTTAAAAAAAGGGTGGATGTGGTGCTGAGGGACGTGGTTTAGAAGTGGTTTTTGTCAGGGTAGGTTAATGGTTGGACTTGATGATCTTAAAGGTCCCTTCCAACCTCAGCAATTCTTTGATTCTATGATTCTGAGTAGGGCAATGAGAGCATGCCGGACCCAGCCCAGCAGGGTTTGCCCTCTGTCCCCTAACAGTATCTGTTCTCTGCAGGTCTTCACAACTCCAGCACAGCAACCGGTGGCCACCCCTCTGATGACCCCCAGTTACTCCTACACTACCCCCAGCCAGCCGATTACAACACCCCAGTACCAGCTCCAGGCCAACACCACACCCCAGTCCACCCAGTCCCAGACACAGTCGCAGCCATCGTCCAGCTCCAGGCAGAGGCAGCAGCCAAAGTGAGTGACTCTTGTCCATGTATCCATCTGTGTCCCGTCTTGATTTCTTTTGTTGATTTTTGTGGAACCAGCGTGGTGGGGTTGCTTCGCACCTTCCCACATGGGATTCTCGCGGAGGGAGGGCAGGGAAGCTGTCCCGCTAGTGGGACTCACCTTCTGCCTGTGTTGTTGCAGGACCAACAGTCACGCTGCCATCGACTGGGGGAAGATGGCTGAGCAGTGGCTCCAGGAGAAGGAGGCTGAACGGAGGAAACAGAAGCAGAGATTGACTCCTCGCCCGTCTCCCAGCCCCATGATCGAGAGCACGCCCATGTCCATCGCTGGGGATGCCACGCCACTGCTGGATGAGATGGATCGATAGGCCGTGCTGGACCTGACCCGTACCCTCCGCTCCCTTCGCTAGGAAGGGGAAGGGAGAGTGAACAGTGGAGAACAACTCCCCTTCCCTTAGCCACATAACTCCTGTTATTATACGTCGTGAGATGGTGGGAAATGACTCTTGGTGACGTGCACCTGAGCAAATTAATAGACTTGACAGGGCTGGTCTAAATATACATACTATATATATATAAATATATCATAGGAAGGGACGCTGCAGCGGCCTCTGCGTTCCAGGCCCTGGTTCACCACTTCAGAAGTTCGGCAAAGTAATTATGAGGTCAAACGAGTCTGTCCTTGTACATGCACAGCAGTCTGCTTTCACCGCAAAGACTAGGAAGCAACGTAGCTGAAAGTGCAGACCCTCATCAGCCTGGAGTGAGCCTCTTCCACTTGGATTCTCCCAGCCCCTGACTGTCACCTCTCCTTATCCTGAGAGCACAAAGCAAAGTCACGGGGGTTGTGACAAGCAAACCGGAGTTCTCAAAAGATTTCTGTTGTCGTTTGCTCCGTGTTTTCATGTGTAACAGGCTCTGGGGAGCCTGTGCTGACCCCCAGTTGTGTTCATAGGGCTCTGGCACAGCAGCTCTGGGGCTCGCGGTCCTGCCGGAGAGAAAGGCAGCTGTTGGTACCAAAGGCTTGCTCTCTCCTCTGGCTTCTTTCGGAACAATATTTATTTAGTTTTGATTTTATTTTATTTTTTTTTTAATCAGACTGCGAAACAAAATGCCAGCCAACGGCAGCTTTCCCGAGCACGGGACAGACACGTGGGCTAAAAACGTTGCGAGAGCAGCTGCTCCTATGGTGGAGAATGCGAAGCAGCCGGGAGTGCATGGCATCCTCCTCCGCATCCGCTTAACCCTGCCCGGTTATAACCAAGAGGGGTGAATAAATACCAGTGTTTCTACCGAACGCTAGTTGAGAAGTTTCCTGCCTGCATCGTGTGCTGCCTGCCTGCCCTCTTAGCAATGGATTCGCTTAGAAACGGAGTTCAGGGGTGAAAGTCGATGCTCCTTCTCCCTTTGTTGCTTGGAGTTGCCCTCTGTGTGCTGAAACTTTCACAGAGAAGCTGATTGCTGTTGAGCTGATAAAGAATAATGTTGCGTTTTGAATGCATCGTGTAGAGACATCACAGTGACACATCCTGGGCACCTCCTGGGGCCCCGCGTCTCTCACTGGCTGGGAGAGGTACTGGGGGGCCTGGGAGGCGGAGCAGAGAGTGCAGATAACTTCGGTCATGTCAGAAACAGCCCACTGCGGTATTGCAGAGCCACTGCCAGCGCTGAGAGCCATTTCTCAACTGGAAAGTTCCCGCTGCACACACTTTCCTCTCTCCGGCTTTGTTAGTAGGGATTTTCTATGGAAGCAGAGCCTTTGTTCCTTCCAAGTGCTCCTGGTTAGCCTCCTCCCGCTAGGAAATGAGCAAGAACAGCAGATCTTAAGAAACAAAGCTCTTTTTTTTTGCATGTAAATGCTCCTGAAGAATGGCAGCAACCCCGGGAGACAAAGCAAAGCTCTTTCCACAGAGAAATGCATCCGTGAAGCCATCTTCTCGGCAGTACTGGGGGTGCTGACACAGTCCTGTTCCTCCCGGCGGTACTGGGGGGGCTGACACAGTCCTGTTCCTCCCGGCGGTACTGGGGGGGCTGACACAGTCCTGTTCCTCCTGGTGGTACTGGGGGGGCTGACACAGTCCTGTTCCTCCTGGTGGTACTGGGGGGGCTGACACAGTCCTGTTCCTCCCCCGCAACTGCACGGGACGGGACGGGACGGACTGTGCTCCGGGGCCCACGGCTGCCAGAGGTTGCAGGTGTACTAACCTTACGCTATTTTTTTATTTTATGAAACTCTGTATGACGGGAATTTGAGTGGGAGCAGCTCCTTACCAGGGATGTGTCGGACCCGTAGGGGGAGGAGCGAGTTGTGCGTTGTCGGCTCCTTTTTTGGCTGTCTTTGTTTTTAGTTTTCCCTTACTGTCAATAAAAATTCTACTTTTGGGAAGCTGCCCGTATGCCACATGTCTGTGCTTCCCGCGGTGACACTGTGGTTGTCGCAAGGACTTTGCACCCATTAGCAGTGCTCCAGAGGGTGCGATGCCTCGTTACAACCTTGGTATTTCCCCCCTGGGCTCTCGTGGTCTGCTTATTTCAGGGATTTGGGATTGTACCACGTGCTTCTCCGGGAATGGTGGGGTTAGGATGGGGCAGCTCTGCTCTTTGGTGCTGTCTGGTCTCCCAAGGCTGTGTCACGGCAAAACAGGAGACAGCGCACAGGTCCTATCGCTCCAGCTTTTTTTAATTATGGAATTTGGTGCTGGAAGATCTTTCTACCGGCCTCACGGGGTAGGAGAGGGTCATGCTGTGCCGAGCCACCCTCTTTGCTTGGAATTTGGTGGCCGTGCCCTGTCTCTGGGCGCTGCCCTCAAACTCCTCACTACAGGAGCCCAGGTATCAGCGAGGGGAACGAGTCGGGCTGTGGTCACCAGGCAGGGCCACGGCAGCATCTGCCTTTGTCCCAGGGCTGAAAAAGCTTCTCTTGTCCCACTCCAGAGAGCTCTTGTATGGCATTTTGAGGAGCCTCCGGGGAGGGACAAGGTTCCCCCCTCCTCCCAGAGCAGCCCCCGCTGCCGTTGCTGGGGGCTGGAGAAGGAGCCGGTGCCGGTGTGGCAGCACCCTGCTTTTCCCAGCCTGGGGAAAGGCAGCGGCTTGAGCAGAGGAGGGAGCTGGGATGGTGCCATTCATTAACTGGTCCTCCAGAGAAATACACCCCTGGGGAGCTGGAGCTCAACCATCTGTGGCAACCGTCTTTTAGGGGAGCTAAAACCAGGGCTCTGCCCTGTGCCGGTGGGGGGACGGGGGTTGTGTACCCAGCCGGAGCAGCGGCTCGCTGTCCCCCGTGCCCAGGAAGGTGACACGAGACGGTGGGAGCGGTGAGGAACAGCTCAAACCCACTCGATACCCACCCGCCTCCAGGTGTTCCCCTCCCGCAGCCCTGCAAGCTGGATCATCCCCAGGATTTCTCCTGGAAGCCGCCCCCCGGTGCGATCCCTCCTCCCCACGGAGAGAGACGGGGCCAAGGCTGCGCCATCTGCTCCAGCCACCAACTTTATTACACAGCTGAGACCCGCGTGGGGGGAGTCATGGCCGCAGCTCTCCTCCAGGCTCGGCCTCAGCTTGGCTTTTCAGCCTCTTCTTTCTGTTCCTCTCCTTCCTCCTCCTCTTCCCGCTGGCAGTGGGGACCGGGGACGGGGGCGCTGGGGATGGCTCCCCGCCCAAGCCCTCCTGCGCCTGGGCATCCCTCAGGACGGCGTTGGCCGCTTCCCCCAAGTCCAGCAGCGGGGCCCGTGGGTCCTGCCCCACGGAGAGAGCGGCTGCGGTCCGGCTCAGCTCCCCATTTTCGGAAGGGCCTTTCTTTTTCAGACCTTTCCCCTTCTTATCTTTCTTCTTCCCCTTCCTCTCTTTCTTGGCTGCCTTGGGACGGGCGTGATGGTCCGTGGGGACACCTCCTCCGCCCGCACTGCTCCACGGGGGGCTCAGAGGGATCCCCCCGGGCCTCGCTGCCCGGTCGATGAGCTCCCCACCGAACTCATACAGCACCGGCTCCCTGGGCACCGCGATGGCCACCGTGTTGTACGCCTTGCACCTGCAGAGAGTGAGGAGGCGGGGGGTGAGGCGAGCCCTGGGGGGGGGGGGGGTGGCAGTACCCACGGTGGGGGGGACACTCACCAGACGTAGAGGTAGGGCTCCACGCACTCCTCCTTGTAGGCGAACTCGAAGCAGGGCACCTGGATGACGTTGAAGAAGGCCTGTCCCACCACCCGCGAGGCCGTGTCGTTCACCCGCCGCAGGCACTCCTTCAACCTGCCGCGGGGCACAGACAGGGTGAGGGTGGACGGAGGGGCTGGGAACCCCCCCCCCCCCGGGATGGAGGGATGCTGGGGGGCACGGCTGGGCGCAGGGCTGCTCACCGGCGGTCGCAGTCGCAGTGGCTGATGGTGTGCCAGCGCAGGTTGCGGTACCCGTAGCGGGCGGTGAAGGGGTGGATGACGTGCTGGCAGTGGTCATGGTCCCGGCAGCACCGGTCCGTGTCCCGGTGTTCCCCTGCAGGGAAGGGACGGGGTGCAGGCAGGGCTGCGGGCACCGCTGGGGCTAGATGGGGTTGGGATCAGGACTGAACTGGGCTAGGACTGGGATCCGAACTAGATCGGACTGATACAGGACCGGGATCAGGCTGGGATGGGCAGGGGCTGGGACTGGAGCGGCACTCGGACAAGGCTGGCACTGGGACGGGACTGGGGCTGCACTAGTGGGGATGAAACTGGGGTCAGAATGGGGACCAGGACCAAGAGAGGGACTAGGATGGGATCAGGATAGGGACTGGGATCAGGATAGTGCACTAGGTTGGACCAGCACCGGGATGGGGAGCAGAATGGGAGCAGGATGGGCCAGGGACCAGGCTGAGGACAGAGTGAATCAGGACTGGACCAGCACCAGGGAGGGGACAATGATGGGACCAGGGTGGTGACCAGGGTGGGGACCAGGGTGGACCAGCCCTGTGATGGGGACTAGACAGAGGTGAACTGGTGGGCTGGGGCTGGCCCAGCACTGGGGTGGGGTCTGGACTGGGACCAACAGCGACTGAACTAGCCACGGGGACGGGGACAGGAGTGGACCAGCACTGGGATGGGACTGGACTAGGATTGATGGGGATTGACCTAGCACTGGGATGGGGACTGGGACAGGGTGGAGCAGTACAGGACTGGGGAAGGGAAGGGAAGGGAAGGGAAGGGAAGGGATAGAGGGGAAGGGAAGGGAAGGGAAGGGAAGGGAAGGGAAGGGAAGGGAAGGGATGGGAAGGGAAGGGAAGGGAAGGGAAGGGAAGGGAAGGGAAGGGAAGGGAAAGGATTGAATGGGATGGGAAGGGAAGGGAAGGGAAGGGAAGGGAAGGGAAGGGAAGGGAAGGGAAGGGAAGGGAAGGGAAGGGAAGGGAAGGGAAGGGATAAGAAAGGGTTGAATGGGATGGGAAGGGAAGGGAAGGGAGGGATGGGAAAGGATGGGTTGGGAAGGGATAGGAAAGGATAGGATGGGATGAGATAGAAAAGGAAGGGATGAGAAAGGATGGGAAGGGAAGGGATAGGAAAGGATTGAATGGGAAGGGAAGGGATAAGAAAGGATAGGATGGGATAGAAAAGGAAGGGATAGGAAAGGATGGGATGGGATGGGATGGGATGGGAAGGGAAGGGATAGGAAAGGATAGGATGGGATGGGATAGAAAAGGAAGGGATGAGAAAGGACGGGAAGGGATAGGAAAGGAGGGAAGGGAAGGGAAGGGAAGGGAAGGGAAGGGAAGGGAAGGGAAGGGAAGGGAAGGGAAGGGAAGGGAAGGGAAGGGAAGGGAAGGGAAGGGAAGGGAAGGGAAGGGAAGGGAAGGGAAGGGAAGGGAAGGGAAGGGAAGGGAAGGGAGAGGAAAGGATAGGATAGGATGGGATAGAAAAGGAAGTGGATAGGAAAGGATGGGATGGGATGGGATGGGAAAGGATGGATTGGTAAGGGATAAGAAAGGATGGGATGGGAAAGGATGGGTTGGGAAGGGATAGGAAAGGATAGGATGAGAAAGGATGGGATGGGAAAGAAAGGGATGGGAAGACATGGGAAGGGAAGGCATGGGAAGGGGGGTACAGGTAGCAGTGGCCCTGCCACCCTTACCCAGCTGCTCGTAGGCATCCGCGTTGCTGCCCGCACCGCACCACAGCGTCCCGGGGTAGGTGAGCCCACGGCGGGCGCGGGGCCGTCCTGGCGGGGCCGCTCCGGTGCCGGGGGCCGCTCCGGGGGCGGCTGCCAGCAGGAGGAGGAGGAGGAGGCGGCAGAGCAGCCCCGGGGCGCACATGGCACCGCGCAACCCGCCGCCGTGGGGCCGCCTTATAGCCCCGCGCATCCCGCCCCGGCGGGGGGGCTCGGCACGGCCCCGTGCGGAGGGTCCCGCGGAGCCCGGGCTGCTGGAGCCGCTCCCCGCAGTCGCCGCCGCCACTCCCCCCCCCTCGGGCCCCGCAGCCCGCGGGGAAGGGGTTACCCCTCCCGGTGGGGCCGGGCCCCGTTGCTGTGGCAGCCGGTGGGGTGATGTGCGGGGGCCGGTAACGCGCCGGCACCAACGTGCCCGCCCCGTGACGCGCCGGCCCCCCCACGGCCCCGGCCCCGAACGGCCCCCGACGGGACAAGGATGGTCCCTGCAGCCCCGTGTCCCCATCCCACGAGCACTCCCTGCAGTCCCATGTCCCCATTCATGGATGCTCCCTGCAGTCCCGTGTCCCCATCCCATGGATGTTCCCTGCAGACCCGTGTCCCCATCCCATGGATGTTCCCTGCAGACCCGTGTCCCCATCCCACGGATGGATGCTCCCTACTGCCCTGTATCCCATCCCATGGATGTTCCCTGCAGCCCCGTGTCCCCATCCCACGGATGGATGCTCCCTACTGCCCTGTATCCCATCCCATGGATGTTCCCTGCAGCCCCGTGTCCCCATCCCACGGATGGATGCTCCCTACTGCCCTGTATCCCATCCCATGGATGTTCCCTGCAGCCCCGTGTCCCCATCCCACGGATGGATGCTCCCTACTGCCCTGTATCCCATCCCATGGATGTTCCCTGCAGCCCCGTGTCCCCATCCCACGGATGGATGCTCCCTGCAGCCCTGTGTCCCCATCCCATGGGTGCTCTCTGCAGCCCCGTGTCTCCATCTCACGGGTGCTCTCTGCAGTCCCGTGTCTCCATCTCACGGGTGCTCTCTGCAGTCCCATGTCCCATCCCACATGTGCTCCCTGCAGCCCCCTCTCCCTTCCCATGGATGCTCCCTGCCCATCATGTGTCCCCATCCCACAGATGCTGCCTGCAGCCCCATGTCCCATCCTAGAGATGCTGCCTGTGGCCTCGTGCCCCATCCCATGGATGCTCCCTGCGGCCTTATGTCCCCATACCATGGCTCTGGCCCCATATCCCTCTCCCACTGCTGTGGCCCCATGTCCCCTTTCCACGGATGCCCCGCGGTGCCTTTCACAGGGGCAGCCCTGGTGCTCCGTGCCCAGCCGGGGCTGGCAGCCCACAGGCACTCAGCAGCTCCCAGTGCGGCTGCCAGGGCTCGCCCCCTTGGCTGGCTCCCCAGACACGGAGCCCATTGGCAATCTGGACACGGCTCCGGTACACTGGGTGGCCAAGGAGCCAGCACTCAGCGGGGCAGGACAGTGCCCAGACACTCCAACGGGGACATGTGTGGTCTCAGAAGTTCCTTGCGCTGCCCAAGACCCCAAAGACCACGGGGCTGCCCCCTGAGCATCACCCTGCCTGGCTGACCCTTCCATCCACGGGGTGCCGAGGGCACTGTGCCGCCCGCACCGCTCCCAGGCACCGCTGGTGCAGGCGGCTGGGTGCGGGGGACACCCCAGCCCCCGTGCTCCCCACCACGCAACCGCCTGGCTGGGACAGCAGAGCCCGGTGGGGACACATCGCCGTCCCCGGCTGGCACCAGCCCAGGTCCCGGCTGGCCGAGGGTGCTGGCGGGGGCCCAGCGCCGCGGGGGCTGCCCCCGCTCAGCTGTTGCTGTCTGTGACGCTCCCCATGACGGTCCTGCTCAGCTCAGCCTCGCCGACGGCACCCAGGTACAGAGCCGACTCGGGCACGCTGGGACCCCAGGGTGCCCACCTCGGCGGGGGGCAGATGGGGAAGGTGGGGGGCATTGAGCCGCGGGGAGCCCTGCAGGTGGGGAATCTCACCCCAGTTGCATGCCCAGTGCTCGCAGCGCCTGCGGTCCCCGCGCATGGACCTGTGCCACGTCCCCCCCACCCAAGAGAAGGGCTGGTACCTGGCACTGATGGCCCCCAACGTCAAGGGTCCCAACTACGCCTGGCTGGACCCCTCCCGGCTCTACTGCCACCCGCAAGTACACAGCGCCCAGGGCTGGAGGGCACCCGCAGGGGTGCCCGGGTGGGCTGCAGCTCCGCGGGGCCCTCAGGGCACCCGGCTGTGCCCACGGGCACCGGGCCAGGGGCTGCAGGTAGCCACGATGGGCTGTTGGGCACCCAGCACCTCCGCTCTCTCCCCAGGGCCTGCAGGACTGCGTGGGCGACCTGCTGCAGCCCTTCCAGGGAGACCCCATCGACATGGTGGCTGGTATCGACGCCATGGGCTTCATCCTGGGTGAGGGGGGACGCGGGTGAGCCCAGGGTCCCCACCCCTCGTCCCCTGGGGGACCTGACAGTGCCGTGCCCACCCCCAGGCGCTGCCGCCGCCGCCGTGCTGCGGAAAGGCTTCCTGGCCATCCGCAAAGCCGGGCACCTCTGCGTGCAGACGCTGGCGCAGCCCTACACCGACTACTCGGGCCGAGAGAAGGTGATGGAGGTCCGCACCGATGCCATCTCGCCGGGTGAGACGGCGGCGTGCTCCCATTAACGGGGGGGGTGTGTGTGTGTGTGTGTGTGCGCGCTGGCACCGCGGGCACCGGGCACTCAGCCGCAGCCTCTGCCCCCTCCCAGGTCTGCGCATCCTCCTGGTGGACCAGTGGGTGGAAACCGGGGGCACCATGCGAGCAGCCATCCAGCTGGTGGAGCGGCTGGGGGGGGTCGTGGCAGGTAGGAGAGGGGGTACAGGCGCACCCCAGGGTGCACCTGTGGCTGCAGTGGGAGCGTTGTCCCCGTACCCCGCGGTGGTCGGCGCTGAGCCCCCCCCTCTTGTCCCGCAGGCGTCGCCGCCATCTGCATCGAGGACAGCGAGGGCGGGCGGTGGATCCGGGAGCGCTACAAGTGTGCCCACTGCGTCCCCCCCAGCCTGCAGCCCCGCTTCGACCACCACCAGTTCGGCTGGGACTGACACGGGGCTGCCACCCCGACGTGTCCCCCCAGCGGGGCACAGGGCTGCCGGCTATTCGGGGCAGGGATACCCGGGGCATCCCGCACCCGCTTTGGCTTTCACCGTCCCCAGGATGCTCACCCCTCCCCTGGCTCCATCCTCCCGCCGGCCCGCAAGCCTGGGGGGGCTGCTTGTGGGGCAGGGGGAGCCGCAGCCATCCCCGTCCCCCCAGTCCCACACTTTTCTTAAAAAGCATAAAAAAAGTTTTATTAAGAAAAACGGCGGCCCGGGGGGCATCTCCCCCTGCAAGCGGTACCTGGGTTTGCATAGCTAAGGCAGCCGCACGGGCGCTCCTGCCCGCCCCGGCTGTGGGTGCCTGGGCAGGTGGGGGGCCGGGGGGGCCGGGGGCAGCTCCTCGGGGCCGGCCGGGGCCACCCCTCTTTGGTCCAGAGGTGAGAGCGCAGCGGTGGGGGGGGGCCTCACTGGCAGCACTTGGGTTTCTTGCGGGGTGCCGACAGGTACAGGTCACTCTCGTTGCTGCTGATGCCTGGGGGGACAGAGGGGTGGGAGGGGGAGGTGTGTGTGGGGGGGGTAAAGGTGGGGGGGGCACCCGCGCGGGGCCGGCCGGGGGTACTCACGCACGGTGTCGCCGATCTTGCGGGCGCTGCTGCGCTCCAGCTCGGCCAGCACGCTGCTCTCGAAGGTCAGTGCCGCCACGCGGAAGAAGAAATCCCGCACGTTCTCCCCTGCCCCGCGGGACGACACCCCCTCAGTGTCCCCTCACCCGGACAGACAGTGGGGTCCACATCCCCCCCCACACCACCACCACCACCACCCGGTCAGGGACCCACCGGTGAGCGAGGAGACAGCCCAATACTCCGCCTGCATCTCCTGGGCCACCTTCAGAGCATCCTTCTCCATCAGGCTGTACTGCGCCGGCGTCTGCCAACCGAGCCGGGGGGGTGGGCGGGTGGCGGGGACAACCCCCCCCGAGCCGGGGCGCAGGGTGCCCATGGGAAGGGGGGACACACTCACGCTCAGGTCCTTCTTGGAGCCCACCAAGAAGAGGATGACGTTGGATGGGTCGTTCTCCTTCAGGGCATCAGCCAGCCACTGCCTGCGGGGGCCACTGTCACCGGCTGGTGGCCAAGCACTACCCTCTTGCTCGCGCACCGCAGCGTCGCCAGCAGCCACATGTCCTCCTGCCCGGCTCCCACCTCTCCATCCAGCCCCACCGCCCCCTCGCCCTTGTCCCCAGTCCCACCTGGGGCCCTTGGCCACGTGTCACCTACCGCGTGTGCTCCAGGGACGCCACGTCGTTGACATCGAAGACGATCACGATGGCTGGGGAGGGGGACAAAGGAGGAGTGAGATGGGGATGGGGACAGACAGCGTGTCCCCGCGGTGTGGTGGGACGTGGTGGGGACCTCACCTTGCGCTCCCCGGTAGTAGGTGGAGGCGATGCACTTGAAGCGCTCCTGGCCGGCCGTGTCCCACCTTGAGGCCGGGGGGGGGAGCGTACGGGAGGTGAGGGGGGGCCACAGGGGTGCGCAGGGGGCGGGGAACACTGTCACCTACTCACAGCTGCAGGCTGAAGGGCACCCCCAGCACCTCGAACCGCTCCATCTCGAAATCCACCCCGATGGTCGCCTTGTAGTTCTTGTCGAAGGTGTCCTTGCAAAAGCTGGGGGGGAAAAGATGGGTGTCAGCAGCCCCCAGACTGCCCCCCGCCAGATCCCACCCCTGGGGGCTCAGTGCCCCCCCCACCAGGAGATGGGGAGATGCCCAGCACCAGAGTTCATCTGGAGCCGAACTCAGCCCAAGCTGCTGCTGCCCTTTTTTGCGGGGGGGTCTCTTCCCTTGCCTGCCCCCCCCTCGCCAAGAATCTCTCCGTGGGGGGGTGTTCCCGTTACCGGTTGATCAGGCAGGTCTTCCCCACCGAGAGGTCCCCCACCACGATGATCTTGGAGATCTTGAACCTGCGGGGCAGGGGGAGGCACAGCAGCTCAGGGGGGGCTGGGGGGGCTCCCCGCCTGCCTCCCCCCTGGGCAGCCCCACAGGCAGGGGGGTTCGTGGGGTGGCGGTGTGTGGGGGTGTCACCCCACAGCCCCCTCCATGTCCAGCAGCGCCCTGCAGCCCGTCTCTCCCGCCCCACTGCCAGCGGCAGCCCGGACCCCCGCCTTCCCCCCGCGCTGCATTCCTGCGCCGTGACGCAGGGCTCGGCACACGGGCAGCGCCGGCAGCCACGCGGCGCCCGCACCGGGGACCCCCACCCGGGGCCGGTGGGGTCGTGGGACCCTCGTCACCATCCTCCCCCAGCCCTGGGGTCCCCAAATCACCGCCCGGACTCACCCCACGGTGCCCGTCCGCTGCTCCTGGCAAGCGTTGGCCACTGTGGGGTGGAAGGCGGGGCGGGCGTGCAGGGCGGCCTCCTTCCGAAAACACTGATGGGGGGACAAAGAGGAGACACCGGTGTGAGCGTGGGGCTTGATGAGGCCACCCCTGGACCGGTGTGTCCCCCCCTGCCTGCTCACCGGGGGCAGGTCGGCGATGACCCTGTCCCTGCGGACCGGAGCCAGCACGTTCATCGTCCCGCGGGGCCGCCTGGGTGGCCGGGGTGAGCGGGGACTGGACGAGAGCCACCGCAAAGCCTGGGGACAGAGGGAGCAGGGAGTGGGTGGCGATGTCCCCGTGTCCCAGCTGTCCCCACGTCCCCACGCACAGCATCCCGGAACACGGCTGTCCCAGTGTCCCCAGGCATGGCTGTCCCCATGTCCCAGCCACCCCGAGGTCCCCAAGTGTGGCTGTCCCCACACCCTGGGGTGCAGCTGTCCACGTGTCCCATCTGTCCCTGTGTCCCAGCCATCCCTACATCCCTGTGCACGGCTGTCCCCTTGTCCCAACTGTCCCCACATCCTGAGTGTGGCATCCCCAGGGTACGGCTGTCCCCATCCATTGCCACATCCCTGCACCCCCGGGTACCGCTGTCCCCATGTCCCCACATCCCGGGTGTAGCATCCCAGCGCACGGCTGTCCCCATGTCCCACCGGTCCCCCCCATCCCTGAGCGTGGCTGTCCCCATGTCCCCCCCGTCCCCATCTCCCTGAGTGTGCCTGTATCGGTGTCCCACCCATCCCCGCGGCTGTCCCCGTGTCTCACGGCTCCCCACGTCCCCGTGTGCCTGTCCCCGTGTCCCACCATCCCCATCCACATCCCTCCCCGTGTCCCACCAGTCCCCCCGTGTGCCTCTCCCCCACCACCCTCGCCGAAGTACGTCCCCCCACCGCATCCCGGTCCACGGCCAAGTCCCCTCCGCGGGGGAATATGGGGGTAAGGGGAGGGGGCCGTTACCGCGAACCTCCCGGCTCCGGTAGCGGTGCTCGGCGCTGCACGCCCGGCCCCGAGGAACCGGTGTCCTGGCCCCTCCCCCCCTCCTTCGGGGGGCAGGGGAGGGGCCAGGACGCCGGTTCCCCCGGGGCGGGGCCACTGCGTTGCTTCCCACCCGACGGGACCCCGACGATCCCCTCAGACACCGGGACTCATCCCGGCCCCCCGCCGTCGGGGCGGCGGGGGGGGGGGGGCGCGGCGCTCAGGACTACAACTCCCATGAGGACTTGCGGGGCGTTGCGTGAGCGCATCTGCGCATGCGCGGCGGAGGCTGCCGGTGGGTACTACCATTCCCGGCGTGCCCCGCGGCATCGCGAGAGTTGGTGGCAGGTGGGAAGTCTCGCGAGATTTGGGGGTATAAGGCCCTGCGGTGCGGGGCGGGAGGCCCCTTTCGGCTTCCGCCTGGCCAAGATGGCGCCAAAGGCGAAGAAGGAGGGTGAGGGTTGGGGGCGGCGGCGGGGTCCGTGTGTGCGGGCTGGGGAATATCTTGCTGTGGTGTCCCCCGGGGTGCGGGTGTAGGCGGGGGGGGGGCAGGCTGAGCGGTGGTGGGGGGTGAGAGAGGGTTGAAGCCCGGTGCTGGGCCGCGGGCACGTGGGGAGGCCTGCGGCGGCGGGCTCAGCCCGGTTATCTGAGGGAGGGTGGGCCCCCCTCGGACTCTGTGGGGAGTGAGGGGGGTGGGGAGGAAATGAGTTCCCTCCTTGGTGAGGTGGGAGGTTTGTTTAGAAGGGGGGAGCGGGAAACTTCAGCCCAGTTGGGCGTTATGGAGTTGGTCTTGGCTGGATGAGGGACCACAGACCGCTTGGGGAGGTGGTGTTCATTGGGTTGCGTGGCAGGAGAAGCCATGGCTCGTTGGGACAGGCAGGGGAGCGTATACTGGTCCTCCAGAACCTACCTGTGCTGACTGAGGTGTCGTTATAGCTGTGCCTCCGAAGACAGAGGCAAAGGCTAAGGCGCTGAAGGCCAAGAAGGCCGTTCTGAAGGGGGTACACAGTCACAAGAAGAAGAAGATCCGCACATCGCCCACCTTCCGCAGGCCCAAGACCCTGCGACTGCACCGGCAGCCCAAGTACCCCCGGAAAAGCGCCCCACGGAGAAACAAGTACGTGTGGACTGTTGGGCTCTGTCCTGCTGCAGGGCTTGTGGGGTGGAGGCAGCCCCATGTGTGGGCTCCTGTGGCGACCTGTGTCCCACTGCAGGTCCCAGGGTGACACCTTGCCAGTGTGCTTCCCTGGGAGCTGAGCCCACACCTTGGTGGCAGTGGTGGGTGTTGGGGGTGCAGGTGATGATTTTATGCGACCAAAGCCTGAGAGTTCATGATTAGAACTTTTATTCCAACTGATGCACCCCAAAGAAAGCCTCTGAAGTGCAGGGACAGCTTCTGCCAGCCTCCTGTTAACCACAGGGTCTGTCTCCTGCAGGCTGGACCATTATGCCATTATCAAGTTCCCTTTGACCACAGAGTCAGCGATGAAGAAGATAGAGGATAACAATACTCTGGTTTTCATCGTCGATGTCAAGGCAAACAAGCACCAGATCAAACAGGCTGTCAAGAAGCTGTATGATATCGATGTGGCCAAGGTCAACACATTGATTAGGTGAGAAGAGGGGGAAAATAGGTCACTGGTGGGTGTGAGATGCTTCAAGAGCCGGGAGTGGCTTTTGGCAGAACATGGGAACATGTGTGAGTGTCACCAGCTGTGGGTACTCTCAGGAGGTGTGGGTTTAAGCTCTGTAGTGCTTTCAGTGTTAAAAGTTTTGAGAAATGCAACTTGTGACTGAGCACATAGCACATCTTAGGGCAGGTGGGAAATGTTGGCAGACCAGAGGGTCGGCTTCATCAGGGAGCTCTTCTAACCCCAGGGAGTCTTGTGCAAATGATGTGAACATTTTTTTACCACTGAGTAAAGTGATGTTTCCAAAGGAACCACTGATGCACACTGCTATAAAAGGAATGTGGAGCAGGTGGGAGAAATTGTTGCTTCTGTACTGATGCCTCCTGTTCCTCTCTAGGCCTGATGGGGAGAAGAAGGCTTATGTCCGACTGGCTCCAGATTACGATGCGCTGGATGTAGCCAACAAGGTGAGAAATCTTTGAAACTTTGCAGCTCCGTTTGTCTTGTATCTCCTGTGCCCGGCTGTTCTTCCTGGAGTACAGGTGAGGTACTTGTGCTTCAAGCACTGTGGAGTGTCCTTGTAGTTAGACAGGATCCAAGTGTTCAGAAACAAGACCGCATTGTCTAGCAAAACACGATTCTGCCTGGGAGATCATGAAGTTATGTGGGAAAGTTAGAGAGAGAGAGTTGCTGCTGTTCTTCAGCTCCACTAGGGAGGGGCTCCACTCCACAGGACTACAGGAGCTCCAGAGTATTACTGGGGAGGACGCAGAAACTGCCCTGCAGCTTCTGGGTTGACACAGCGTTTGTCCTAACAGTGTTCTTGGCTAGTGCTCATTTAATGGGGGAAATTATTCTGGGGCACTGCTGTGCTGCCGGCCTGGGTGAAGGAGGGCTTTCTGCCTGGAAGCAGCAGGCAGTTTAGTCCCCGATGTGGCTGAGGCAGACAGGAGGCAGTGGTGGTACGTATTGGAGCAAGGGAATGTGGCTGTGGACTAGCACAGGGGTCACCAAGGAGTAAATGTTTGAAGCAGTTGTGTAAGGTACTCGGGCAGCTCTGGGAGGAAGACGCCTTGGAGGACAGGAATCCTGGGGAGATGCAGCCCTGGCAGTGGTGTCTGTGGTGGAGGTTGTGCCTTTCTGCCACCGTAACATCTGTTTTAACATGCTCTGCTTCTTTCCAGATTGGAATCATCTAAACTGCATCTACTGAGGACTGTACAGACAAGATAATAAACCCTGTGACACCACTGAGGGGCTCTTGTGTTTTGTGACAGCATGGCCTGTGTGAAAGAGAGTGCCCAGGAAACTTTTGGGGCTTCCTTTCAGTAAAGGGGTTCGTCCCTCCATCCCTCCTGCCTACTGTAGCCTGGTACTAGGCGGGCAGAGCCGACTGCTCCGCGAGGGTCCCTCTCCTGGTTGTCAGTAAACATGAGGTGACACTGCCCCAAATCTCAAATATTTCTGTTTACCCGAGACCTCTGGTATCCTGCATTTTGTTGCCCTGTGTAATTAGCATGTGTTTGTGCTCGGTGTTCTTGGTGTCCTGCATAGTTTCCTTCTGGAGCGTACCACAGGCTGATGAGTGCCCAGGAGGTAGGTAGGAACCACAACGAAAACCTGTTTATGGTTCGCATCTGGTACAAGCAGAGTGTCACACCATTTTCCCCAGCGTATCAGCGATTTGCTGATGCTGCAAAGCTTCACTTGACAAGATCCTCAAGCTAATGCCATGGCCGGGGCTTTGTGGTTTTTTTTTTCTGATACAATCCCTACTCCTCACTGCAGCATGCGATCGCAGCCTGGGTTCTGTGACACTATTCCTGTTAATGTTGCCTATAACCTCACAGGGTTCACAAACCTTAGCAGGGCTGTTCCCAAACTAGCTGCTGTTGCTGCCTCAGCAGTGTTTTGCTTCCTCAAATTTGTAGATTAAACCAGCTTTTCAAAGCGCTTAGAGAGTCACGGGAGTGTGGAACGCTGGGTGGGCAGTGAATGGAGGTGAAGTGCAGCTAAGCCTTCAGGAGTACTTGATCTTGAGTATGTAGTTACACCTAACTGAGATGGTGAAAGCTGTGACCAAATATTGATTGGGGTAATGGAGCTCTTGGGCAGTGGGACACACAGTTCCTTCGAGCCTCTTGAAGAGCGTGGTGGGTTCCTGGGGTGGTGGTTTGTGAAGGTGGCGATGGAAAGGAGGAGTTGTCCTGATTGCTGCTGCTCTTGGGGACCGCGGGGTGAAGACCTGTACTGGGTCGTGTGGCCCTTGGCTTGAGACTTCGCCTGCCGCTCACAGGTGGCGAAGTCTGTCTGGATCTGCCAGGTACCTGGCAAGCTGCCTGCGATGGGAGGGTGATGCGGAGGTGCTGGGCAGGCTGTGGAGCAGCTGTACGTGTGGGAGGACCAGGGGCTGTGATGGTGGTGTGGAGAGGCCAGCTGCCATCGCACCCTCGCCCTCTCTGAGGACAGAGGCTCTGGGCATCACAGTCCCTGTGCTCGCCTTAGTGCAGACAGGCCCCGGCTGCTGCCAGCCTGCTTCTGAAACTGGGGTTGGATGTGGGGGCTGCCTGGAAGCACCCACTGTCTCTCTGGGCCCTGTGGGATACCTGGCGGGGAGGGGAGGCAGGAGATGCTCCCTCCCTGCTGCAAGGGGTGAGAAACTGCTGCTTCCCTGGGTGCCGGTCCCTCCTGATCTGTGGGTGCTGTGCAGAGCTCTGTTGGCACCCTGGGCACAGGCCAGAGCCCAGGCTCTCACCCCTCGCCTTGTCCAAGCCCGGGTCAGGGGCTTGAAAGTCAGAGAGCGAGGGCTGTTGGCAAGCTGTGCGGGGCCAGATGAGGCTGAACAACAGGCAGCTTTCCCTTCTGGGAGCCCGGTGACGGGAAGACCTGGGACAGCCTGGCTCCCTCCCGGGGTTGGGTCTGATGTTCTGCTAGCATCATCTGAGGGCATCAACCCAACTCCTGCCCTTGGCCTGGGCACAGCCGGGGAAGGGGATGAGCCGCCGCAGCCGGGGCTCTGTGTGCAGGTACGTGACGCAGCGTGGAGGCTGGGGAGGGATTTCACATCAGCATGACTTGCAGTCTGCCCTGACCCTGCCTCAACTTAGCTCAGCGGCTGCTGCCTTCTGGCACTTCGCTTCCCCACGCTTACCTCTCGCTCCGGGGCTGGCAGCCAGCCTGACCCACAGCTGCCCCATCCCAGCCAGAGCCGCGCTGCTGGGAGATGCTCCAGCTGGAAGCCAGGGCAGGAGTTTAGGCTCCTTGTTTTGGGAAGCTTTGTCATGCCTGACCCTTCCACGCTGCTGGAAGGGCCATGGGAGCGTGGGCTGGTCCCCCTGGGCCTGTGACTTGCTCCATGCAGGCAAGACAAGGGGAAAAGCGTGGCGATCTGGGTGAGAAGAAACTAAGATTTGGGCTGATCGTGTGGGTTATTTGCAGATGGAGTTGGTGTACAGAGGCGACGGGGTTTAAGCTGTGGCTGCAAAGATGCGTAGCCCTCGAGATGTGCTGCTGAGGGTAAGGCTGTGCCCTGCTGGGGCTGAGCTCTGCTTTGAGCGAGGAGGGGGCGAGGCAGCGGGTTTGAAGCTGGCGGAGTTCCCTGCCCACGCAGCGTCCCGAGTATCACATCTCCGCTCTGGCTGCCAGGCTGTTCCCAGCACGCACGCCCTGCGCCCGCCGCGGCGGTGGTGGTGTGTGCTGGGGAGCCCTGGCAGGATCCCGGCTCCTTGGGGTGTTTCCTGGCTCTCTGGAGGGAGGGAGGGTGATCTCCCCCCACCACTTCCACTTAATCACCAGCTTATTTCAACCTGTCTCTGCCTGAGCTGGGCTGGCGGTGGGGTTGGTAGGAGGGATCTTGCCCCAGAGCAGGGGCTGGGCAGGAGTCACTCTAAGCCCCACTGCTCTCTGCCAGTCTGGTATGATCCCAGAGCCCGATTTGCCTTCCCAATGCTTTGGTACTCTGCAGGACCGGCTGGGCCGGTTCTAGCCCCACTCCCCCGGGGGAGCGGAACCCCCTTCTCTCCTCCCACCGCTCCGGGGGGCAGCTTGGTCCTGCCGCTGCAGGAGAGGGTCCAGCAGTTTCGCAGGGGGCTGGAGCTGCGCTGTGCCGGTGGAGATCGCTCCGGGGGGGATGCGAACATGCATCAGTCTTCCAGGAAAAGCCCGTGGCCTCAAACGGCTTTCCCATGCCAGCTCCACTTCACGTGGCTGCTGGGTGAGTCATGCAGCCCTGCCAGCCACCTCGCCGCCAGGCCGGAGACAGGCAGGTCAGGGACTGCAGCAAGGCTCCGTACCTCTCCTGGCTCCCTTCCCCTGCTCCCTGCACAACCCCGGGTCTCTGGAAGAGCCGATGAGCGAGGAGGAAGGAGCAGAGGGAGCCATCTGTGGGGAGGGACAGGATCTGGCTATTCAAGGCTCAGCATGGTGCAGCTGGGCTGGTAGGACCCGCCAGGCTTGAGGGCATCCCCAGAGGGTCCCTAGAAATAGCAAGTGGCAGAAATGTGCCCTCCCTCCCTGAGGACCGCCAGCCCTTTGCTGGGAATGGGGGCACAGCCTTTCCCATGCTCCTGTCCCCCCACCCCCATCCTCCCCCCAACTCTGCTCTGCCTCACAGAAAAGCCAGCCCAGGCGTGCTGCGGCAGCAGTAAACAGACCAATTTTAATGCACATAACACCCAACATCACCACGGGAGGGACTCGTCCCTTTCCCTTGCAACCCTCTCAGGCCATCAGCTGCGAAACGCAGCCACCCCTGGCCCTCCACCTGCCTGCGCGGAAGCCGGCTTGGGCTGCTTCTCCATCAGCCATGCCCCTGGCTTCGGTGGTGTCCCCGCGGCTTGGTGAGGCTGTCGGGCTGGTCCAGCAGGGAAGCGCTTTTAGGCAGCAGAGCGGGTGAAGGCAGGCCCCGGGGCCAGGGAGCAAGCCCTAAGGCACATCAGAGCATGTTTGGAGAGCCCAAGACCTCCAGGAGCCGGAGCCCAGGTCCCCCTGGGCACGCACGTCTCAGTCTATCAGAAACTTCTCACCATCCACGTCTCTCCCCACAGAGCCCTTGCGCAGGGAGGGGAAGAAATCAGAGCGGAGGAGGCGGGAGAAGTACATGAGGATCATGGCGTCGAGCAGCAGGAGGTTGGCAGTGAGGAAGGCACCCTGGCCCTGCACCTCCACATGGCGGAGGAAGTACCAGGTGAGGTAAGACTGGGGCGCCAGGCGGAAGATGAAGTACATCACCAGGTTGACGTACTTGTTGGCCTCGTAGAGCGCCGGGGAAGGCACGTTGCTCATCTTCAGCAGCATGCGGACGGTGAGGAAGATGTTGCTCACCTCCACCAGCAGCAGCAGTATCGCTGCCACCAGGAAACGACCCGTGATGATGAGCGAGACGAAGGCAGAGATGGCCTGGGAGTGGTAGAGACACACAGCAAGGGTCAGCTCTCCTCGCCGTGGGAAAGGCAAGTCCTTCCCCACCAAGGTTTGGGCGTACGCAGTGCTGTTCCCCCCACCCAGTGATCCCAGCAGCCCCCCCAGGCACCTGGGCCAAGGGAAAACCAGTCCGGAGAGCCAGTTCCCCCGGGTCCAGTCACATCTCCCTGCATGGGGAGCTGGGACCAACCTCTGGCTCGCCCAGCGTGGCAGCCTGTCTGGCTCCTGGTGCTCGGAGCCGATGCTGGCAGACGTCCTGCCCCCCCGGGCGCTCTCGGCTTGTTGATGCTCAACCCACCTGGCAGCCAGGGCGAGGCAGAGGGAAGGGCTCTGACTTGCCCCGCCATAGCGCACGAAACCTACATGGGCCGAGCCCCAGGGTGCATGGTAGCCCCCCCTGTGCTGGCCCCTTGCCTCCCCAGGGCCCTACTCACCATGGCGTGGTGCACCAGGTACTCCCAGGATGAGCGGGACTGGTGGTTGAAGATGATGTCAAGGCTGTCGTGGATGAAGTAGCCTGCGGGATGAGGGAGAGTGTTGAGGGGGGGTCCGGCTTGTGCACCGTCACCCACTGAGGTAAGGGGGGGGGCAGCAGGGAGGGGGTAGGGTGGCGTGACCATGCTCGAGGTGTCAGAAACACCTCCGCCCTGGCTGAGCATGGGGAGAGAGCCGAGCCCTGGGGGCTGGCAGTCTGCGGGCTCCATGCTTGTTTGTGATTAAGGCAGGAGGCACGGGGAGTCTCCGGGGGCTCATCCCGGGCGAGGCTGAGGAGGGAATGGGCAGAACCCATGGAGGTGGCTGCAGCCATTGCCCTGCCTGGCTCCTTACCTGAAGAGAAGCAGACCAGCAGGTGCCCTGAGACGCTGTAGCCGTCCTGGATGTTGGAGAGCAGCTCCGGGGAGTGCCAGAGGCTGGGGGGAGAGGAGAGAAGAGGTGGGAAGGGGGGTCATCCTGGGACAGGGGACACGGGGACCCCCAGTGCCGCCTCCCCAGGGGAGAGGAGTCCCCGTTCTGCACCGTGCCCCGGCGCGTCCCCCCCCCTCCCCGGTACCTGAAGAGGGCCCATAGCCCAGCCAGCACAGAGTGTGCAAAAGAGACCAGGAGGTTCCGCCAACGCCAGGCGCGGCCGGGGCGGCTCCGCACGGCGTCGGGACGGGGCAGGGCCAACGCGGCTCGTCGCAGCCCCGCGAAGATCGCCACGCTGCCGCACACCAGCGCCGCCGAGGCCGTCCGCCAGCCCGGGCCCATCGCGGCCAGCTCCGGCCGACCGGGGCCGAGGGGCGGGGCCTATGGTGGTCATGCCCCCTCTCTGACCACGCCCCCTCTCTGACCACGCCTCTCCATTGGACATGCCCTCTCCTTAGCCACGCCTCCTCCCTGACCACGCCTCCATCTGACCACGCCCCCTCGGCGGACTGTGGCCCGTCCCGGGTCTGCGCGGGGTCCCACACATCTGTCCGGGCCACCGTGTGCGTGTGCCGGGCACCGTGTGGTTGCCCGCCCCGGGGGGGGTGGGAGTTAGGGGGGTGTTGCAGCGCCGGGGGTGGCGGGAAAGCCGCTGTTCCCGGGAAAAAAATTGGCGCCAAACTGGCAGGGGCACCCGCAAACAGCCCCCGCGAAGACATGGCGGGGGTCCCCGGGAATGTTGGGGGCCCTTCCGCAATACTGGGCGGGGTGAGGGCGGCGCTGTGGGCACCGCGACACGGTTGGGTGCGGGTTCCTGCGTGGGGGGGGGTCCCGCCCCATCGCTGCCCCCCGCCACCGTCCCAGTGCAGGACACTGGGCGCTAGCTGGCGGAGGAAGGGGTGGCCCCTACCCGTCCCCCCCCCCTCCCCCGTCGGTGAGTCGGTGTCGCTAGATGGCAGCATGGCCACGTGGCATGGCCTTGGTGGCACTGCCACGGCAGTCCCTGTCCCCGCGCCGTGATAGGGGCAGCCAGTCCTGGGTGTAGGGCACGGACCCCCCTTCCACGCTACCATGGCCGGCCCCAGCGGGGGTGCTGCTGGTCCTGGGGGGGGTCTAAAGCGGGGCTGGGGGCGGGGCGAGGAGGGGACCCGGCCCTTTTGTCCCTGTCCCTACGGCAGCACAGCCCCCCCGGGATGGGTGCTCCCCCAGACTCGGGGCTGTGGGCAGGAGGCTGCTGCGGGCACCGTCGCTCTCTGAGGGTGCGGAGGGTCCTGCGGGGACCTCCCCAGCCTGCGCGGGGGGGCAGGCTCGGGGCATCCCAAACCCCTCTCCCGCGGTGCTGCCACAGGGGTCCCGGCTCCCCGTGGCACCGGGAGGCCCACTCAAGCCGGGGGGCTCATCCAGGCCACCTCGGGGTGCCGTTACCCTCTCTCCCGCCGCGCCCCGCGCAGGCCCTACACACATAGCGGGGAGGCGGAACGGGCGCGGCCGGCGGTGTTTCGTCCGCCCGCGGCCGCCGTAGCGGCTCCCGGAAGTGTCTCCATGGAGACGGGAGGAGCCGGGGCCCGGCCGGGGCAGTGATGGAGAAATACGAGCGGATCCGGGTGGTGGGGAGAGGGGCCTTCGGGTGAGGGCGGCGCCGAGAGGGGCACCGGCCGGGGGAAAAGGGGGTCTCCAGGCCTTTTTAGGGTGGCAACGCGTAGGAATAGGGGGTGCCGGGCCTATGGCACCGCGGGGTGGGGTGGGGGACCGCTGACCGCGTTACCATGGCAACAAGGTGCACGGGCCCTGTCGCCATGGCAACGCGGGGGTCATCCGGCATGTGGCACCCTGGGGGGGTGAGGACAGGCCCTGGCTGTTGCCATGGCAATGGGGTGACATGGCACTGGGTGTGTGACACCCGGCGGGGCGGGGGGATTGCAGGCACTGTTACTATGGCAATGGGGGGGACAGGGGCCATGTGTCACCCCAGGGTGGTGGCCAGGCCCTGTGTCGTCCCCCCTCCCCACTGAGGCCTGTCCCCGTCCCGCAGCATCGTGCACCTGTGCCTGCGCAAGGCCGACCAGAAGCTGGTGATCCTGAAGCAGATCCCGGTGGAGCAGATGAGCAAGGACGAGCGGCTGGCGGCGCAGAATGAGTGCCAGGTCCTCAAGCTGCTCAGCCACCCCAACGTCATCGAGTACTACGAGAACTTCCTGGAGGACAAGGCGCTCATGATCGCCATGGAGTACGCCCCAGGTGGGCCCCAGTCTCCCCCAGCCCCTGTGGCTGGTTTCTTGGCAGGTCCAGGGGATGCCAAGCCCTCAGTTCTCCTTGGGTCAGGCTGCTGTTGGCCCCATGTTGTGCTCTTTAGTAAAGATCCTGTGCTTTGGACCCCTAGAGAATCCAAACACATCTCTCATTTTTGCAGAAAAGCATCTGGGGGTCCTGGTGGACACCAAGTTGACCATGAGCCACATGCCTGAGCATTGGCACAGGTTGCCCAGAGAGGTTGTGGAGATATCCTTGGAGATACTCAAAAGATAGGTCATAGTCCTGGGCAACCTGCTGTCGGTGGCCCTGCTTGAGCAGGGGGTTGGACCAGATGACCTCCCTCCTTGAGGTGCCTTCCAACCTCAAGCATCCTGTAATTCTGTGATTTTATGCCTTCTAATCATATCCAAAACAAAGAGATTTCTAACACCTCTGTCTCTGATAAACGTGCTACCATCTGCCCTTGGCTGAGGTTTCACATACATTTCCCTGTGTCAGCTCTCAGCCACACTGTTGGTCCCACAGCTCTGTGTGGGAAGGTGTGATTTCTAACAAAATTTGCTGTGGAGTTTAAGATCAAATCAACATTTGCATGAGAGTTTGTTAAAAGTTGTACGGGAGCCCTGAATCTGGACCTCCCCTTCTCGATAGGGGCCTCTCCGTGCCACGTGGCCTCTCGGACTGCAAGAATTCTCTTTTGCAGAACAGGCTTATCTTGTTCTGCCATCAAGGTTTATGTCCTCCTCCAGGAGCTGTAATTTTAGTGTTTGTTTTCCTGCTGCCTTTGACAATATGTCAACAATAACTTCTCTCTCGCTGTTTTTTCGTCCCACCTACTGTGCTGCCATTGTTCTCCGCACCGACTCGGAAGCGTTGGAGAATGCACTGCGTGTCCCACCAGGACGTGCTTTTTTCCCATGCGCTTGGCTTGTTAAGATGCCATGGCTAAATCCTCTGGGCTTTTAGGCTGGGTTTGCGCTGCCCTGTGCAGCCACCCTTGCCGATAGCCCTTTGTTGTTCTTTGCAGGGGGTACACTAGCGGAGTTTATTCATAAGCGCTGTAACTCCTTGCTGGATGAGGACACCATCCTGCACTTCTTTGTGCAGATCCTCCTGGCTCTTCACCACGTGCACACCAAGCAGATCCTGCACCGCGACCTGAAGACTCAGAACATCCTCTTGGACAAACATCGCATGATTGTCAAGATCGGAGACTTTGGCATCTCCAAAATCTTGAGCAGCAAGAGTAAAGCCTACACGGTGGGTGGCCTGGCTTTGCAGGGGAGCTCCTTACCACCATGGCAGCAGGCTGGAAACTCTGGACTTGGCTCACGATCTGCTGTAGGCAGCGAGGTTGGATATAGCATGCTTGCAGCAGGCCACATCCACGTGCCACAATGCTGCTTTGCTTCTTGAAGTTTATACAGGCTGATTGTCTTCACGCCCAAGTTTGTTGCAGCTCTGTGGGCTGCAAAAAGGTGAGAAAGATTTGTGTGCCCATGCCTGGGAGAGCCTGGGTGTCTGGGCCCACTGGTGAGGGTAGATAGAGTTTCTCCCACTGTCACGGTGGGAGGGGTGATGTTTGCAGGATCGTCTGACACATACTCGGCAACTGAATTCCTGCCTGTGCCCCGCCGTTCTGCCTTGTCTTAATCTCTTCTCTCTGCTTGAGACTTGGGTATCGTTCCCCACCTGGTCTAATCTGACCAGACGTTTATATCACGCTCGTTGCTCTGGGCTCTGATTCGCTCAAGTGAATAGCAGCAAAATTAGAGGTAATCTCTGTATGTGGAAGGGAGGTCACCAGAAAGGCAAATCTGCATGTTTTTTACTGAGATTGTCAGGCAGATGTTGACACCAGAGAACAAAAGCTCAGCTCTACTAAGCTTTGGTTGGTGGTGCTCTAGCCAGCCTGCGCACTGGGCTCTAAATTGAGCCTTTCTCTTTCCACCTCGCTGCCCCAGTTTCACAGCATCACGGTAAATTTCTTTGTCTCTTCTAGGTTGTGGGAACTCCGTGCTACATCTCCCCAGAGCTCTGTGAAGGGAAGCCTTACAACCAGAAGAGTGATATCTGGGCTTTGGGCTGTGTGCTATACGAACTCGCCAGCCTCAAGAGGGCTTTCGAAGCTGCGGTAAGAGGGATAGGGTTTACACGTAGCGCAGGGAGCCATGGCCTCTTACAGAGGTGAAAATGTATGCTTGGATCACTCTTCTCACTGAGCCTGGAGGTGTGAAGGCAGAGGGCAGTGCTGAGAACTTCTTGCTCCTTGGCCTCACCCCTGACTGCCCAGCCACTGTATGTCTCTCTCTCATTTTCTCTCCAGAATCTTCCTGCCTTAGTACTGAAGATCATGAGCGGGACGTTTGCCCCAATATCGGATAGATACAGCCCCGACCTGCGCCAGCTCATCCTCAGCATGCTGAACCTGGATCCTTCCAAGCGGCCCCAGCTGAATGAGATCATGGCCCAGGCCATCTGCATTCGGCCCCTTCTGAACCTCTACACCGATGTGGGCAGTGTCAAAATGAGAAGGCAAGTGATACTGCCACCTAAGTGTCCCTTGGGAGGGGCTGCCACAGCCCACAACGTGTCTGTCCAGCTGACTGGCTCTGTTACGAGCTCTGAAGAGAGCGTCGTCCCCATGCAGCTCTCCTGCGTTACCCAGTGTGCAGCTGCTGCGGGCCAAGCCTGGCCCAGTGGCTTGGGGCCACGGCAGGTGTGGGCTTGTCACTGGAGTAACAGCGAATAGAGAGTTGTGAGCTCAGGGGGAAGCAAACTGATGCCAACTCCCCCCTCTCGGGTGGTTTAAAGCACCTACCGAGTCAATTCTGTGAGCTATTCAGCCATGGCTTATGCTGTAACTCTGCCCAGACCTGTGATCGAGGGCTCTGCAGGACCTCTGGGGTCGAGCTGACATTAAGGACTGGATTTTGTTTTGGCAGGCCTGAAAAGCCCTTGGCTCCAGTGCCGACAGTGACCCATAGCCGGACGGGGGGACGAGTGAGCAGTGCCAGGCCCAGGGGTGAGTCCTGGCACAGTGTGTTCAACACAGCTCCATTTGGAAGGACCCTTTCCCTTGGATGTCAGGGGATCAGAGAGGCACACGAGCTTCTGGAGAGAGGATGTTAAGAGACTTCACCTTCCCTGAGCCCTGGAGGAGCCCCTGGGCACCTCGGTTCTGGGGACCAAGCAGCGCTCTTTCTCCAGCTGCCTCTTCTAGGTTTTTGAACCCTTGAATCAAGTCTCTGCTGTTCCCAGCAAAGGCTGAGAACCAGCTGGGGGTGCTGAGGGGGGATGTGGCAGCACTGGGCAGTGCAGCTGGCACTGGTAACAATTAGCTAGATCTGTTGTGGTGCCACTTCCCCCAATTCTGGGATAAAATACAAAGAGCTGTTCCCATGTGCTTCTCTCAGCCCTGGCTGGGAGCTCCCCAGCAGCCCCTTGCCAGCCTTGGACCGGTGCTGGTCTGGCTCTGCTGGCTGGCAGGCAGCTCTGCTGGCACCCAGTCTGGGTGGCTGCTGTCATTTCTCTTCCTGTGGGAAGAGAGTCGGAGCTCTGTGTTCACGATTTCTCTTTGACACATAGGTGTTCGAGGTGGTTCAGCCAGGGCAGGAATCCCTCCTCCGCTGTCGTCCATCTACACCTGGGGGAGCGGGATCACCACCCCCCTCCGCCTGCCCATGCTTAACACCGAAGTGGTGCAGGTCTCTGCTGGCAGGACGCAGAAGGCTGGGGTCACCAAATCGGGGCGGCTCATCATGTGGGAGGTGAGTGATGAGGCAACCAACTGGGGTAGGCAGTGGCCGTGGAAGGCTCAGATATGAGATTTCTGAGGAGGAGACATTTCTGCTCACTGCATAGACCCTGGTGCTGCGTCCCCCAGGACCACAGTCCGGTCCAGGGTGCGGGTAACACTCCTAAGCCTGTGGGAAGGGGCGCGTCCGAGTTCTCCAACCCAGTTCTTGCTGCACAGAGGTGCGGCAGCTGACGTATTCTTTCCGCCAGGCTCCCCCGATGGGTGCTGCGGGAGGCCCTTCTCTCCCAGGAGCCACCGAGCAGCTCCAGCCTCAGTTTGTGTCTCGTTTTCTGGAGGGCCAGTCTGGCGTGACCATCAAGCACGTGTCCTGCGGTGATCTCTTCACAGCCTGCCTCACAGGTGAGCTGCTGCCTCCTGCCTTCGCCTGGCTGAGTCCCAGCCGCCTCTGCATGGCAGCTGGCCTGCGAATGCAGCGTGACTGCCTGGGGAGCCTGCTCAGAGAGGAACCCGAGAGATGCACTGAGCTGGGGTGACACAAAGGCCTCTGTGGCCTCTCACGTAACATCAGGTGGGGGTCAGAAATGGCAGGCATGGTCCTCCTATGATGCCACACTGGTCAGCTTGGTCCCAGAGGTCTGTCTGGTGTGGGGAGGGCCACAGATCACCCCTGTTTGTTGTCCTGGCTGCACTGGTCACCTGAAGCCAGAACTGGCCTGTACAGTGGGGGCTGCAGTGTGAGGAGTGTCTGGGAAGTTCAGGGTTTCTCTGTCACATGCTCTGTGAGTGTGACACAGACACCAGCAGTGACCAGCGGTGACTGGCGCTGCAGTGAGGAGTCAGCGTGAGCTCCTGCATGGCCGTTTGTCCTCAGCTGCAGGAAGGCAAGGTCTGAAGCCCCCTTAGAGTGGGCCAGGAGGCGTTCTGGCTGGGAGTGGAGCATGCGCGCCAGCCTGAGGCCATGTTTGCAGAGCAAAGTCCTCCCAGTGGTCCTCTGAGAGCCCTGTTTGAACTTCTGCTGGGGATCAGGGCAGCAAATGACAGATATGCAACTGGCAAACTTCGTAGGCATGTGTTTTTCCTACCTCTCCATGGCGTTTCCTGCCACCCCTGTGCTGGGCGGCTGCTCAGTGAGTGCCTCTGTGTATTTAACACCTTGACAGACCGTGGAGTTAGCAGCTCCTGCGTACACAGCTGCAATAATGTTATCTCAGCGCCCTCCTATCATCTGCTGTTCCTTCGGTGAGTTGTCGCAGCACATTGAGGCTGCTGCTCTCTGGAAGCTCGCTGAAGGCCTCTAGCCCCCCCAGCAAGTTATGAGTCAGAGTGGGTCCAAGCAGAGCCGCTGTCCTGGGAGCCACGGGCTGTGCGTGCCTTGCAGGGCCTCACGTGTGCCAGTAACATGACTTCTTTCTGCTTTTCCAGACAGGGGGATAATCATGACTTTCGGCAGCGGCAGCAATGGCTGTTTGGGGCACGGAAACTTCACGGACGTAAGCCAGGTTTGTCGTGAGGGTGCTGGGCGCCTTGTTCCCCCAAGGTAGAGGATGGATCGTGCCTTCTGCGCCACGTGAGAAGGCTCATCCTAGCTCCAGGGATGTGCATCCCGGGCGTGCTGTGGCATCCGACCCCCTCCCCCTCCTCCCCCTGTCACTGCGGGTTTTAAAAGACCCAACCTGCCTCTCTCTTTCTCTCTTCCCCCCCCCCCCTACACAATGATCCCTTTGAGCGTGGGGGAAGTCAAGAGCTGCCTTGTGGTTGCTGTTGGCAGGCACCCAGCTTGGAGGCTGCCTCCAATCACACACCTGCCTGCTTCACTCTTGGCCTGCAGCTGCCAGGGTTCACTGAGAAAAGTTATTTTTCAAAAGAGCCAGTATTTAAAGAAGAGCTGTGTGTTTCCGATTGGCTCGGAGCACTGGGGCTGAGGGCCCAGTCGCTCCCTTCCAGCTTCTTCCTTGCCTGCCCTCGGATGTGGCAGCAGCCGATGGCTTCCAGCCGAGCCTGGGGACTGGTGCCATTTGTCACTGTGGTCAGCTTGCTCCTTCATTCCTGCTCCGTCCGGAGCTGAGCTGCTCGGTGCTTATTGCCTAGGGGGGAGGCGGGGGGAGACCAATTGGGAGCAGCAGCCAGGTCTCAACAAATGGTGCTTTTCACTTGAAGAAGATAATGAGACTCGCTATGGCGAGGTGTCAGATCTAACAGCAGGTCACAGCAGGGGCTGGGCAAAATGTGGAGATCCCGGTCTCTCCACACCCTAACGAATATGTAGCCGATAGCTCACAGCTCCTCTGCACAAGAGCCTTTCAGCCAACGCATCCTGCACCAAGCCCCTGCCTGCTCAGAGCGTGCGTTAACAGCCCCTGGCACTCCCCACATGGGCAGGGGGGCGAATCCCAACCCTTCGGCTGAACCTATTCCCTCTCCAAACCGTTGTGCTGGCTGCTTTCTTGGTTTCTTCCGCCCCAGAGATGTTTGCATTATCTTCTGTGCTATGTGCACGTAGTCTCTAAACCCTTTGAAGACTGTTTGGAACCAAAGAAAAGAAAAAAAAAAAAAAAAAAGATATTCGCTGGTGTTTGTGTTGGATGAAAACTGGGATGCTGCCAGCGTTGTGTTGAGACTGGGGGGCCGGGTGGGAGGGATGGGAGCAGCCGGGCAGGCTGGGAGGTCTCGGCTGACGGCTGCTGCTCTTCCCCTGCCAGCCCAAGATCGTGGAGGCCCTGCTGGGCTACGAGATGGTGCAGGTGGCCTGTGGCGCGTCTCACGTCCTGGCGGTTTCCAATGAACGGGAAGTGTTTGCCTGGGGCAGGGGGGATAATGGTAAGAGATGTCTGCTTTGCAAAACAGAGGGCTTGTGCTTTCCATTGCCTGTTCCCGCTCCCCTCGCTGGCCCCGCTTGCCCACAGTCCTCTCCAGATGTGCCAGGCTAGGTGGGTGTGGAAGAGTTGCAGCTGCTTCACCGCATACCAGGGCCCCCCTGCTTTGGGTTTCGCTGCCTTCTATGGGCAATAGGTCCCAGGCTGGGCTCTTGCGGCAGCTATGTCGATGCTATTGCTAATGGGCTTTGCTCAGTTTGTGTGTTGCCATCAGTTGTGTCCTGCTTTGTTCCTCCTGCCAGGTCGGCTTGGGCTGGGTACCCTGGAGTGCCACAACTCCCCCCAGCAGGTCACAGTCCCGCTGGAACATGAGGCTCAGAGAGTCATCTGCGGCATCGATTCCTCCATGGTCCTCACAGTGAACAACCAGATTCTTGCTTGCGGGAGCAACAGGTAAAGGGGTGAGGGTCTGTGCTCCAGAGCTTGCCTACAGCCTCCTGGGACTGTCCATCTGTGTCCAGCCCAGGAAGAGGGAGCAAGGGGCTCTAGAAGACATCTCTGTGATCCTGCTCCCCAGCATCTTGCTGCCGGTGGTGCGGTTACGCTAGGGCAGGCTTTGTCTCTGCGGGATCTGTGCCAGGCTGCATTCATCCAGCGCTGAACTGTGCTTTTCTCCGTGCAGGTGTAACAAGCTGGGCCTAGATCGGATCAGCTCAGCAGAGGAGCCTTCCCCAGAGGACCAGGTGGAAGAGGCCACCGTGTTCACCTGTGCCCAGTCAGCCCCCTTGAACCACGAGCCGATTATGTGTGCTGACATCGGTACAGCGCACTCGGCTGCAGTCACAGGTGAGGAGTGTGTGCCCAAATCCCTGAGGGGGGACCTGCATTTTCACTGTCCTCCTCCTGCCTCCGTTTCCCATGGGCAGAGGCCTCAGAGAGGCTTACGAGGCACCCTGCTCCCCACGTTGGAGCTCTGTGGAGCAGGATGTTCAGCATGGTAGGCAGCAAAGAGCTTCAGGGGCTTCAGTGCATCATCAGTCGTTGCATTAGTTGTTCCTCTCGTCAGCTTCTGGCCAGTGTTACACCTTTGGGAGCAACCAGCACGGGCAGCTGGGCACCAACTCCTGCCGCAACAGCCGCGTACCCCACCTGGTTGTGGGGCTCCAGGCGATGAAGGTCACCGTGGTGGCTTGTGGGGATGCCTTCACCGTGGCCATCGGAGCAGGTGAGGCTGAAGCCCCCGTGTCCTGGGCTGCAGCGGACCCTGGCTTTCGTCTGCCTACAGTCCATGCTGTGGCCAAGGCAAGCCTTGGAGATAGCCCAGGGCGGTACTGGGGAGATGGGAGGCTGGTTTGCTGGTGAGCTCTGTGTGCAGCAAGGGGTATGTATCCCCCTGCAGACGGCGAGGTGTGCACCTGGGGGAAGGGAGCCAGGGGACGCCTGGGCAGGAAGGACGAGGAAACGGGAGCCCCGAGGCCAGTGCAGCTGGAGGAGACGCATCCATACCTGGTGACCTCCGTAGCCTGCTGCCACGGGAACACGCTGCTGGCAGTAAAGCGTGAGTAGAGGCTTCGTTACTCTTATTTCTGCCATGAGGGCCCAGCCAGACACAATGCCTTGTGACCGGAGCTGTACCAAGTCACCCTGGCACATAAGCTCTGTGTTATTCTACTCTCGAGCTGTAGGTGAACAGAAATAACTCAAAACCCATAAAAATTCCCCTTCTGCTATGCAGCACTGTGACACCGCCATTTCCACTGGGCTGTGAGAGCAGAGGGACAGCAGAAACGGTCTCGTGCACTCCCAGACAAGTGGACTGGCCAAGCTGTGGGCGGTGGGGAGCTGGTATGCGGGCAGTCCACCGAGGATCCAAAAAGAGCAGCTCTCTAATTGGTGCTGCTGAAATAGAAGCTGAGATTTGAGGCGTCATTTTGGCTGCTGGCTTTCCATTGTGGTTTGGAAAAGATAGCGATGGTTTTGTGGTTCTTCTCTGCTTGGGCCAAAGGCGGCATCGTTGCATGGTTAAAACGTGCCCATGGGGTGACCTGCCCTTCCGTTGCCTGGATGTATGATGGGAGCCTGGCCCAGACTGCTGGAGGGGCCTTTCTTCCTCCTCTGCCGGGCTGATTATGGCCTCAGCGCTGGGATGAGGGATTCCAGTCCCAGCCCACTTCAAGGAGGCTAATTACACCCCGGAGGGGAGGAGGCCCGGCTGACTGCCCCAGCGCAGCGGAATCAGCCGTGGCTCCCGTTCCTCCCCTGTGAGTGCCGAGCTCTCACGTGATGTGCGCTGCCACGTGAAGGGGAGAGGGAATGGCTGAGTCCCCGGGCTCGGGAACAAGTAGGGCGTTTGTCATGGGAGTAAAAGGGTTTTGTTCCTGCAGGAAGGCTGCAGGCTGCTCTCCCCTTCCGCTGCCGGAGTCACCCTGCGCTCCGCGGCAGCTGGTTTCTGGGCTCCCACCTGCAGCAGTGTAAGAGCGGAGACGGAGTGCGTAGCCCCCACCGTAGCCCCACTGCTGTCCCCCTGCACTGCCCAGTCCAAAACCTCAACACACCTGTCCCGGTCCTGGGAGTACAAACTCGGCAGCAGTGGTGTCAGGGCAGCAGCCTCGCCTGCTCCAGCGTCCCTCAGTAACCGGAGCGCATCCAGAGCTCTGTAAAAAGCTGAGATCTGATTTTCGGCTTTCACACAGCTCGGTTTGCCTAGAAACTTCTCCAAAGAGAACACAAGAGCTGGTGACACATTTGATGTCATTGCTGCTGTCAGCTCTGGCTGTGATCTGGCCCGGAGAGGGTGCTGGCACAGGCGAGCGGTGCTCCACCTTTTGGGGCAGCAGTTCGCCGTCACTCTGCCGTTTTCTCCCATGAAGCCAGCACGGGGTTTGACTGGCTTGGGCTTCTGCCTGCTTTATCGTGAGGCCACTGCTGCGCCCTTCTCTCAATCCCACTGCAAACACAGGAATAACTGGGAGAAGCCAGGCGGGCTGGAGAGAAGGAGGAGGGCACAAGAGTCAAAAGATTGCATTTACTCCTGTGTGGGCTCTGTGTGCTGGGCATTGCCTCTTCCCGAGGCCTTGCAGACGCTTCCTAGGGTAGCAGGACAGGGATTGCGGTGCCCATCTGTCAGGTATTTGGCCTGTGTCGGGCAGGGCATTCCTCACTGTAGCTTCGTCGAGATGGTGGCTTCCAGTTTATTCTTGGTCCTTGCCCTTTGTGTTTCAGCTGCCGTGGAAGAGTCGCCTGCCCAGTGAGTTTGCGTCGAGAGGGGCCGTATCCAGCCTCGTCGCGCAGGTGTGGAAGCACCTCTGGCTGCCCGGCATGCCTGTCTTCTCGCTGCTGCCCGGCTCGGACCCACGTCCCCAAACATGGGAGCTCCTCCGCTGCGGTCTGGAAACAGGGAGCTCCTAACGATGGTTCCCACGGAACCGGAGCCGGTCTCACTTATCAAATCAACGCAGGTCGCTGTGAACCTCCAGTGCCCGAGAGCTGCTGCCGTGGGGCAGACGTCCCCGGAGCTCGGGGGCTGTGTTCAGGGGGTCACGCTGGGGCTCTGCCCCTCCCTGCTAGAAGTGCCTGTGTAGAAGGGTGAGGAGCACAGAGGTTGTTTTCCTCCGTGGAAACTGTCTCTGGTTACAAAGCCCAGGCTGACAGCTCGGTGTCTGAGCGAGCTGTCAGCCTTTGCGCAGCAGTGTCTGGAGTTAGGGCCCCAGGCGCTACGCTGGGTGACTAAGTGCAAACCTCTTTTCTAATTAGAGAAGTCTGTCCTTTCCCATCCCCCCCTCCCCTTAAAACGTTTCGCCCGTTTGTCGAGCTGTTCATCACGCTTTTGAGGGTCCTGGCCTGCACGGCTGGCCGAACCCGGCACAAGCAGCATCTCCGTGCGGTGCCGCCAGGCTCGCTCTCCCGAAATGCTGCCTGGCGCTTTCCAATTACAGCCTCCCCCGGCCCCAGGAGCTCACCGGAGGATCCTCCAGCTGACATTTGTCCTCAGGCCCCTAAATCCTGTTGCTGACCAGCTCACTGGCTCCCAGCTGAGCTAGTGGAAGGCAGCAAAACACAGACAGCGATTGTCAGTAATTGAAGTTTTTTAACCCAGATCTCTCCAGGGAGATGATGAGTTTTCACCAGGGATCCTTTCTGCGGGCGGGAGGGGGCATATCACCATGTCACAGGCAGGAGTTATGGTTTTTATCTCCAGAAGGGTCGTTTCCTTTCCTTTTTTTCTCCTCCTCTTTTCTTTTTTTAACTTACATCTGCCCTGGGCCATTTTTTGATGAGCTTCTGTCTCTGATCTGTCTGACATTGCAAATGCTCTTGCCTTTCACATCCATCTTTGTGCTGTTGCCAATCTGTTGTGTATAAAGTCAGTGCTTTCATAAGCTGGCTGAGATGAAATCTCTCTAATTATTTTTGTGATTCTTTCCTGTTTTCAATGAGGGAAACCTCGACGGGCTCTGGTAGAAGCCGACTGATCCCTCTGTCATGTGAAAGGTAATGAATTTCTGCAGGTCTCCTGCTCTTTCCTCCCTCGCCTCCCGGGCTCCGGCTGGGGAAGGGAGCAGGTCCCGTCCAGCCGGGAGAGGCGGGTGCAGCCCTGACTGCAGACGCGGCCTCCCTCTTTGGCTCCTGGCAGGGTGGGTGCATGGGTTTTTCCCCTGCCGTTTTTGTTTCTTGTGGAGCTGCCTTTACAGGCGGCTACACCCTGCTATCCCAGGAAGCCGACTTGCATTCAAAGGCTCTGCCAGTCCCTTGGCACTCGCTTTGTGCTGCAGGTTACAGGGACGGCTCCGGCAGCCCGGTGTTGGTGGAGGGGAAGGTGTTCCCCTCTCCCAGAACAACTTGGGCACCAGAATAATTGCAGGGCTGGGTTAAATTGCCTCGAAGCCCCTCTGGGCCGCTGCCTCTCCTCCCTGCGCTGAGCTGGCGGCAGCACCAGCTCCCACATCACCAGATTTCCCTTGGCTGTGTCCTGCTTGGCTTTCGGGACTCCCCTCACTCTACGCCCCATAAGAAGGGGCTGGTTTTCCTGCTACAGCCTCGCCAGGGCTGAGGAACAGCTTGGGACAGGCAGGACAGAGGGCTCTGCCACCTTTCACCTTGTCAATGGTGGCACCAAAATGCCACTGCTCCAAGGGCCACGTGCAGCCCCAAGAGCTGGGCTCCCCCTTCTCCAGCTGGGCTGCCAAATCCAGGGGTGAGCCCACTGGCGTTAGGTGGGTTGTTTTATGGCTTCATGATGCCTTTTTTTCCGGGGCTGGAGGTGTCACAGGCTCACGTATTGGGACCCTTCGCGCCGGGCAGGGGGAACCAGTACGGACCAGTGTGCTTTGTGCTGGGCTGGGGGCTCGTGGCGAGGGCTGGAGAGCCCTCGGGATTTCGCAGCCTGCGTGCTCCGTGCAGGAGTTCAGCTGTGAAGCCCAGCGAAGATGATTTGAATAATTTAATACCGGGCTGTGACCAAGCCTGGTGAAAGGGTAAAGGAAACAAAGAGGCCCCCAGCCCCGAGCAACAATAGCTCTTGAAACGACAAGCCGAGGCATGTCCGCGCTGCCGGAGGCAGAAAGCAGCCCGGGCAAATAGGCCAGTTGCATTCCTCACGTCTGCTGCTTTGTTTCCCTGCAGAAGCTCCGGGTGAAAACTGCAGGTCTCAGGGCTTCTCCCTTTATCCTGGTTTTGTTCCCGCGTCCTGCGGAGCTGGTGGTGGATCAGCCGCATCCCCGTGGCTCTTCCTGCTAAGGAAGGGAGCGGGCAGGGGAGGCGATGCAGGGATGAGGCTGCCTGGTCTTGTGCATCGCAACGGGTGCGGGTCCCCTCTGGTCATTGTCACCCATCCCTGTTCCCATGCTCCATAACATCCCGCTGAGCTGGGACCACCGCCGTCAGCAGGAAACAGCCCAAACCGCCTGCTGATGCCGGAGCTGTTTTGATTTGATTCCGGCACCTCTGTCGTGGTCGTATCCCCATTCCCACGAGGCTTGGCAGAAGGTGCGGCTGCCGTCCGTCTGTCCAGCTGCCCCGCTGCCCTTACGCCCCCCCTTCCCTGGGCACGAGTCCCCAGAAGCAGGGAGAAGGCTCTCCCGGCTCCTTTCCCCGGGGCAAAACGCTCCACCTTCGCTTCTTTAGAAGCCGGAGCGCCGGTTTTCTGTCCCTCCGGTTTAAGTTAAACACGAGGCAGAGGGATGGAGCAGGGGCGCAGGGCAGGGAGAGGCGGGGGGGGGAGAAGGCAGGAGGCCTCCCCGAGCCCAGATGGGTTCAAGGACTGAGCTGTCGTGGGGGGGACGGAGAACATATCGCCTGCACAAAGGGAATTGCCCCGCCCGGGGGTTGAGCGTTGCCTTTGTGTGAGACAAACGCCTGGCTGTGATGCTGAGTGCGAGGAGGGCGTTAGGGAGAAGGGGAAGAGGAGGGGATCTTTGTTTGCAGGGTCTGACACCTCCCAGCCGTCCTGCCGGCACTGCCAGCGCCTTCTGATGGCTTTGTCAGCTCCTGGCTAATTAGCGGAGATGCTCTTTAGTGAGGGTTAGGGAAGAAAAATGTTTAAAACATCAAAGAGAAGCAGTAAACAGTGACAAAACTCGGCTGCTCCGTGCCTGTCATTGGAGACGCAGGCTTTCTAAGCTGGCAGGAGTGCTGTGTCCTGTGCCTTCTGCGGGGGAGCCCCAGGGAGTCCCCCCCGCCCCGCGGGACAGTGACACACGGGGCCGAGGGTCCGTCCTTTTGGCTGGAACCCGGTCCCGTAGCGGTGTCCAGGGACGGTTTTTAGACAGGGCCAGGTCACAGCGTGTTGGGGCGGGTGTCTGGGGCAGTGCCTTTCTCCTGTTGGGAGGGGAGCCCGGCTCCGGGGCCTTGCGGTGACTTAGTGGCAGAACCAGACGGACAGCGGGGCTGAATATAGATCCTGCCCTCGGGGGGGTCACAGCTCTGAGCAAACCGAGCCAAGAGCATCGCCACCCCAGGCTGTCACCCCCACGGCAGCTCGAACGTGCACCCCGCTGCGCTCTGTACATTGCCCACCATCGTTTGTTTTTACGCGTTGGGTTTCCATGTCCTCCGGGAGCTGGTTAAAGTTTAGCTCGCTGCTCTCCCCCGGTCCGAGCAGGCTGACGGCTATATCGCACCCCTCGGAAAAGACCCCCACGGTGGCTGTTCATGCTCGACACACTCCGGTACAAGCTTCCCCGCTATTTGGGCGTCAGGAGCTGTTTGCAGCTCGGGCTGTGGCAGGGTAACCTGTTATCCCTCAGGGTAACCCCTGAAATCAGCCACCCGTCCCCTTGTTGGCAGCTCTGGCAGCGAGAGCGGGCAGGCTGCCCGCCTTTCCCCCCCCCCGGGCTGCCGGAGGATTTTATTTTAAGCAGAGCCTCTCGGGGAGAAGAAGAGTAACGTGAGCTCCTTGAGTGACAAGTGATAGAGCTTGACTTGCTTAGCGTGTCCCCCAGGAATCCCTTTCCTCTGCCATTTGCTAATTGAAAACTGCTAACATTTGGGTCTGGAGCAACTGCCGCCCTTAATGGGGAGCTGGCTGGAGCGCGCGTTGGTGGGACTAACACATGCTCGCAGCCTGTCATCTGCTCCTCTCCATCTCCAGGGAAAGGGGCAAATACTCCCATATGCTGCTCCGGTTTCTGAAAGAGTGAAGTGGGGGTTGGAGCCAGACAGGTTTTGTTTTTTTTTTTTTTTTCTTTTATTCTCCCTCTTCCAAGCCCCTGCTCGGAGGTTAGAAACCACGGGCCTGAGGGATGCTCTTGGCCGCAGCCCTGGGGTGTGAGCTCAGAGCAAGACGAAGCCATGGGAGCGTGCAGTCCCCCTTGTGCCTGTGCCATATGGGGGGGGGGGGTGTGTGTCAGGGCACACCCTCCGTGTCCTGCTGCCTCGTTTCCCAGCCCAGACCCTGCCGTGGGTGCTGGCCGGGACGTGGGGCACTGTCTGCAGAAGGAGAGGGCAAGAGCCGTCCCCCCAGGGGCTGTGTGCGGGAGTGTGGTACCCCCGGGACACCCCGCTGCCGAGGAGGGGACGCGGGGTCAGCGAGGACAGCGTGGTGTGTGCCCCCACCCCGGGGCCAGAGCCCAGCCCTGGGCCAGGGGAGGCTGTGGCCGGGCAAGGGGGGCTCTGCAGTTTGTGCACAAGCTCCTGGGGTGGCTGTGTCTGATGTGATGCTCCCCAAACCCCCAGGGGGGCTGTGCCCGGTGTGATGCTCCCCAGACCCCCCGGGGTGGCTGTCCCCCGTACGGGGGGTCCCAAACCCCCCGGGGTGTCTGTCCCTGGTGCGGTGGGTCCCAAAACCCCCCCGGACGTGCCTTGCCCGAGGCGCTGCCCCCCCGAGCCCCGGCGGTGTCGGGGCCGCCCCATCCCGGTGGCAGCGGGGCGGGGAGGCGGAGCCGGGAGGGAGGCGGTGCCGGTGCACGGCCCCCGGCCCCGGCCCCGGGCGCGGGGCGGTGTCAGGCCGGTTCCACCGCCCCGTCCGGCCCCCGGGCGGAGCCGGGCGAGGAGCGCGGCGGAGGCGAGCGGGGAGCGGCGGAGGCGAGCGGGGCGGCGGGATGCCGGGCTACGACTACAAGCTCCTGGAGCGGCCGCGGCGGCGGGTGCTGTGCCCGCTCTGCGGGAAGCCCATGCGGGAGCCCGTCCGCGTCTCCACCTGCGGCCACCGCTTCTGCGACACCTGCCTGCAGGAGTTCCTCAGGTGAGCCCCGACGGGACGGCACGGCCGCCCCGACATGGCGTCATGTCGCACACCCCTTCCGTCCCCCCCCCGCCCCCCGAGAGTGACCCCCGTCACCCCCCCGATCCGGGGGTCCGCACACCGGGGTCAGCAAGTGATTCTTCTCCCCCGACCCTCCCACCCCGCCGGACCCGGGTGCCCCGGGGAGGGCTGTGGGGTGCCCGGGGGTGCGGGGAGCCCCGGGTCGGGGAGCGCGGGGTTCCCCGGGGGTGCCCCGGGCCGGGGAGGGGGTGGGGGGCGCTCCCGGGGCCGTGACAGCCGCCCCGCGGGGTGCAGCGGCCCGTGGCCCCTCTCGGTGAGGAGGAGGAGGAGGAAGAGGAGGGCCGGCTGGAGCCCGGAGCGGCGAGTTTCGAGCGGTTACAAAGATTTGTGCTTAACCCCTTCCTGCCCCGGCCCTGCCGGAGGAAGAGACCCGGGGAGAGGGGGGGAAAGGGGGTCCGGCCACCCCCGTGCCCACGCGTGAGCGCGACCCGGCCGTGGGTGCTCGCTGGGAGCGAGGGGATGGGGCCCTTTCCGCCCCCCCGCGGTTTGGCAGCCCCCACCAGGGTACCGGTAGCCAACGGGGGCTGCCAAAGCGGGGCTGGTTTTTGGCCACCGGGGCTGAGTTTTGGCCACCGTGCCCGGTGCGGGGACGAGGGTCCCACAGCAGCACGGCGAGGGGGTGTCCGTGCCCCCGCCCGGGGCGGGCGTGCGGCGGTGCCAAGCGTCACCGCGGGCCCCGGTTTCCGCCGCCGCCTCCGGCTGCGCCTCGCCCCGCCGAGGAGACCTTTGCCCGGGCCGGGGGCCCCGCGGGCACGGTCGCCACCGGCTGGTTTCTACGAAACCGGGCGTTCCCCGGGGCCGGTGCCAGGCAGCACCTCCGCTCCCCTCCCGCACCCGCCCCGCGGGCACCCCCGGCTCTACCGGGGCGGCCGGACACCGGGGTCCCCCCCCACCGAGACCCTCCCGCGACGTTCGCACCGGATCAGGTTTGGGGATCTCATGGGCTGAGCCCTCCAGCCCCGCCGGGTTGGGGGGGGGAACGGGGGGGGGGTGTGTGTGCCAGGGGGTCCCCTGCCCCATCACCTCGCTGCACCCCGACACGCCGCGAAGGTCAGAGGCAAGGACGGTCCCCCCCGGGCGCTGCCTCAGCACATTCCCTGCCCGGCCGAGCGTGAGGAATGGGGAGGCTTTGTTGGGGATTAGGCGTTGGCTTTGGGTCACCCTCCCGCTTCCCCCTGCCAGCCCCGGCACCCCGACACCGCGCACGGGGTGCAGGCAGGGCCCGCGGCCCCTGGAAAGGCAGCAGGGTGATGCCAGCCGTGGGACGATGCCAGCCGTGGGGCAATGGCAGCCATGGGCTCCCCGGAAAGGGCTGGGTGCCTGGCCTCGGCCGGGAGCAGCTTATCTCAGTGGGTGCCTGGTGACTCCCATGGAAACACCCGGATCGGGCACGTGGCAGAGCTGGATGTGGCCGTGCCCCGTGGGGCTGGCACCCCGCAGCACTGGGGTGGTTTTTCCTGGGTGTCCCTTGGCACGCCATCACAGGGGTGGTGGCCGCAGGGAGTGTCACCGCGCCGGGCCCGGGCATCCCAGGCCAGCACGTGCCGGGTGGCACTGTTGGCTCCGTCGCGCCGTCTCGCATCCCTTTGGCAGCCCCGGTGGAGGCTGCGCCGGCGCCTGCCAAGGGCGCGCGGTGATTAGATGTGCAGGGGCTGCGTGCGGGCAGGGTGACCTGGCGGCCTCGTCCAGAGCCACCTCGGGGATGCCAGAGCCCTGGGGTCCCTGCTGTGTGTCCCTGTGGGCAGCACCCACGGCCTCCCACCCCAATGTCCGTCAGGGGTGGCGTATGGGGTGCCACCCTCGTCTGTCCCCAGGCACACTGTCGTGGGGGCTGGAGTGATGGTGGCTCCTGGCCACCGTGTCACAGACCAGGCTGCCTGTTTGGCTCTATCCTCATCCCTCCAGAGGTCAGGGCTTAATGGGACCATTCCCACCTTGGGGACGGCTCTTGGGTAGAGCACCCCATCCTGGGGGCCCAGCAGGACGGGGACCCCTGTGGGATGGCTGCCTGTCCCCTGTCCCCCGGCTCACCGCACTGGCTGGTGGGGCCATTTCCTGCGGAGCGGGAGCCCCGGGGGCTGTGCATCCGGGCTGCACATCTGGCGCCCAGCTGTTGTCCCCCCCCACCCCCCCTTGGGCCCCAGCACCTGGGGCTGTGGGTGCCTGTGTCCCCTGCCAGCACCGCTCCCAGCCAGCTGCCGGCACCCTGCTTTAATCCCGGGGGGCTGGGGCGGGCGAGGGGGCTGCCAGGGCTCCAGATGGTGCCACACTCACGGCGGCTGGCCCAGGCCCCTGGGGACCATGGCCGCCATGCCCGGCTCGGGCAGGGGGGGCTGCCCAGGGGGTGTCTGGCGGGGGCATTTCCCAGCTCAGACAGATGGAGTGGGATTAGGGCTGCAGATCCCCGAGGACCATGGCTGGATTTGGCGTGGGGCGAGCGCTTGGCAGCAGAGGGGCAGCACCGACGTCCTCTGGCGGGATGGTGGGGACCCCGTGGGACATCATGGCACCTGTGACTCTCCGTCCCCCAGCCCTGCGTGGTCCTGACCCCTCTCTGTGTCTTGCAGTGAAGGTGTTTTCAAGTGCCCGGAGGACCAGCTGCCCCTGGACTATGCCAAGGTGAGCCTGGCATGTGGATGGGGTACCCCCACTCCGAAGGGACATCCCTGTCACCTGTGTCCCCCACCAAGGGGCCGTCCCCGGGCTCCGCACACCCGCCTGGCACAGCCGCGCCGGCCTGGCACGGGCGCCCGCGCGGAAGCAAGAGCCCTTTGTGCCGCGGGGCTGGGGAACGGAAACCCACTCCCAACAAAGGGCGCTTGTTCATGTGCCGGCGGGGGGGATCCGGCCCCCGGGCAGCGTGCCTGCGGCTGCCGGCCAGGCTGCTGGGCTGGGGGCGGGGGGGGTGGTCCCCGTGCCCCCCGCAGCCCGGTGCGGGATGCTGATCCTCCGGTGCCGCTTCCCCAGATCTACCCCGACCCGGAGCTGGAGGCGCAGGTGCTGAGCCTGGCCATCCGCTGCATCCACAGCGAGGAGGGCTGCCGCTGGACCGGGCTCATCAAGCACCTCCAGGTAGGGTCCGGCAGGATGGTGTGGTGTGGGGGGGGGCCAAGGGTGCACCCCACGGCTCCCCCCTCACCCTCTCTGTGCCCCTCCCCAGGCCCATCTGGGCACCTGCGGCTTCAACGTCATCCCCTGCCCCAACCGGTGCAGCGCCAAGCTGAGCCGCCGCGACCTGCCCGAGCACGTCCAGCACGGCTGCCCCAAGCGCCGGGTCAAGTGCGAGTTCTGCGCCAGCGACTTCACCGGGGAGGCCTTCGAGGTGGGCAACCGGAGCCAGGGGGGGACACCGTGCCAGCGGTCATGGCCGTGGTGGGGGACACTGCGGGGGACGCAGCTGGCAGGGGTGTGATGGGGGACACTGCGGGGGACGCAGCTGGCAGGGGTGTGATGGGGGACATGTGGTGGCTGCGGGCATCACGGGGGGTGTAGCCAGGTTGGGGGTGCAATGTGGGAACCTAGATGGGCTGCAGGGCACTGTGGGGACACAGCCTGGCCATGGGGACACCATGGGGACACAGCCTGGCCATGGGGACAGCTTGGATGGAGGACACCCTGGGGGGCACAACCTCGCCATGGGGACAGAGCCTGAATGGGGGACACCATGGGGGGACACAGCCTGGCCATGGGGACAGCTTGGATGGGGGACACCACGGGGGACAGAGCCTGGATGGGGGATGCCTTGGGTGACACAGCCTGTCTGTGGGCACAAAGCCTGGATGGGGGACACCATGGGGGGACACAGCCTGGCCATGGGGACAAGCTTGGATGGGGGGCACCATGGGGGATGGAGCCTGGATGGGGGACACCATGGGGGAGGGGGACACAGCCTGGCCATGGGGACAGAGCCTGGATGGGGGGGACACCATGGGGGACACAGCCTGGCTGTGGGGACAGAGCCTGGATGGGGGACACCATGGGGGACACAGCCTGGCCATAGGGACAGTGCATGACACTATGGGGGGATCACAACCTGGGGAGAGAGCCTGGGTGGTGGACACTATGGGGGGGAGGGCACAGCCTGGCCATGGGGGGGGCACCGCATGGTCCCATCCCTGGCAGGGCTGGCCCGTGTGGGCAGCCGGAGGGTGACGATGCTGCCGCGGTCCCCAGGGCCACCAGGGCACGTGTCCCCAGGAGAGCGTGTACTGCGAGAACAAGTGCGGGGCCCGAATGATGCGGCGCCTGCTGTCCCAGCACGCCCTGGCCGAGTGCCCCAAGCGCACCCAGCCCTGCACCTACTGCGCCAAGGAGTTCGTCTTCGACACCATCCAGGTGAGACGGGGCCCACGGGGACCCTCGTCCCACCGGCTCCTGGCCCCGGCTGACGGCCGCTCTCCGTCCCCAGAACCACCAGTACCAGTGTCCCCGGTACCCCGTGCCCTGCCCCAACCAGTGCGGGACGCCCAGCATCGCCCGGGAGGACGTGCCCACCCACCTCAAGGAGAGCTGCAACACGGCCATGCTGCTGTGTCCCTTCAAGGAAGCCGGGTGCAAGCACCGGGTGAGTGTGTCCCCGTCCCTGTGCCGGTGTCCCCATCCTGCCCTGGCATCCTTGTGCCGTCCCCACCATGGCATGCCTGTGCCCCACAGCGTCCCCACACCTCTGCCCTGACATCTGACCCATCCCCGGTGGTGCCCCTGTTCTCTGTCCCATCCATGTGGCGCCATGGTGTCCCCGTCCTTGTCCTGCCTCACCCCCGTGTGGCTTTGCCACACAAGTGTCCACATGCCGTCTCAACCAGGTGTCCCTCTGTCCCTATGGCATCCCTGTGTCCCCATGCCATCTCAACCAGGTGTCCCTCTGTCCCCATGGCATCCCTGTGTCCCCATGCCATCTCAACCAGGTGTCCCTCTGTCCCCATGGCATCCCTGTGTCCCCATGCCATCTCAACCAGGTGTCCTCATGCTGTCTCAACCAGGTGTCCCTGTGTCCCCATGCCATCTCAACCAGGTGTCCCTCTGTCCCCATGGCATCCCTGTGTCCCCATGCCATCTCAACCAGGTGTCCCTCTGTCCCCATGGCATCCCTGTGTCCCCATGCCATCTCAACCAGGTGTCCTCATGCTGTCTCAACCAGGTGTCCCTGTGTCCCCATGCCATCTCAACCAGGTGTCCCTCTGTCCCCATGGCATCCCTGTGTCCCCATGCCATCTCAACCAGGTGTCCTCATGCTGTCTCAACCAGGTGTCCCTGTGTCCCTATGCCATCTCAATCAGGTGTTCCTCTGTCCCCATGCCATCTCAACCAGGTGTCCCCATGCCATCTCAACCAGGTGTTCCTCTGTCCCCATGGCATCCCCGTGTCCTCATGCCATCTCAACGAGGTGTCCTCATGCCATCTCAACCAGGAGTCCCTCTGTCCCCATGGCATCCCTGTGCCATCCTGCTCCAGTACCCCCATGCCCCAACGCCATCTCCATGACATCCCCATGGCATCCTTCTCCTGTCCTGTCCCACCCTGTGTCCCCACGCTGTCCTGTGCTGGCTGACGGTCCCGTTGTCCCCGCAGTGCCCCAAGCTGGCCATGGGCCGGCACCTGGAGGAGAGCACCAAGGTGCACCTGGGCATGGTGTGCGCCCTGGTGAGCCGGCAGCGGCAGGAGATCCTGGAGCTGCGGCGGGACGTGGAGGAGCTGTCGGTGAGCAGCGACGGGACCCTCATCTGGAAGATCGCCGACTACGCCCGCAAGCTGCAGGAGGCCAAAGCCCGCAGCAACTACGAGTTCTTCAGCCCCCCTTTCTACACCCACAAGTACGGCTACAAGCTCCAGGTCTCGGCTTTCCTCAACGGGAACGGGAGCGGGGAGAGCAGCCACCTCTCCGTCTACATCCGCGTGCTGCCGGGCGAGTACGACAACCTGCTGGAGTGGCCCTTCTCCTACCGCGTCACCTTCTCCTTGCTGGACCAGAGCGACCCTTCGCTCTCCAAGCCCCAGCACATCACCGAGACCTTCCACCCCGATCCCAACTGGAAAAACTTCCAGAAGCCGGGAGTCTCCCGCAGCTCCCTGGACGAGAGCACCCTGGGCTTCGGCTACCCCAAGTTCATCTCCCACGAGGACATCAAGAAGCGGAACTACGTGCGGGACAACGCCATCTTCATCAAAGCCTCGGTGGAGATCCCGCAGAAGATCCTGGCCTGAGCCCCGCTGCCCCGGGGATGGGGGGGGACAGGACGCGAGCCGGGCACCCGCCCCGGGGGGTGCCCCACATGGTGCTGAGCCCCTGCCCGCAGCCGGTGGCCCTGCCTTGGGGACGCCGCAGCGGCCACAGCTGGTGGCTCTCAGGTAGGGAGGGGCTGGGGCTGCTCCCCCCGTCTCCCCCCCCCCGGGGCCGGGACCCCCCTGCAGCCCCTTCTTAGGTGCCCGGGGGTGCCGGGGGGCTGGGCCCCCCAAGCCCCTCACCCGGGGGGGGGGCAGCAGCCCCCACCATCCTTGCTAGGGACCCTAGAGCCATATTTTGTAAGCTGGTGACCCCCCCCCGGGAGCACGGTTGTTATTTATTACCCCGGGCTGGGGCCCGCTGCCCCCTCCCCGCCTTTTCTTTTTTTTTTTTTTTTCAATAAATTTTTCTTGTATTTATTATGGCCGCCTGAACCTCCTTCCTCCCCTCGGGACGGGATGGGGGGGACCCCTGTCCCCAGCACCTCGGGGGGGGGCTCATGGCTCAGCAGGGGGGGGCTGGGGGTCACAGAGGGGGGTAATCCCTGACCCACATCCCGCTGCAGACGGGCTCAGATGGAGACGGTTAATTCGGTAATTGCCGGTGTCTGGGGGAGGGGGGGGGTCACCAGCCCCGGGGTGCTGTTGTCTTGCAGGACACCCCCCCACCCCACCTCCCCCAGCCCCTCGTTAGCTCTGGGGTAATTAGAGCCCCGGGGGGAGGCAGGGCTGCAGAGCGGACAAGGCAATGGCGGGGGGCAGTGGGGCAGTTTGGGGGGGGCCCGGCTGGATCAGGCCCCAGGTGTGTCGTGTCCGTCCCCCCCCCCAAATCACCCGGCAGTGATTCGGGGGGGGGGGGGGGGTGGTCGCTGTCTCTGCACTAATCCCACAATTGCATTAGGGCCGACTTGGCTTAACACAATTAGCCCCTAATTAGCTGCACCCTGCGGCCAGCCCCGGAGGGGGGACAGTGGGGCCGGGTGTCATGTCCCCCCCCCCCCCCCTCCCAGGAATGTCCCCCCGGGTGGGTCCCAGCCCAACTTGGGGGGGGGGGGGGCTGGCGGTGCCCGGGGTGGTGGCATGTCCCCTGGGCTGGGGGGGCACCACAGGGCCCTGGGGAATGGGGCGAGCCTCCTGCCCATACTGGTGCCCAGTTCTTGCCCGTACTGGTGCCCAGTGTAAGCCCATACTGGTGCCTGACGCCAGCCCAAACTAGAGCCTGATGCCAGCTCAAACTGGTGCCCAGCATCAGCCTGTAGTGGGGCCCAGTGCCATCCCTATACTGGTGCCCAGTATAGCCTGTTGCCAGCCTGTACTGGTGCTCAGTGCCAGCCCATACTGGTGGCCATTGCCAGTCCTACACTGGTGCCCAATGCCCTCCAAACTGGTGCCCAGTGCCAGCCTGTTCTGATGCCCAACACCAACCTGTACTGGTGCCCAGTGCCAGCCTATACTGGTGCCAAATGCCAGCCCCTACTGACGCCCAGTTCTTGCCCATACTGGTGCCCAGAGTAAGCCCATACTGGTGCTTGCTGCCAGCCCTACGCTGGAGCAAAATGCAAGGCCATACTGGTGTCCAGTGCCCACCCAAACTGGTGGCCAATGACAGCCAAGTCTGGTGCCCAGTATCAGTCTGTTCTGGTGCTGAATCGCAGCCCGCACTGGTGCCCAGCGTCAGCCCCTACTGATGCCCAGTTCTTGCCCATACTGGTGCCCATTGCCAGCTCATACTGGTGCCGAATGCCAGCCTTATACTGGTGACCAGTGCCAGCCTATACTGGTGCCCATTGCCAGCTCATACTGGTGCCGAATGTCAGCCTTATACTGGTGCCCAGTGCCAGCCCTTATTGATGCCCCGTTCTTGCCCATACTGGTGCCCAGTGCCAGCTCATACTGGTGCTGAATGTCAGCCTTATACCGGTGACTGGTGACCAGTGCTAGCCTATACTGGTGCCCAGTGCCAGCCCTTATTGATGCCCCGTTCTTGCCCATACTGGTGCCCAGTGCCAGCCCTTATTGATGCCCTGTTCTTGCCCATACTGGTGCCCAGTGCCAGCCCATACTGATGCCCAGTTCTTGCCCATACTGGTGCCCAGTGCCAGCCCTTATTGATGCCCCGTTCTTGCCCATACTGGTGCCCAGTGCCAGCCCTTATTGATGCCCCGTTCTTGCCCATACTGGTGCCCAGTGCCAGCCCATACTGATGCCCAGTTCTTGCCCATACTGGTGCCCAGTGCCAGCCCTTATTGATGCCCCGTTCTTGCCCATACTGGTGCCCAGTGCCAGCCCGTACTGATGCCCAGTTCTTGCCCATACTGGTGCCCAGTGCCAGCCCGTACTGGTGCCCGTTCCCGGCCCGCGCTGCCGCCCCATCCCGCCGTCCCGGAGCCCGCTGCCGGTGCTCGGCTCGGCGGCGCCGCCGCGCGGTGTTTGCGGGGCCGCTCCCGCACCGGGCCGAGGAGGAGGACGGCGGGGGAGCGGGGCGGGGGGGGCTCACCCCGGGCAGGGCCCAGCCCCTGCCACGGCTCTGTGACCCCCTCCAGCCCCCCCGCCCCCCGCGGCGGCACCCGCTGCCGCCAAACCCGCTGCTCTACAGCACATTTCCCTCTTTTTAACTCTTTTTTTTTTTTTTTTTTCTCCTAAAGAGCCTTAACTCGGGTTTTTTTGCCTGGTTAGGGCTGATGGGGGCTGAGCTACAATACGGGTAAAGCATCAGCCAACACATAACCTGCGTAGAGATTTTTTTTTTTATATATATACACACACACATATACATGTACACACATATATATAAAAAAAGATGTATATATCTATAGCTACATGTTATATTTATTATATATTTATGATGAGATATTTTTATATGTTCTATATGATTATATTGATTATATATATATTTTTTTTTTTTATATATATATCTATATAATCATTTATATTGGATATCCCACTGTAGTGGGGCCCAGTGCCATCCCTATACTGGTGCCCAGTATAGCCCATTGCCAGCCTGTACTGGTGCTCAGTGCCAGCCCATATTGGTGGAGATATATATCCAATATATTCATATACATAAATAAATATATATAAAATAAATATATATATTTTATATTTTTTTATATATATATATATATATATAAAATACTCTGTAATGTATATTTATTATCTCCACTTTAGTTACCTGTTAACGTGCAGGCACATACACACAGCCTCTGTACAGGACCTGGCCTGGTCCCACGGCCAGCCCATACAGCAGGGTGTTGGCAGCCTCCTGTTGTGCACACCCCCGCCCCGCACCCCCCCCCCCCCCCCCCCCCGCCATTTACCTTAAAAAAGAGGAGGAAAAAAAAAATGTCTATATTATTTATGAGCTAAAAGCTTCAGCTACTTGTGGTGAAGGCCTGCGCGGCAGCTCCTGGCCGTGCTCATTGAAAAACCCACCACAAGAAGCCAAGAGGGGGAAAAAATACACCTGGGGGCGCCGGGACAGTGACCGTGCTGTGCCTCCTCACGTATTTACGACCCTCTGCTTTCCCTGCTTGGGGGGGTGTCGTCCATTCCCCACCCCCCCCCCCCCTTTTTCCCTTTCCAATCACAAGTGTGAAATTTGCTGTAAGGTCCCGCTCCCCATTATCGCCCAGCGCCGGCTGAGCCCCGCACACCGGCTCCATCCACCCTGGCGCTCGGTGGGTTGTCCTCGGCTCCCCGGGTTTATTTTCCCCCTCTTCCCGCGGTGCCGGGGCTGGAAATGTCACAGGAGCTTCAAGCACCTCTTGACTTTTCCGCGTTTGTGTAAAATGGGAGGGGGGGGTTGGGGTGAGGAGAAAAAAAAATAAAACCCCCTGCAAGAGCCGGGCTGTGAAGGGGGAGGTGATCATAGAATCATGGAATCACTTAGGTTGGAAGAGACCCTGGGGATCATCGAGTCCAACCATCAACCCCACCCTACAAAGTTCTCCCCTACACCACATCCCCCAACACCATCTAAACGAGTCTGAAACACATTCAGGGATGGTGACTCCACCGCCTCCCTGGGCAGCCTATTCCAGTGTCTGACCACTCTTTCTGGGAAGAATTTTTTCCTAATGTCCAGCCTAAACCTCCCCTGCTGCAGCTTTAACCCATTCCCTCTTGTTCTATCGCTAATTACCTGTGAGAAGAGACCAGCCCCAACCTCTCCACAATGTCCTTTCAAGTAGCTGTAGAGAGTGATGAGGTCTCCCCTCAGCCTCCTCTTCCTCACACTAAACAGTCCCAGCTCCTTCAATCGCTCCTCATCAGATTTATTCTCCAGGCCCTTCACCAGCTCCGTCGCCCTCCTCTGCCCTCGCTCCAGCACCTTGAGATCTCTCTCGCATTGAGGTGCCCAAAACTGGCCACAATAGTCGAGGTGTGGCCTCACCAGTGCTGAGTGTAGGGGGACAGTCACCTCCCTCCTTCTGCTGATGCTCTTAATAGTCATGGAGGAGAGGGAGGAAAAAAAACAACCCAAAAAGCAAAAAAAACCTCCCAAAATCGATGCGCTGCTAAATTTAGCCTCAAATCTCAAGTTTAAAAATAAACTTCCCGGAAGCTTGTTGGTTTGAGGATTTATTCTGAAAGGCCAGAACCTGCCAGCTTGATCCCGGCTCCACGGGGCCACGGCCCCGCTGTGGCACAGGATGCTCAGGACAGTGAGGAAAGTGGCATTAAATCCCCTTTAAACGCCCTATAAATCGAGGAAGCCCCCAGCCTGGATGGCAGGGGCTGGACCTTTGTTTAGGACCCCCCCCATCACATGGGAGATGCCCTTATCTACCCCCTCCCCCCCCCCAATCTTTTTAACTCCTTTGGGATGCAGACAGGGAGAAATTTTGGTAAAACCACGTCGTCTAAAGCCCCGATTTGTGGTGATTATTGACGTTTCTTAGCCAAGACGGCTACACCAGACGTTCGTATTTCATCAGGAGAAAAAACACAAGATAAGTTTGCTCTTTACAGCCTTTATTAAAACCCCGACTGGGCTCCCCCCCTCCCGCCCCAGTCCTTTGCCTCCCCAGGAGCGAGGGCTTTGAGGAGGGGGTGAAGGAGAGGGTTTTACAGCGGGACCGTTTAAATCTCGGTGCCCTTTTCCCCACGCCGGTCTCCGGGCGTCCCTCCGGCGAGCGGCCATCCCCGCTGAATTAACGGCTTGTACCCGATTGCCTTGAAATTAACTTAAAACTAATGAGATAAAACACTCCAGTAATTTTATTGCAATTTGGGCTTGTTGAGCATTGGAAGAGCATCCGAAAGGCAGCTGGTGTTGGAGGATGTCCGACACAAGTCCCCGACCCGACTCCAACCTGCCCCTTTCCTTTGGCTCCTCCACCCCCGTGGGACCCTCCAGGACCCCCCGCATCGAGCAGGACGTTCTTCATCCCTGATTTTTTGCAGCAGTTGCTCCTCTCCAAAGGGCCTCCACCACGAGCCAATGGTTTTGGGCAGAGAACATCTGGGCGCGTTGCCCACCTTGGGTCAAACTCAACCGTCGCATCCTCCCACCACCTCCCAGCGTAGGATAAGCTCAGCATAGCGGGGGAAAAGACCAACCACAGCAATTAAATCTTTGGAAGAAAAACCCTATTTGGCCCTAAAGGAGAAGTTTTAAAAGGTCGGATCTTACTCTGCCATCTGCCAGAAGCCTTCAGCTTGGTTGTGGCTGCAGGAACTCCTCGGCGGAGGCAGCAGCTGCTCATGCCGAAGTCCCCGCTGGCTCATTATTGCTCCGGATCTTCGCTCCGATAAACAGGTCTAACTCACCGCAAAGATGATGGAAAAGTCTCCCGAAGAGGCTTTGCGGAAGGGATTCCTTCTGTTGGTGGGGGATAGATGAAGACACCAGATACCGAGGGAGCTCCAGCGATGAAAGGAGAGGAGGATCCGGCAGCTCCGGCTCCCCGGGGCGGGTGGACGGAGTGGCCGCTCTCGGGATGGTGTTTCTGGATGCTGGAGCCGGGATGCGGCGGTGCCAGGGGGCAAACAGAGCTCTTCCAGCTGAGCTCAGAGGGGTTAAACTGCCCGCTTTAGCCCAAATCCCTGGAAAAGCATGCGGGAACCGAATAAGTTTCTTAGTATCTGGGAAACACCGGAAAACAGTATGAAAGGCATCAGTTTGGGGATCATCAGAGGGATTTTGACACTCGGATGGCTGCAGCAAGTGCAGGGGAGATGGGGTTTGAGTTGTTGTGCCGTTCTCAGAGATGAAAGCAGATTAAATTACCATCACTGGAAAGGGGAGAAATCCCTCACGGCTCCTCTCTTCCAGGAAGGGTCTAGAAATGTTATGAATCCCCTTTAAAATTTTGTATTTAGTATTATATTAATAAGGAAAACTCTGAGTTAATTGCACGCACTATTAGGTCAGCACTTCGAAGGGGCAGCAGCTGCCAGGTCCAGCTTTTGGAGCAGCCCCACGTCTCCCCAAGAGGTTTCTCTCCTGGACAGGGAAAGCGGAGCTTTAGGGACAGCGCTAACCCTCGCAGACAGCGTAGAAATCCCTCTTGAGTTCACCTTGACGGGACTTAAATCCTCCCCTCCTCCTCTTTTTATTAATTATTTTATCACCTTTCCAATTCGGAGATTTTGTATCTTCTGTTTTCCCAGACCTTCTGGCTGCTCTTACCAGAGACGGGCAGCCAGGCTGCGCCCGCCGCAGTCGTACCCCAGGAACGCAGGGAGACCCTTCCCCAAATTCCCTTTGGGACAAGCACCCACCCCGTGCTGCTGCCCAGGGCCACGCAAGCCCCAGGCGCTCGCACGCCATAAAACCAGCAGAAGGGTCTCTCCTTCTCTCTTTTTTTTTTTTTCTTTTTTTATTTTTCCTGCAGACAAAAAAAATTTGAAATAAAAGTTCTAGTTCATACCCGTAGCACATAAGCAGCAGCATTTATGATCAGTCTGTGGTTTAATGAAATACAGCAGCAATTCCCAGTTCTCTCCCCAGTGAGGCCCAGCAAACATTTCTGTTTGGTTTCCACGGGAGAGGCCGCGTCCCGCAGAGACACCTTTCACATCGTAAGCTTAAAGAAAATTCATAAGTGTCTTCATAAAACGTCAACTTTGGGCTGTAACAAACTGGGCTCGCGATTTAACAGCTTCAAAGCTTCTGCTGGAAAGACGAGACACGCCAGAGATGGCAGCTTCCTCCTGGAAGGGTTTACAGCACTTTTGTGTTTATCCCTCCTAGGATCTACCCAATGTCCACCTCCGGCTGGCAAAGGAGATGCCAGGAACCATTAGAATAACGATATTCTGCTAAATCAGTGTGGTAGTGTAAAGGGAAGAGATTTCAGTGCTGATATGCAGTGTAAATAGTTTGGGAAATTATCTGGAAATATCTTAGTTTTTCCTCAAGGAGCAGAACCAGCACCTGCAAGTGCCCAGGATCCCTTGTGCCGGAGTCAGAGGTCAGGAAGGCACCGACCCACAGAGGAAAAGACAGACAGAAAGGCAAGCCGAGCGCTGGGACAGGAGCCCAAAGGCAGGTGGCCATCGGGGTCCCCGGGAGAGGGAAGGTGCGTCCCTGGCCTTTGGGTCACTCTTATTTCTGCCCCAGGCAGAGCACGAACTAAAACTGCGCGTGGACCAACGCTTCCAGGAGAGGACACCTCCTGCCACACACTGGACCACCAGCCTCTGGCTCGCGCCTCGGCTGCTCGTCCCTTTGTCACCTCGGTGAGGGACAGGGCCACATCTGGGTCCCCACGCCAGGCAGCTCTCAAAGGCCGTACCTGGGAATGGGGCAGGTCAGGGTTTGCGTTTCTCTTTCGGGAAGACGTAGGGGGGAAGGAGAAGGAAGGAGAACCCACCAGCCACGGGCTGCTGCAGAAGTGAAAAGGGTTGGTTTAAAGAAAAATCTCACTCCTAGAAGTATCCCAGTATATTTTAATAGTAAAACGATTCCTATTTTTTAAGCAATGTCCCACCTGGATGAACCTCGGGAGTATTTTTGCTTCCCAGTCCTGCTGTACCGGGGCAAAGTCTGAGAGGACGTGGCTCTACCTGCGTCCGCCCAGGCGGAACAATCCCCAACAACTCACCCCATGCTGATAACACAAACGCCTCCCCGGTGTGGGAACCGCCACCACAGACACCCCAACACGGGACTCCACTCATCCCGGGAGAAGAGCAGGAGGGAAAAAAAAAAAAAATTAGCTTTTAATAACAGTCTGGGTTGAGAGTTGCAGCAGGCTACTGAACAGAGGAGATGCCAATGTTTTATTTAGTAAAAAGGTATGTATTCAGGTAGCAGAACACCTTACAGTAACTAACTCGGCAGGAAAGGTTAAAGTCATAGCACAGCCCTAGATCGATTTGGGGGGAGCGGGAGGGGGAAGACGACGGGGAGAGGGGAAGGGAAGCAGCTTCAGACTCGAACCTTGGCTTCCAATAGAGTGTATTCAGAAAAATATTGCATGAAAAGCCTCAGGATTTTTAGTTCTTTCATAGATGTATATTTACCAGTTTTCACAAAGACTGCAGGAATACGATTATAAACAATAAATTAGGACTTCATGTTGCTATCATTTGGCATAACACAATCAGGCAATTTTTCCTTTTTAAATATAAGGCAACACAAGCCAACACATAATTTAATCCGTCTTTAGTCAAATTGCTTAACTTTGCTAAAGAGTTACCACTAAAGAACGGTTTATAGTACACTTAAAAGAATTTAAATAATGACATGATATAAGTGTACTAACTTACGCAAGGAGTCAGAAAACGTACTCTGCTAAGCTTTGAAACCTAAATATTTGTTACAGCCCAGGACTACACGTCTAAATTAAAAAAATACAAATAAATGTTTTCTAATTTTTCCATTTACGAAAAACTTTTAAGAATCTCTAGCCAACTATGACGTCACTTCAAAACTTGTTATTTTTTTTTTCTTTTTTAAATTTTGTATGATGTCTTAAGATTTTTTTTTTTAAACCATGCTCGTTAAGGAAAGTTCAAGGAGCAAATACTTAAGGCTTCGTTTTTCAAAGGGCTGTGAGGGAGGCCAGTGGGTGGCAGAGGCCAGTGGGTTCACCCATACACAATGCTACTCAAACCCACACTACCAGGCGACATTCATACAGAAATATTACACTTAAAAGTTACAGTGTAGAGCAATATTTTTAGCCAGTGTACATAGAAAGAATCAATGCATTTATTTTTTTTTTTTAATTTTTTCTTCCCCCCCCCTTTTTTTTTTTTAATTTCCAAACTTGATTGTGATCATTATGTTCAAGTATTAGTCTCATTAACAGAGATGAGAAATTTTCTACTTACAACAAATTCGGCTGTTAGAAAGGAAAGGTATGTTTGGGTACACTGAGGAGAACAAGACGCTGAGGTTACCCAATAGTTAGTGTCCTACGGTCACCGACTCCACTAGCTGCTGGTAGCGACGTGGGAAAGGAACAGAAAGAGTTAGGCACCGAGACCCTGGGAAAAAGGGATGTTATAAATAGCTTCGCTAATTCCCAGAGAGAATTGTTCCATTAAATCTGCTGTGGCGTTTTGATGGAGAGGAATAGGGGACTGTGGGGTCCCGCAGCGGCTCATGAGCAGAGCTTCGCTTCTGATCAACCGCCTCCTGTCCCGTCGGTGCTGCTGCTGCAACGGGACCACGCCACGACGCCCCGCACGCCCGCTCATTGCACCGGAGACGAGCTCGAGTTACGTCTCCTCGCCCTGAAAATTAATTCTAGCTACCGGAGAAGCAACTGAACCCTTTTTGGAGTTGTCCGTGGGTCTGGATTCCCTTCACGTCAGGACGGCCAGACTCCTAGCAGCGAGGGGTTCATACAAAGTTAGCTCTTACGCTGGCGAAAGGGGAGCAGGGAAGGGAAATAAGATGCAGAAAAGAGGCAGCTACCTACAGCAGCTATGCTGCCTACGTCCGAAAACCACCATTCCCCCCTCCTCCATACCCTGTCCACACAAAAAAAAAAAAGTGTCGGAAAAATCTGCCACAGACTTTTGACTTTGGACAAAGTCTAAACGATAAATGTGGGTGTCTCGGCAAGAAACAGCTGAAAAAAGCTTCTTCCTATATTAATGCCTAAATACATACCCTACTAGCTCTTTTCAAACGTAGGCTTCTTTTTCAATTAAATAGGCCTCTAGACAGTGCAAATGGTCAATGTTTAATGCATTAATGAAATGGGCTTTGGAGTTGAAAATAAGCCCTGCTTCCTGACAAATTCTGTTGCTCTTAATCTTCAGAGGAAATTGAGATGGAAATTTAAGCAGCTACGCTACCTCGCTCTTGACGGAGCTGGCGAACAGATGCAACTGCGAAACCCTGCAGCAACTCAACATCAGTCCACCGAGTAGCTACTAAGCAGAAGGCAAAAGCTGCACAAAGGGGATTCTGCGGTGAGGAAACAGCTGTGGCGTGAAGTAGTGTAATGAAATTCTTTGAAACAAAAGGCATGTTAAATATTTGATGCATAAAGGAGATAGGTAACATGTAAGCAAAGCTTTTAAATATACAGTATGTCTTCTTCCAATGGTTACTATAATGATCACACAAGTTTGCAAGTTAAAAATGCCTTGCTTATTAATTAAAATTAAGACTAAACCTATAATTTTGTCTGTGAAAGTGACTGCAGCCTATCTATACCCTGGGTGTTGAATATGAAGATTTCGACTATCGGTTGGTTCAGGTGCTCGGTTCATGGGAGGCCGATGGACTTTTCCCAGCACGGCCATGCTCTGATCTCTGAAGCAGGACTGCTGGAAGTCCCCGCTTAGGTAATCCATGGTCTGCATCACATTATTCTGGCTGGATGGGCCAGCTCCAGCTCTGTAATGAGTTCCTCCTGCACAATCTAGCGGCGCTCCTGCTGGCTGTCCCCCGTGGAAAGGCATGGCGAGGTCCTGGGACCCAGAGCTGTCACTGTTGGGCGTGGGCAGAATGTTATTCCAGATGGGCTGGAAATAGTGCCCATTGGTATATGGCAAGGGTCCCTGCAACCCATTCACAGGTGGAGAAGGCGTAGGCTTCTCGATGGGGGGCTTCAAGCTGAACGACTGGCCCATGCACAGTTCTTGAGGGTAGTTTGAAGTTTTGCCAGGAAAACTCTGCCCTGTGATCTCTCTCTGAGGGTGCTTCCCTGCGAGTCCAGCAGGCCCAGCAGCATCCCCACACATTTGCTGCAGATGCGCAAGCTGGTGCTGGTTCCACGCAACCGATTTGATTTCGTTCTGGTACGCGGGCGGCACCCTGTTAATATTCACCATGGGCACATTAACAGAGGCAGGAGGAATAGCAGCAGCAGCATGATCTACAGGGTTTACTACACAGGAAGGCATGGGTGTAGGGACATTGTGAGTAGATACCCTGGTACTTGCATTGATAAGCAGGTTGCGACTTATAGGGCTGGGGTTTGCAATCTGTCCCTCACATACTGAGGTAGTGCTAATGCCAGCTCTGGCCTGGCAGAACTGGTTAATCTGGTGCACAATGCTGCTCAGGTCCGGTGGCTGGTTCTGCTGCAGGGTGGCAGCCATAGAGAGGGGAATGGTTGAGGTAGACACGGTCACATTCGGCGGTGCATCTGCATCCGGCATCTTTCTGCTTCCATGTAAACCTGGCTGCAGCAAAGGATTCGGGGGGTGCTGCAGAGTCTGGTGTGCCATGGTCTGAGGATGCTGCAAGCCCTGCGGCTGCTGCATATTCTGAGGGTGCGGCAGCGTCTGCGGCTGCGGTATCCCCTGAGGGTGCGGTAAGCTTTGTGGCTGTGGTATACCCTGAGGGTGCTGCAAAGTCTGTGGCTGCGGTATGCTCTGGGGGTGCGGCAAAGTCTGTGCATGCTGGAGAGCCTGCTGGCGAGCAAGCGCCTGGGGGTGGGTTAAAGTGCTAGGTGCAACGTATGGTGTGGAAGGGGGGTTCATCATCGCTTCCGGCAGCAGACGCGTGCGTGTCCCGTCAAAGTCTTTGATAATTCCTTTCGCTGGAGATTTGACTATCGCCAGGAGGCCTGTTTTCGTGGTGGCCTGAGATGGGTAGGGACTGTACCTCTGGCCCGAAGTATCAAGTCCGTTCACAGTACGGCGTATGTGTTTCCTCTGGGGAACCTTGACACTGTTTGGAAAAATTTTTATAGTCAGTGGATTGTTGGCGACCTTCTTAGCATAAGCATCCAATTCTGCTGGGGTAGGATACTGTGCAGATCTCATTTTCTGTGTAGTGTCCCCTGTGGAGAAAGGAAATTTGTCAATACCGATTCTGGTAAGCAAGGGATCAACCCCAGGGCAAGAAAATTGCACAACAAGGGTAGAAAATCTCCAAGGAATCAAGAGGCAAGAACTCCATCTTCCCAGACCAGCAGACTGAGTAGCAGGTACCTCATTCCCTTTATTACCTGGTGACCAACACAACCCCCAGTTCAGCTTAAGGGAAGACCTGCCCAAGGGAGCAAAACGAAACCAGTGTTTTGATCAGAGTACGTTTACAGTTGGACGAAAACAGGTAACATGCTATAAACATCGCATTGTCTCCAGCTTGAAATATTTCTTACGGTTTGCGGTGGTGGGTTAGTTTCTATTCTCTTAATTTAAGGCTGCCTCCCCATGGCACTTCAAGCCATTCTCAGTATCTTTACCATGTAATTCAGAAATCAGAAAGTTATTAATGAAACATTAAACCCGTGTAATGCTGAGGTGGGAACCATACGAAGCACTTCAGCTCAAGCCTCCATTTACATCTGAGTTCTTTTCTAGATGCTGACATCTGAAAGCACTTTGAGTGTCTTTTCGTCCATTAGGAAACCCTTGTCAGTCCAAGTTCAGCAAATGGAAGGAGGCTGCGCTTGCATTATTTTATGGCTTGCAATTATTTCTTCAGCTGAATTTTCAGTGTGGCACCTTGCTCAGGACAGCATCCTCATACCACACAGCAAAATTACGTGATTAGCCCACGAGATTAAAAACATGCCACTCCCCAGACACAGACAAAAGACTTCTGGAGACAGGAGCTGTGGTTTCACTTACTCCGATTTACCAGATACCTACCTTGCCCACAAGCTTGAACTGCTTCAGCAGCTTCAGAAATCTAGGGAAATGCTTGTGCCTCTCGGGCTATAATCGCATTCCAAGCAGAGAGTACAGCCGTTCCCCTACCACAGCTTAACTCCTATGGGACTACTGCTTTAGAAGTGATTTTATAATCTTCAAAAAATGGCTTGCAGCTTTGACAATCCGATTTTGCTTTTGCTTGATTTCCCCACCACCACCTTACAAACAGTTTACTGGAAAAAAAAACCACCCATCCTTTTTGTGAAAATTTTCAGCATCCCCATGCCATCTGCTGCTGTGCTGAGAGAACGGGAAACGCGGCAGCCGGCTCCTCCAGAGCCCACGAGCACCCCAGCCCCACATCTGGCCCCCTGACCCAAGGAAATCTAATGCTCCAGTAAAGAGCTTGATGCTCCCAGGCAAACAGCCCTTCCTCTTGAAAATCTACCTCTGATTCTTTTAAGCAAATTGCCTGCAAAAGGCTCCTGAATACAGCTCAAGACTGAGTACCACCCATCTCTCTCTCTTTGCATCCTGCAGCTTCCAGTCTTCGCAGGTGAAGGAGAGCAGCACTGCTCTACGAGCACTCACTTTCAGAAAGTAAGGGCCAGAAAATGGAAAATAGGATGGATAGCAAAAGAAAGGATAATTATAGAAATAATAAAAATATCTTTTGTGAAGTAAGAAGCTTTGCAAGCAGGATGTCTTGCATCTCCAGCACAGCACGAACCACAGCCCCGGTTATAGTCTTACTCTCTGTGCTGTCCAAACACTGGCACATACCACCCTTCCTCTTAATCAAAGGAAACGCTCATTTGATATTAACCTGAACATCCCCGTACCTGCTGCTGCAGGTTTCTGTCTGTCCCTTTGAGTGAGCTGCCACGCTCCTAACACAGAGAAGAGCCTCTGGATGGAGTTCGCCAGTCCTACCTCGCCTCAACAGCCAAGGCCTTCATCAACTCTCAACCTGTATTTTTAGCATTGTCCACGCTCATCAAATTCTGGTTCTTCCCCAACTCACCATGAATCAGAGAAGAACCATCAATAATGGACAAAGGAATCCGTATTACGGTTTATGTTACAGTTATGGCCGTTGTCAAATAAAGCTTTTATTTTCAAATAAAAGAAAAGTTGACACTTCAAGACACCTTTACCATCAAAATTTCCCAGCCTGGTTTATGTTTCTATAGGCATATTAGCAAATTAGGTGATAAATATAAACACTGAACAGATACACTAAATATTCTTGTACCCAAGTATCTATTTTTCTGTTACATGGGAACCGCGATGGAAGCTTTTAGAAAGCAGCTAAAACATCAATGTTTGAACAGGCTGCGGCTATCGGTTACAACACATCTATAATCCCGAATGCGGCAGAACTCCTTCCTCTGACGAGAGAAAATAACCCCTCAGTTGAACTTAAATGATGCACCAACATCAGGTTTAGCATCCTACCAAATGGCAAACCATATTTTAAATCCCTTGGACAGGATCTTCTGAAACCAACCACCATGTCAAACAGAGCCCGTTTTGCGTACGGCTAAGATTATGCTCCTTTTACTATGGACTAACTCAGCCGTTCTACTTAGGCCTGACTAAGGTGATGTATTTCCGAGTGCCCCAAGGTGCTGCTTAAAATGTGCTTTGTTAGCAGTTCCACTGGCAAGATTTGATGACTGGAATAATTAAGGTAGCAAAAAATTAGGAGAAAGGAGAAAGGCATTACGGAGTGACCAAGAGTCTAAATATCCCATACAAATACCCTACAAAGCAGTAAAGAACAATTAGGTCTGGTTACTAAGTGAATGAAAAAACATCTAGAATAGACCGAAAGAAAATGCTGATATTAAAATACTACAAGTGCAAGAATCCTGGATCAGGCCGTAAAATGATGAGAAAGATGGCAGACGAACAAGATACATTAAGAAAGCAACGGGATGAGCTCTACAAAGTTACCTAATGGTAAATGCAAGGCAGATTACTTTTGTTGTAAAGTAATTATTTCATGTTTACTATAAGGTAAAGCATGCAGATGAGCAATTACTCCAATAAATTGGTGAGCTGCAAGTTCACACTCCCGCTAAATCCTGTGGCAACGAATTCATCTGGTCACATTCCCGTGCGCGTCTCTCTGCTGGAGCTATTTTTATCACGAAATGAGATATATTTCTCTGCCTCACCTCAGCACTAATGCAACATCTTTTAAGAGCATTTCACAGTAAGGCTTTAAAACCCATTGCTTTTAGAACTGCCTATGGTTAGATTTTCATTAACATTACACAAAATACAAACAGGCCTTCAGGATTCTACCCTAATGAGAGCATCTGCGCTGGGACAAGTGAAAAACAGCTGTGCTCATCTTCTGCATAAAAATCTCAAGTGCAGCAGTTTCTCTACAGACTTTAAGAAAGGGCCCTCATCCCTAGAAAGGACTCGATTTTAGCTGATGACCCCATATTCAGTCCCAACCTGCTCCTCCCTCTTTTGTCCCTCCCAAAAAGCTCTGCAAGAAGCAATTTTCACCTTGACTTTGCACCACTGTCACGAAAAATCACCCTTTTTCTCCCAGGCCCAACCGCGGCTGTGGGCACTGCCCGAACAGTCTTGCCACACAGATCCCAATTGACTGCTCAAATTTATACTGGAGTCACTGGGAGGAAGGAGAGAATACCAACACAGAGTCAGTGAGAAATCCTCTGCATTTGAATTTCAGTCGGCATCACAGGAAATGCTGACCCTGAAATTCATAGAAAAATACGGAAATTGGAAGTCCTGTAGTGATCTTTTTCTAAGGGAAAAAGATACGTGCATATTAATCCACAAAACTCCTACTGCACAGACCATCTTTAAGAAAAATGCCTCTTATTTGAAAGTGAATAAGAAAAAAAGCGAGCTAATTTGGATTTTTAAATGCTAATAAAAAGTCTGATCCAGAGAACTACACTTAAAAAATTATTAATACAAACACTGTAAGTCTGAATAAAGGCTATCATGTGGAGTTCTGTGCCTTTTCTAAAAGCAATAGCACTATTATTAAAGCCTGCTTCCAACCCCCCCATCAAAAGTCACAAGTCACCATTCATTAAAAATGCTCATTAACTCGGCTTTCCTTTGGCCAGGGGCTACACTACTTGTGCATATACAGTATGGAGAGAAATGCACCAATTAATCTTACACACATCTGCAGCAGGGGTGAGGAGCAAGGTCTGCACGAGCAGTTTCATTTTCCATATAAATCAGAACAAACTGGAACAGCTGAGCATTACCACTGCCAGCCAGTGCCTGCCAGCTACTTTATGTCCTAAATTCTTTTAAATGCAGTACCAGAAGCTCTTCACTAAGCAGGATGCAGCAATGCTTTCAGCACGGGGATAAGCAGTTCTCAGAAACAGCATCAGGTACCATCAGGTTAAGACACTGCCCACATACCAGCACGCTGCCTGGTAAATGTGTAATTAGCAAATACCTGATTTGTGCACAGCTACCCTCACATGAAGCTCAACAATTTGCTTTCAGAACTAAGCTTTCCGATCCACCAAATAAACTTCGCGTAATGCAAGGACCCAGTCACGTTCTCACCACAGCAGCCTACCTTTGGAAAAAGCACGTTTCGGTCAGCAAACCTCAAACTGGAAATGGAAAAGAGAAAGGAGGGGAGCGTCCAGTTTCATGCCATCTAAGGAAGTCCTGTCATGAGTAAAGATTTTTGCTATTGCTGAAATCATCGTTATAATTACCAAGCCCATGGAGTCGGCAAAAATGCTATGCAAGTGCTGTGGGGGAGCACAGGTGTGTACGTGAACAGTGTCATTCACCTCTGGCAGGACTTAAGCATGTCACCCTTAATTGGAAAATTATCTTACCTATATTCAGTAGCACCACCAGTCTTAACATAATAACCATTTTAGCTATAACTGGAGGGCAAATTACTTGGTTTTAAAGAGCAACGAGTCCATCAGCAAACTGAGGGTACAGAGATCTCCCAACGCACATTTCAAATACAAGAGGCAGGTCACAGCCCTAAGAACCAAGTTACGCACATCTTATGTAGAAGCTTTGGTATTCCTGAAATTGCAGCTGAACAATCAATGTGCAACTTCAGCGATAAAGAGGAGAGACAGAGTAAGATTTAAAAAAATGTCTAGCCAGTAAACTTACATTCCCAAGCTTAAGTTCCTCTTAAAAATACTAGTACAGCTATCAAAAAAATGACTGAAGTTATCAAAAAAGAATTATCAGAGTACTCTGGAGACGTATTTTCAGAGGCACCAAAGAGACATCAGAAAGAAGACGGGAACTTTGAACTTTAGTAATTTGGGCTAGATCACTGATATTTGCAGTATATGCCCCAGGTATGTAGAACAACAGAGCTGCTGACCTCAAAAGGTTTGCATTAGCCTGATCCAACTTTTATTGGTGTCTATGAGTAATTAAACAAATGGAAGTGAAGAAGAGTCAGGAAAAAGTTGTGTTAAGAAGCAAGTCAGCTGAGACATTTTTAGCACAAAATGTTTTCAGCAAAGAGGCACGAATCTCACAGAAACCTCACTTGCATTTCATCTTGCTGTGGTTAAAATTAACCTTTATAAAGCCAGGAAGGGGGGAGAGCTTGCTGCACACACATGAACCTCCACAGCGATTTCTCAGAGCCATTACTGATGGATGCCTTGAAGGCATAGCAAAAGAAAGACTCTAACATTAAATAGTTTTTCCACTGTATCCTAAATGTTTATGTCACAGCTGTACCAGAGCCAGATTTAACAGTTAACCACATCCTGCAGACAAAACGTCACTCACATTTCTGAAGTCCAGTGTTCATCTGCGTGTAAGAAAGAAGCTGAAAGGAGAGGTCACCTGGTCCTGGCAGACAGGCCAGCATGGCAGACAGGCACTAACACAACATGGGGCATTCACTCCTCTGCACACTGCAACAACAGAGAGACAATTCAAAGTTATAATACAAGGAGGAACACAGAAAAGAAAGCGGCAAAGAGCCATCTCTGGGTGAAGGCCTGACCAAGCACAGATGCGCAACCGCTGCTCTGGCCCATCTCGTAATGGCAACAGAAATACTTGGAGAAGTGGGTCATCTACAGGGTTAAAACTAAAATAGCCATCTCACTCTCCTCTGCTGCTTGACACATAGAGTACAGTCCATAACTCTGTCCTCAAATTTCAAAGGCGGTTGTTAGGAATGGTAAAGAAACCACCATCATTCATTTTACTATATATTGAAATGCGCTGGCTATCTACCAGGAATAGCCGAAGCAAGTCCTCTGGAGAAATCCTGTCAACTGCTCTTTTACATTTAATAAAAAGGCCTGGCATGCATAAATTGAAGGCAAAGTATGCAGCACTCTGCCTTGTGGCAAGATTAAGCTGCATGCTACAGCCTGTAATTTCTGTGGTCCATTAGGCTGAAAGATGAATGGCTACAACTTCCTTCATTTCATAGGAGACTCGCTAACCTGCGCGGCTCTGGGTTAGACAAACAGAAAGACGTGCCTCCTGCACAAAGGAGCTGCAGAGGTGCCACCATCCTCTACTGCAGAGGTTCAGCATTTATGAAATCAAACCTTGAAATGAACACGTGGAGCACTAAAGCTTTTTTGTATGTAGACACTGCACTGTTACCCTCAAATCCCATCATCCACGTACACATACAAGGGGGGTTTCCAGCAAGAAAGCTAACTCAGGCTCAAAGTCTCCCAGCGTTACTAGGGTTATGGAGAGAAATCTGAGTTGGAACAAGGTCTCTAGAGGACCACCTGGTCCAAGCCCTGGCTCAAATCGCCCCTGCTACAGCTACTGGGGTCAAGCCACAGCCAGCCACGAGCACTTCAGAAAGCTTTGCCCAGATCTCCACAAGCATCAGTGCCACTATACAGAGAGCGCTTTTGCCAAAACACCTAAGGAGCAGCTTGAAAGGACTTGGGGTTTGTTATATGGCCCCCAAAACATGGACAGAGTTGAAAGCTTCCAAAGTCATAGGCTGGTTTAATTTCAGTCGTTGTTTCAAACCCCCAAGTAAAACAACTGGGGAGGCATTCAAGGATCAAGACAGGTGAAGCAGAAAGCTCGAGACCGGCACAAGAAGCCATGGCTGCAGAAACCCCGCAGAGGCCACTTCTGAAAGAGTCTCACTGTCGAGGACTGCTTAAGCAATGTGAACGAAACCTGTGGATGACACCCGACACAGCAGCGTCAACACTGTGTCCTGGATAGCACCACCGCCTTCATGCTCCAGAAAGCTCCAAAAGCCGATTTCTCCGCAGGGACGTTTTAATGACTTTAATTTGAAACCTAACCTCAGACCACCGTCACAAGTCAGACCGCTCGAGGAGCACCTGCACCAATACAGAGAACAGCGTGGACTTAAAGCTTACCCGTAGCACAGCAATTACTCACTGTGTGTAATTCATTACCTCCATGTTTGTATGCATCTTCTCGGTTCAACATGCAAAAGCTGATCAAACCAATGGCCAAGAAATCTTCTGGAAATATTCATTTATGAAAACTTGTGCGTCTTCACTGTGCGATCGCTCTCAAAGCTGACTGAGCATTGCTGACTGAGCCTGTCGGGTGCCAGTGTCACTAACAATTAAAAATAATTTTGGACATGGAATGTCAGCTTGACAACTCCATGCTATTGCCCATTCACCTCACCCACTCAAAGTAACCGCCACTCGGTGCCATGAGAAACAACACACAACCTCACCAAGCTGCAGGGACGACAGCGCAACCACCACGAGAACAAGTGTGCATTCATTCTCCATTTCATCCCTAGCACATAGTAATGGTCCACGCTACTATAAATTCAAGATTTGTGGTTGTAAAAAAGGTCAAAACCTGGATTTTCTTCTCACCCTCTGTAGCAGGTGGAGCTCTGAGTCCTTCAGAAGATATTCAGAAACGATGACGGAAGACCTGTCACATCCACAACTTAAAGGAATTGCTTTAGGAACTGAAAAGTTGCTCGACCTTTATAGATGAGATTCGTTCATGACTACAAGTATGCAACGTGCAGTGAGGCTTTGTCAACAGCCTGTGGGCAGCAGTTTTTTTGCCCCAAATCAGGCCCAGCAAGACCAAAAAGACCAACCAAGAACCCACCTCCTTTTAATCAGAAGACAAAACCACTGTGAGTCGCCAGAGCTTTATCTGAGTAAGCAACAGAGACACTCACAGTCAGCAAGAAAAAAAACAGTAATTGTATTTTCCTTTTTTCCTCATTTCATCAACTTCAGAAGACTGGCAAAAACAAGACCTATTTCTCAGGGAAAAAGCAGACAAACAAAATTAAGAGCCTTCGCCACAGTCAGAAAACCATCAGATCACACCACTGCCATCTCCACCTAAGCATCTACCTTCTACTCCAGCAGTGTCTGACACTAGCCCAGCTTTACTTCCCAACCCTGCACGGCCAAAGGAGCTCGGTGTCTAAAACATTACTTAGCCGATGGCAAGTTTGTGTGCAGCCCCGGAAGAGAGAAAATGGCTCTGCAGCGCAGCACTGCACTTGACATGCTCTCCCACTGAACAAGTAGCATTTCCAACAGCAAGATACGTGGAGGCTTTGCTCACCTGCTCCATCATTAATGCTCAGTATAGCCTGAACACTGTGACTCTTTGAGTAAGCCACTCGCTGAAGTGCCACGGAGAGGCTCAGCGCCACGCACACAGCAATAAACAGGATAATGGCACATTAGGAGAGAGAACAAGTGATTAAGAGTGGTCACAGCATTCAATTCACAATAGCCAGGCTTCTGTGATAAGACAGCAGTATTTCCTTGAAGGTCAAAACATGTATTTACAGAAGCTTTAGCTCCAATACAGAGAGGAATGTTACAGAGAGGGCTATAAAGGCAAGTTGTTCCCACAGGCGGATAATCATTTTAGGCAATGCCAAAGGTTCATAAAAGACCGGTGTGGCAGTAATAATTTTCAAGGAAATACTGGACTTAGAAAAATCATTTTAAGTATAAGCATAAAATAATTCTTTTAGCTTGATTTGCAATAACCAAATTGATGCCATCTAGGTCACTGCTGAGCATTAAAAAAAAGAAATTCAGACTTATATAGAAGTGCTGACCATAACTCCATCGCTGAATTCCATATTATAATTAAAATCCTCCTCCGATTTTTGTTCTCTGTGAAATTAACAATTTTTCAAAATCGAGATCTCAGTATTCGAGAATAAATGCATTTGAAATATCTTTACCAACAAGCCTGTTCTCTTCCCTTTGAGATACTCCGCACCTTCCTGCTTCTTTCTGTCCAACACAAGCTAGCGCAGACAACTCCAACACATCACCCAGCTAAAACAAACTGAAATCCCCGGCGTGGACTGTATTTGGCATTGAGGTGAGTGGGATCAGTGGCTGTCTCAAACTGTTGTTACCCAAATCTCAGGTTGGCAGCGCAGGGTCCTGACACAAAGGCAGCTGGGCCCATCATCCCCTCCTGTGCTTGGCTTTATTGCTTCTAATTAGTCCAGAGCAGGAGATAAACTGAACTTGGCACGTCAAGACTTCTCACCAGCAGACTTGGCTCCACGGCGGCAACTTGTGTGGGCACCAGCACCTGCAAAGCTCCCTGCGGGGCTGCTGCCCCAGCCCCTCCGAGGACGGGCAGCGTGTTACTGGGGGAACTGGAACAGACACAGCAAGACTGGAACTGAGGGGTGTTTTGCACCGTACCAGGCTCAGTAACACTGTCATCTAAACCAGTTAGCTGCAAAGTGGAGAGCAAGCTGACCAGTAGGCTTTGGCACCCAGCAATGGACGGCAGCTATAAACCCCTGACCTTTAAAATTTTTAAATTGTATTTTAAACTGATTCTGTACACTGCCAAACACAGCGTAACGAGCTCTGTCTTGAAAATATATATAAAGACACAGAGTACATTTCTAGAGGAAAACAATCATTAGATTGGAATAAATAAATAAATACCCTCTTTGAAGTGATTTTAATCTAATCTGTCTGTAGGATATAATCTTAACAGTGCACGTACTGCAGGACGCTCTATGAGATAGCCAGCAGGTTTTGCTACATGATCAGGTTTTTTTTCTGCTAAGATTTATTAATAATTAAATCAAAGCATGTTAAGCTTAAGAGGGATTTGCAGTGCTTGGGATTTGGGGGTAATCGTCACTTCCCCACAATGATTGTTACGTTCAGACTTACCTGCACATCGGGGTGTTTGTTTTTTGGTCCAGGCAGCAGTGTCCCCTGCACTGATTTTTCAGAGTAAATCCTGTCACCTCCAAGGCTCATGGGATAAGATAGAACAACTCACCTGCACCCACTGCCCAGGGACACCCTTCCTGTAGAGCTAAGAATCAGTTCCAGTAAAATTTACCATGATCCTGCCTTTCTGGACTAAAAATACATAGTATTTTCTGGCTGATATTCAAAGATTAGTATTGCCTCTGCCAGACCCAGCGCTCCTCAGGCCCGGGGAGACTTTTACAAGCAAGAGTAAAAACTTAGGTGTAAAGCAACTCAGTACTACTAGGAAATTTTTAATAATACTCTAACACAGCTTTATCATTATATAAACAGACCACATATGTAGAGTTATTGCCAAGTTTTTTTTAAATACGCCAGTCTCTGAAGCTCCCAAGAGGCCTTACAGGGTAAGCACACAAAGGAAACACTCCCCACAAGCCATCCCCAGCCAGTGAAATATGGGAAACTGAGCTGGTTTAGACGAAAGCGAGCTGGTGAAGTTTAAAGTTAGGTTCCTGAAAGTAAACACACATGTTTGAAATTCCACGATTAACTGCGGGCTTGTTCACAAAGCTTGGGGCCAGGAGGAAGCAGAAGCATCTACCCACACACAAAAGAAAAGCTCCAAACTATTCCAAGTTTCCAGCACCCTGGGGTCCTGTAAGCTGTGCGAGGGTTGTTAAGCGCTTGCGGCTGACTGATACGCTTCGCTTCTCCTCGTTATTCACAAGGTAGCCCCATGAAATTCCATAACCGCTGGCGGGATTCACGGCAACCCCCAAGCGCACGTGGCACATTCCAAGTTCAGCATATATAAATGCTGCAAACTAAAACAAAAACTAACTTGGGTTGTGAAGTTTCTTTGGTACAAATGTCTGTAAGAGCTTGCCAGGAAACATAATTGAATCCAAGCCAATTTTCATGCTCCAAGGGAAACTCAGTGTCTCATTTACCCCCTGACAGGCTGCTCAAGACCAAATGAGATTCATCCCTTTTCCCTCTCGCAGAAGTAACCTAAAATCTAGGGGTTTCAAAAATTTGTTCGCGTCAACTGCAGATGCTGAGCCCCTCGCCAGCCTCAGTGTTCAATACGATTCCTACCAGTCAGCCATGCCTCGCCTGGCAGTGTCTACACTGCTTCTGCAGGCTTCCTGCCTTTCTCCAGCTCCAAAACCTCCCTTTATTCTTGGGCACTTACCAGAATGGCCCTTTCCTGGGACTGCTGAAGAGCCAGAGATAAATCTTACCGTTTCCTGGAACAAAATTACCAAGCTAGCACTGTATTCATCGCCGGCCGGTATCACATCCTCTTAATGTTTTATAAATGGAAAACTGCAAAATAATGCGCAGAGAGGTAGTCTTTTGAAATGGCAATAAATCACATTAGCATCGAGTGTACTTGGGGATAAATAAATAGGAAGACTGAACAATAGAAAGTCGCCTTTTGTAACACGTGGAGTCCACCGTCAGCATCTGCCGGCACAGGACCTTTTGGCTTTCTGCATTCAGGTGGACCTTTTGTAGAGCCCTGCAACAGTTTCCATCAAAATCAATTTTTGCTTCTTGGACTTTAATTAACTACGATTTTGCTTGTAAACCATTTCACCTTTTAGGCTGACCTCCATTTATACTGTTACTCAGGCAACAAAATTAAATAGTTTGGAGGGGAAGGCAGAAAGAATTTAAACGTAAGTGGTGTGCTTCGGGAAAGAGGAGGCACCTGCTGCAGCACAGCTCGGCTCCTCTCCCCAAGCTAGGACGGCAACACTCAACACGGAAGAAAATGAAGAAGCTTTGGGGTAACAGCACTTAAATGGAATATTGCTCATATCACACTCCTCATGCCCAAGGGCTACCACTAAAGGCTTCCAGGTGAGCAATTTTGAACAGGATGTAGTGCTGTAAAAAAAGCCAAGGCGGCAGCTCTGGGCTCCAGGGGGGCAGGTACTGCCACGTGTGACATCAGCTCCGTCAAATGCAGCCTTCGGATAAAGCAGCAGCGAACTCAAGGTTATGATCTTAGAGTTTAAAAAGCCTTTTTTTAGGTCGGTCCCAAGAGATTATTTTAAAACACAGTACTACACATCTGCTGAAGAGTGGAACAGTTGGCTTTAATTGTAAGATGGATTTTTTTACATAGCTTCTGACCTTTCATCTAATTGAGGCCTAAAGAAGAAAAAAAGAGGAAAAGCTATACGTCACTTCAGTTATTAAAATCCATCAAGCTCAGGCTTTAGCCTTGGGATAACCACAGCCAAAAAATTGACTTGCAAGTAATTATCACTGCTATCTGCAATAAAAGTTAATTGGACATAATTGAACTAAAGCCCCATCTGAATGAAGCTGTTGCTGGCAAGAAGCCTGCTCCTGCTTGCACTTTGCAAATGAAACTGCGAGCAGTAAAATGGACAAACAAGGCTGCTCTTACAGTCTGCCCACTGCAAATCACAGCGCAATTCTGCAAAAAGCTCGTTAGCTGGGCCAAGATAAAGCCATTAAGAGGGGCCCATCCTCACCAAACACACCCTTCGACAATACCCAAGCACCACGAAGGCGAAGGCGTGGGGTTTCAAAAACAAGTTTCAGTTTTAATGACCTCTTAATTACACGGACTGAAACCTAAGATTAATGTCACGAGATGCTGGTTTCATCAGACCCTGAACGCTGTAAATACCAGTATAAATAATGTACTTTTTGAGGATGTAAAGATACCAACTCAAAAGGTTTTCAGTACTGATAATTCACCATCTTCATGCAGTTCAACAGCCTTTCCTGTTGCAGGACCAGCTTCTTTCATCTCCGCAGCGGAGCAGACAATTAGCTGCTTTCTGTGCTCAGCCTGTGCAGGTGGCTGGGGGAAGGGAGCGTTAAACTAAATTCCTGCTGATTCATCCATTTATATTTTGCATTTTTGTTAACTAACAGACCAGAAAGCGGTCGTCATCCCCCATACTACTTTAGAACTTCCTTCCAATTTTAATTATTAACACTCTGCCCTTCACCAAAGCATATTAAAGCACTTAAAAAACATTACTGAAGCCACATAACCACTCCGAAACGGGCAAAAATTGCACACAACTCCTTTTACAGAGGATTAAGATTTTTTGACCAGGTATGTGTTAGAACAGTGGTCTCCTGACTATGGACTAGCCTACGACAGAAGAGATTGAGGGGGAAGTATCTGGCTCACCACAGGTTCCTGATGTAATTTTGGATGAAGCATTTAATCACCCGATGCCGTGGTTGCTCCTTGTTAAAAGGACAGCAGCGGGTGACAGTTTTCTACCACTGAAGAGGACCGTGAAGACAAATGAAACTGCGGAGCATTCAATACCACCTTGACTTCTCGTGTCAGGTTCACAGGGTCACGATCTAGGCAGCCTCATGGGAAGAACTGGAAGCAGACCACACTTCCCTCTCCTGAGCGCCATTTGCTCACCACCGCTCACCTCTGCATTTCTGCGGCTCAGAACAGAACTTCTTAGCTCAAGAAAGCTGCAACGGAGAACCAGTGACATCAATTCCCTTTCATGACCCAAATCAGTGGCTTATTTTACTTTGCTCAAAGCCCTCACCTCTTTTTAAGCCTATTTTTAGATTTAACTCCGTATTCTGCAACGTGGTAGGAGATGACAGACAACACAGGCGTAAGTAGGTCTTGCCAGGTGTGTGCAGGCCGCTTCTAAGGCAAAGGAAAGATGGAGAAAAGACAAGTCGGGACTATTGTAGGGCCTGGCCAAAGCTTCAAAGGACTATTTCTGGCTGTGCTTGAAACACATACACTAGTGGTCAGTTATGAGACAGATGAGATACTACTTTTACCATGGGAACATATGCAAGACATAGGAAAATTGACCTGCCTGAAGTCAAAAGGGATTTGAATAGCTTTGTATCTGCTTCCTCTGAATTTTCACTACACTAAAGCACTCTGACCTTTAATTAATTTTCTTTCTCCTTTTATATGGTAACTTCCAAGTTTTTAATGCTGGACTGGTGGGAAACAGGGATGAAGAAACAGTCTGGGATGTTAGTTACGTTTCACACTGCATAAATCTACACGGTCATTTAGGAGAGGGAGCAAAGGATACTACAGTTGGAACTGCAGCAGTTCAGAGCAGAGGCCAGGAAAACACAGCATTGTCATCAAAATCCTAATTTGCCCAGGACTTTAGGCTTACATATGTATTTTCAAAATGCAAAACAGACTCCCTGCCCGTCACTGTAACATTCACAGATGATACCATTTTCTTCAACAAGATACCAAGAGATGCAAACAAACATTCCTTCCTCCAAAGCATCCATTATCCTCGGAGCAAACTAAATCCACCTTCCTCCTACATGCTCGAGCAGCATCTATAATATCACAGCAGCTACTATAAAATACAGAGAAGACTTACAGATAGGAGTGTGCATGTTTTCATGTGAACATGACAGTACCAAGGTTAGCTGAGATGACTTCCATCCAACGCAAACCCAGAATAGCCCAGTTCTACAAACTACCAAATTACAGGATGCTGCTAACACGTACCCCAATGGAGGCACCACGCGTTCCCACCAACAGACGTTCTCCATCCTCCTATGCAACTAACTTCCTTCTGCCTTCAAGTGATAAGAAACCAAAATACACATCGACCCCTTTCCCATGGCGGAGAGTCTGCAGTTATAACCTCAACATCATCAGCAAGAACGCGCACTGCCTCTAGTGTTATGTGCAGCTTTTCTACGTGTTTGATGTCTGGGAGAAGCATGAGGTTGTAATTCTGGGCTTTACTTTACCACAAAGGACATGCAAGAGCTGTGAGCTTCCTCATGCCGCTCTCAACCACAATTCCTCCTTCTCAACTTTCTTGCCTTCCCAGATCTGAAAAGGAAGCTTTTAAGTATAGCAAACAGCTACCTAGGCGAAGGGGAAAAAAAACATGAAATAGCTCCCTCTCCAGTGGCTGCTTCGCACAGATCACCATTAACATTATCTTCTCTCATTCCACACTTACTCTATAAAAGCCCAGAATTAAAGTCTTAATCATGACTTACAGAAATCCTTGTGGCTGCACATGACAGAAGGATGACAGTTTTTCCTTCTAAAATATCGTTAGAAGTTACAGATTATGACAGTCCCCAGAGTAGGAAAGTAGCTATCTTCCCCTGTTTATTACAAGCTGATTATTTCAAAAAACATTTTTTCAGAGCTAACTTTGAACAAATTTTACCTCTATGCAACACACAAACAACAAACCAGACATTTGTTAGATATTGAAAAATAGGCTTCGAGTCCTGTTTTAAAAATAGGTTCACTTGAAAACGAAAAATATTTGCAAATAAGATGAGGCAGAATGAATTAGACTTCATACAAAACAAAAAATCGAGCTCACATATTAAGAAAAAAAAAAGTGACTCACTTGCGCACTAGGTGTGCCAGTGGTGTGTGAACACAGGCGGGCAGGCTCACCGGGGGGGTGGATTTCAGTTTGCATTGGTTATGCATGTGTACCATTCTGACCTGTACAATGTCACTGACAGTTGTTTGGTTTAGCATTTAGCTCTGGATACTGAATTAAGGTCCCACCTATGGTGACATTTTAACAGCCTATTTACAAAGCAAGTGGAGAAATACATGGCAGATTTTTGTTTAAGATACAAAATTGGAGATCTCTGTCTAATTGTGCACAGTGCCAGAGCTTCCTGCCAGACCATGAACGCATCAGCTCTTAGATACACATTTTACCATTTGTAAGGGCAAGATAAGACCTTCTTCTGTAGCTGGAGATATTGTGCAGCCTACTGTAAAGATGAAAAGCATTCTAAGAACCTCAAACAGAAGCTGCAACACAAGTACAAAACACTCACCAGCAGAAAATACAAGACATCAGGCCAATACCAAAGAGCTGGACCAGACACTGGGAAGGCATTTTCCCATCAACCGTCAGGATGAGGGGCTGGTGTCCCGCTGGCTTGTCCTGACATAGACCTAGTGTCCTTATCAGTCTTTCAAGGAACTCAAAGGCCATCTTACAGCAACTCAACAGAAAAAGGGGCAAGAAATACATTACTTGCAAGCAACTGTAAAATGTATTTGTTATTTTGTGCTTTCCCAAGAAGCATGAAAACCGTCCAGTTGCACGGCTGGCAGTTCAAAACAGCCACGGGGAAAGCACCACGAGTGTGCAAGATGTTTTCAAAACCTCTGCACACCACAAGCATCAGCAATTTTTGTCTGCAGGCCTGATAAAACACTTCAGTGTGATCTCACCAGATTCCTTTAACAGCTGCCAACACATTGCTTTTATCCGAAAAAGATTTCTTTTTTTCATGGTAAGTTTTACTGACTACAGGTGAGCAGATTTTTGTTTGCTTTTGTGTGTCCTTCCTCCTCTGCACTTGCCTTTTTCTTTTAAAAGACACCCTCCCGCCCCCCCCCAACAATAAATAAATTGTGTGGACAGGACACAGAAGGAGTTGTAACTGTACTACAGTGGGAGACATCCCTTTGCATGGTGAACACAACCTGGCTGCGTGGGTGAGAAGAGAACAAATACTGCTACTGCAGCCCGTAGGACCATACCTCGATGGTAAACAGAGCACAAACCTGCCTGCACGAACGCTGCGCTCCCTGTAACCTGGGCTGTAACAGCCACAGGCAGCCCTGACCTCCACGGTGCATCTGGCGCTGAAAGGCAGCACACACACACCCCCCACCACCCAAAACCACCGTGCGAGAGGCTGGCCAAGTGTGTACTTGAGACAGTGACTCAGGCAATCCCTGAAGTATCACTGGATTTTAATTTCCAGACAATTTGTCTTTCCAACCACAGAATTGCTACCGTCAACAAATTCAAAAGGTAAATTTTTCTACCTTCAATTAACTGCATTAGTAATGTTTATAACTCTGTGATTGATAAATGCTCTACAGAAGCTGTAATTAATGTATTTTTTCCTTGGAACACATACTGAACCCCTTGGCGCTCAGACACTTAATGAAAAGCAATTTATCAACTTGCTTTGAATAGCTGAATCTGACTCCTTGATGCAGAGAGAAACACACTTTGCTTTAAGCACTACTACTCTGAACAAGAAACGCGTACCACAACATTACGAATGCCATCAGACACGGTTCAGATTTTGATGGGGATGACAGCGACCAGAGTGCTGAGAAACTGTGTACGATTTAGTAGGGCTTAGCTGGCATCCTCTCCCCTGGGATGCCGTTGAGCAGGAGATCTGCAGATGTGCTTTCCCAGGACGGAGGTCAGGAGTGCCTTTTCAGGACACCGGACAAAGTTCCAAGTTCTCCTGCGTCTGCGCAGCTGGGAGCCTTCTCACCATTCCTCGTGCCAAGAGGCACTGGCACGCTCACCGGGAACCAGCAGCAGCTCAGCGTATTTCAGCCTGGACATGTGTTCAGTTGCTCACAAAGCAGACAAAAATAAAGTGCTTACGGAGTGTATGAATGTTAATTTCTCAAACTGAGTGTTGCTTTGTATACTTGACATATGCAAAAAAAAAAAAGGAAAAAAAGGCATTTCAGAGGAAAGGCTTGACACTACAGAAAATTTTATGTTGGTATTAACCGCTGGGGGGGATTAACCAACCTTCAAAGTCTAAAATCTAAACCCACATTTCTGGGAGTAGAGGCTACAGATTTCTAATACAGAAATTGGTCTGTACTCCATGTGGCAGACTGAACGTAAGGATTACATATTTCCATTGCATATCTAAGTCTGTTTCCCATTCCTGCAGTGTCTTGCTCTCTTCCATTTGTCTTTTGATGCAGATAAAAGCCAATGCAGATTGCAACTGCTGATACAGAGAAAGGTGCAAGACACAGTGCGCCTTTGGACTAAGGGAAAAAAAAAGGGACTCAGGTCCAGACTGCTAGAGCATGTCAAGAGATTGTCTTTGAAACTACAAAACTAGAAATGAAAGCGCTGCGTTTTTATTTGATTTGATCAAAGCGACTGGAGTGGAGGGGGAGAAATCATATCCTACAGATGCAGGCTAAAATTTAACTACTTCACACATAATGTGGGACCAGCTGATCCCATACAGACATAAATAAAGAGAAAAAACAAAGAGGTAAAGTCACTCTCGCTCTGAATACGCTGCTTCCACAGATCGCTGCTTCAGGGTCTGCCAAAGAGCAACAGGAACCCATTTCAAAGCCAGAAAGACAGAGGAAGCACATACCCAGCACTCTCACCGTGGGCACACATTTTCATCCTCCAGTGAAGAGTAGAGGAGCGAGCTCCTGTCAGATCAGAGAAAACATGCTCCAAATGTAATGGCTATTTGAATAAATAACCGATTACTCCCTGTGTGACACTGCTCCACCGATGTGACTGCAGGATACCAGCAAACTGTGGCAATCTTCTGGAGGAGAGCTTTGTACTGCAAGCTGTAAAGGGACGAGACCATAATTCTCCTTGAATGGAGCACCAGGAGAACCAGGCTTTGCAGAAGTACAAATCACACTACAGGTAGCAGTCTCGCAGGTCCCAAATAGCAGCATAGAGGAAACAGATACCTCTAGCTGCCATGCTCCCTAATAGAAATTTCCACAAGCACACAGCCTATCCGACAGATATTTAAAATCTTTTCTAACTGCAGAAGGTGAACCATTTAGATCGCTTCTGGGCTGAAATGATCTAGGTCTTTGCCTTTCACTAAAAATTAAGCAGAAGTCATTTTAACTAGTGAGGCAGACAACAGTTTTGCACAGGAGATCAAAAAGCTCTCCAGATGTTTATTTTAAATGAAATTCAGAAGCCAGCATAAACCAGATTTTAAACTCTGAATAATCCTTACCACAATTTGCATTAGAAAAAAAAGGGGAAAAAAGGTTCTATCCTGCTGCTCTGAAACTCTCCAGGAACGTGCAGGGTTAGATTCTGTTCCTAGACTCTTCAGATGAGAATTTGAAATACGAACAGCCCTATGCCACAATCTGATGGCTGTTAAGCACTTTTCTCCTCTGTGCTATACACTTTGATGGATTCTCACCACACACATATAGGGGCATCCCATGCGAAGGAAGAAGCCTTTGACCTCACCAAGACTATTCAAAATTACGGATTGAAAAGTGTCTAAAAATGTCAGTCCTAAACCTTAAACAACTTCTCATCTTGCTACTTCACTGAATGCCTCCTGATTGTGCAAAAGCAGAATATTCAGGCATCAATCTAAATAGCTGGGGTGTTATGCTGACAGTGTCTCTGGAGAGAGGAAGAGAAGAGAGGACAGATTTCCAATAGCTCAGACGCTTCTCTGCAAGGAAAGCTGCTACACAGCAAGAGAGATAAATAAAGAGAGAAAGTAACACGCCGGAGAACTTTCACCAAGGTCACATCAGGATGCTGAACACTACCCATCTGCAGGGGAAGATTTAGATGCCTGTTCCACTACATATATCCATTCACTTGTTGGCAATAACAGTCTTCATTAAACCAAACCGGTTCTAACCACGAAGGAAGGACATCGGGAAGACGATATCAGCTAACAAACACAAAAGGGAAACCAACAGAGGCAGTCCTGGATGAATGCCCTTTGCAGGAAAACCCAGCCCCGCGGCGTTTGCAGAGCCCCTGCATGACTCGGGAACAGGCAACACAGGTTATCCCAGCCAAAAGGATGGACAACTCTGCTCCAACAAACCTGATGGCTCCTAGCTTGCAGCAAAGAGGAGATTCTGTACCCATCTGGGCAACAGCAGAACCGGGATCCCATCAGGAACGGGAGCTTTTATGACTCTGTTGCTATGCAGGGTCACCTACACGTTGCAGTTCCTCCTTGCTTTGAAATCAGGGCTGCGGACACGTGGCAGATCACTGCAGACAGACCGTACCACGAAGAAAAAGCCCTGCCCCCAAAATATCGTATCAGTTACTGCTGTGCCCTTAACAAGAGTGCTTCTTGCCCGTTTCAGCGATCTGAAAGACATGCTGGGCAAAATTTCAAGCTACGACAAAGTGATCTTATCACTTCTGTGCTGTTCTCGCTACACAAGCCCCTGATTCAGCAGCACGTAATAAAATCTTCATTTGCATGAAAAGCACACTCTGATCACAAAGTCTTCTGTTCGACAGTCCTCTTCCCATCTACAGCGTAAAGATGCAAGCACCACCGTCATTTTGCTGGTGACTGCGGTGGAATATTTTATTGATGCTTTACTTGGAGAGGCTCTCCACGTTTTAATACAATCTTTTCCTAAAAATGTAGCAGTATTTTTGAGTGACACGAAAGCTGCACACATGGAAACTATGCAAGCACTGTGAAGTTCACACACTACGCTTTCACCTGCACTTTTAATAACCGTGGCATGTGAAGGACGTTTCATATCAGCACATAGTGACCATAAACAGTCTTAAAATGTCTTTAGCATTCAACAAGTCCAGTCTTTTCCAGTTTGCATTTACAGCGTTCGGTGTCATGACACATAGTGCTCACAAAGGATATATTTCAAAGGAAAGGAAGGTGTAGCCATGCAAAGAACAATGCTTTGCCTGCAACAAGATTCATTGCTGTCACGGAAAACCAATAAAAACAAGTACCACGTTATCTTTCTTTACAAAGAGACTGTTAAAGCTTAACTATGTTAGGAAACTTTTTCCTTTGGACTAAATCATGAGCCTAATGTATGTGGGTAACACACACCAGCGTATGCAATTAATTGGCTCTCTCCTGATGCTGCGGGAGAAAGTCCACCCTTTCAGAGGCAGGTTGAAGCCTTCGTACGACCAGCCCATGTCCTCTCCTGATTATAGATCTCCCACCAAGGCCAGCCCCAGCTCCCTGCCCTGGGCCAGCGAGCACCACCTCCCACTTCCAACTCTTTGTCAAAACTAATCATGTCCCACCTATACACCCCAAAAATCGTACCGGGCCCTGAGCCAACTCAGTCAAAACAGAAATACCTTTGATCACACCAGCAGTGCAGTCCCCATTTAGAAACGTTATCTTTCACGTTAATCCAGTGGCAAAACGTTATGAGGTACGCCGTGCTGATCCAGAAACAGTGCTGATGCTGATGCTGCCTCCTGTCTATCACCGACCATCTAATCTAGCCATGCCATGATGGCCCTGCAACAACAGGCACTTTAAATTGGGCAGCTCAGCAACATGTGTACGCTGAATTTTTGAACAAGCTAGTCTAAGCTGCTTTGCTAGCAATTTCTGGCCTGTACAGTTTGAAGGCACACGGTTCTGGCCCTCACAAAGAGCAGACCTGTAAATGACATCTTGAGGATTAAGCTGATTGAGATGCAATTTGCCTAGCAACCATTCATTAAGCAGAGTTCAGAAACAGGCCAGCAATCTATTCCACCTCCTTATCTGAGCAGTAAACAGATAACAGTCTCTACTGTGTCCTCTATCCTCTGGTTCAGACACATTGTAAACAGATTTTTCAGAAGTTTAAACTCCTACGGTAAATCTCAGAGAACAATCCTGCTCTCCAAACACGAGGGATTCAGTTTCACCAAGCGCCTTACAAGCGTGGAACAGCTCTAGAAGGAGGGTAATGCAAATCAAACTGTGAATGCATTTGCAGTTCCCGTGCCTCCAATATTTTCTCACGTCAAGCCCTAAGAGCCCGTCCCGGTCGTTAAAAAAAAACCCCAACCTTAATCACACAAGCATTTGTTATTGCTATTCTGATCACTGAAAAAAACTCAATAAAAATCTTATTCCCTTCCTTCATCTTCTGGAAGGAATCGATTGGCACTTCCAAAGTCTTTGATAAAGGTTTCACCCTTCAGAGAAGAAAACAAAAGTCACGTCTTCCCTCCCATTAAGCATTTTTTCCTCATAAAATAAGCAAGACAACGTAAACGCCACCAGTGAAATCAAACCAGCTATTCCAGCTTGAAGAATTTAGCTGAAAAGATTAAGCAAAATCATGATTTTGCATAATTGTTTCCCTGCAAGAAGCATCTGATAATATCCCATTCTGCTCCAAAATTAAACAACAAAGATTAGCATGGACATATTTAAGAGTATATACCTGAATGGTTTTCCTTTGGTGTACAGTTCTTCTGGGAAATCACTGCGACATACAGCATGCTATTACAATTAAATATGCAAGAAAGAAGAATTAAACTGACTATGAATAATTAATGTCCTATAATACTACTTTGTAGGAAAGTCTGGCTGAATATTGCCGCAGATGAGATATACCTAAATACAAGGCGCATCAGAGCTGGTAGCTTTACTTTTATGATGGAGTCTAAAATGCCGAGTAACTTTATGACTGCTACTCAATCCAAGAGAAGGTGCCAGTCATCCGTGCCTCTCTTCTCCAGCTCACTGTCCTTCGAGCTCCAGAAAAGCTGGGAGAAACGCAAATGTTCCAATAGCTGCCGCACTGCTCATCTCCATCTTGGAGGTAACAGGCTTCCCAAACACTTCCCATTAAAAGGTATAAAGCAATTATCTGACTTCCCAGTAGAGAGAATAAAGCAAATATGATGCAACAATTACTTACATGATAAGATCAGGCTAAGGTTGTGAGAAAAAACAATTAAAAAGGTTTGCAAGAGCTAAGGAATGCAGCTTACTTAAGAATCTATCTTAACAAGAAAGATATCATCAACTCACAAAGCAGACCTTCCTGTTTCAAATTTACTGTTTTGGAGGCTACAGAACATCAACTGTAGCAAAGCCACAGTTGGGTGGCTGGGTACAAACTCTCCATCTCCAGCACAACTCTCCTTTACTAGCTCCTAGTGAAAACAGCAACTAAAAACATGCTTTATTTTCACCAATAGAAACCTTAAATCTCCTAAATTAATATTTACTGAAGTCCTCATAAAATTGGTATTCAACTCTTGGCATTTTTCACTAGACACCGGTCAGGCCAGCTCCGTGCTAATCGACACACAATACACTTGTTGCACACATTTAGCTGGAAATCCCCTGTTCCCCTCAGTTTATCCAAGCAGCGCGACATACAAACACCACCCCACCGCAGAGCGCTACTTTTAGAGATATATATTTGAAATCCAACCACCATTTGTGATCACTGAAGCGGAACAGGGCACTACTACTGTATTTGCTGAAGGTGACAGCCCTACAAAGACACATCCCCCAGCTCAAAGCCCCACGCTGCTCCGGCTGCTGGCTCCACCGGGAGGGTCAGGCTCCTGCTGGATCCAACACTCTTCTCCTCCAAAGCAAACACAAACCGGGGGTCTTTCTGTGCACAGGCAAAGTCATGTTAGACGTATGCTAGCTTAATACTAATTTTCTATTAAAAATTAATAGGATTAAATGAAGCTCGCGAGCTGGCAGGCACCAAGACAGTTATTTTGCTGACGTGCTCGTTGCCCAGAGGAGCGGGATGGGAAGGATGGGCTGCAGTGTTTCTGCAGGATGGTGGCTGCGGGATCCACATGCCAGCCAGGAGGGATGGGGGGGGGCTCTTCCCCACCTCCTCAGGGGAAGCCCGTGTTCCATTAGTGCTGTGCCACTCTGCTGGCCAGCAGCTCATCCCCCTGGCCAGGAACTGATGGGGAAGGTGGAGCCCGTGAAGAGATCATCCCGGTGAAAACACCAGCACCTTCTCACTGGAGATCTGGTCTTCTGGGCACTGGCTCTGATCCTCGCCCATTTGCACGCGTGCCCCTTTCTCACTGCTGGAATTAACCCCCCTCGCCAATAAGCATCCTGCAAATACCCAGAGTTTACATAAGCCAGGTTTAACCTTCAGTCTCTATTAATGTTAACAGAATAGAAAAAATTAACCACGGTGCAACAAAAAAGTCTGTATCTGCATTTCTAATTATACCACAAAACACACCACGTGGCAATATTTCCAAGCACCTTGCTGGGAATAAAATAGCCAACAGACTACGGCTCCCATTTTGAGCAGTGGATCCAAGAGCAACCAGCATTGAGGTTGTCAGCGTGAAGGGATGAGGATGTGAGAATTAAGGAAAATAAAGTGACGTACGTTATTGATGATAACAAAAATGTTAATGGTTAGTAAAACAGTCACCCTAAAAATCTAAATTTTCACTCTCTCTCCTACTTTTTAATGGCTTAGCCTACTTTTTCCAACCTAATTTGCATGATCAAAATAGGCCTCCTACCAGGAAGCATTAAAATGGCAGCCCCCCATCGAGACAAGACTCCCTTCACCATACGAGACTGAAGGCCTAATAACTATTCCTAAAAACATCTTAAATCCATTAATGTTGTTTAGTAAACATTTATTTACAATTAGTGCAACTATCAGAATTTTCTTTATCACACTCTACTAAAGCGTTTTATAAAAGGCTTTGATGGAGGAGCAGATACCCCCCCCAAACGCCTGTATGGTCTCGAACCCTCTCCAAAAAGCCAAGCACCCTCACGCTCCTGCTCTGCGCTGCTCTCAACGTTTTCCACCCAAAATCCCCAGAGCGTTCTCCAATACCAACCAGACAATCCCAACAGCTCCTTGGGGTACCAGGCTGGGCAGCTGGAAGCACACCACCAAGATGCATGGAACAGCCAGACTGGAATACACCCACCCCGCCGACCTCTACACGTGGCAATTAATTCCTGTCTACTGAAAAAAAAAAACCAGGCTCATACGATAGTAGTATAAATCTCAATATTACTGATGCACTGAAGATTTGGATTCTGGTACAAATATATGGTGCTTTATACAAATTTGTCTGAGCTATCTGTTATCCTTTCAGTGCCATCTGCGCAAAAACAGAGTTTTATCTAAGCGTTGGAAACTAAAATAAATCATTTTCTCCATATCTGTGATCTTGTTGGAGACAGACACCACAAACCTGAGAGCTGACTAGTGCAGACTTGTCTAGTTAGAAATAAAATTATATCCGCATCAATATGATTTATTTTTCATTAAAAAATAAGGCAAACCAGACCCTTGATATTGAAATAGTCTCAGCCTACCCCCTCCCACAGAAGACATAATATACCCACAGCCCACAGAAGACATAATATACAGTGTTAAATTGTCAAATAAAACTGGGATTGGCGTTGTCATTTCCCCTAATAAGAAATGCTACAATCAAGAGATACATTTTAATTGCCACACATAATGAAAAGTGCCAGCTCCTTCTCCACTTGCTGTATTTATTGCTAACAAAATTCAGGACTATCAGGCTCGGTAGGGTATTTTCTGGTACCATTAGCTTTTCGGCATGTCTGCACCCCACTAGACCATTAAGAGTGAACCTGGCTCCCCCGCATCACGCAACAAACGACACATCTCTGTCCATCCTGCATGAACCACTTGAGGTTCTTGGGCTGCACTTCCCAAAGCATCTCATCCTGAGCATCCCCTGTGAGCGGGGGACCTCACAGTAATTAGCACATTCTGATACTGAAAACTCAACTAATATAAACGCTGATCCCTCAAGACCGTATAGCCCATGATTTGAGAAACATTAGTCCCAGAAGACCCATTGTTTCTACCTTTGAAAGTCACCAAAGACTAGCAAATTATATTCTCCAGAAGCATTGCAAACAAGAGAAATTCATCTCTCCTGGATGAATACATTCTCCAACCAGCAGCCGTGGCTAAAGGTTCATACAGGACGACTGAAAACACCAAAACTGTTTTATTTTCTTATACAGAGTAACTTTTAACATCTGAACTCACTGTTGTGATATTGCAATGGATTTTATTTGGCAAGTCAAGCTGCCTAAAGCACAGATTATAAAAAATAAACACTAAACATTTTTAGATCTAACTTTCCTCCACAGACTGCATTTTATGCACTTTCATTGGAAATGTTACATCAGAATCAAATCAGATTTAATTGGCTCTTAAATAACTGAACAGCCACTTTAATTTTATCTCAATGGCAATAATTCATAAATCAAGCAGCTGAAATTCTAGCACAGAATGACAAGTAAATAGAGCAGAACACACTGAATGAGAGTATGAACACCACATGGTGAAAGGTGATTTTTCTTAAACTTTGCGCATCGCCATTTTATGGACATCGCAAAGCTACCGCCACATAAATACTTAGAGCCAAAATGTGTCAGCCCTGGGATACTGCACAGTTTATCAGCAGGAACTGCTTAACAAAGACCAACGGATGAGATGATCCTTGCCCAACTGGAACTGCTAGGAGAATGGCTGGGATTTTAACCACAGATGCAATTTCCCTCACGCACGCTAGATGGAAGCATGTAAAATCTTAATTCTTCCCTGCCTTGACTTAAATTTAAGTGGTTGAAATATTATATCGTACTGTCACATTTTGAGAAGCCTTTTTTTGGTTCTTCATCTGCAACTTCACTCACTGATCATCTGTAAGTAAGAAGATGCCCTGAAATATTAAAGGAAGGTGTGTTGGAAAAGAATAGTAAATATGAGAGAATATACATCAGAAATAGTACATATATTATTCATACTACTTTCTATAGTCCATGCATTCCCTTTCTAGAGTATTTAAATAATAATCACTAATGAGATCCTTCAGAGAAATTGAAGTTACATTTTCTAAACATTCAGGCTGTTTTAACAAAGTAACAATTCTAAAAATACCACCTTGCCTATGAATAGAAACAGGGAATAGAAAAGGTATTCATAACAGAAAAGGCTTCATAAATCCTGTTGCAGTTTTGACTGGAAAAAAAAAGCCAAATTTCTAGAAAATACTGGGAGAGGTATAGGGAGAAATCTCGCAGAACAAGCTAAACACAGATCAGAGCAGCAGAGCAGCAAACCTGAATGGGATTAAATTACATACAAATCTGGAAACGATCTTAAAAGTGACTTGTTCCAAAACAAGCCATTTCTAAATTTAAACACTGAAGAGTTCACAGACAGGAAAACTGAAAATCGGGCAACGGTGTGACCAAGAAAAAGGCGCTGGAAGAGCTGTTTTCCCTTGCCTGCTCTGGCCTTTTCACATATTGATTTTCCTCCACGCTCATTCACAAATGCTTAGCATAGTTGTGAACAATTTAAAGTCAAAGGATGCATGAATTACCAGCTCTAGGAACACATTACCCATTCTAAGCAAAAGCTGAGGGCTTTTCTGTAGCTGATGAAAAAAAAAACCAAACCCAAGGCAGAATCAGAAGACTGATGAGCTGGAAGAGAAGGGCAAGCAAATACCCAACTTTGCCTGTCCACAATGAAGCCGAAGCACACGACGTTCCTCTAGCTTAGAAGACCAAAAACTAAGAAAAACAGTGACAGAATAGAAGGATGGATGAATAACAGTGCTGGACAGAAGAATAATAAAAGTAGGCATGAAGGGCTCCCCTTTCCAGATGTTAAAAATGTATGCATTTTCCATTCTAGATTTAAAAAAGATTAGCAGAGGAGGAAGTTTACTTTGGAGAGTGGGAGCATCTGTGTCATTTCTTTTTTTTTTTAAAAAAGGCTCATACAATGCTATTTCCATCCAACAGAATTTAAACTATATATATACATGGTATTGGCTCAAGACAGTAATCGTACGACATTTTTCAAAGCGTTCTGCATGCAGAAGCTGCCTACGGAGAGGAAGAAAATGAGTGGCAAGGCAACAGCCACAGGAAAGGGCAGGACGGCGATATGCAAGTCCTCTAAAATGCACGCTCCAAGTTTAACAACATGAAGGCAAGACGAGGGAGAGCAGGATACAGCAAAGGACACACTGGAGTCAGGAAACAGAAAAAAAAAATCCATAGCACTGAACACTGACTTATGCAATATTTTACCAAGTAAAAAAAACACACTTTTTTTTTTTTTCTTTCCCCCCTCTTCCACTGCCCTGCACTCTCCCTATATCAGGAAATAATTTTTTCTCTGCCAGAAACCCCAGACTCACCATAGAGGAAGAAATCACCTGGAGGAGGCTGCGTGTGGCTACCATCTTAGCTGCAAAGCACAGGACGGGGGAGATTACCCCCAAACAGAAGTGGAATTACAGAAAACAATTGGATGCTAGACCCACTCTGAATAGCAACGGCTGTCGTCTCACCTATTTCCACTTGCTCTCACATGGTTCCCAAATTAGAAACAATCAGAATCCTGCTGGAAACAATATACGGCACCTTAATTGGGTTGGCTGCACTACAGACGTCAGCAACGTATCACTTGGTAGATCATTTTTTGACTGATTTTTTTTTTTTTTTTTAAATACTAAGAATAGCTTCACTTTCACGGTTCACCTTTTCTGCATCACATTACTACAGACATCGTAAGAAGTTAAGAACCATCTCACCCATTGCACACCAAAGATGCTACAGAGCTCGCTCCTGCTGGAGGCAGGATCTGTCACCTGATTCAACAGAATTTTACTTAAAGGTTTGCCTCAGATGCGTTGCATTTACAGAAAACCTGTTTTCTAACACATTTCCCTATAGCATACCCATCAGTGCATCTATTTAAAAGCCTGGAGCAGTTCAGTTATCTCTAAATACATCAATAACCCCGACGTTCAACTCGATAGCTCCACGCATTCCAAGCACACCACCACCCACAGACTCAGCAACGCTGCACGGGACTTAAAAATTTACATTAAAAATCTCTCCCAGTTTTCATCCCAGCGCACCCCAAGTACTACACCCCCGCTACTCCGTACCACAGCCAGACTGCAGCCAAACTACGTTCTTGTGAAATTATTCCAATAGCGAAATATCACCATTTTCTTCACAGACCCTGGAAACTTGGACTAATCTTCAAACGCAGTATAAACAAGTTAAGCAATGGGAATACATAAACTATGCTTAATTCCTGAGCACAAGGGGAGAATAATTATAGCAACAGCATACCAAATACAAAATGAGCAGGGAGGCATGAAGAAACATACAGACAGAACGTACAGAATTAAGGACAAGGGGTCTAGAGTCTACATAAAGCGAGATCAGCCCCGGAACGTAGTCGTCGTCGGTTTTTTTAGTGCCCATTTAAATCAGATTACTAAAAACACTGAAACCAGCAGCTGATGAACATGCTGGCCTCTGTCAGCTCCAGGTATAGGCAAGATCAAGGTGAAGCTATGCCTATTTGGGATAGTAAACTTAGCTTTTGAGGAATACAACCCACTGGAAAAATATCTTTGGGCGAAGTTAAAAACAACTTTTCTGGATGCCAGTCAGCAAAATGCCTTTTCAGGAGCTCTGCTCCTCGGCAGCTGAATCAGTACTTGGAAAGCAATTTTTTTTTTTTTTAGAAAGAAAAAAGATGAACAGTGTGACAAACTCATTTTAGCATTCATATTCAAACTAACGATCTGCAATTAAAAGAAAAATTGCTCAAAGGCCGTTACAGTTAAGATTCACAAAATACAATGAGAAAACGGGAATACGGCATACCACACAAGGAATAAAAATTTAAATTATTCACTTAACTTCCCGGTTTGAAAACATTTAAATGCTGAAAATTTAAAGTGGTGGGGTGAGACACTTTATTACACATGCAGAAAACTGTGAAACCTTTACTCATCTTCAGGAGCATTTTACCCCATAAACAGCCTTAGAGGAGTCAGCAGGCCCCGGTTACAGCCTACAGTGCGACGGAGTGACCTGTTACTCAACTGCTGGGTGTAGTATTTCAGTGAACTACATGTTCTTAAAGCCATTATTTCAAAATTGTGATCATCTGTTAAATAAATCAAGTCAGTCAGGCTGCGGCTACGTTCTCGCTGGTGTATTTAGTAATTCCATAAATCCCAGAATCATGGAAATTACTGAGCTTTAGAGAATTACAGAATGGACATTACTTCATCTCCCATCTTCATAAATCACTGACTCCCCTCACTACTACCTTGCTGAAAATGAGCGAGCCAGCAATATTCAGGATGCAAAATGTTTCAGCCATGGAGGCTTTGGGGTGGGGGCAAACAGGGCAAAACCCAAGAAGAATATTGATGAACGGACAAACCAAGGTGAAAAACAAAAGGACTGCACCGGGGAGGAAACACCTGTAGAAGTTTCTATCCCTCGTCCAGGCATTTCAGGGAGGGCAGGTGAGGATACAAGACAAAGCTCCTGTACATGGTACAGCAGGCTGCGCTTCTGGGAAATACAGATACTTCAGTCCTTAAAATCCTTACTTCGCCTCTTCATCTGCTAACAGTTCCCAGAAGCAAACGTAGATATAAAAGCTTATCTATCAGAGGACAACTTGAAACAAATACAAATAAGACTTAAATGAAGGCAAATATCCAAGTTACAGAGAACATAAGGGTTCCTTAATTCTACATTTGGAGAAAAAACAATACTATGTGGACATTCTCCAACATATTTTTTAATGTTATTAACAGAAATAGCACCCCAGGCTGTGCTCAAGCAGAAAAAGCGTGAATTTGTTTGCAATGTGAAGTGAAAGGGTGATCAAAAATACCATCTTATTAAACGGCATTTATTTGGTGCTAAGCACATTATTTATTCTCTTGAGAAACTCATAAAATGACAGAGGGGTAACCACAAGTAAGGTCACTACTTAACATCAGTATCAAAGCTGACCCTTAACAGAATTGAAGCACCTGCCTTTTCTTTTCTTATCTCAGCACAAAACGTTTTTGGTGGTGTTTTTTTTTGGGGGGTTTTTTTGGGGTTTTTTTGGTTTGGTTTTTTTTTTTTTTTTTTTTTTAAAATTCAAAAGCCATGTAACACAACAAAATATATGCCAGGCATGAAGGAACAGAGAGCATGCCAGCATCTTTCAGCAGTCATCTTTCCCTTGTCATCCGTTATGTCAGATTTATCTATTTTTGCTTAATTCTTGTTTCAGCAATACACATCCTTCCTCTCTCTAGACTATCAGGCTGGTTGGGCTTGAACTCAATATGGCTTCTTAAAATAGTTAAGAAATATTGAAAATATTTGAAGCGATGCTTGTAAATTACAGCCTATTCATCAAACCCATCTTCTAGCTTCAGCTCAACCTGTGACTCCCCCAGAAAAGGTCCAATCTCTGATTTCTTCACCTCAGAAATTCGACCCTACTGCGCAGTGTAAATATCATTTAAAAAATAAATAGTCTTTTGTTTATGGAAGCATTTTTCCCTGAAAGCTGTAGATCCTGTATTTATTGCAAATCTTACTCACTGTTTGCTCCGACTCTTACTTGCTTTTGATCCAGACCTTCCTCTACTAAAAAGTACCAATCACTTAATTTGCCGCTGCTTGATTTCTGTTGTTGCTGCTTCCCCCCTCCCCAGAGTTTTCAGACCCTCTGGACTGGCTTTATAGGACACCAGACCCACCTGTACGCTTTCCCTGCATCCTCCGCTCCCCAGGCTGCTGTCTGTGAGACCTCGCTCTATCCACCTCTAATATCTGTAATATGCTTCAACAGCAGCTTTCCCCACTGCTTTATGTATTTACTCTAACAAGTTCAAATTCTTTAGGTGGAAAAAATACAGAAATACACGCGCTGAAAAGGAAAAAGCAGCTATCATCACTATATTCCCTTACTGCCTACGTAGCACCGATCACAGAATTTTCTCAGTAGGCTGCTGAATCAGACGAAGTTTCTACAGCGCGCACACACAAAATCACGAAGCCCGACACGTCCAGTAGGATTTATTCAATCACAAAGTCATCACCGTTGCTCCAGCACAAATGACATCACTCGGGAACCCAACCTCATCCACCGAGAGCATGCTCTCCTGCAGCGACCAGCGCAACAAAGAGCTGGGTTTGGGCAGTAAAGAGGTAAAAGTATCGTTGCAAAAAGTTTTCCAAATAAACTTATGCTTTCTTTCGAGATGTTAGACGTGATTAAAGAAAGAAAAATTAAGGACTGTGATAAGAAGGGAGTGCGATGAATTATTACTGAGCTAACTAACCTGCATCTGCAATTTATCCTAAAAGTTGTACCCGAGCGATTAGAGGAGATACCAAGAGAAGGATAAAACGCATCCGTAAGCCCTCGCAGGTGCTGCTCTGGGAAGATCATATGCTGCATAACCAAAAGCATTTAAGTACTTTGGCTTGCACGAGTGGACCGAAAAAGAGATAAGTCAAGCTCTGCCGTTCTCTTCACGCCTGTGTTAAGATGCTCGAAAAAAAATGGTTGGGAAATCAGAACCACCAGAAATCTATTAACGACACCTCTTAGGGGGAAAAAAAAAACGAAACCACACACTTTTCTTGGGAATTACACAAAGGATTTTTGCACACATCGCGATGGCAATCCCCCCCCCCATACCCCACCTCCCCTCCAAACACGCCGCCTTTCCCCCCCTGAAGGCATTTCTCTGTCGTGACGCCTGGCGTACTATCGCGATTCCCGCTGCCTCCTTGATAGGCGAGAGAAAGGGATTGAAGGCTCCGGGTGGCAGAGGGGCTATGGGGGGCTGGCGGCTCCCCCCTTATCTCCTCACAAGGACGAGGCGGGTGGGCCGGGGCCGCTCCCGGGAGGCCACTGAGGGACGGGACGCCTCAGTCTCCTCCCGGGAGCGGCCCCGCAGCGCTGTCGCGACAGAGGGGGGGTCGCGACAGCGGAGTTACCTCACGCCGCCTCAAAGGATGGGGGGAGGGGACACCCGGGAAGGACAATGAGGCGGGGGGGGGGGGGGAGGGTGGGCCGCGCCGGCCGGGCCACCCCGTGTAGGCGGCTGTCCGGCCCACTCAGTACTTACTCTCGGTGCCCCTGCCCGGGCCTCATGGCGCCGCCGCCGCTGTGCCCGTACCGGCCCCGTCGTTCTTCTTCTTCTCCTCAGCCGCCGCCGCCGCCCGCCCGCTCTCGCCGTGGTGGCTGCGCCAGCCGCTCCCGCGCACGCGCGCCAACCGCCCCGCCGCCCCGCCGCCCGCTGCGCGTGCGCGGCTGCCCCCCCCCCCCCCCCCCAACGCGGGGAGCGCCGCGCCGCGGCGCCCCCTGGCGGCGAGCACTAGGAACGTACAGCGCCGAGCACGGGGAGATGGGGGCGCTTAGCCCCGGCGTTGGGGGTTCAGCCCCGGCCCCCGTGATACCCAGACCAAGAAAGCTTCGACGACCACCCCCCCCCTCCCGCCTTCCTGAATCACAGGATGCGTTGGGTGGGAAGGGACCTCTAAAGGCCATCTAGTCCAACCCCCCCGCAGTGAGCAGGGACATCTTCAACTAGATCAGGTTGCTCAGAGCCTCATCCAGCCTGGCCTTGAATGGCTCCGTGGATGGGGCCTCCACCCCCTCTCTGGGCAACCTGGGCCAGTGTCTCACCACCCTCAGCGTAAAGAACTTCTTCCCAATGTCTCATCTAAACCCACCCTGCTCCAGTTTAAACCGTTGCCCCTTGTCCTATCGCTACATGCCCTTGCAAACAGTCCCTCCCCAGCTTTCTTGTAGGCCCCCTTTAGGGACTGGAAGGGGCTCTAAGGTCTCCCCGGAGCCTTCTCTTCTCCAGGCTGAACCCCCCAGCTCTCTCAGCCTGTCCTCACAGCAGAGGGGCTCCAGCCCTCGGATCATCTCCGTGGCCTCCTCTGGACCCGCTCCAACAGGTCCATGTCCTTCCTGTGCTGAGGGCTCCAGAGCTGGGCACGGCCCTCCAGGTGGGGTCTCACGAGAGCAGAGGGGCAGAATCCCCTCTCTGGATCTGCTGGCCACGGTTCTTCTGATGCAGCCCAGGATGCGGTTGGCCTTCTGGGCTGCGAGCGCCCATTGTTGGCTCATGTCCAGCTTCTCATCCTCCAGGACCCCCAAAGTCCTTTTCCGCAGGGCTGCTTTCTACCACATCATCCCCCAGCCTGTACTGATAACAAGGATTGTCCCGACAAACAATTGGCCCTCAAGTCAATTAAAACACACACAGCCCCCAGCTGGAGGAAAGGTTTGCCATGTGTTAATTAACCTAATTATCAAATCTCATTAACAGGAGAGACTTACAAATTTCATTATTAATGGGAGAAGGCAAGAAATTTCTTGAGCAACCTGGTCTAGCGGGAGGTGTCCCTGCCCATGGCAGGGGCGTTGGAACTGGATGATCTTTAAGGTTCTTTCGAACCCAAACCATTCCATGGTTCTATGACTTCACTCCTTCCCACACCTGGAGCGTTTCCATCACCCCCAGCACCAGCCACAGCACTGGGCACTCAGCTCCATCCCTTTGGGAAGGAGCCCGGTATGAGGCTCTGCGGAAGGGGGCCTGCAGGAAAGACGGGGAGGGACCTTTTACACAGGCATGTAGTGATAGGATGAGGGGGAACAGTTTTAAACTGAAGGAGGGGAAATTTAGATGAGATCTCAGGAAGAAATTCTTCGCTGTGAGGGGGGTGAGCCCCTGGCCCAGGTTGCCCAGAGAAGCTGTGGCTGCCCCATCCCTGGAGGGGTTCAAGGCCAGGCTGGATGGGGCTTGGAGCAACCTGGGCTGGTGGGAGGTGTCCCTGCCCAGGGCAGGGGGTGGCACTGGCTGGGCTTTAAGGTCCCTTCCAACCCAAACCAGTCTATGATCCCGACCTCCACCTGCACAGAGGCCCCCCTTGTGTCACCCGATGAAACACCTCTGACCCCTCAAAACACACTCACCCAGCTTTCTTCCAAGGTGTAACCTTCAGAAGCCCCGGGCTGGGAAACGGGATCTAAGCTTGGCTGGGAAGAAAGGAGGAAAGACATAAAAACGTCCTGGTTTTAGCTGGAATAAAACGGATGGAAGGTGGCGGCTGTGAGGTCTGGCTGATGGGGAAGAAGAAAGGAGAGGAGAGCAATTGCTTGTGCTGGGACCCCATTTTATTGCAAGGAAAATACAAAAGTAGCATAGAAACACTCAAGGGACCACAGTGCCCCTGCTCTGGGGCAGCAAGGCCACACTCTGGAAGCTTCCCAACCTGGCTTTCAGGTGATCCTGCGTTCCTGATGGCAGAATCCCCCAGCAGCCCAGACACAGGCTTTTGACAGTGCTGGTAAAGCATCTTCTTGACGGTGGGCAGAGGATTTGCTCAACAGGTTTGGGTTCCAGGCAGGAGAAGGGTCCCCAGCAGACCCTACCAGGTCTCCTCATTCAACTGTCGGGGCAGCAGCCTGCGTTCTCCTCCCTCGGGGATGTTAATTTGTAATCGCACATGGGATTTACCTGGATTTCTGGCAGGAAGCCACCCAGTGCGCCGAACACCTGAGCACAGCAGTGTACAGAGACAGAACTCAAGCTCCCAAACACCACATCCAACTGCTCTTCCCACTTTGGGCTTTTCTTCAGCTGCAACAGCCTCTACGTTTGTATCTCCAACCCTGGTGCAAAGAGCAATGACTTCACAGTAACGTTGGTGCAATAAACTATTCAAATTCCTAAGAAAGGGGGCCCACTCTGGCTTTGCACAACAAACAAGACGTTCTGAAGAGGTAAGCATCTATGAGATGCTGCTAGCGGCATCTTCAGACCAAACCACTCAACACTCATTCGTTAGCCAAACATCCAGAGGGGTGGACAGGCACAGAACCCCACTGGGCACCAGAAACAAGACGTGGAAAGGCAGAAAGACACTTATTCCCTGCTCTATCTCCCTTTCTGACTAATATGCTCCAGCAAACGCTCACAAGCCCATTCTCCGACCTCCCTGCTCCTCTCACTGTTGGTCAGAGAAGCAGCTCATACACACACCAAGAACGGATCACGGTTCCATTTCTCTGCTTCTCCAGAAATCCCCTCAGAAGAGTCTATGATCAGACCCATCCCTCTGGAGCAAGTATTACATGCCAGGAGCAGTGAACTGCTGAGGAAGCTGGAGGAAAGGACGACAGGGCAAAGAGAAGAAACAAGCATTTTTACAAATTAATGCACAGAAGAGGTCAAAAAGAAAGCAGCAGCTGGCAGTCGTCTAAGAGGATGGTGCACGCAAGCCTGTGTGCAGGGTTCCCACACAGGAGTTGGGAACCACTGGCCTTTATGATCTACAGAGAGTTTCAGAGCTCCTGCTGTCACACCCAGTCATTTTTGTTAGCCAGCAAACCCCTCCAACTCAGGCTGCCTGGGCAACATGGACTCCCTACATGGTCATACACTCACACCCATGAACTTCACCAGGGCAGGGAGCAAAGGCAACGTGAGACCACCGTGCAGGCAGGGGTAGCCTCTTCCTCCTGCACGACCACCGCTGGAGTCATTCAGCCTTCAGAGGAGATGATAAACTGTGTGCTGGTAATTCTTCACTGCAACCCTTTGTCCGCTAAGACAGGAGATGCTCCTGCACTTCCAGGCACAAACACTTGACAGCAAGGACACAGGACAGAGCCCCAGAGAAGTGGATGACAGCGCTGTAAATGCAGTGCTAGAGTCATATGTGCAGCTCCTTCTCTGATGTCCATCCCCAGCTTCCACAAGACAAGGTGCCATAGAAGGTCTGAAGATTTTATTTCAGTTTGGGCCATTCCCACAACGAATAATATATTCTACTTCAGCCTGCTATAATGATTCCATTACCCTCTGTTTCTGAATTGAATAAAGGTGCCGAGATATCCACAGGGAAAAATGGGACCGGTTTCTCTGCATGACCAAAGAACTCAAGGGCTGTTAAAACATACACAAAGAGCTCAACTCTTCACATCCACCTTGAGCTTCAAGCGGACATCACACAGGAAAACGTTCATCAGGTCCTGGCCAGCCTCCTGAGCAATCCTACTGATAACTTTACCTCCTCTTCCGATCAACATCATCTGCATTAAAACCCAGAGAGAAGATCATCATACTCATCCTTACATCGCTTAACAGCGGGGAGGAATCACGCAAGAAAACAACAGTGCAGCCACAGAAGCAATCAAAGGGGATACAGCAGTTAGGGAAATCCCGAGATCAAACCATGGGCAAGTGGTCACTTTAGAAAGGCTGAAGCTGTTACTGAACAGCTTGTGACTGTGTTGGGCACCTGCCTCTTCCCATCAGAGACCCCACAACTGATGGAGGGGGCATCACAGCAAGGATGCACATGGACCTAGGGAACCTCCTTTCACGCTCCCCAGAGCCCCATCTCTCTTCTGTTACTCACCATATGAGACTTCCTTGGGACCAAGAGGTTCTGCACAATGAGGAGCTCCCCACTCGGTCCTTCCTCCCACATCTCGGTCACCTGCAACGGCAAGCGCACACTCAGCAGTTCTGCAAAGCGCCTCAGGAACAGCAAACGCCACTCCCTCAGAGATGCCTCTGCAGCTCCCTGACACGAGCGCGCAAGGGTGGCCCCCCTTCAACTCCAGGTAACCCCACCTGGAGTAGTGCATCCAATTCTGGAGCCCCTACTACAAGAAAGATATGGATGTGCTGGAACGTGTCCAGAGAAGGGCCATGAGGATGATCAGAGGGCTGGAGCACCTCTCCTGTGAGGACAGGCTGAGAGAGTTGGGGTTGTTCAGTCTGGAGAAAAGAAGGCTCCGAGGAGACCTTAGAGTGGCCTACCAGTATCTTAAGGGGGCCTACGAGAAAGCTGGGGAGGGACTTTTTAGGATGTCGGGTAATGGTAGGACTAGAGGGAATGGATTAAAACTAGAGATGGGACGATTCACACTGGACGTTAGGAAGTTCTTCCCCGTGAGGGTGGTGAGACACTGGAACAGGTTGCCCAGAGAGGTGGTGGAAGCCCCATCCCTGGAAGTTTTTAAGGCCAGGCTGGACGGGGCTCTGAGCAACCTGATCTAGTGGGAGGTGTCCCTGCCCATGGCAGGGGGGTTGGAACTAGATGATCTTTAAGGTCCCTTCCAACCCTAACAATTCTATGATTCTATGATTCAAACACACAAAGGGTCTCACAGCATTTGACATGCAAGTCCCAAGCCACCCCATGCTGCCTGCAAAGAGTTTCAAGTTCAAACAAAGGGATTCTCATCACGTAGTCTGATATTTCCATTAAAATAGCTCAAAGGTAAGTGTGCTTGTGTATGCTTCCCACCTGAGTCACGCCATAGGGCACTTCCAGTGGCAGGTACTCCAGTAGCTTCTCCCGGATGATATTATCACAGATCTCTTGAGGTGACTGGCTGGTCAAGACCTCGCTGTGAAACTCCCAAGGGCCTGGCTTGGCTTGCATCAGGAGGTACCGCTGTCAGCACAAAATACACATCACACCCATCAGCTGTCACGTACCACTCACGGTGCCACCAACCCCTGCCCTCATCTTACAGCGTGTCACTATGTGGATGTTGCTGCTAGTCAGGCATCAGGGAAGTAGTTCGGTATCTTTGGTGGGGAAAGGAGAAAGGGAAGCTTCTGAAACTCAAACCCTGCCAAAAGGTCACAACTCCCTAGAGCCATTTGTATGAGTTATAAAAGCCCATAGCATCACTTGTAGCTGAAAGATAATGCGTTGGGTGGCTTCATCATTATGAACAGGATGCTGTTTGGAGAGCCTCAAGTAAGAGTCCCCTACAGAAAACTCTGGAGATACATTACAGACATACTCCATGTCAACAGGTGACACTTCCCCTCACACCCCAGGCCAAGATCAGCAGCTCTGCTACTTCCTCAAAGGAGCCGAAGCCCAGTATGAAGCACCAAGGTCCCACAAGGGTAAGAGCACACCAGCCTCAAAGCATAAAAGAAGTTCAGACTGCAGTTACCTTGAGTGTATCCACCTCCTCCCCATGGAGAGCTGCCAGCATGAAAATCTCCTGGAAGCACGGCCAGCCTTTCATATTTTTTAGATCTCTGGGTCCATACCGCTTTGGCCCTTGTGCTTCTTCTGTGACAAGACTGGACTCGGAAGCCCTCATATCACCGCTGTTGTCCGAGCTACAGCCTTCTTGGGCTTGACCTGTTTCCTGGAGACAGCAAGGCTCACGGGCCCTGTTCTCAGGTGGAGAAGCCTGAGTGATCTGAAGAGGAGGCTTTGCTGAAGAACTGGAATTATGTTCAAATGCCGATCTCACTTCCAGTTTCCTTCCATTTAGAATTCCCTCTGTTAGCTCAGTTACTAGTTCCAGCAGGATGAACTTCTTCTTCAGCAGATCCACCTAATATGAGAGAGAAACGTCAGGAATTTGTCCGAAATGAGGTTGGCAGCTGGACCCTGGATCCAAAGGAGACAGAAGAAACCACGCAGAGGAGGCAGCTGCTGCAGGATAAGGCTTCTTGTCCAGACAGTTTGCTGACCAGAAGCCAAACCAGAGTGCATCAGCAGTTACAGCACAGTTTGTCCAAACACTGTTAACTTCACGGCTCTGTCAGCCCTGCTGAGATTCTTGTTGGCCAACCCCACCGTGGTGCCAGCTCCTCTTCCCAGGCTGATTTAAACGCCAGTCTGCAGCACATAGCTCCAGAGATATGTGGGCATGTAACACGTATACATACATACACACTTAAATATCCTGGAGTAGAGAGGGAAACCGGTGTCTTTTAACATTTTCAGACTCAGTGACCTGAAAACACATTGCTGCTGATGCCAGGTACTGTCTGAAAACACTGGTGTAACGGACTGTAGAAGGCAGAAAGAACAAGCTCCTCACTTACCTTGTTCAGAACCAGGACACTGGGGATCTCGGGAAACTCAGACAGACACTGCAGCACCTCCTTGCTAAGACAGTTCCGCGTCCAGTGATCTGACACATCCACTAAAACCAGAACTGCCAGAAAAGAGGGAGGGAAATATGATGAATCTGCATTTTCTATATCGTTTGTTTTCAGATTCTCTACAGCCTACGGTTGAATCACTTTCCTCCTGCTGCTGCTTCTCTCTCTTCTACAACACAGCATGCAGATGGAACCAAAAAGAATGTTTTATTTGATAAAACAATTGAACGCAGTTTATACCTGCCATCCTAATGACATCACACATAATAAAACTCAACATCCAAGACCAATTATTAACCCAAGATGCCTCCCCTCAGCACCAGGCAACTCTTATCCCCTCCTTGGCTCAATAGTTCAAATATTTTCACTGCTTTTCTCTTCTCCCTCCTAGTTCACGCTCCCAGGGCTGCCTTTGCCGCCCAGTAAACATCCAGATACCACAGCCATAGGGCTGTAAACTTACGTGGCAGATAAAGGGTTTGTCTTGATCCAAGAAAAGTTGAGTACCCACCTAAATCCGCATGTTTCATGCTGTCCCATGGGTCTGTCAGCATGGCTTCATCTAATTTATGCCTGAAAGACAAATGCAAATGGGTAAGCCAGACACGCTCAAATCACAATCGTCTTCCTTCTCCTCAAAAGGGGAGAAAACAGCGTTTTCCATCATTCCAAAGACACAAAGCTGTTTTACGGGCTGTGACATCCCCCAAGGGATTCCCACAAGCTCTGCGTGCTACTGAAATTGCAACAATAAAAACGTTCAGACACAAAGATAAGATTAAAAACATACATTCCTGTCCACTCCTATTTTACAAACTCTGCACAGTGAAAATCACTCTCCAGTTTTATCGAACTTTGATGGACAGGATCCCCCCCTGCTCTTCCCACATCAGCAGTGATACCTTTTGGCTTTAAAGGGACTAGTGAGGCCAGGTGTGTCCAGAATGATCTAGAAAGAGGAAATACAGATCTTGTAAGATACTGACCAAGCTAAAACTTGCATTTGTGCAATTAGAAGTGACCACACAAAACAAAAATGAGAAAGTCCTGCACTTTCTGGCTAACACTCCTCACTGCCCCAGGCAGGAGCAGGTCTGGAAGCTTACCAGCTGTGTGTCCTCATACGTGACAACACCTCGGGCTTTGCAGCGGGTTGTGTGCACTTTGCGAGAGACAGGGAAAACCTGTAAGAAATCAAACTTGTTACACGGCCAGAATACGTCAAATAAGCTATTTAGCAGCCTGAACTTGCCCCACCCCAGCTTTACCTTTCTGCCCAAGAGCTGATTAGAGAGTGTGGACTTCCCAGCATTGGGCGCTCCGATGATGGCAATTCTTAAAACCTTGGGGTTCTGGGGCTGGTCAGGCTGATTCCGTAACAGGCGGTCTTGCTCCTCTGCCAGGGGAAATAAGGAGCTTGAACGCTGCTAAATCCCACAGGGGGTCAGAACCGCCAGTCCCAGCACCAGGACCTGGGTGGCAGCTGGTACCACTCACTTTTGCTGGTGGCAACGGGCGGCGGGTGCTGGCCCAAGGCGTCGCTCGGCTTCTCGGCGGGGATGCCCAGCATGCTGCCTAGTGCCGAGCTGCTCCCGCTCCAGCGGGCAGGGAGCACGGTGGCCCGCGGGATGCAGCTCTCCAGGAGACGGGCTGGAAGAACAGCAGCAGCAAACGCTGCATATAGCGAATAACTGCACGTACCGAAAACGCCCCAAAATCGTGTCGTCTCTCTTCTCCCTACCCTGCAGCACCCGGGCAGCGCTCCCCCCTCACCCAAGGCTTCTAGACCGGCCCCGGAGCACCGACCTCGGCCCGCCCCGGCCTCACGCCCCGGCTCCGCAGCGGCCTCGCCACAGGCTCGCCTCAGAAACGCGCCCCGCCGCGGCTCCGACCTCACCCCCGCCGCCAAACAACCCCGACCGCCCCCGGAGCAAGGCCGCGGCCCCGACCGCGCCCGCCTCACCTGGGCCCGGCAGGAGCGGCCGCGCCGCGGCGGTCCTCAGGGCCCAGCGCACGGCCCGAGCCGCCGCCAGGGCGCCGGGCGCCGCCATGTTGCCCCGCCGCGGGGCAGGCCGGGAGCGCGAGCGGCGCCCGCCCTCATTGGCGCAGCGCGGGGGAGCATAGAGAGGGGGCGGGCGGGAGCAGCGCGCCGCTCCCCGCCGCAGGGGGTTGTGGGGAGGAAGCGGGCGGGGTCAGGGGCGGGGCGGGGGAGTGGGAGCGCCCCCTGCCGGCCCCGCCACGCACCCGCGCGCTCCCAGCGCTCCCAGTGATCCCAGAGCCCCACCATACGGCCCAGTGGTCCCAGTCCTCCCAGTGCTCCACCACACAGTCCAGTTCTCCCAGCGCTCCCAGTGCTCACAATGCTCCACCACGCAGCCCAGTCCTCCCAGTCTTCCCAGTGCTCCCAGTGCCCCACCACACAGTCCAGTGCTCCCAGTGCTCCCAGTGCCGTGTAACGCACCCCAGAGCTCCCAGTGCTCCAAATGCTCCCAGTGCCCCGCAACACACCCCAGTGCTCCCAATGCTCCCAAAGCTCCCAGTGCCCTGTCACTCACCCCAGTGCTCCCAGTGCTCTCAATGCTTCCAGTGCTCCCAGTGCCCCATAATGCACCCCAGAGCTCCCAGTTCTCCCAGTGCTCCCAATGCTCCCAGTGCCCTGCCATACACCCCAGTGCTCCCAATGCTCCACCACACAGTCCAGTGCTCCCAGTGCTCCCAGTGCCCTGCCACGCACCCCAGTGCTCCCAGTTGTCCCAGTGCTCCCGATGCTCCCAGTGGTCCCAGTGCCCCGCCACACAGCCCAGTGCTCCCAGTGCTCCTAATGCTCCCAGTGGTCCCAGTGCCCCGCCACACAGCCCAGTGCTCTCACAGCCCACTGTGTCCCAGTGGCCCCTGCCACACACCCCAGTGTGCCCAGTGTCCTCTACAACACTCCCTAGTCCAGCCCAGTGCACCCCAGTCTGCCCACTGGCCCCTGCAACCCACCCCATGCATCCGGCTACTCCTCTGTGCTCCCCAGCAAGCCCCAGTGCTCCCAGTTCCCCTCCTGCGATGCCACTCTGTGCATCCCTGTGCTCCCCCTGCAATGCACCCCGATGCTCCCCAAGTGTCTTCTGTCCCCCCATGACACATCCCAGTGCCTCCCAGTTCACCCCAGTACCCCCTGCAATACACCCCAAGTGTCCTCAGTCCCCCCACAACACACCCCAGTGCCTCCCAGTTCTCCCCAGTACCCCCTGCAATACACCCCAAGTGTCCTCAGTCCCCCCACAACACACCCCAGTGCCTCCCAGTTCACCCCAGTACCCCCTGCAATACACCCCAAGTGTCCTCTGTCCCCCCACGACACACCCCAGTGCCTCCCAGTTCTCCCCAGTACCCCCTGCAATACACCCCAAGTGTCCTCAGTCCCCCCACAACACACCCCAGTGCCTCCCAGTTCACCCCAGTACCCCCTGCAATACACCCCAAGTGTCCTCTGTCCCCCCACAACACGCCCCAGTGCCTCCCAGTTCTCCCCAGTACCCCCTGCAATGCACCCCAATGCTCCCCAAGTCTCCCCGTCCCCCCACTACACACCCCAGTGCCTCCCAGTTCACCCCAGCACCCCCTGCAATACACCTTGATGCACTCCAATGCCCCCTCCGCCCCCTGGGGCAGACCCCAAGGGACCTCTGTGCTCCCCCAAACCCAAATGCACCCCCAGGTTCCATCTCCTGCGCCCCAGTGCACCCATGAGCCCCCCAGTATACCCAGTGACCCAGCCCCGCCTGGGCCCGGAGCCCTCAGGGGACGCGAGGAAGGAGAGACAGAGACCCTGTGCCATAACCCCCTTTATTGCCCTGTGCCCAATCCCCGGGATCCATCGCTGTGTCCGTGCCGTGCCATGTCGTGCCATGTCGTGCCGTGACGCGTGCCCAGCCGTCGGCAGAACCGTTACCATTACTAAACTCAGTAATGGTAACGGTTTCCCCGCCGGCTGCCTGTCCCTGGCTGCGCCCGGAGCTGCCCGCACCTCGGGGTGCCCCCGTCTCCCCCAACCTCCCCACCCCACACACCCCCGAGCCCGTCCCTCCGCTCCCGCCTCCCACATCCCAGCCCCGTGTCCCCCGGCCCTGCGTCGTCGTGGTCCCACGTGGCGTCGGGGGGTGCCGCCCGGGGGAGTACATCATCTATACTGTAGTGTCTCATAGCCAACTTACAGTATACGATGATATCCTGCCCGGGGCGGCCGGCAGCGTGTTCGGGGGGGGGGGGGACACAGAGCAGCGCCTGCATGGGGGGAGAGCACCGTTAGGGAGCAAAGAACCAGGGCCACCACCTACCCCTCCCCCCCCCCCAGCATCCCTCCTTTCCCATCCCTATCCCCCTGGTCCCACCACCCCAGAGCAGGACAGAGGCTCCTGATGGACTCCGCATCCCAGCGCCTCCCTACCCCATCCCTGTCTCCCCCCCCCCCGATCCTGCTGCCCCGGAGCAGGATGGAGGCTTCCAATGGCCTCCCCACCCTCGCATCCCTCCTACCCCCTCTTTATCCCCCCCAGTCCCACCACCCTGGAACAGGATGGAGGCTCTTGGTGGCTTCTCCATCCCAGCATCTCCCCTACCCCCTCCTTGTCCCCCCTGTCCCATTGGTCCTGTTGTCCCAGAGAGGGATGAAGGCTCCCAACAGCCTCCCCACCCCAGCACCCTCCTAACCCCTCCTTATCTCCCCCATCCCACCACCCCAGAGCAGAACAGAGGTTCCCAGTAGCCCCCTGACCCCAACATCCCCCCTACCCTCTCCTTATCCGTCCCCCCCCTCCAAGTCCCACCACCTCAGAGCAGGACAGCAGCTCCCCAGGAGGTGGGACTTACCTCCGGGGGTGGCACCGGGACTTTGCGGGGTGCTGGGTCCGCACCCGCCTTATAAAACCTGCTCTGCCTCATCTGCATATCTCACATCTGCACTGCACAGCTGGAGGCGGGGGGGGGGGGGGACACAGCCCCAAAGAGCTCCTCCCAGCCTCTTGGGGACGGGGGGGTTGCGGGGGGGCCACCCCCCGTGCGTTCGCACGGGGGGTGGCCCCCCCGCAACCCCCCCGTCCCCCTGCCTTGACCCCTGTGGTCACCACGATGGTGCCTCCCCATAGGTGGGGGTCCCCAAACTGGGAGCAAACTGTCTCCCAGTTGCTGGACGGGGGGTTTGGACATGGGGACGGGGGCTGGGGTGGTGGTGGAGGGACATGTGGGTGCAGGGGCCACCCTGCGCAGGGACCCCCAGATGAGGCACACGTGTGCAGGGAGCTTGTGTCCCCCTCCCAGGGTGGGTGGCCACCAAAGCGCTGTGTCCCCTGGCCATATGCGCTCCCCTGAGGGACGTGTTCCCTGGCAATGCGTCCATCCCACACGTCTCCTGGGATCACACGTCCCCTGCCTGCATGTGTCCCCCCCCTCAGGGAAGAGCGTCCTCTGGAGGGATGTATCCCCCAGCTGTGTGTCCCCAAAGGACGTGTCCACCCCTGGCCATGTGTGTCCCCGAGAGGGCTGTGTCACCTCATAGCGCATGGCCCTGGACATAGATGTCCACTGGCCACCCGTGTCCCCAAATGGCTGCAGCCCCTGGCTACACGTGTCACCTGCCTGTGCATGACCCTGGTCACACGCGTCCCCCAGCCATGCGTGTCCCCAGCCCTGTCTGTCCCCACAGGGCCACATCCCGCAGCGAGCCGTGCCATCGCGCCCGGTTGTTTGCAGGGATGTTCCTGGAAGCCGCCTGCAGGGAGGTGATAATCCCCCGCCGGGACCGTCTGCGTGGGGGCCCCGATAAGCAGCAGCGTCCAGCTATCAGGGGACCCTGCCCTGCCATGGGAGGTGTCCCCAGACCCACTGTCCCCTCTGTGTGACAGGAACAGGGGAAGCATCACCCGCACACCCCCCCGGTCTGGCCAGACCCTGGCAGGAGGTGGCACAGGGACGAGTCCTGGCATCAGCCCGCCCCTGGGCAAGAGGACACCAGGACTTGGTGACTGCAAGGGACAGTCACCTCCTGTCTTGAGCTTCTGCTGTCACCCAGAGGTGTCCTGGGAAGGGCTGTAGTGCTCCCCAAACTGTGGCACAGGCACCCCCACACTGAGAGCAGTGACACAGGCAAAGTGTCCCCGAGAGTCCCCCCAGCCTGGCCAGCCCCAGGTGACCCCCCCTGGGACTATCCCTTTCTAGGCTGGCCCCCGCGCCTGCTCAGCACCCACAGCACACAAGGGCAGCCCTGCCCCATGGCCCTGCACCCCGGGGGGCAGAGGGACCCCAAGCGTCCCCTAGGCTGGCACTACGGAGCTGGTGCAGGGACCCCCGGGTGCCACAGCCGTCCCACCAGCCGTGCTGCTCCGGGGCAGCGTATCTGGCTGCAGATAAGGAGCCACCGGGGGCTGCCGAGCTGTCCCCACCCAGCCTATCTGCAGGGCCACCCCGCTGTGGGGCACATGGGACAGGGCCCTTTGTCCTGCCCATGCCCCTGCCCAGCCCCGGAGGGGACATGGAGGGTCTTGAGGGCATGAGGGAACTGCCTTTGCCCCGGGGGGGGCAGTGCAGCAAAGCCCCCCGAGTGAGCCCCATTCACATTCTGCTCCCGCTCGCAGGCTGACCCCGAGGACAGGTACCCCCAGAGCCACCCTGCTGTCCCCCCGCACAGGGAAGGGTGCAGGGGGATGGGACAGGGCCCCCAGGCCCCCAGGGTGCCACGGGACATGGGTGCTGCCTGGTCCCCACGGGGCGCAGGGGGCTCTGGCAGCTGGGCAAGGGCACGGCGCTGCTCAGGGCCGGCAGCAGCGCAGGGGGAGATGGTGGCAGCACGAGCTGGTGCCACCAGCCTGGCTGCTGGGACAGACAGAGCCTTCGGGCCACGTCAGCCCTGCACCGAACCCTGGGGTGCCAGTGGCTGAAGTGCCCCCGCAGCGATGAGCTGCCCGGGTTAACAAGGGCGATGCAGCTGGGACTCACCAGCCACCCTCGGTGGCTCCTGGCTCCATCCTCACACGTGTGGGAGCGGGACAAGGCTTTACCCCACCTAGGGCTGGCCAGCAGCCTGGGGATAGGACAAGGAGCCCACGGGGACACGGTGACACCACAAGCTCCCAGGAGCTTTGCAGGAACAGCGTGAGCTGGGACCTCACTTCCATACATCCTCCATCCCAGAGGGAACAATTGCCCGCTCCAGGGCCAGCAGCCCCCAGGCCAGCCCAAGCCATGGCTGGTCAAGCACCGGCTCTGGCACCACCCCGGGCCCAGAGGTGCTGCGGCGGGGAAGATGGGTGCAGGAGGCACGAGACGAGAGCCAAGGCAGGTGGTGACAAGGCTTTATTATCGTACAGCAGTGACGGTGGCAGGGACGCAGGCATGCACACGCACACGCAGATAGGGCGCCTCGCCCGGCACACCCGCCGGCAAGCGCCAGATCTGGGCCAGCGGTCCCGCAGGGCCAGCACAAGCCGGGGGCTGATAAGGCCGGTCCTCCCCACCCCGGCGGCAGGGAGGGGGACGGGGTGCCAGCGGCCCCACAGCACCCATCAGCCCCACAGCAGGTCTCTCCTGGCACAGGGACTGGCCAGTACCGGGGGCACGGCCAGGAGAGGAGAGGGGGACCCGGGTCCCTGCGCCCACCCTACAGCAATGGGGAGGGTGGCACCGAGCTGTGGGTGAAGGAGGCAGCAGAGGGACCCCCAGCACCCCAGAGCAGCACCGGGCCGACTTCACGCGTGGGTTTGGCTGCTACAGCCACACTGAGCACAGGCGACAAGACAGGCGGGGAAGGGGCAGGGGCCAGCATAAGGCCCTGGTGGCACTGTGGGGAGTATGGGACACACACAGGGGACAACCTCTTTCACACCGTCACTTAGGGCAGGAAAGCCACCGGCCGTAAGAGGCAGGGGGACTGAGCGAGGCAGGGCCTTCTGCACTGCCTGTTGGGGCATCCCCCAGCCAGCATGGCTGCTTGTCACAGGCTTGTGGCCCCAGCACCAGCCCCAGGAGCGCTGGTCCCTGGCCGGTTGTACAGGCCCTGGTGCTGGGGGAGCCTGTCCCCACTGCAGCACCCTGCCCGGCCCCCCGTGCCCTCATCCATGGCTTTAGTAGTTATTATGGGGGTCAAGATGTACCATGGCACTCGGGGACAGCAGTCTCAGTGGCCTCACCTCCCTCTCGGATGATGGGGTAGCTTTGGTACAACACTATTTTTTGGCATTCCTGGTGGTGGGACCTCGCCCAAGGGAAGGCAGCGTGGGAGGGGGCCACCAACTGGAGCACCCACCGGCAGTGCCTGATTGTCACCGTCCCAGGGCTGTGACTGTCACCTCCAGGGAGCCGAGCCTGGGCAGGGCCGCTAGCACTGCGGGGGCCCTATGGGCGAGACACTCAGACGGGGAAAGCCAGACAAAAACAGCTTGTGGGCAGGGGCAGGGGTTGGGCAATGCCCAGGAGGGTGGCTGCGGGAGGGCAGCGAGCCCAGGGGAGGTGGGTCCTGGCTGTTCTCTTCCCACAGCTCCACACTCCACGCTCCGTGTCCCACCGAGCCTCTGCTCGGAGCTCTGGGCAGCCACCCGAGGACAGAGAACAGCAAGGCACTGGGACTGCAACACCAGACAAGCTGCCAGTCATAACCGGGGATCGGATCCGAACCCCGGCCCGATACAATATACAGTTAGTTAAAAAATAAATCCCCCCCCCCCCCCCATCCTTTGTAATAAAAAGAGCGGCTTGATTGGACATGCATCTTTCTGGCCCTACAAAATAAGGCACCAGAGCTCAAAAATGAAACTCCAATTGTCTTTGATATAAAAGGAATTCCCACGTGTTGAAGGCAGTTAACGTCTGAGTGCATAACAGGGAGTGATCTTCACTAGCTTTGGGTTGACCAGTCTCATGCCTGGGCCCCAGTGACTTTCTGGATCAGGGGAATCTGTAGGAGAGGAAGAGAGAAGCTGTTAGGATGGAAGAGGGGGAGGCAGGGAGCTGCCTGCACTCTGCGGCTGGGCAGGGCTGGGGAAGGAGAGGCTCCCGAGGAGTCTCAAAGTTTTCAGGCAAGTCCCCGTGCCCTAAGAGCCACAGGGACTGCCAGCTGCCGGTGCCCAGCTCACCTTTGTGAGATCCACACCAGTGATGGCGCGCACGGAGGCGGGGATCTCAGCCAGCAGACGGTTCACCTCGGACGTCGTGTTGCTGTTCTCTCCGCTGAGAATAACGATCTCGTCCACTTTGGAGAGCGGAGCAGCCACTTTGGCAGCAATCTGGGGAGGCAGGGAAGGAAGGCGGGATGAGCAGAGAGTCAAGGAGCTGCCCACGAGCCTGTTGGGTAAAGTCCCCACATGCCACATGGGGCCTCTCTGTGCCCCCAGGAGGCCTGGTCCAGCCTGGGAACTCCCCACCACTTGCCCACAGCAGGGGAAAGCTGCTCCCTCCTCACCTCAGGCAGCGCATCCAGCACTAGAGCCAGCTGGGCAGCGTCTCCGTACTGCTGGAGCGCTTCAGCCTTCAGCTTCATCCTCTCAGCCTCCGCCATCCCAATGGCCTCAATCACAAAGGCCTCCGCTTCTCCGATCTTGCGGATCTTTTCTGCCTCCGCCTGAGCAAGGAGGACTTGCTTCACCCTGGCAATGGAAAACCAACACTCCAGCTGCCCGGATCCCCGCAGCGTACACGGCACTGCTTCCCTCCCTCCGTCAGCAACGTGCCTGCCCAGCAGAGAGCCCACGAGCTGGGTCTCAGCGCAGCACCCGCTGCACTTTGCTTCCACCTCACCCCAGCCCAGCACGCAGCCAGGCTCAGGGCTGGACCAGGTCACGGGCTCACTCACTTCTCGCCCTCGGCGATCTGCTGGATACGGTAGGCTTCGGCCTCGGCTGGCCGCTTCACAGTGGCTATCAGCTCCTTCTCCATCCGGATGATCTCTTTCTCTTCAACATCGATCTGCTTCTTGCGCTGCACCACCTCGATTTCAATTTCCTCCTGGCGGATCTTCTGCTGCTCCCGGGCGCTCTGGAGCTCGTAGGCCAGCTGGGCCTCTGCAGTCTGCACAGAGGAGAGATGAGAAGAGGTGTCTTGGCCATGATTTCCTGTGCACAGACATAAGGACCCTTGTCAGGCCCTGAAAACAGACGTGCGTTCTGCTCTGGACCAAACCTCCACCCAGCGGTGACATCCCTATCCTCAGAGCGGCACTTGCTGGCCTTTCCTGTGAGTTCTTCCCACAGCACTTGAGCTCAGCCATCTCCGAGTTCAGCTGGGATGACCCTCCCCATCTCTTCCTCTCCTCCTAGTCCACCTAACTGTTGCAAACAGAGCAGGAGAGGAATTCTGCTGCAAGGAGCTCACACTGGGACACAGAAACCTGGGTTCTCCACCTCCACCTCTCCTAACGCATGCAGGAGGAGGAAGCTGGCAAGTCCCAGAGCTGCCAGCAGCATCGTGAACCAGCCAGGGAAGAGCAGTGGGCTGTCGGATGCCTCTCACCTTAATGTTGACCTCCTCACTGAAGGCTGCTTTCTGCAATTCGAAAGCCCGTCTGGAATCTGCTATTTTTGTATCTGCCATGAACTTGACATCCAGCATTTCTTTCTTGCACTCTGCCTCCTGCAGAGAGGAAACAGAGAGCAGGGCTCCAGGGTGTGCAGCTGGAGCAAAACAGGCTGCTTTGGGAAAGCCCAGCACGTCTCTGGACTCACCCGAATGCCAGCATCTCGCTCGGCTTCTGCCACACCGATGTCTGCATCCCTTCGGACAGCCGCAGTCTGTGTCTTTCCCAGGGAGCTCAGGTAATCCACTTTATCATAGACATCCTGGAGAGGGGAAGATAAGTCACAACCACTTCAAACAAGTAACTCCATCTTGCTCCCTTCCCATTGAAGCTCAGAACAACCGTTTGTGCGGTTAGACTCAGGTCGGAAAGAGCTATGTCAGCCTGCTGCCAAACAGAAACAGGCGTGACAGGAGCTCTCCCGACATCTTCCCTCTGGCTCCCTGGAGGCTTGGTTATCAGCGAGCTCTCTCCACAAGCCGAGCTGTGTTTACAGAGGCAGCTAACTGGGTGCTCTTTGCCCAGCTGCCTGGATACAGGACATGCGGCGGCTGTCATGGAAACTCCCGGAGGGCTGGGGCAGGCTGTCAGCCCGAGCCAGCTGCAGCAGAGAAACCGGGGCCAGGCTCTGTTGTGCTGCTTCTACAGCACTGCTGGGTGCCCTGTAGTGCAGCACCCTGTGTCTTGGGTGTACCTTGATGGTGAAGCTCAGGATCTCGATACCCATGCGACCCACATCGGGAGCTGCCACCTCCCGCACCAGCTTGGCAAACTGATCCCTGTCTTGGTAGATCTGCTCCACTGTCAGGGTACCTGCAGAGGGATGGAAGGCAAAGCGCTTTATTCGGAACAAGTAACACACAACAGTGTGGACCTAAACTCAGCAACATTCTCGTTGCCCCTAATCTCTTCGGGTCTGGGCACAAGGGCGTAATGCTCTGCCCAGACCCTGCAGTGCAGACCGACATCTCAGTCTCACAAGCGCAACCACCCCACACACCTGTAACCCACAGGGACTCAGACATCTCTTAGTGCAGGCACTGAAAACTCACTTATCACAACACCCAGCAACATGGCAGGAGCTGATGAAGGGGAGGACCAATCTAAGATGCCACCTCTGCAGTCAGCAGAGGAAGCACCCATTGTGGCTGCTGGGGTGGCAGCAACACTGCTGGGACCAGCCAGCAAAGAAGGGATAAAGCTACTCAAGATGCCTTCAAGAGTGTGAGCTCCTCCTCACCTAGAATGGAGCGTAGATGCCCCTCCAGTGTCTGAAGGACCACGTTCTTCACATCCTGCACATTCTTCCCCAAGAACTGCTCACAGGCCACAGCCAGTAGCTCCTTCTCGGTCATTATCTTCACCTAGAGACAGGAGACAAAACCAAAGGGACTGAAGGCGCCTATCCGCAGAGGGACAGGCAGCCAACAGCAGCAGCAGCAGAAGCAGCAGTACCACCACCAGGCTGCCAGGCCCCTGTGCTACCGATGCTCCAAGGGACCATGCTGAGCTGTCACCACACTGAGCCAGGCCACTGGACCAGGCTGGGAGCCCCCACTTGCTGCTGCTGGGGACAGCCCCGCTACAGGCACATGCAGCAGCACCAGCATCTGGGGCAGACACCTCTCCAAACCCTGACTGCACCTCAGCGTGGAGAGGTGCTCCCTGCGGCTCCCACAGCAGTGGCCATCGGGTGACGTGGGGACAGAGCCTGGCCCTACAAGTCCCACCTGATGAAAACTCTACCAAAGAGCCCTGAACTACCAGTTCAGCCACTGTACCAACACCAGACCTACGAGAGAGGGGTTTCTATTACTACTCCTGGCCAAAAGCCATTTTGTTACCTTTCTCTTCCTCCTCCTTCACTAGAATTAATTTTTTCTCACATAGGAAAGACAGAGAACAAGGAAGACCCTCAAATGCCCAAGGAGCAGCTTGGGAACAGGGGCTCCATTCAGCATTCCCTGCAAGGAAAGATGAGAGGAAATGGCCACAGCACACTGGTTTGTCCTGCTCATGGCTGGGTGCTTCCAGCACCCTTTGCAGTGGCCCCACTGTGCCATGGCCAGGACCCGGCTGTCCTGCTCCGCAGTGTCAGTCTGGTAATGACCCCCAGAAACGGGACACAGCCACCCCAGTGTCGCTTTCACCTCCCACAGTCAGGGCCAGATGTAAAAGCATCCCCAGGTGCAGACAAGCCAGGGTCTTAAGATGGCCCTGTTGGTCATGGGGCTGCTTTTTAAAGGCAAAAAGTGGGTTAAAAATCCCTCTGGGGTATGTTAGGCAGTGGAGATGTGTGCTCCTGGAGCTCTACAGGAACCAGCTATGAGGAGCTACAATCCACAAAGGTGACAGCTCCTGGTGGCCATATCCAGTCTGAGGGCTCAGAAAAAGTCTAGACACAGGGACGTCTGTGCATCTGGCAGCAGTGGAGAAGGAAGCAGGGCCGTAACAGTGCCTCTGGGTGCTGAGCGGGTCCCACAGCACCCTCTCATGGAGACATCTGGGCTGGGCAGTGCCTCCTGTCCCATGAGATGCTGGTGGCACCCTGTGTCCTGTCCCAGGTGCTCTGGCCAGACCTGCTGCTACCTGCGATGCCAGCACGCTCCTGATTCAGAGACCTCTGAAGCTTCAGACCCTCCTCTTGATGGGTTCACAGCCTACAGACCTCATCCTGCCACCTACAAGCCAGCTTTTCAGGGTTGAACTGCTGGCAAAAGCAACACAACTATTTCCCAAGAAAGCCTGGTCTGGTAGCCCATGAAATGATCCCACAGCCTAACCTCCAGAGCCAAACAGCAGCACCTGGCCCCTGGCACTGACAGAGAGTGGGACAACTGGGACCAGCTACGGTCCCCCCAATCTTGTAAGCGGACTGGATACTGACTGCATTAGATGCTTTGAGCTGACCAAGACTCAGCTGCCACAACTCTACCTCCAGTAACGTGAAGAAACACCAACCTGGGCTGAGCCTACTTCCTATACCTTTGCTTCTCAGGCTGGGTTTCCCAGTCAAAATGCCAAATTGAATCCCTGGCAAGCGTGGCGATCCTCTTTCTGCCTTCTCTGGGCTCCTGACGAGGCCAGGCCATAGCAGTTCCTTGTTCCTGCACCCCAGGCCAGCAGTGTCCGCTTTCTACACGAGGGGGAGTTGGGAGAGCTGCTCATGCAGCTGCACCCAGGAGCGTGGGCCTCGCACAAGGCTCGTCTTGCAGCAAACGGGAGGTTTTTTTTGCAAATACCAAAACCAATTAGACTCCGCAGCAACGTTTATGGTGTGCATCTGCCAGCAATTCCACCTCTCTAAACAATCCCCACCCTTTGGGAGCTATGGAGAGGACAGTCAGAGCATGTTCATTAAGAGCGGGAGCGGGATGTTCGTTAAGAGAGTCCCTGCGGTACTTAACAGGAGCAAGGAACGATTCAGCCTCCGTGAATAAAGCCAGCCAGCAGCCGGTAAGCCCTGGGCAGCCCGAACAAGCCTGGTTATCTGCTGAATACGGATGTCAACCTATAAAGCAAAGGTTGCACAAAACAAAGCAGAGTTGAGCAATTTGCGCTCAGCTTGTTTCCAGTATTTCAGACAGGGCACCGCGACACTCGGTGCGTCCTCAAATGTCATTCCCATCAGAGAGAGAGTTTAGCTGGCAGGAAATCAGAGAGCCTCCATAAAACAATCCCATCTAGAGGATCGATACTGTCACACCCAGCTCCAGCCAGCCGCAATCACAGCGAGGGGCGAGCAGAGACAATCCAATTAGCTTGAAGCTCAGAAAAAATTACATGGAAGGATACAAAGCCCAGCGTGGCCTAAGCCAGCAGCACCCCAGTGCACCCCAAGCACCCAGCCAAGGAAGGAGGCTACTGGCGAGTACTCATTACATCCCTCCTCAAAAAAAGAACGGCACCCTTACGCACATTAAGCACTTCTATTATTACGGAAAACGTTTTAAAAGGTGTTCCTCCAGTAATAATTTGTTTGCTTTTTTGCACAACCCCTTAGAAGAAAAATGTTTGCCTCAAAAGCACTTCTGCAAAATTAAGGTAACCTCTGCTACGCACACCCCCCAGCTGCCTTGAGCCTGCTTTCTGCATGGTAATTCCTTGCATCTCACAAGCCTAAACCTTTAAAATTAATGGACAGTGAAAAAAATGAACAGTGACAAGAGAGAATAACATAAATGAGATGAATTGGGAGCTGCATTTTTAAATCAAGGCACATGGTGGTTCATCCTTCTGCTAGCACACGCCACTCAGCCTGGACCATTTTGCAGGGAATGGAAGGATGTCCCAAAACTAGGCCAAAAAGGAATTCTGGCTTCACAGAAATACCTTTTCCAAATACAGAAGGAAAAGCCTACAGCTTTATGAAATGTGTGTGAGGAGAGACACGGGTGCATGCATTTTGCCAACCATGAAAAGACCACTGTGGTTATGTGACACATTAGCAGCTAAATGGATATAAAGAACTGAAAATGGGAAAACAAGGATACTGGTTCACACCATTAGAGCCAGGACGAGCCCAGGACGCTGGCTCCCGTGCTGGTGCTCTTGCACGTGGCCCCATTCCCCAACAGCAGCGGGGCGATGGATTATGCGCTGTTGAGTCAGAGTTGTGCCCAGCCCTTCTGCCATATGTGACAATCCAGAAACTGCTCCTGGCTGAATTCATATCCTGAGTTACGCACAGACACAGCACGCAGCTCCTCTGCAACGTCAGTTCAGAGCAAATCAATGAACCTAGGGAGGAATCCGCTGCTCTGGAAAACACTGGGTGAAATCTGTCAAGCGCTTGGTCTTAAAAGGGCTGCAGCAGCCACAGTGCTCTTCCCTGGGGGAGCCTTTTTGACGCACATGGGATTTTGGTCACATCACTGCATCACTCAGCAGTGCCCTTCGGCTCCACTGCTCAGCGCAGGGAACGTGGGAGTCACCTCTCCTGCAACCACAGATCTGGACATGCCTTGGACACGCGGTGGCCACAGCCTTGTGCGCACTCTGAGAATCGCTATCTTGGGTTTTATGCACCCAGAATGAGCTGTCAGGAGCAATTTTCAATCAAAGAATCCAGCTGCCTATTTGAGGAGTCAAATTCAGTCAAAAGCTAACAACATTTTCTTCCCAGCATCTTCCTCAAGGCAGAACCTGGTCACAAGGACACACTCTGTATCAGGGCAGCAGACCTCGGAGTCTAAGAAATGCAGGTATTTAACTGTACTATCACAAGCAGCAAGAGCTGGTTTTCACGTATGAAGAAGGCTTGAGAGAATCAAAATTCAATTCAAGGCAGAAATTTTACACACAAATTTTAGTGCCTGGAGGGACTAAGCTCTTTCTTTAAGCTTTAACTCACCGTGAAGAATTGCAAGGTCCGTGTGCTAATAATAATAACAATCCAAAGCAACATGATGCTCAATACCATCTCAGGGGTGAATGGCTCAGTCCCATGGGGTCACACACAGCTTTTCAAGGGCACCGCGGTACATCAGCGTTTCACAAACAGATCAAGTCACCCCCACACACCTCATTTGCCACGTGGACAAATGAGACACCAGAAAGAGGAATGATTCTGGGGAGAGGAGGAGAGGTCACAACCCCCTTCACAACACGGGACATGCTGTAGTGTGGTCAAACCAATGAGGACAGTGTGGTTTTGTACAAGAATTTGTTTCAGAGCATGTTGGCTTCTGTTCCTGGACAACAGTAACCTCTTAAGGGGGAAAACCAGATGTAAGTTAGAAACATGCATTCCTGAAATGATGTTTTGGAGTTACTGTACCTGTGCCACACCTGTGACAGTTAAAGCTACCCCCTCCGCCGTCTCTACGTCCTCACACCTGGGCTGTAACGTCATTATCTCTAGGGAAATCCTGCCAAAAAACGTAAAATATTTGCACGTTTCCAGGTAACACACACTCAGCTCTTCCCTTTTTATCTCCTGCCCCGGGCTACCTGCTGCACTCATCACTGGTAATGTAAGACAGGCGCAGAATGCAGTTGAGGGACTACATCTGTGACCAGAGACAGACTTTGGCCGAGAAATAGATTTTCAGATAACGCTTAAAGGCAATTTATCAGCAGAGAAAGGCTGGGAGCCAAACTGGAAATGATACCGTGATCTCTTCCCTTCAGCTGGGCTAGCAAGGTGGCCAGAAGTTAGCAGCTTTGGGACCCCAAAAGGCCCTCTGTCAGAGGCTCGCTGTGCCACACTGCCCAACACCGGGGCAGCACGTGCTCTTGCTGGCTGGTGTCACTGGTTTAAAAGCACAGCATGGACCCGGGATGCTTCTGCCCGCCTCACATTGCCACCCCCACGGGAGCTCTGGTGCTTGGCAAAAATCTGGCCCTGATGCTGCAAGAAGCAGCCCTGCCTTTGCCCCTGCTGGGTTAGTATTAACACAGACCTGCCCCCTGATCTGGTTCACCTCTCCCTCTATTTTTCCTATGTCCTGTGACCCAAAGGCAGCTTGAAGTGGGTCTCCAGCTCTTTAGGGCCATGCCTGTGTTGTATCAGGCACCCAGGAACAGATCCTGAGCCTTCTCAGTCACCCAAGGTGGGCTGGAGATACTTTGGGCAGACCTGGCTATTTGCAGGTCATGACCTGGTAAAACAGGAGACATGCTTGGCCGTGGCAGGTTCTGCTTCAGGAAGCAAAGCCTGGCTCTAGTGTCAGCCATAACAAGCCGGGAAGGCGTCGGGAGTCAGGACAGGGAGCCACAGGGCAGAGAGTTGTGTCAGTGAACATTAGGTCAAACATTTGAACCACGAAGGGGCTGTGCTGGGCTGCTGCGTGCGCGCTGAGTTGCTCCAGGATTGGCTGGAGGTGCTCAAACGCATCTCTGCAAGTTCAAGCCTGCCTTGGCCACTGTCCTAATTAAACTGGCACACAAGCCGGGAGCTGATAAAACAGATCCCACTGTCCAGAATGTGCATAGGCATTTTCTGCCATATGCATTCACAGCTTTAATGGGCTGGTGCAGGATTTTAGCCTTCTGAAGACCTAATCTATACTTTGAATTTAATTGCAATACTGTGCTGCTTCTTAGCCGGCAAGTCACAGGGACATTTGGTAATTACTGTTGCACTGGTTCCTAACTGCTTACAGTGCAAACGCTAGTCCTGTATGTTGAAACATCCAAGGTCTCTATGCTGTACTTCCAAACATGATAACATCCAGAACAGGCACTGTCTCCACGTGGAGGAAGAAGGGCTGAGTGGAAACCCATATCCAAAACCGCAGGGCCAGGTACAATTGCAATTTCCCCACATATGTACAGGTTTCTTTTGAAATGGCACAAAACCTGCCTTTCCACCAGCCCCAAATCCTACATGGAACCTGATCTGGCCTGGCTGTGTCTCCACACAAAAGCAGATGCCCTTCTGCTCTCCACCAGGCACACAAATGGAAACAGTGCTGTCGAGAAACGGGTTACAGCTGGAGCAAATGTCTGTAGCGTTATCAGAAGGAGCCAGTACATTGATGCTGAATTTGGAATTTGCCAAGTATGCATCTGTCTGCATTACCTATAAACTGTGGAGTGCGCACCAGGGTAAGCTCCAGAGAAGGGGAAGGAGAGGAGGGTACTGAGATTTCAACTGTCCCATTAGAAAACCATTAGTTTTTATGTTATCCTGCTGCTGCTGCTGCTGTTGCTGCTGCTCAAAACAGAGGGATAAACAGTTAGACATGATGTTAGGAAGCTGGTGGATTATTACCTGTGCAACCCCTGTTACGTACAGTGGGACCCCCTCCGACGTCTCAATATTCTCACAGCGACAGAGGATGGTCATAACCTCCAAAGACAGTCTGAGCAGCGAGGAATAAGGGTAGGACAGCAAATATATAAAGCAGTTAACAGAGAGTAAGACACTCATTGCAAAGGACAGACGAGACTTTCAGGTTTCAGCTTTTCCCTGTTCAGTTTGCTTTTCTCCCACTTTCCACACCCAGGGCTCCAGAACGCTGGGCCAGACCAGCTTCCCTCGTCACGGCAGGGAGTTTACAGCATTCAAGTGCTTCTTTAAATGAGGATAAACGGGCTGGGGGCTTGTCTCCACCCTGCGTCCCGTTAAGTCACCGCAGATGAAACTGAACCATGTATCCCACCTGGATTGCCATCCTGGAGTCAGCTGGAATTCTCTGTTGGAGTAACCTTCACACACAGAAAATTCCTTTTTGTAATAATTTAGATGCTTCTATGCCAATATTTAAGAGGGGACAGAAAAATGAAAATGCCAGGGACCTGGCTACCAACCCCTTGGCAAAGGCACTGATGAGAGAAGGTGCTTCCAAGTGCTGTCCTAAGAAGTTGAATAATACCATTTGGTTCCCCCAGAGGCATGTGAAGACCGCGCTGCCTCTCTCACTGCTTTTATTTCTGACCCTTAAACAGGGACACGATTGTACTATTTTTTTTTCCAGTCCTCAAGGTTGCAGCAGGATAAGAGCCCAGCACCCTGCCTGCTCTAACTGTTCCTTTTGTTCCCAGGTTAGTGCTACCTGGCGGGATGCCGCTGACAGCAACACAATTGCTGCTATCTCTCTTGCTTCCAGCCCTGGTAGTTCCAGAAAAGATGTCCTAATTTCGGAGGAGGAAATCTGCCTCACTCTTCATGTTAATACAGCAGGCTCCATCTGTGGCACAGCTTACGGTATTTGGGAAAGGCTCTGTTCTCAAAAGGAGAATTAAGCCGCATATACCATAGCATGAACCAACGGTATAGATTTTAAAGTAAAATATCTGTTTGGGTGCTGGCATTCCTGTCAAGATCCCCATTTGCTAAATAACGCACAGATCTCTGTCATATGACAGCTCATTCCTGGCAAGCAGTTCTTGGCCCTGAACTCAGCCTTTGCTTAACTTATTAAGTCAGCCTCCCGAATACATCTGTTATCTCCTGCACACGGCAGGTCAAAGTCCCATGCTATTCTCTGGGCTTCTCACACAATGAGAGGAGGAGCAGAAACCATTTGTTCGAATCAACAGTTCTCCCAGCGAGGTGCCTCACAAAAATTCAGGAATGAAGTTTGTCCGGATCAAATGCAGTTGTTAAGCATTGAGCTCTCAAGCTGGGCCTTTCTGTCCCCTCCCACCTCATACGAGCATCACTGGAGAGCCTGAGCTAAAGCAGGAGGTGTTAGCTGAGACATCTTCATGCAGCCAGAGCACTATGGTAGGCTCTCGTAGCAATCCCGAGTACCAGTTGCCTGGGAGAGGACCTGAGAGCTGTCGTGAGTCAGTTGCCAGCAGCAGCCAGAAACCCTCGAACAAGGCAACCTGCCTGACCCCCAGGTGAAGAGCAGCTACGGTAGTGTATCATCTGCAGAGTGAGGGCAGCAACATGCTCGCTTTGTCTGCTGGTGGCAACACATGAACAGGGAAAAGAGGTGCAAGATCAGGCAGTAAGGGTTAACTACAACCTTTGGCCATCACTCAGTGCAAAAACCCAAAAGTCATGTCTTTATCCTTTTTCCCTATTATTTTTTACACAGACGGAGGAAATCTGCTCCGGTGAGCATGAGGGAGGTGTTAGGACAGAGTAACGTTCCCACAGATCCTAAAGACGAAGAGCTACATTAGCAGGACAGCAGCACCATCACAGCACGTTAGTTCAGAGACCAGCGTGGTAAGAAGCAGCAAGCAAAATCCACGACCGAGGGAAGGGAGAGAAAGGAAATCCCGTGGTTTGAAACAGGAACACAGTCTGCTCCCAAGGTGACAGCAGTCAGCACATCTTTAGAAGAAGAGACCTGAAGAGCAGGAGGGTGCACTGGCCCACTGCATGCCACAAACGTGTCTGTTACCGGATGAGGGTTTGGGCCATATTGGGCCAGGTGAACTCATGGATGAGCCAGCCCGGTGGCCTTGCTGCCCAGCACCTTTGCGAGAGCCCCATAGCTGCATAGCGCTGCAAAGGCAGCAGCAGAGGAGAGCAGGGCTCTTGCCTTCCTCAGCACTCACCGCACCAGCACAGGAAGAAACACCCTGACCAGCCAGGCTACAGCCCTCTCAGCTTTGTGGGTTTTATGTAAATAAAAAACAACCAAAAAGGAAAAAAAAAAAAGAATCTGATTGCCTTGGGTTTGACGAGAGGTGTGAATAGAGAGGCCAGTTGAAAAGTATGTCAGCTGAAAGCATGGGATTTCTTTTCTTTTTTTGTCTTTCACACTGTGATACCCAGCTGTCCTCACGCAAACAGCCAGCACAGAAATCCCCCATCCTGTGATTTTATTTTGCACATGATCATTTACTGTCGGGTAAACCTGAAATGACAGGATTACCACCTGTAGGGGACAACCTCAGCGCCCACCACTCAAAGCAGAGGATGGCCAGAAGCTGTGCAGTTGTGAGCGACTCTACGTTCCTCACGCTTCAAGGCACTACACAGGGCGCATACTGGCCTCCCCAGCTACTTACGCTGCTGCACGCAGGCAGCCTTCCTTCAAAGGACCAGGGGCTGGTCACAGCCACAGGCAGCGGGCTGGGCTGATGCTCATCCATGGTTTCATATGCAGTGCCCGGTCCCATGTTCCTAAAGATACTGCTGAGAGCCCCACTGGGATGGCTTTGCCTAACTCGTACTCCAAAACCCACAAATAACGGGGGTCTCCTTACCTTTGGGTGTCAGTAATGCACCACCAAGCCCAGGCCCAGCCTCCGTACACATACTGCTTTACATCAGAGCCACAGCAGCCACCTGCAGCACAGCACAAAGCACAGAGATGCAGGGATTACACATATGCACGTTGCTCTCAGCCAGGGAAAAACCTGCACCCAGACCAAGTCACAAGCAGAACAATTTCCCAACAAGCCTGCCCAGCCTGTGGGTGCTGAGGAAAGGGCATCCTGGGGGGTAATCCGTTCCCCCAGCCCCTCAGAGCAGGGGAAGCACCTCAGCTCAGCTGCATTACAGCAACGGGTGCTACCAAGCCAAGCTCTGTAACATGACCCAGAAGAACCCAAGCATTCTTGTAGCGTCCGATAAATAATGAACGCAGAAAACTCTTTCCAAGATCCACAGCAGGCCTGGAACACCCTTCGATTGGCCATAATGCAGCTGGCCACTAGGGAAGCCACTGCTCTCCTCACCTCCATGGGCTTCACGTGGCAATTTTCCAAAGGCAACTGTTTTTTAGAATCGTCTTATAAAATTGGAAAACAGTATTTGTAATAATTCAGTATGATAAACACACGCAAAGCGACTGTATTTCAAACCAGGATTTTATTTTAGTTTTGTTAAGCACTTTTAGCAACCAGAATCGTTGTAAGTACATGCTTCAGTATCTTTAACTGTGATGCACCAGCTCTGTTATGGAAAGCCATGTAAGAAATCCATCTCCTTTCCCTCACCCACACTGCAAACCACCCTTAAACGCACCAAAAAGCCAGCAGGTCAGGGCTGGAGGAGGGGAGAACCCTTAAGTTCTCAAAAACATCTCCTAGTTCTGGCTTGTGCAAGTACTACAGTGCCTGAGGCTTTGACGGTCCATCATGGAGCTGGCTGTGCCCAGAGTCCAGGCAGCCTCTAGACCTCTTCTGACACATTTGAGATTTGACCAGTGAAGCCAGAAGACGCTGTCTGGATTTTCACATCTTTGATTCAAAGAATAAGACCTCTGCTACGTTCCAAGAAAGCACCCTGACCAGCCCCAGGTTTCATGCCTGGACCAGGGCTGCGAGCTACCACCTCTCAGCAGATCAAGCCAGCAGTCCCTCCCCAGTCTGTTATCCATAATCACACTTATTACAGCAACGCCCGAGGGCCTCAGCAAGGCAAGCACTGTACCGACAGAGCAACAGACAGTTTGAGCCCTGCGGGACATATCTACACAGGGAAGACACAGCCAGCACAGAGGAAGGGCAGGCACTGAGGGAAAACAGCATGGCTGCAGTGCTGAGGGAGCTTCCCACTGCAGGAAGGGAAAGGGAGAACTATGAAGCCAGCAGACGGCAGTCACAGAAGACAGCTCTTTCAAGAGAGACAATTTTTTTAAGGTTCACTGCAATTGGTCAAAATGAAGAAGCAAAGGCAGCACACATACGGACCAGTGTGCTGGCAGGGCCCTCCGGGCCACAGGAGGGGACTCTCTCCTCCCCATGCTCCTCTGCCTTCTCCCCATCCTCAAGTGTTCGGCAACTTTCACTATCAGCTAAAGGCACCGCCTGCTCCAACAGCTTTCACTAAACCTGCAGATCAGCCCCACCTACAATTCTTCACCCTCCGATCTCAGTAGGAAGTAAACACAAATGGGAAAGAGATTTACACACTTTTTCAGGTCTCTTGTACTCCACAGCCTAGAGGAATGTTCTCCCATCACCTCTGAGACAGCCTCTGGAGGGCTTTTTCCTGTAGCTGGAAGACTCTTTCACCCAGGCAAGGAGTTACAGAAGCTGATGACACAATATCCTGCAGCATATTAACCGCAATGCCTTTTAACTTTTCTTGGAGGACGTCAGCCTGGTTAGCTCAGCCTTCTAGCGAGGCCCTTGTTTTCCAAGAACAGGAAGGGAGGTGTTCCTGGCAGCTGGGAAAAGCAGCTCCACATGGAAAGGTATTTTATTTCACACGGTCTATGTGATCTTTACCGAACTTCTGGTAATCATTTCATAATAACGTTCTGAGAAAACTCTGCACCCTAAACCCACCATTGTTACAAAAATGTGCCTCTCCACACAGATGTTTCTCTTCTTCCGCAGGAAATGCAAGGAAATACCTTATTTAGTATTACACCCAAAGCGGGCCACATGTTTGCTTCCCAGTGCTACACAGCATTGCTGCACAGCACCGTTTAATAAGCTAGATGATATGTCAAAAAATGTTCAAGGAAGAAGAAAAAACAGGGAAAACGAACACATTAAACAGGAGCCGGATGCCAGGTGGTTGCTTTCATGCAAGCCGGACGTCTGAGCGCAGCAGAGCTCCGTCCTGGTAACGCAAGTCAGATGAGCTGAATGCTCATTTTCCATTGCAGTCCTGCAGCCGCTTTCCCAAGTCTCAGAGAGCAAGTGAAAAAGGAACCAACAAAGCAAAATCTTTGCAAGGCTAAAGAATAAACCCTCTTGCACAATGAGATCTGGCAGAGAAATTGCCTTTTCCAGCTATAATACGCCCACTGTTCTAGCAGCCTGGGTCTCACAGCCACTTGGCCATCGCTTCCACAAACATCCACCGTGCCTCTTCCGGGGCAGTGTACGGCAGCCAGGCACGCTACAAATGGAGGATTCATAGCCGGGAAGCTGCCATCCAGCTTGGCCTCTTCCCAAACGAAGGGGTCCCATGCTCAAGCAAGAATTCCCAGAGCCAGTAGAAAGCACGTTGTCTGTTTGTGTTGGTTTTTTTTTAATGAAATAAGATTAATTGCTTGGGAGTTTGTAGATAAATGGAGCTCTCAGCAGATGCAGGAAGCTGCCAGAAAGAACAGGAGCCCCAACATTTATGGGCACACAGGGCTCAAAACATCAAAGTTAGGACAATTTGAGGTTGCAAACAAGCTCTATGTTGTTTGCTCTCCCAAGGTAACTTGAGGCAGTGAACTCGTATTCTGGCAGGAAGTGGTGAGTGAGAAATCAGGTTGTGGTAAACAGGCTGCTACGATAACTCGATAACTATATTCCTTCCCAGAGACTGAACACAAGAACAGAGAAGACATCGTTGCCTTCACCTGCACAGAGAGAGCTGCCACCTCCATGCCTCAGTTCAGGGCAATCTGGTGCTGGAGTCTCCTCCCTAAGTCAGGAATAAACAGCTTGGTCCAGTCGGAGAGAAGCTGGATTCGTTAGAGAAACAGCCCTGTGCTGGGAAATGTCATGGGGTGCAAGCGAGTGCAGAAAGACAAGGAAAAAATTGGTAACTGAAAACAGTTACTGACAAAAGACAGAGAGAAAAGAAGAAGGCAAAGGCATACCTAAAGAAAATCACGTAATAAAAGTGGGCCCTAGACCAAAATCGTTGTCTGGTCTTCGGCCCTGCTGTGCATATAAATTAGGCTTTGTCCACATGCAGAAATGGCACAAGGTTAACAAAAATTAATTTAAAATGATGCAGGGTTCTGAGTTGAATCCATAAAATCCTTTGATGGTCACTGCAGCAGATTATGCTGGCTAGCTTGTTTTGGATGTAATCTCTATCAAAATGACTTGTTTTAAGCTATGAGTATCCATGCTACAGAGTGAGTTTAAAAAACACAGGTTTAGTTTAACTCATGTTGTAAACAGAAACCCAGAGAAGACAAACCACAATGAAGTTACACAACAAAACTACAGAGATACTTCCCCAGAATTCCTCCTGGAATACAAATGGAAAACCCCAAGGTTACTCTGTCCATCTCCTTTTCCCGCTAAGCTTTCTGAGGAGTAACTTGCAAGTCTTGGAGATTTAACAAGCACCTGACAAGGGAAATCTTGAGCTCTCATAGGCCTGTAGCTGGAAGTGGAGGGACAACCCCGATGCCATCAGCCCCACCACGAGCGTTAGGTCTCAGATGGCTCTTGCTGCTCACCATGTCCTTCTGCAGGACAGGGCCTGAACCATCTCCCATTCCATTTTCATACCATCAGCTGTTCTCACCTAAGCGTAGCTCTCTGCATTTCTCCTTATTGAAGTTTATCATATTTCTTTCAGACCATTTGGTCAATCTGTCAAGTTCATTTTGATTCTAATCTGGCTCTTCAAAGCTCTCAAATCCATTCCCGGTTCAGTACCGCCTGCAAATTCAATAAGCACATTCTCAATTCCATTATCCAAGCCAAAACAAGGAACTTACTTGGTAAATTCTTTCAGCTGAACAGTGAGCCACTGTCAAGTTCCCTGGCAATGGTTTTCCAGGCAGTTTCACATTAATTTTATAGTATCTGAGAAACCAGTTCCTCCTGGCACTGTGGACTGTAGGCCTCTTGCAGGAAGGGCCTGCAGAGCCTTTATTTCTTAGAGAAGTACCATAAAAACAGCACAGTCACACTGTCTCAAAATTATGACCAGTTCCTCTTGCAGGAATAAGAAGGATTGCAGTAACAGGATGCAAGAGCTTAAGAGCAGTTGGGGAAGGGTTAACTACCCCTGACTGCTGGGGTGTGGCAGGAAATGTTTACATAAAACTGGAATTAACTGCTAGCTCTTCTTTTACTTTGAAAGAGATCAAGGAGCCCCAAAGGGCAATGACTAAAGTAAAGTTTGTGAAACTGGGCTGGACCATATTTCTCAAGCTGACTTCTGAGAAATGCTAAGAGTATAACAAGCCCTAGTAAAGGCAAGGTGTACAATATCTGCTACTTCTCCTCATTCCCAAGAGTGCTAGCTCACCTGAGAGGGAAGTCAGATTAACTGAGCACAGCTCATACTCAGCAAATGCATGCAGTTGTTTTCTTCTAGGTGTTTACAAGCAATGTATTTATTTCAGTATTCTCCTAAGAAATAAAGCTAGCTTGACTGGCCTGCAATTCCCCTCACTTTTTTTCCCTTCCTTTCACACCCTGAACTTTTGCAGTTTGTTCTGACCCAGAAACATGGTGGGCTGTGCCAACCCTCCCTTATTATGTATCCCCAGGTGCTCATCTCGAAGCTCCTCTGGCTGCTGGACCATTGCTGCATGGTGCCACCCTACAGCCCTCGTCAGCCAGAAGGAAAATGCCACAACTGTAGAGATCCGGGCACCACTATGGACTTAACTGCAAGATGAAAATGGCTACTATAAATTACATCTCCTTATTATGGGACTCTGCAGAAATATTATAGCATTGTATTTCAAAATTAGCAGATTGATCCTTAGCCACGAAAGCTGCATTCAACCAGACTGCAACCCAAAACCAGCATTATGCATCTGAGACAGCCTATTTAGCTGGTGGGAACATTTGGATGCAAGGATGAACAGGTACTTTGGGTATCTTCCTGAAAAATCGGCCAGCTCCAGCTGCGCTTGGAGAAGACACAGCGATGGGCCAGGTGCCTGTCAAAGCCCCCTCAGACCTTGCCCCAAACCTCACCGGGGGCCTCCCAGCACCGCTACGCTATGGTGCCAGCAAAGTTAGACCCACATTGTCATTCATGATGGGACCATCATTGCCTCTGTAGGGCTTCGTGGAACATTCTTACAAAGCCTGGGCTCTACATTTCACAGGTGGATTGGCTAACCAAGTGCAATTTCTTAGAAGGAAATCGGTGGTGCTCAACAGAGGAAGGATGCGGATGCTAGCGGGAATGCTGACCCGTACCCGGGAAGCAGCTTCCCAAATAAGGCTATGAAGCTCCTGCACACACAGACTTTCCCAAGGCATGGCCAGCTGCTCCTTGAGCACTGGAAGAACTCAAGTGTCTCACAAGAGAGTGAAAAGAAAGAACACCACTCCTCAGAAAAAAAAACACATGCCAGGGGAGGCACATGACCAAACTTCCTGAAAGAGGCACAGGCTAAATTTACAATAAAGAAAACTTTCCAATCAGCTTCGTGATTTGGAGGTGCTTTCCCACAAAGTAAAGTCTTTCAAATAACAACTGTATGACAATTCAAGACTGCAGGCCAAAATCCTGCTATTAATATTATTTGCTGATGGTGTTTTCTTCCCTTCCCCTTCTCTCCCCAAATCCAACCGAATACCACGCAAATAAATGCTGGCCCCCAAGGTCCTCTCTGCTTTTCCCAGGAGAGATATGGCTCAAGTTCCTGGAACTACAACTGCTTGTAGTTACACGCCTCCCACTAATGCCCTGGCATTCACTCTGCACGTAAGCACGAGGAGGTTGCAGGGCTGCCGGGCTCTGCAGGCTCCCACAACATCTCAGGCTGCCCCTGAAGCTCAGGGATGGTGCTCTTGGGAGACAGCAAGTGTTTGCAGACCACTTTGGGCAGTGACAGAGGAAAAACACCTCTAGTAGCAGCACCAAACCCAATCCTGACTCGCAGAGCCTGGTGTGATTTGTGCTCCCTTCCCAGAACATGGCTGTACATCAAGGAGTGTCCTCAGCTCGCTGCTCCTGGCTGCGGAAAAGCATAACACTTGGAACTGCAAGCAGATGCCACAAATTCCTGCTGGCTCATCCTGCAAGATGTATTTTGTAAATTTCAGAGCTGAGCAGAGGTGAAACCAAGTTTTTAAGACTGAATGGCATCCCAGCACACCTGGAGCAGAGCTTCCCGATTCCTCCCGCTGGATGTGGCATTTCACCAAGTAGCGCTGATTTTGACAAGGGTCCCTTCGGAGGGAACTGCAGCATCAGTTCTAGATCCCAGCTGGGAACTGCAGAGATGTGCAGCAGCTCCTCACAGAAGACCAGGAAAGCTGCAAGAAATACTGCTGCTCCAGGCAGCTGGTGGGTGCGGTTTGTAACTCCTTAGAAGCAGCCACCACAGCGGGCATATTTATTTCCAAAACTGCAGCCTGCTTCTGTCATCTCCTCAGTAATTCCCGTAACAGGTCTGTTATCCAAGAGAGATAAACTGGTAATAGATCAGCCAGAAGCAAGTGCCACAGCCTGCTGGAGGCTTTGGCTCCCAAAACATACCAACATAGTTTGACATGCACAGCAGAGCTGTGATCGTAGCACATCCTTGACGTTCACAGACATTTTCTCCCAGCTGAGTTTAGTTCTGAGCATTGCAGCGCTTGCCACAAAACTGGTCCAGTGTTGACAGAAAGGATGCAACGTGATTGAGGGTACATGAAGTGAGAAACATCTGTATCTAACCTGCTTATTGCCTTGCACTTGGCCCCAGCCTGTCACACACAGTGAAGTATCCAGCCCTTACAGCAAGCCGTTACATCACCTAACGGTATTTTAAGTCCTGTCCGCACGCAGCCTGCTCTATGCCAAAGTGCACTCTGGAGCTTCGGCAGAGTATTGGAGTAGCTACAGGTTGAATCACACAGGGGACTTCACTGCTGGTTTATTTAACACCACCCTAAGAACCAGCTCACTTGATGGTAAAATTACACAAATCTGATGGGCATCAACTGCATCCAGTGTCAGCCCCACCGAGAGGCCAGGTGACATGCTAGTAATGAAGCAGCGGGAGGATATGATGGATGAGGAGGGAACCCCAGGGACAGGCCCATGTTGCTCTGCCCCGAGCTCCCCTCTCTGCCCCAGGGGAATGCTCACACCTGGCTCCCCCTCCCCAGGAAAGCCAACCAGATCCCAAGGAACAGGATGGCTTCTTGTTAATCCAAGCCAAAGGCTGTTGGCAGTGGCCCAGAGCCCAGCAGCCATGCTGGTGCCACTGCCTGACATCATCCGAGAGCAGCAGCACCAGGGTGTGCCGCTGGCACCACAGCCTGGCCCACCGCGCTCTGCACTGCAGGACCCCACATCAGAGCCTACCGCCCCAGGGCACCCCCTTGGCAGGGACACCCCCAGCAGGACACCCACTGAAAAATGCTGCAAGGTCCCCTCATGACAGGGACCCCTGCAGTACCCTCTCCAGGAAGGACCTGCCCCACAACATCCCAGTGCTCCTTCCGGGGATTCCCCCACACACCCCAATTCACAGGGCTCCCTGCAGCAGGCACCCCCAAACACAATCCCCAGATCCCACCCCACACACCCCCAAGGGGGGCCTCCCATTTGCCACCACCTCCCAGGGTCCCTCCACAGCAGGGACCCTCCCCAGAGCCCCTCTATGACAGGAACACACCCCCCAGAGCACCTCCCAGAGCCCCTCCCATCACAGGGTCCCCCTCAATGCCCCAAAGCCCCCTCAGGACAGGGACCCTGCAACACTAGACCCCATGACAGGGACCCCTCGAACCTCTGAGACTCCCCTCACAGCCAGGACCCCCCAGTTCCAACTGGGGCCCTCTTCTAGCAGACCCCATTACAGAGACACCCCCTCTAATTCCCTCATGGTCCCCCCATGACAGGGACCCCTCAGGCCCCTCTCCCCCCATGACAGGGATGTCTCAGGCCGCTCTTCCCCCATGACAGGAACCCCCAGCCTCTCAGGCCCCTCTTCCACTTCAGGCCCCTCTCCCCCATGACAGGGACGCCTCAGGCCCCTCTCCCCCCATGACAGGGACGCCTCAGGCCCCTCTCCCCCCATGACAGGAACCCCCAGCCTCTCAGCCCCTCTTCCACTTCAGGCCCCTCTCCCCCCATGACAAGCCCCTCCAGCCCCTCAGGCCCCTCTCCCCACCACGGCAGGGACGCCCCTCCAGCCCCTACGAGGCTCGAGCCGTACCTGACACCACCAGCGCCTCGTTGGGCCCCACCGTGTGACAGTTGCCCATGGTGCCCACAACAACGCCAACGCCAACAACGCCGCCGCCGCCGCCGCCGCCACCTCCTCCTCCTCCACGCCGCCCGCTCCCACAACCCCCGGCGCCGCCATGCCACGCCCTCGCGCGGCGCAAGTCGCGGGCGCGACCCGCGGGCGCCGCCATGTTGGGAAGGTCGGCGCTGAGCCGCGCAGCGCCCCCGTAGGTGGAGCGGGGGCCGAGCGTCCGCTGGGCGCCGCCATGTTGGGAAGGTCGGCGCTGGGCCGCGCCGTACCCCAGGGGCGGGGCTGAGCGTCCGGCGGGAGCCGCCATGTTGGGAGGCGGTTGTGTGGCCATGATGGCAGTAGGCAGTGAGGAGGGGGGGGTGTCACAGCAGAGGGCTGGGCCGCCATTAGCGAGGCTAGACAGGCCAGAGAGTTGGCCGGACTCATGAAGTTCAACAAGGGCAAGTGTAGGGCCCTGCTCTGAGGGAGGAATAGCCCCAGGCACTGGTACAGGTTAGGGGTTGGCCCGGTGGAGGGCAGCTCTGTGGAGTCCTGGTGGACAATCAGTTGCCCACAAACCGGCAATGTGCCTTTGTGGCCAAGAAGGCCAATGGTATCCTTGAGTGCATTAAAAAGAGTGTGGCCAGCAGGTCGGGAGAGGTTATCCTCCCCTTCTGCTCTGCCCTGGTGAGGCCACATCTGGAGCACTGTGTCCGGTTCTGGGCTTCCCAGCTCAAGAAAGACAGGGAACTGCTGGAGAGAGTCCAGTGGAGGGCTACAAAGATAGAATCATAGAATGTGTGGGGTGGGAAGGGACCTCTAAAGGCCATCTAGTCCAACCCCCCCGCAGTGAGCAGGACCATCTTCAACTAGATCAGGTTGCTCAGAGCCTCATCCAGCCTGGCCTTGAATGGCTCCAGGGATGGGGCCTCCACCACCTCTCTGGGCAACCTGGGCCAGTGTCTCACCACCCTCAGTGTTCTTTAGAAATTCTTCCCAATGTCTCATCTAAACCCACCCTGCTCTAGTTTAAAAGGAGGGCGGGTGTCAGGAGGATGGAGCCAGTCTCAGTGTGCCCAGCGACAGGACAAGGGGCAACAGGCACAAACTGGAACACGGGAAATTCCATCTCAACATGAGGAAAAACTTTCCTATGAGGGTTCCAGAGCCCTGGCACAGGCTGCCCAGAGATGTGGTGGAGTCTCCGTCTCTAACGACATTCCAAACCCGCCTGGACGCGTGCCTGTGCAACTTGCTCTGGGTGACCCTGCTGTGGCAGGGGGTTGGATGGGATGATCTCCAGAGGTCCCGTCCAACCCCTGCCATTCCGTGATTCTGTGCAAGGTGGGGTGTGCGCGTGGGTGTGCAAGGCTGCTCTGCCTCCTCCGGCTCCGTCTCCCACCCAACCCAGCACAGGCAGGCACTGATGGCCGGCTCCCTCCCGTTCACCACCATCACTTTTATTGCCCGACAGCAGCAGGGGCTGGCGAGGGGCTCTCCCCAGCCCCGACCAGCCCCACCAGCCTCTCGCTGGCCTCCCAGAGCGCATGGGCCAGCCGGTCGTCGCGGGCCACTGGCCACGGCTCCTGCAGGCGGCAGTCGGCGAAGTAGCGTCCGCTGAAGCACTCGAGGCCCTCCTGCGTGGCGCAGTGCAGGGAGGTCTGGGCGCCTTCGGCCGCCTCGCGGAAGAAGAGCCACACCAGCGGCAGGAAGAACGGCTTCAGCCAGAGCGGCGTGTGGCGGAACAGCTCCGTGTTGACGAACCCTGGGGCGAAGAGAAGCGGCCATGTCACACCCTGGCTGCCGGCGGGGAAGGGCCCACGCAGGAGCCGCTTGCTCTAGTGCAAGACATGGAAGTGGCGGCGCCAGGGTGGCCTTTGCATGGGCAGCTCTGCTGTCTGTGGGCGCTGCCTGTGCCCCATCTGGGCTCGCAGCATGGCCAGTGGCGTGTGGCTGCGCGGGGCAGGGTGCTCCGTGCAAAATGTAGGCTCTGCGCAAGGTGCACTGTGCACAGGGACACGGCGTGCACAGGGACACATCGTGCAAAGGGACGCATCGTGCGCAGGGACGCATCGTGCAAAGGGACACATCGTGCACAGGGACGCTGTGCAAAGGGACACATCGTGCACAGGGACACATCGTGCACAGGGACACATCATGCGCAGGGACACATCGTGCAAAGGGACACCGTGCACAGGGACACATCGTGCACAGGGACACTGTGCAAAGGGACACATCGTGCAAAGGGACACCATGCACAGGGACACATCGTGCAAAGGGACACATCGTGCAAAGGGACACCGTGCACAGGGACACATCATGCACAGGGACACATCGTGCAAAGGGACACATCGTGCACAGGGACACATCGTGCAAAGGGACACATCATGCACAGGGACACATCGTGCACAGGGACACATCGTGCACAGGGACACATTGTGCACAGCGACACATCATGCGCAGGGACACACCGTGCACAAGGACGCTGCGCACAGGGATGCTCCTGCAAAGGGACACGCTGTGCACAAGGCATGTTTCAGTTACTTTTCTCTGTGCAAAATGTGCATCGTGCAAAGGGACACTGTGCAAAGGGATGCTCCGTGCAAAGGGAGACGCCATGTAAAGGACGCTCCATGAGAGGGGATGCTCCATGTACGGATGGATCCATACAGGATGCTCTGACCCACACTGGGATTCTCTGAGCAGGAATTCTCTGTGCAAAAGCTGCAGGGTGCAAAAACCGCGCTGTGCTCAGGCAGCCCCGTGCGCAGGGCTGCTCCCTGCAGAGCACGTGCCGTGCAGAGGACACCCCACGCACACAAAGGGACACCCCGCGCAGAGGACACCCCACGCACAAAGGAACACCCCGTGCAGAGGACACCCCACGCGCACACCGAGGGTGAGCCCACCCCATCCCACGCTCCCCAGCTCCGGGTCCCTACCTGGGTGCACGGCGTAGCACGTCACCTGGGTGCCCTGCAGGCGCGTGGCCAGCTCGCGGGCGTGCAGCATGTTGGCCAGCTTGCTGTCGCAGTAGTCCTGGAAGGCTGACAGCGGCCCAGGGGGTGGGCGGCCCAGGGTGTTGGGGTGCAGGCGGCCGGCGCAGTGGGCGCGGGAGGCGACGATGACCACGCGGCTGGGCGCGCAGCTCTGCAGTCGCTCCAGCAGCAGCTGGGTGAGCAAGAAGTGGCCCAGGTGGTTCACCTGGAAGGAGAGGCTGAAGCCATCCTCTGTCGTGCCCCCGGCGCTCACCCCTGCAAAAGAGGCAATGGCAGCCCACCATGGGTGCCCCAGGGGTGCAGGGGGGGTTCCAGGGGGGTCTCAGGGCTCACCCGCGTTGTTGATGAGGAGGTGCAGGTGGGGCTCCTGGCGCAGGAAGGCGCTGGCGAAGGCTCGTACTGAGCGTAGGCTGGCCAGGTCCAGCTGCATGAACCGCACCTCTGGGTTCCCTGTCTCCTGCGGGCACAGCAGAGCCTGGGACAGGGCCGGGGTGGGGGGCACCCTGCCCAGGGTGGGGGCTGGATCCATCCGGGGGCAGGGGGGATGCCCTGGGGGCTGGATCTGATCCAGGGTGAGGGGGGCTGGAGGGTGCCCTGGGGTTGCAACGTGCTGGGGGGGGAGGAGCCCCATGCCTGGGCTGGGGGTGCCCATGCAGCCCCCGCGGTGCAGGGTGCCCGTGCCTCAGGGTGCTTGGGGATGTCCCATAGGGGTATTCCGGGGGTTGTCCCCACTGTGTGCCATGTGGGTCTCCCGGGGGTGCCCAGGGGTGTCCTGCGGGTCCCCCTGAGGGCACCCCATGGGGAGGGAAGGATGTCCTGGGGGGTCCCGATGCAATATCGAGGGATGTCCTGTAGGCAAGTCCTGTGGGTGCCCAGGGGTGCGCCATGGGGGGGGTCTCCCAGAGGTGCTCATGGGGGGTGTCCTGGGATTGCCCATGTCATGCCCAGGGATGTCCCATAGCCCCCATGGGACTTGGGGTACCCCTGGGGTGGTGGGGGGTGTGTGTGCCATGGGGGTGTCCTGGGAAGTGCCCTGGGGTGCGCCATGGGTGTCTCCTGAGGGTGTCATGGGGGTGGCCATGCGATATCCAGGCATGTCCCATGGGAGTGCCCTGGGGGTGCCCTGGGAGGGTCTCATGGGGGTACCCGTGGGGGTGTCCTGGAGGTGGCCATAAGATGGCCAGGGATGTCCCATGGGGGTGTTTTGGGGGTGCTCCTGGGGTCCCCAGAGGTTCTCCAGGATGTCCTGGGGGTCCCCCGAGGGTTCCCGGGGATGTGTCCCGGGGGGTGTCCCGGGGGGGGGGGGGCGGCGGCGCTCACCGTGCGGATGCGGCGGGCGGCGGCCTCCCCCCGCAGGGCGTTGCGGGCCGCCAGCACGACGCGGGCCCCGCCGCGGGCCAGCTCCAGCGCCGTGGCCGCCCCGATGCCGCCGCTTCCCCCTGCGGAACGGAGCGGAGCGGTGAGCGCGGGGCCGGGGCCGTGGCGGGGCCGTTCCCGGGGGCCGGTCCCGGCGCTCACCGGTGACGATGGCGGTGCGGCCGCGGAGCGCGGCGGGGGAGCGGGGCGGGAGGACGGCGGGGCGCAGCCCGTGGCGGAGCAGCGTGTAAAGGGCCAGCAGCAGCCCCGCACCCAGCAGCGCCCACCCCATCCCGCCGCCCTACCGGCACCGGCGTGGCCCGCCCCGGCTGCCCGCCCCCCGCCTACCCGGGACGGGAGGAAGGAGCGGGGGCGGGGAGCCGCGGGGGGGGTCAAAGGGCCGCTCGTTTCGCAAGCGAAGCGTGGAGTTATCGGCACTGTGCGCGGCGGGTGGCGGAGGGCAGCGGTTGGCAAAGGGCTTTGTCCGCCGACATGATGGATTCGGGGCCCCGGGGCGGGAGGAGAGACGGGGAGAGGAAGAGGCGTGGGTCAGCGCAGCCCCCTGCCTCCGCACTGCGACCGGCCTCCCGTGCGGCAAGCCCTGGGCACCCGGAGAGGGGGCTGATGCACAGCACGATGCCCCCAGGGAGACGGCGAGGGGAGCCCACTGTGACCCTTAGACCCAGACCCCACCTCTCTTGGAGATGCCCCATCCCTGGAAACACTCACGGTCAGGTTGGTCCTGATCCGAGTTGAAGACGGCCCTGCTCATTGCAGGGAGGTTGGACTACATGGCCTTCAAAGGTCCCTTCCAACCCCTTCTATGACCTCCCAGTCCCTTGTGCTCAGTTTCGGGTCCCTCACAAGAAAGATATCGACATGCTGGATCGGGTCCGAAGAAGGGCAACGGAGCTGGTGAGGGGTCTGGAGCACAAGTCCTGTGAGGAGCAGCTGAGGGAGCTGGGGGTGTTCAGCCTGGAGAAAAGGAGGCTGAAGGGAGACCTTATCCCTTTCTACAACTACCTGAAAAGAGGGTGTAGCGAGGGGGATCTCGCTCTCTTCTCCCATGTAACAAGCAAGAGGACAAGAGGAAATGGCCTCAAGTAGCATCAGGCGAGGTTTAGGATGGGTATTAGGAAAAATTTATTCACCGAAAGGGTTGTCAAGCATTGGAACAGGCTGCCCAGGGAAGTGGTGGAATGACTCTGCCTGGAGGTATTTAAAAGATGGGCAGACGTGGTGCTGAGGGATGTGGTTTAGTGGTGGACTAGGCAGCATCAGGCTGATCTTAAATGTCCCTTCCAACCTCGACAATTCCATGATC